>JASPKZ010003867.1:0-1220000 GCA_030220185.1 Diploptera punctata | reverse complement strand
TATGTGATTCAATATTATTTATTTAACAAACATAAGTGCTAATAAGGTTTAAACTCATGTATAACTAACTATAAGTACATACAAAATAATAGAAATATCATTCATATAATTAATTAAAGATTATTTTTTAACCAAGTTTTGTATGTATTATTAGGTCTAGCCTCAAAATGTTTACGACATATTTCAAGAAACATATGATATTAACAAATTATTTACTAAAATAAGAGACATATAAATCGTAACAGACAATGACATAAATATTTTACGAAATTAAGAAAAAAATATACATTGAAACAGGTTCATAATTTCACGCTTGAATGCGCAAAATCAGCTGTCCTGGTAGCTTACTGCATTTCCACTTGAATTGGCAATTATTATCACATGAACAGATTCTTGAGCATGGAAAACATCTTTGCAAGTCACTCACTCATTTACTTATGCCACTGTATACATTTTACGCATCAATGCATTCATAGATACAGCCTAAGAAATTCAGATGTCCACTATTTATACCTGAACTTAAATTTATCTTAACCCATCAGCGTGGAATGGCGTGCAGTGCCCGCATAAAATAAACAGAGTGCTGATCAAGCATGTTCGACATGCACCACGTTTGTTTAATTATGATTCTTAATGAAAATATACCAAGAAAACAGGCTTTATGAACTGCCATCTCATAGAGGAGATATTAAAATTTCCTTTAACATAGAATATATATTTAAATGCTCCCACGCTGAGGGGTTAATCTAATTTTTGTAACAATTTATTATGTTAAATTTACCTCTCCACTGTTTTCTTCATATGCATTCTGAAGATCCGTAATTCCCTGAACTGGTATCAGTGTATAAACAATACTATCAATTCGAAAAAGGCACTGAAGAATCTTACATGTACATAAGGCATCTATATCATAATTAACTAAGAGTAGTATTCTCTGAAATTAAAACAGACAAACATCAATACCAGAAAAATCCAATTTATCCTAAATTTTAATATCCAATTATTTATCAAAACTAGAACTACATAACCCATTTCAGTAAATTTATAGGCTACAATTGGACAATGTTATGCATTAACCAGTTAAGTGCCATTTTTTTAAAAATTGATATTTTGAGCCCCCTGTTGCACTGTCTCATGAAGTAAATATATGCAAACTTTTAGCGCCAAATTTTTATTTTGCAGATGCCCCAGATTGTCTTTCGACATTCCTGGTGTTCTCTCCTGGCATGGTGTACTTGTAACCCACTTCTGAGATTGGGCACCTGGAAGGCGGGGTTACATTGCCCCGATGATATGATGGGTGATGATGATGATGATAATGGTGTGCCAGGAGAGTCCCTAATCCTAAGCTTAGTCTAAGATGAATATGAATGATGATGATTGCAATTGCCATATGATTTCGGGGACTGTTTGGGCCTTAAAGTTTTCCTGACATTTATCTTACAGGCGAGGAAAAACCCTGATAAAAACCTCACCCAGAAAAACTGTCCCGACCAGGGATCGAACCCGGGCCTACTGCGTGACAAGGCAGCATGCTACCTCAAGACCACAGTGGTGGATATTTTTAAATATAGCTTTATTATTAAAGAAAAATCTAAATGCCATGTCATATCAGAGATTCTATGTTTTGCAACAAATGGCTATGAAACCTTATCAACCTGCAGGAAGAAGAAGACCAGGACGTCCACTCAAAAGACTTCTGGATGGTGTTTCTCTTGAGGCCGAAACAGGTCAACAAATGGCCTAAATTCGTGAATGTACTATGATGATGATGATGGCTATGAAACCAGATCTTCATAAATGCTAATCTAAATTTTGCATCATGCAGTTAAGTGCCAAATGTTCCTGCTCCTTGGTTGTTGATGCATAACTGTCAAACAAGGAAAATAACTTGCAATATCCAGTATTTAGTTTGGTGCTACAATAAATAGTGAAGATTGACTTAAAATTTAAACATATGTTTCTCGAAACTTACATAGTGGCACAAAGCTGGTTGTTGCATAATGCCGTCCAATTCTTTGTTCACTATATTTATGCCATTTTTTGACCTACTATGTTACTATTTTTTTTTTAATCAATAGGGATTAGGTCCAACAATAATTCTTTTAAAAAGTGAAAAATTTTAAATATCTAGGAGCATTTTTGTCCGATGTTGTCTTATGCCTTTTTTTGATGAAATGCTTAAGACTTTGAGAAATAGTCAAATATTTGACTGTAGTCAATTTGACAAAATCAAACTATTTTTAATTAATGTTCATGAAACTGTTCACAAGTTGGTTAGTTGAACGGGGGTTAAATTAGCAATTAAGGGTTGATACAGAGTATACTGGAAGCAATAGACATGTGCAATATATCATGACTTAAGTAGTGTAAGCAATGAAATTACTGCTGCAGTTGAATGACTTCATAAAATTTCTCCCAATTCTTACTCTAATACAGGGTTCCCACAAATGCTCTTTCGGGTTTCGAACACGTGCAACTTGCATTTAAATGAACTTACAAACATGAAACTAGTACTAATGGAAAGAGAAGCTCAAAAAAATTTGGTTACAGTCCCGTACAGATCTTCAATGATTGATTTTAGAGGACTACGTGTAAAAGATTCACGAATTGCCTCACTTACAGCCAGGCGTCCAGAAGATGTCCTCCTACAGATGCACCCTCTTGTCATAAAATCAGAGTACCACTTACGAATTGAAGGACCACTGGGTGGATCTTCACCAAATCATGTTCGAAAATGTCACTGAACAACAATTACAGATTGATGAACATGATAATCAAGAACAGAGAACACTCACCTATCCTCTATACCAGCCATTTTCTCACTTTCAACAATATGCAATGTTGCCAACTGTGATACTATAACCAAAACTTTTTGAGTTTCTCTTTCCATCAGTACTAGTTTCATGTTTGTAAGTTTATTTAAACACAAGTTAAATGTGTACGAATCCCAAAAGAGCATTTGGGGGAACCCTGTATAACTACTTCCTTTTTAATTCCATTATGGCTGCTTTAACTGCTAATGGCCATATTGTAATTTTTTTAATCACTACAAACTTCATAAGCAGAGGATAATATGGGGCATTCTAAATTTTATAAATTTAAAATATCATAATTATAAATTTTAAAGTTTGCACCTGCAATCATTAAGAATATTGACAAGCATACAACAGATGAGCTACCGAGACCAACATTTCAACTTTAATTTTCTACATAAAAAGCTAAAACATAACCACAAAAGGTACCTACGAAGTATAAGTGGACTAAATGTTATGGTTCTGTGGGTTACAGATTCAGTCCTGGCTGGGGTCAATGGATTTTTAAGAGTATAAAAATCCTTAGTATGGCTTTCTTCATAAGGGAAGTAAAGCCATGGGTCCCATGTTGTAAATTTACAGCATGTATAAAAAAACCTCAACTTGAAATAAGAGGTCTGAGTAAAATATGTTAGTCCTGTTACACTCAACTTTGAAATGCAACACTAATAACTTTAAATTTAAATTTGAATTTAAATTTAAATTTGAAGAGAAATTTTTTTTTTTTAATAACTTTAACTGTGAATCAACATCTTTATATAAAAATACTAACTTATAGCATCGAGAATCAAAATTGGACATGAAAGAATCAACATCATATTGTGACACATTGTTAATCTGTTACTCAAATGACCATCTTTGAATTTTGCAGATAGCAGCAAGATTAATCTCACCTTATAAGGTAAGAGATTCGGATCGTGAGTCACATGTACAAATTACAAGCAATCTCTTCAGACATGCTTTCTATAAGGGTTGCTTTCGCAACTGTTCTAGTTGTGGCTGGTGTAGAATAGTCGGCCATATCAGGTTATTTCTACAAATCTGCTCTGGTTATATAAGACTGGATGGAGATTGCGAGAATCTGTTGTTATTCCCAGTGAAGAAAGTTTTGTGAATGAAGGCACTAGCAAGTGTGAAGAAGAGACTATGAGATAACTGTGTAATAGACTCTTATAGCATAAAATTATGTGTGTCCATAGAGTGCAGTATTGCAAATGAAATAGAGAAGATTTGTGAAAACTGGTAAAAGTTAAATTAAAGAAATTTGACTCGCTTCCATGCCAGTGCAACTCATGAAATATTTTGTTCTGAGACCTGAGATATTATAAATCTGTAACATGATACACGTTTTTTACTTTTTTTCAGCAGGAAGCATTGAAAAATCTATCAACCAGGACTGCATTTGAACCCAAAAGCCTCATATCAATGGACGAGCAAGATAGGCCTAACCATTAGACCTGGTGGTGAATCCCTTAAGGACAACTTAATACACCACACATGCTCAAGGATCTATTCTGTAATGGCGCAGTCAATATCGAGTCCTGTTTCTTCTTTATGGCCTCAATAGCTAATAAACTGCTTATCAGTAAACTATTTTGTTTAACTATAGAAACGCTCTCACTGTGCTTACACCATGCAACATTCTTATGACACTGTTGCACTATTTATTTTTTTATTTTTAACATTTCCTACTATTTTGACACTTTCTAGCGATTCTTAAAATATTTTATAGGCCTAATTGTTAAGTATTTATTTATGTAGGCCTACGTGAAATATCTCAATAATTTCTTCTACATTCTACATAACCATTGTGTGCATCCTTGTCAACAGATGGCAGTCCGGTATGACCAACCTTCAAATAAGAAATTGCACTAAAACTTTTTTATTTTAATAATTTAAGAAGGCTCAAGTTAGTGTAAACCAAATTAGTTTATTGAAATAATATGTAAATGATTTACTTTGTTATGTTACAAATTATGTGTTAGTGTACATCCATGTTTAAAGCACGTTTGGGAATTTATCGCAAAGGTTGATAATACCAACTGTACTGATTGTCCTGCCATCTATGGAACAAGTTAATAACCCTTTTGCATGCACACTATTTTTCTGCCGAACTTAGAAAAATTATGGTGAGACTTAAACTGCAGTTTCTCCAAATATTTTCATTCAGTTTGTCAATAGTTATTTAACCCAGTGGTTAGGTAATAAAATCAATGCAACAAATTTTGGAATATTAATACTCCACCACCACAATGTCAATGTACAATAGTAATGAAACAAAGATGTTATCAAGTGAGCCATGATTCTTTATTATTGCCTGATATTTCAGAATAGGCAGCGACACATTTTTTCCCTTTTCAATAAGTTTAATATTTAATGGTTTGCCTTTTTTTTTTTTTTCAGTGGACCTGCCTAAAATCGAAGGAACATTTAGATTAGGATTTCAGTTTTTCATTAAAACTTGGTTATAATTACTACAAGATATTCCATTAACATCTATTATCTACTATTTCTTAAGTTATCAACAAAGGTATACTTAATTTTAGATAGGACATAACCTATTAATAAAATGTATTTTAAGAATCTAACTACTTTAAAATGTGCCAAATTGTAAACTTTATTAATTATCTTAAATATTTAAAATTACCTTTCCTATGAGCACGTTGTAAAAGTCTTTCCTCAAGTCCTGTATATACATTTTTGTATTTTATTGCAACTTCCAATCAACACCCTTACGAAAATTTACCGCGCACTTTTCGCCATATTTGTTGAAAAAGATAGCCAACATATGATCAACATAGAGACTATGATCAATGAATAGCGATAATAACTGTACTTCGGACTTTTATTTCAGGTATCTAAGTTAATATTATGATTAATTTTCCATTAAGAACAATTAACCTTTGTACACATCACATATGCAGCAAATCTTCACCGTAGTGTCGGTAACAGTTAAGACAGTTAATTTTTAAATTTGTCTCTGTGGTCATAGACAAATATCTTCACGATATGGTCAAAATTGATTTAAGATGACCAATAAAATCCAGGAGTGGAAAAAAGATATTTAAAAAATTTCCAAAATAAAATTAGGCCTACTTCATGAATTTACTGATCAAATTTCTCGAGTAATTATACAGTTTTTTCTTTCAGTATTTTTATCTCCAGTACCGCAGCTATGGCACGCCGTAGCATACGTAACCTAGTGGTTGGGGCAGGAAGCCTTCGCGCAGAGCTACGGGACTTGGCGCTGGTTCGAGTCTCCATGGGGGAAGAAATTTTCTCATGGTATTTCGACCAGCATGGGACCGGTGCCCACCCAGCATCGTGAGGCATTTGGGTAGCTACAATAGGTAGCGGCAGGTTGAGAAAACCAGCTATAACGGTTGGGGGGCTCGACATGCTGAACAATGTGACCCCTACACTGACTGATAATCATCTACCTCTGTAATTGACTTGTGGATGTGAGACAAGCAGTCGGCTGTTAGGCTAAGAGCCTTTTAGGCCTGTCGCGCCAGGAGAGAGAATAGCGGCAATATGCTACAAGTCGGAAAGTCAGGGATTCGAGTGCCGATGGGGGTCAGGAATTTTAAACTAACCTAAACCTTCTGGCGGCTTCATGACCCTGGGTCGATTCGGCCTCTATCAGACATAAGTACCAGAGGCTTGATCTGAAGGTTAAAGCTGTCATCACGCAGGGCTTTGACAACCCAGCTGTCATCTCATGCCGATTGTCTAGAAAAGTGGGAATCTCTCCTACTATCCCAAGGGCCTGTAGTGGGATAACTTTATCAGAGCTATTTAAAAAATAATTTTCATTACCGTGAACAAAATTACTTTGCTGAAGTTATGTTGGTTGCGAAAATGAATCAGTGAAACCAATATTTATAAAGAAATCCCTAAAAGCATAAACATTAATTGTAATTGTTATTCTTCTTTAAGTAGTTCTTCACAAATAGTACTTAACTGCATAATACCTTTAATTATGTTTTTTAATTACGATCTATTTATAATGCGAGGAATTGTGTATTGAAGTGTATTTTGAGGATATTACTCATAAACGTTCCGCTCATAAAAGTGCTATAAAACTATCTAAAACCACCACTGCCATAGAAAACAGTGCTACCAATAGCAAACATTAGAGACCGAAGCAAATAAAATATTAATCATAGAGGAATATTCCATCTAATTGTGATTATTTTATTTACAGGATATACAATGAATAACACGGAGTGCTTGACGTTCAGCAAAATTTTAATCAGTTTTAGTAGAATTAATTATACAGATGCGTACATATACAAATACGAAACTCAAGTAATAGTCAATGTCAACCAAAGATATAAGCCTACTGCTAAAATATGTATCACGTAATTGTTTTTTAATTAATTTAATGATATTTTTCCATTCTGTTTCCGTAAATATATAATTAGCCATACATTTTAAATATCTGATTATAGTTCGCAGCCGCCAACTTTGTTTGCTATGAACTTGATAAGGAGAAAAAAAAATCCGTTATGTTGTATCAGATTCTATTAGGTATTTGGGTGAGAGATGGAACGCTGGAACGGTCGAGTTGCTCTCGTCACAGGCGCAAGTTCTGGAATCGGAGCTGCAGTAGCCAAAGAACTTGTCAAGAATGGTCTCAAAGTTGTAGGATTGGCTCGTAGAGTGGATAGAATTAAGGTACAATATATATCTCCAAGAATTATGCCTTTTTTTTGTCAGAATTATTCCACTTAGGGACAGCTGGCTCCTCTTTAAGGGCCATTGGGACCGAACCCGGTCCCTATTTTGAGAATGTATTTTTTACAATATAATGCAGTGTATTTCATAATATAATCATATTTCTTAATACATTTTTAACCCATTAGTGCCTAAAGTAATTTTTTTATTTTTACCCGCCATCTCAAAACAAATACTAATTACAGTCGGAAAAACTGCACTTAAACTAGCATGAAATATTTTTAAAGTCTTATAGAACAATAGTGCGCATGCACCAGATTTTATAGAGCCAGCGATAACCCACAATCGAACCAAATTTTGATTATCATCCTCGGTTACTATCCGTCGCTATGAAATATAAATGACCAATATATGCAATAAATCCCCAAGTCTATGTTAAAAAATATATCAATATTAAAATTGCCAAACGTTTATTAAAAATGGGTGTACACTTATCACTCCCTAATGCTGATCCAACCAGCAATAACCCAAAACAGCAATAGAAAAATCATTGACTAAGTAATATACTCTGTGGAGAAAATAGCAGTTAGCTTCACAATATTGTCTAACAGTGTCATAATATTGTGATTTGCATATTTAAATAATACTTCAAAATTGTCTAATAATGTTATAAAAATTGTTTGAAAAAGTTCAAATTTTTAATTATGTTAGTAAATACAGAAGAAGAGCTATAGTTTACAACCATATAACTGAAAAATCGAGCGCTAGTAGAAGTGCAGTTGAGTCATTACGGTCAAATAATCAACTTCTGCAATAATGTAATAAAATATTATTAAAATACAGTCTTAAAGGAATGCAATACCACTTTAAAAAATGTTCCTATATTATTTCCAACTTCTGAAAAAAATAATATATTCCACTGTCTTAACAAGAGTATTATTTTATACTCATGAACTAACTCACTGCATGTTCATGGCCATGCAGACATAAGCTCTCCACACATCCCTATCCTGAGTTAGGTTTTCCAATCGTCTTCTGTATAATATAGCCTTTCCTAAAACATGGTTAATGTTATTCTGTCACCTCATTCTTGGTCTACCAACTGAGCATTTTCCCTCTGGTTTTCCTACAAGAAGCTTCCATACCCCTTTTTCTCTCCCCATTTGTTTCACATGTCCTGCCCACCGTAATCTACGAGACTTAACTGTTCTTATTATATCTGGTTTCCTATAAAGGTCATGTAGCTCAGTGCTATGTAGTCTTCTCCATTTGCCTGTCTGATCATCTCTCTTTGCTCCAAAAAATTTCCTAAGAACGTTATTCTCAAATACTTGTAATCTTTTCTCCTCCCTTAAAGTAAGAGTCCATGTTTTTCATCCATATAATATAACTGGGAGAATGACAATTATACAGTGAGTTTCACTCGACCTGCGGCCAATAACAAGAAAAGTGACTGCAAACATTGAGTGATCAACTTGTGCTGCCCATGCTAGTGGCCGCAAGTTGAGTGAACCTTATTTTGTATGTGTATATATATATATATATATACTCATTAGGTTACGGAATTTTTAAAATATCCTAAACAACTTTTGTCAAATTGTTTGTTTTTTTTTTACTAATATTTCCCAAAACTTTAAAAATGTTTAACGATTTTTAAAACATATTTGAAATTTTTAAATAATGGACACATTTCTAGGATTGTCAACTTAAACAAGTAAAAGTCTGGATGCATTCAATTTTGAACAAGTTAAAATTTGGGGCACGGATAAGGGCCTTTAGTTTTGGTTTGTCCACAATGAATTTTTGGAGTTCATTTTGAGTCTTTAAAAAGGTAATCTGTTAATTTTATGCCACAATCAGTTGAAAAATAATATGGTTGTGCATTACTATATGGAAGTTCCTGCCACAATCAGTTGAGAAATAATATGGTTGTGCATTATATTTAAATTAATATTGGGAAGTAAACATTATGAGGTTATATCATTAATAGTGAGTGGAGAACTTATTTTTAACGACTCACCTCATATAATTTCAAATTTCTTTGATACCGGCGGTTTCAGACAATATCTTGCCCCTCTTCAGTCATGGCGTCCACTGATGAAATTTTATGGTTGTTGATAGAATTTCATCAGTGGAAGCTATGACTGAAGAGGAACAAGATATTGTCTGAAACTGCCAGTATCAAAGAAATTTGAAATTATACGAGGTGAGTCGTTAAAAATAAGCTCTCCACTCACTATTAATGGTTGTGCATTACTATATGAAAGTTCAGCTACAGTACTGAAACTTCATTTTCCAGTAGCACAATTTTTTTACACTGAAAAAAAAAATCTTTAATTGTTTTGCTCTTAAAACTTGACACAACAGAAATTCTGTGTTTTTATCTTTGTATGTGTTTGCTCACAGCCCTCTTACTCTCACTTTTCATTGGAAAGCAAGGAGGACACACTATATATTTCACCATATCTTCATCCTTATATAACCATATTTTAAATTCACAATTTCATTATGGAATGAACACATTCTTTCACTCTCCTCTTTGGCTTTCCATTTTGAATTTCATAGCTGTCACTAAATTGTCTGACTTCTATTTTTCTTTAGCTTACTAAACATTTTTTAACTTCATTGTGAAACAGTGGCATGCAGCGATCATTCAGATAGCTGACGAATGGATCAATACTATAATTTTAAAGTGAACAATAGTAAATAAATGGGAAGGTTTGCTTTGATAGAAATCAGAACTCACAGTCTTTTCTTCTTATAAGCCCATTTTTCCCTTAACAGAGATTTAGGCGCTCTCCCTCTACAGGGAAGAATTTGAACCATACTAATTTGGTTACACTTGTTTTTGTATAGATGTCATTTGAGTGGTCCGTGGTCAGCGTTCTGCCTCATACTGACATCTAGGAAACCAAGGTAGTACTAGGATGGGAAAATTCAGTAAATTTGCTTAGAGGCCTTTCATTCAGGCTTAAGGATCTTTTACCAGCCTGAAAATCTTCAGACTCGGGACCCACAGCTTAAAGTCCCTCCCGGAGGACTTGCTCCTTGAATTTTTCCATCCTAAAAACCCCATCGACCCCGGACAGGTTTGAACCAGAGACTAGGAGCATAACCACTAGTCCATTGCAGCCGATGAGAACTCATAATAGTTTTAAATATATTTATCTATAGTAATTCTGCCCGAGGGCAGGTCTCTCACTGCAATCACAGCATTTTCATTGCTATGCTTTGCAGCTTTACTAGGAAATTATAGGTGTGGTATCTTCCTGTCGCTTTCCACACGTGAAAGATGATGATGGTTAAAATATATATATTACAACTAGAAGTCCCGGCCACGCGTTGCTGTGGCTAAGGTATACGTTAAAAATTTAAATTAAGTTGCTGTCTTTCAGCCAGATTACTTAAAACTAATACTTACACACGAAATTAATAATATTGAAAATAAAATAAACACCGAACACACTTAAATTATGAAATAATCAATATTTGTAATTCAATTGAAATTCGCGGTTGCAACAAAAAGCACAGCCATCTGGATCTCTCTTTGTTAAATAATAAACCAATTACTTACCAAATTACCTTACACCGCCATCTGTTAGAATCATATGGAACTCACAGATAATTATAACATTTTGTTAAATAAAAACAAATAATTTGCAATAAAAAAGTAATGCGAATATAAATTTAGCTATAAACTACCCTAAGTCTCAAGTTGTATCAAACTGCACACAGTGTGCAAAATTTTATTAAAATCGGTTCAGTAGTTTAGGATTCAATTGCGGACAAACAATGTGACACAACATTTTTATATATTAAGATAATTTAGCCTAATGTTAATTTATATTTGGAACAGCTTTATACATCAACCAGCTATGTGCCATTATGCAAGTTTCGAGAAAAATACATTTAAAGTTTAAGTCAATCTCACTGTATATTATTGTGCCAAACAAACAATACTGGATATTGCAATTTATTTTCCTTGTATGACAGTTATGCATCAATAATCTAAGAGACTGCATGATGCAAAATTTAGATTAGCATTTATGAAAATCTGATTTCATAGCCGTTCGTTGCAAAACATGGGATCTCTGCTAGGACTGATGGCATTATATTTTTCTTAATAATAAGACTACATTTAAAGATTTGGTGCTAACAGTGTGCATATACTTACTTTATGAGCCAGTGCAACGGATGGCATCAGAATCTCAATTTTTTTTAAAATTGCGCTTAGCCAGTTGATATATATCGTCCATTTATTAAAGTTACCATTGAGCAAAGTTCTATATAAAACAATTCACTATTAGCATTTTGGCAGTTTTTCTCACTTAAGACCAATGGAATTGATATTTCATATTTCTTTCCTGGAAAGAAAATTTGATAATAATTACCTCAAATAAATCTTCCTTCTTTCTAAGTTCTTTTAATATGTATTCTTCAATTGAAATAATTAAAAAAATGTTTCTACTCTACGAGAATTTCAAGAGTAGATTGTTTCAATACTGGAAATGATGTTTTCACTGAAGACATACAGAATTGTATGAATTAATGATAGTAACATATTAAACTTGAAAAAGATTGTTTAGTGACACATCGATAAATATATATTTTTTTTTACAAGTTCATAAATGGATTTTTGCTATTCTAACTTTCATCCCCTGCATAGTAGATTATCAATGGAGTAAAATGAAATCTAAAGCTGAAATAATGTATACAGTACAATGACAGAGGTGGGCACAACCAACTGTTGTTACTCAACCCATGGTGGGAGAAAACTTGCTTCATATCACTTACCAATTCATATACTAATAATAATAATAATAATAATGTAACATATGAATAAATAATGATGTAACATAAGAATATAATAATGTAACATAAGAATAAATTGAAAAAAAAATTATGAAAATATAATTGGAGAAGAGCAGAATGGATTCAGAAAGGGTAGATCATGTACAGATGGATTCTTCACTCTAAAACTACTATTAGAAAAGCACAAAGAATTCAATGTAGAAACTCATATCGCCTTTGTTGACTTCATAAAGGCTTTTGACAAAGAAGACAGAAATATATTATTACAAATTTTAGCTGATGATAACGTTCCACAACAATATATTACTAATATCTTCAACATCTATAAAGATAATGAAATCTCTGTTAAACAAGATGGCAAATTATCTTCTTGGAAAAAGATCAACACTGGAGTAAGACAGGGATGTGGACTTTCACCGGTGCTTTTCATTATATATATGAATAGAATAATAAACGAATGGAGGAAAACACAACGGGGATATATACCCATCAATAGGAACCTCAAACTCGATGCTATTCTTTTTGCAGACGATTTAGCGCTTCTGGCACTTTCCGAAAATGATTTGCAACGATCAATTTATAATTTACAAAAAACAGCTGCCAAATTTAATATGGAAATATCAATTAACAAAACTAAAATTATGGCATTTCATGGGAAGGACCCCATACAAAGTAAAATCTGTCTCCAGAATAAAATTTTAGAGAGATCTAATCAATTTAAATATCTTGGATATTATCTCTCTATCTGGGATGAAAAGGATATCCCTGAAAAAATTACTAGTTATAATAAAAGTTTGGGAATTATTAATCAAGTTATGAAACCATCCCTTGTACAAAAAAACACCAGATTACGTTTATATAACACTTTGGCTAGACCAGTGTTGACCTATGGTAGTGAAGCATGGACACTAAAAAGACAACATGAAAGCAGAATAACGGCTTGTGAAATGAGATTCATGCGCAGAACAGCGGGTTACACCAGATGGGATCGGAAAAGGAACACCGATATCTTAAAAGAATTGAAGACTATGCCAATTTTGGAATATATTAAACAGTACCAACTAAATTGGAAACACCATCTTGAAAGAATGAGTTCAAATCGGATCCCCAAAGCTGTTTATAATTATATACCAAGAGGACGAAGATCTCTGGGCCGTCCTATGAAACACTGGAGGGAAAATTTTCTATAGGATCGTAACAGGCCTTGGCCTAATGCTTGGAAGGAAGAAGAAGAAGATGTAACATATGATTAAATACCTCTCCTCATATCCAGTCTTTTTAATTTAATCATAAATTAAACCTCATAGTGATTTATTCCTATAAAAGTTCAATATAATGTAACATATTGAAATATATAATTCGTAAATTTCGAAGTAATATGATGGGTCTATATGTTATTGAACACCCCTCATGTGATCAATATTGTTACTGAAGCAATGTTTCAGTTTTGTTTATTTTTTATTATTTCACTCACCTCATACTTCATAATTCATAGCAGACCCTGGGTTTCTTCACATCTTTTGTGACATTCTCAATGCTGCGTCACGTTCACAACTGACGTCCAACGGCCTTCTATCCTGCAGACTGACCTCCGCGCCATCTGGTGGCCGACCGAAGAATTTCCAAATCAGTCCTCTTTCTTTATAACCGGGTATTTTACATATGCAAGAATGAAAATACAACTATGAATTTTGAAATACCCGGTTATAAAGAAGAGGACTGATTTGGAAATTCTTCGGTCGGCCACCAGATGGCGCGGAGGTCAGTCTGCAGGATAGAAGGCCGTTGGACGTCAGTTGTGAACGTGACGCAGCATTGAGAATGTCACAAAAGATGTGAAGAAACCCAGGGTCTGCTATGAATTATGAAGTATGAGGTGAGTGAAATAATAAAAAATAAACAATATTAAAAAACCTCATAGTGTTATTTCCTATCTACATAACTTAATGTTTCAGTTGCTTCCCCTGAATGTACACCAATGTTGCAAAAAGAATGTGGTAAAAGAATTATTGGCATTATAAAAGATTAAATTTAATAAAAAATGCACTCATCTATCAGGAATAGTACTGAACTTATATTTACAGAGTAAATAAATTTATTGTCTGTAAGTAAAAAAGCAGTTATTTATAAATCCCATTTGAATCTTATCAGAATACCCTATATAATGATTCTTTCTTATATAACATTTATTTCTGTAAATAATCAATATTAGAGTAGAAATAAAATATGAAAATATAAAGACATTCATGTGTTCCATTAGTGTTATATCAGGACATGGGTTAATTTTCGAAAAATAGGGTTGTTCCTGGCAAAATGAAAATGATTGGGAACCCTAGGCTATTCTGCAAACGAATGGACTGATTAGGGCCCAGAAAGCAATAAATAATTAATTTTAGAGTTAATGGTCGGACTGAAAACTAGCAGCTCTTCCCTGTATCTTCTCCCACCATCACAGCACACTAATACGTAGAACTAGAGGTCCAGGGTTCAAATCCCAGTTCAAACATTAATTTTTACTGTCAATTCATGTTCACACTATTAAGTTGGATCCAGGCAACTAGCGTGCTGTCCAATACCATTCAAACGACGATACAAACATTAACATTTGAAATGTTGATGTTAATGTTGAAAGAAATGTTGATGTTTGTATCGTTTGAATGGTGTAATGGACAGCACACTAGTATGTAGAACTAGAGGTCCAGGGTTCAAATCTTCTTTTCTTAAATTAGATTCTATCTAGGATTGGAAAGTGTTCATTCAAATAAAGACGTTAAAAAAAATGAATTGACAGCTTTATGCCATACAAAGGCATTTATAGTACAGTTCCACTTGCCTTCTTTGGCCAGCAACCAATCAAAGGGACTATTATTATGCTTTCAAGTCTTATATGAGAAGCATGGACACTAAAAAGACAACATGAAAGCAGAATAATGGCTTGTGAAATGAGATTCATGCACAGAACAGCGGGTTACACCAGATGGGATCGGAAAAGGAGCACCGATATCTTAAAAGAATTGAAGACTACGCCAATTTGGAATATATTAAACAGTACTAACTAATTATATTATTTTTGGTCTGGACATCTTACCTCAATATTGAGGTAAGATGTCCAGACCAAAAATAATATAATTAAAATAACCTCAAAATATAACTTCCTAAAATTAAATAGTACTAACTAAATTGGAAACACCATCTTGAAAGAATGAGTTCAAATCGGATCCCCAAAGCTGTTTATAATTGTATACCAAGAGGACGAAGATCACTGGGCCATCCTATAAAACACTGGAGGGAAAATTTTCTATAGGATCATAACATGCCTTGGCCTAATACTTGGAAGGAAGAAGAAGAAGTACAGTTGCTTGGAATTCCAAGTTAATATATTCAATGTTTTTATTATTAATTTCATACTTCTCATTGAAGGACAAATTATATTTGAAGAGAAAAATTATATGCCAAAGGTCCTGAGTTCAAAGCCCGGTCTGAGCGTATAATTTTTCTCTTCAAACTTATCCAGTTCAATTCCATCTATAGTAATAAGTTAAAATTGGAGTTCTTTTAATACATTAATTTAAAATAAAAGTTTATGGTAATTTTTCCTTCCTCAGTCCAGGTCTAGTTTATTCTTCTGTCAAACTTTTTCGCACACAAATTTTGAGGGTGCACCTTTTAACTGGAGATGCCTATTTTTGGACCAATTAATGGCAAATCGAGAAGTGAAATATGGTATAAAATATAAGTTTATTTTAATTTGGTCCTACCTAAGCTGCCACTGATCCACTACATTATGGTTTATCTCCTATAATTTTGTAACTTGTTTTATTGATGATTATTCCACTATAGGCTACTATATCTCTTTCTCTCCAAAAAATATCCACTGTCACCAAATTCCCTGTACATGGTATCTTTCTCGCATAGTCTCTAATGTTCCAGCATGTCCTATCTGTCCTGCATACTCATCTATTATTTTCTCTTTTCCCTTCTGCTGTCCATTTCAGTATCTAAAACTTATTTTGGATCAAATTCAGAATATGGTCATCAGTTATTTTGCATTGAAAATTAACACTTTTTTTTAATTCTATAATTATGTGAGAGTATTTCTCACTCAAGGCGGCTCCGTGGCTCAAGCGGTTAGACACTCACCTCTCACTGCTGGAGCCTCAAGATCGAGTCTTGGCCACTATGTGGGTTTCATGGTGGATGAAACGGAGCTTGGGCAGGTTTTTCTCGGGGTTTTCTCCCATTTTTCCCCTGCCACAATTTTATTCCACCATTTCTCCATACTCATCTCATCCATTTTATTTCATTTCGTCCATCTGTCCCTGTGATGGTGCATCAGGCACGATCGACCAGCACCCTTGTCATTCACAGACCCTCATCTCATCTCATCCCTCGACCCGACCCTGAGTTGGACATGAGTTGAGGATATTAAAAATGAATATTGATAAATTCCCTAGGGATAAAGTTTGCTGGAGCACAGTACTAGTCACTTCAATTCTCTTGTTATTAGCTGAGAATGTAGATTCTTGCATCGGTATCTACATTGGCTTGTCAATGGAGCCTTTATCTTACTATATAGGACTAGATTGAAAAGAGTAACATATATATTAACCTAAGTGATCCCACAACAGGCCTCAGGAGGCCCTTGGGGTAGTAGGAGGTTAAGGCTCCCACTTTTTCTAGACAATCGGCACTTTATGTCAGCCGGGTTGTCAGCCCTGCGTGACGGCCGCCTTTACCCAGAACAAGCGTCTGGTACTCATTTCAGTTAGAGGCTGAGTCGACCCCAGGGCCATAGTGCCGCCAGAGGATTTTGGTCAGTTTAAAAATCCTGACCCCAACGGGACTTGAACCCTCGACCCTCCGGCTTGTAGCTCAGTGCCTTAACCACTACGCTACGGCGTGCCCCCATATATTAACCTATATTAGACAAAAAATATCCAACTTTGTTTGCTTTTAATATCTATTCTCCTTTCGTGGATCTTGGATCTTTTCATTGGAATCAATACTAGTGAAATTCATATCAAATTCCATTGAGGTGAAGTCATATGATGAAAGTTAAAATTAAATTGTACCTGTTGGTAGGTGCCATCATCCTCAACTTTGTTAATATATTGTATATAAAATTAACAGTTAATTTTATATACAATATATTAACAAAGTTGAGGACGATGGCACCTACCAACAGGTACAATTTAATTTTTAATTTTCATTGGAAGACTAATATAGACTATGTCTATTGCCATTACGTGTTCAAGAGCAAATGAAAAAACAGGTCATATGGGTTTTATTCTTTAAGTGAAAGAACTTTAAGTTCATGTTATGTCTAGTATCTTTTGGTTTATTTCAATACATTGTGCATATCTAATATATTTTTAAGAAGTTTGCCTATGTAATTTTATTATTACAATCGATAACCACGAGGTAGACAATGAGAAAGATGGATTAACCAAGTGAAGAAAAGTTTACAAGAAAGAGGATGCGAATGGGAAGAACTAAAAAGAAGGAAAGCATGGCAAGATAGAGATGGTTGGAGGCATATTTGGAATGACCTTCTGAAAGGAGGACACGATAAGAGGATGATGATGATTACAATTGATAACACGATTATGTTAATGAAAGTCCAATCTAGCGCTGTTAATAATTGAGGAAAACGATAAAAAAGGCCAATCAAATTGATTAGCTCTGGGCTTGAACCTATTACCTCCAGAATGTGAACCTATAATTTTATCCAACCTCGAGGATGCCATAGTGTAGTTGGTTATGCTACAACACAGAAGGATTTTTAAACTGGCCTAAATCTTCCAAAAGAACCATGGCTCAACCTCTAATAGAAATTAGTATCAGATGTACATATGTTCTGGGGGTAAAGGAGGCTGTCATGCAGGGTTGACAACTCAACTGACATCCCTTGCCATTAATCTGGAAAGATGGGAGCCTTACTTTTTTTAACCCAAGGTCTTTCTAAGACCTGTAGTGGGATCACTTTTTTAAGTCCTCCAAGGCATGAAGTTGTACAGTACATGTAATTTATATTGACCTGCAACATCATTTAATACTGAAACAAAAAAAAACAGCCAATAGGTATTAATCAGTTTTTAATTTACTGTTTGTCAGCGATTACAGTATTTGCTCAAATGAAAAATAAAATTTCTGCTTCCATCTGTGTAATAGTTTTATGAATATTTGAGAATAAAATTCTTAGGAAAATGTTTGGACCAAAAAGAGATGAACAGACAGGTGAATGGAGAAGACTACTTATAATTCAGCAACAAGGGTCATACTGAAAGTCATGAGCAACATTTTTTAAACAATCATAATATTTATTTTAGACAAACCAAGTACACCATGTTAATCTACAGACCTTTGTGCTACTTTTCAACATAGTCTCCATTTCTTTGCACACATTTTGTCCAGCGTTCTACAAGCTTGAAAACTCCCTTATGATAGAAGTCCGTTCCAGCTGATGCACTGCTTTCCGAATATCCTCCAGCGTCTCGTAGTGTTGGCCTCTCATTTGCTCCTTCACAGAACCGAAAAGATGGTAGTCGGAGGGTGCCAAATTGGGACTATAGGGAGGATGTGGAAGAGTTTCCCACCCAAATGTCCTGATCTTCTCCACAGTGGCACGAGCAGTGTGAGGACGCGCGTTATCATGTTGCAGTATGATCTTCCTTCCAGGGCGTTTGTCGTGCAATGCATGACAGAGCTTCACAAGTGTCTGGATATAGCGGGCAGCATTTATGGTTTGTCCAGGTTCAAGAAATTCAACCAGAATGCAACCTTGCACATCCCAGAAGACGCTGCCCATAACTTTCCCAACAGATTGCACTGTCTTAGCTTTTTTCTTTGATGGCGAATTCAAGTGGTGCCATTCCATACTCTGGCATTTTGTTTCAGGCTTGTAGCGATGAAACCAGCTTTCGTCACCTGTCACAATACTCGTCAAAAAATCATCACCTTCATTTCGAAATCTCTGAAGAAGGTTATGGGTGATGGTTCTTCTCTGAAGTTTGTGGTCTTCACTCAATAAATGTGGAACCCAACGTGCACAAACTTTTCGGTAACCTAAGCTGTGAATCATTTCTTGCACTGCACTGTGTCCTACTGCAAGTTTTGTAGCGATTTCATTCACTGTGATACGCCTGTCGTCTCTAATGAGCGCATCAACTCTTTCCTTGTTACAATCCGTGGAGGCAGAGCGTGGGCGACCACTACGAGGCTCATCTTTGATACTTGTGTTCCCATCTTTAAAATGTTTCACCCATCTCCTAACACTGCTGGCACACATGCAGGCATCTCTGCAAGCACATTGAAGTCTTTCGTGAATATCAACAGCAGATTGTTCCTCTTTAACAAGGAATTCAATGACAGTGCGCTGTCAAAACGAAACATTGATGTCTGCCATTTTGGAAACACTGCATGTGGTCACATGATAGAAGCTATGATGCCACAAAAGGCAATGTTGTGGTATAAAGTCTGTAGATTACGATCCTGCAGTTGTTTTTGTTACATTGTTGAAATTTGAATTTTAACAATGGGTTGCTCACGACTTTCAGTATGACCCTCGTACATTATTTTTATGGGAAACCTATGTAGAGGTAAAGCCAAATAATATGTCCACAACGCAAAAATGTCCAAACACACCTCCTCTCTCTTTCTTCCCCTCCTCTCCCTAACACTGTCAATCATATTCTCACATCTAGAGTTGCATTTGCTCGCATCCCCACCCATGTACTCCCGTACCCTGTCTCTCACCTGTCAGCTGATCTTAACATCATTTGTATGATTCCATTTGTACATATCACGGACAAATTATTTGGGTATACCTCTAATAAGAACAGTTCAATCTCATAGATACACATCTGTGGTCTTGGGATAGCGTCACTGCCTCGTACACAGTGGAACTGGGTTCGATTCCCAGTCAGGACAAGTTTCCTGGGTGATGGTTTTTGGGGGTTTCCTCATCTGTAAGACAAATGTTATGAAACTTTAGGCTCAAATGGCCCCTGAACATCATCTGGTCATCGTAATCGTTATTATTTTGCCATGTTTAGTGTGGATGTGTGTGTGAATGGTGTGTTTCGTCTTGTTGTCTCAGAGGAGGCTCTGACATAGAGCATCTCTCATTCAGAGACACCTTCCATGGCTTAGTGTGGTCAAAAAAAGTATTATGTGATCCATAGTTAAAATCCTTTTCCTTACAGGTCTTATCACTGTAAGGCCGGGGGCATGTGTTACCTAAAAGTACCTATAATTTGAGAGGTTAAACTGTGTTAATGGAATTGAAAAAAGTCTCTTAAACTGCAATGGGCAGGACATGTTACCATGAATGAGGAATTAAAGAGGACATGGAAACTTCTTGTAGGAAAACCAGAAGAAAAATGTGCAGTAGGCAGGCCAAGAATAAGGTGGGAGAGTAACATTAACCATGGTTTGAGGGAGATGAATTATATGAGGATAAATGGAAAATATAGTAGAATCAGAGAGAAAGCATCCAGTAGGCAGGCCAAAAATGAGGTGGGAAAGTAACATTAACCATGGTTTGAGGGAGATGAATTATACAGGATATGATTGGAAAATATTAGAATAAGAATGCATGGAGAGCTTATATCTGTGCAGCCATAAATATCTGGATTTGATAGTGTCAGGGAGTTAGTTAGTTATCTGTATAACATTTAAGAGATTTCTTTATTTGTTTTAAAGATGTTATTTTTTAAATTGCTCAAAATATTGAGCGTTTATGAACTCAGCTAGATAGGAATATGTTTCTGTAATAACAGTTACAGACTTGTATTTAGATTTGCTGTACAAACAGATAAGCTTATCTGTGTACAGGTGAAATCTGTAATATCACTTTTAAAATGAACAGTGAAGAATTGTCAGGAGAGACTGATAGACCTATCTTCTCTATATTTGCTTATCAGAAACAAGGACATATTAAGGGCATATTTAGTTTGTCCTTCTGAATGCAAGGTCTCACGTTCACACTTCATGTATTGACATGTTTTCAATTTTCATACACTCTATACAAATGGCTACTCAGCAAAAAATATTGTATTCAGATTAATTGAGGAAACTACATAACATTGAACTAAGTCCCATAGACTCTGATAGGCAGGACATGAATGGAAAATGAAAGAGATGTATGGAAACTGCATGTAGGAAAACTAGAGAGAAAGTAGACGGGCCAAGAATGAGGTGGGAGTATAATATTAACATGATTTGAGAGAGGAATGACTGGAAAATATTAGCTTTGGATAGGAATGTCCAGAGATCTTATGACTGCCTGACCACCCATGAATTAATTATTTTGGACATATATTGATTTTAGATTATTATGATGCCTTACTGTTTTTCAGGGAGAAATTTAAATTAAATTTCTTGAAATTAACATTTGAGGAAAATTCCAGAATAATCATAAAAAGAATTTAATCTATGGGTGTTTAGGAAAGAAAATGCTTTTTAACAGTTTTTCTGTTTATATATGTATAGGGTGTCCCAAAATTATACCGACAAACTTTGGGAGCTGATAGATAACATTATTTTAAACACTTTTGTTAAGGAAGGTTTTTTGCTGTGGAGCTTCGTTTAAGCGCTGGAGACGAGTTAATGTCATTACTGCCTCCCACCCAGTTGGTTTACATACGTAAATTACATTTGGTACAGTATGTATCTTTTAAAGGAAACACGCGAAAGAAACAAAACAAAGACGCTTCAATTCATTTAGCATACTAGTTTATTTACAACATGGAAAGGTACACATGGAATGAGATGACGGATATGCTATTGGTGTATGGAAAAGCTAGTTCAGGTCATGTGGCTGTAAGGCTTTACCGAGAACTGTTCCAAAACCGAAGAGTTCCTCATCACACTACATTTGCCAGCATTGAACGTAGACTATGTGAAAGAGGTTCCTTGGTTAGATGAGCAGAAGACCAAGGACGGCCACATTCTGTACGGACTCCTGATAACGAGGATGATGGGTTGCGGTGCATTGAGATCAATCCTACAGCTAGTACTCGTGCCATCGCTCGACAATTGCACCTAAGTCGTAACACTGTGGAAAGAATTATGCATGAAATGTTGTTGCGCCCTTTTCATCTTGAAAAGAAAAGGTCCACGCAATGAGGCCTCAAGACTATCCTCTTTGACAGCAATTTTGTCAGTGGTATCTGTACAAAATTGAAAACGATATACTGTTTGCATCCCATGTCATGTTCACAGATGAAGCATGTTTCACGCGTGAGCAGTTAAATTTAATAGTCGGAATTCTCATGTTTGAGTCTTCGAAAATCCCCATGTTATATTTCAGAGGTCACATCAACTGAGAATTGTTGTTAACATGTTGGCCGGTATTGTGGATAACTTCTTAATACGACCATACATTTTGCCCTCCCGATGCAATGCTTACAATAACTTAGTATTTCTGCAACAAGTTTTTGCCTGATCTAATGGAAACATTTCCCCTTCATATCAGACAGGACATGTGGTTTCAATATGATGGGGCACCAGCTCACTTTGGTGCTAAAGTACGTCGTCATCTTACGGCTACATACAGCAATCACTGGATAGACAGAGATTGGCCCATTGCCTGGCCGGCACGCTGCCCTGACCTTACTTCCCTTGACTTCTTTTTGTGGGGGCAAATGAAGACTATCGTGTATGGAACACATGTTGAATCTGAAGAGGATCTTGTGGCACGAATAACCTGCGCAGCTGGCGAAATCAGAGAAATGGCTGGTGTTTTAGAGAGAGTACGGCAAAATATGGCACGCCGATGCACTATTTGCGTTAATCGCAATGGGAGTGTGTTCCAAAATTTGCTTTGTATTGTAAAGCTGTGATTAACTGTAAACAATAAGATGTTTGTGTTTTTGTTTATGTGTTCTGTGTTTGTTTCTTGGATTTAGATTATGTGCCTTACTCAGATAAATGCAGTAAATAATGTTGCCGTAAATACTTAAACGTCATTGTTTTGTTTCATTCGTGTGTTTTCCTTTAAAAGATACATACTGTACACAAACGTAATTTACGTATCTAAACCAACTGGGTGGTAGGCAGTAATGATATTAACTCGTCTAGCGCTTAAACGAAGCATTGCAGCAAAAAAAACTTCCTTAACAAAAAGTGTTTAAAATAATGTTATCTATCAACTCCCTAAAGTTTGTAGGTCTAATTTTGGGACACCCTGTATACATGATATGTATATATATTTAGATGTTATAATTAAATTTTTGACATTGAGCAATGCAGGCCTAATATGACATGAAAAAAAACGGGATTTGAACCCAGTCCTCTGAATTGATACTTCAGTGCGCTGTCGATTACTCCATCCAGACAATCCTATCACAAACATTTATTTTTCTTTATATATATTCTCTATCACAAGAGGTAGCGAGATGTCAAAAATTTAATTATAACATCTAAATAAAGAAGTGTCACTGCTATAAAGTAAAAATTCTCTTTAATTTGCTCACTTGTTATAGTAGCCACTGGAGGGCAGTGAGACTGAGTTCTCGTGATAGAGAATATATATATATATAAAGAAAAAGAAATGTTTGTGCTAGGATTGTCTGGATGTCATAATCGGTAGCACACTGAAGTATCAGCCTGGGTTCAAATCCCAGTTCAGGTATTAGGGGAGGAATTAGTTCTAGGTATAATGGTAAAGAGGTGAAGATGGGATTTAGTGGGCGCCAGGAGTATTGAAGGAATTCTCCACATATGAGAATTTGGGTTGCTCAGATTGGAAATTGGTAGAGTGAGGTTCTTTCTACAGGGATGGCAAGGAACTGGCCGGCGCAAGACTATGCTAGATGAATTTTAATAAATAGGGTTTATTAATCGAAGTGGACACTGGATACACATATAATTCTAGACACACTTAATATCGGACAAGGTACTGACCGCAGGAACGCGTCTAGAGTTCAGACTGGAATCCCTGAGAGTCTATCATGGCCGAATATTATCTAAGTATGAAATTCGCGAAGTTACGTTTCAACTAATTTTGCTAATTGATGGCCATTGTGCCGTTTAAGAACTATGTCGATGAGAAGCGGAGAACTCCCGCCTTGGTGAGTTACGCAGAACTAACTTAACATAATTTAGTTGGATATAAGGAAAACTTCGTTTACCTTCTCTCTGTAATCGTGTCATCATGAGGTCATTACCTTGTCGTGATATAACCCTTTACTATATTGGCTGACAACGATTCCTTATGACCAAAGAAGGGATCGTCATCTTTTGATTGGACAAGATTTCACCAAGTTTACTGGCCGAATACTCCCATTCTAAAATACAGTTTTATCATAAGTTCGTACACTGGGAAATTCCGGTCTAAGTTTATTATATAACTTTGTTTAGGTCAGTGACTTTTTCCCGCTTGTTTGCTAGCTTGACGTCCTAACAGTTTGTCTGGTTCCTTATAATTAGTTGTTTACTCCACGCTGTAGTTTCCAAGCCCTATATCAATTCTTTGTTCATAACCTGTCAGCGAAGCTCGGTTTAAGATCTTAGATTGCTGGTCTACAAAGAACCGTCTGGTAATCCGCTAGTACAATGAATTTCCTCAAATTTTAACTCTTTTGTCATCGCTTCAAGTATCTGTCGCTTGACAATAGTGGTACTATGTAGTTGCTAAATTATTTCCATAATAACCAACTGATACTTCATTCCTAATCCTATCAACTTCTTTAATTTAATTTATTTTTATTTAATTATATAAAAATCAAATCCCTCGTGTTCTCACGATTTGATTGCATATACATTTCGTATATCTTCGATGATTATTTCATCCCATAGTGATTTAACATATGTATGATAATAATACACGTCCTGATTTAATTAATTATTTTAATTTCTTAATTTAGGAGAGGCTGAGTGAATGATTATGCTTCAGTATTTATTTTTCTTTTTCATGTCATATTAGGGCTGCATTGCTCAATGTCAACAATTTAATTATAACATCTAAATAAAGAAGCACCACCGCTATAAAGTAAAAATTCTCTTTAATTTGCTTATTTGTTATAGTAGCCACTGGAGGCAGTGAGACTGAGTTCTCGTGATAGAGAATATATATAAGAAAAAAATGTTTGTGCTAGGATTGTCTGGATGGTGTAATTGGTAGTACACTGAAGTATCAATTCAGAGGTCTGGGTTCAAATCCCAGTTCAGGCAATTATTTTTATTTCATGTCATATATATATATATATAACCAAACTTTCCCATATAGGGTCTGCCAAAAGTGACAAAATACTTGTAACAGAGAAGGAAGACAAAAAAGTGATAATATAGAGACAATACTTTTTTTTAATTTGGTACAATAGATATAGAACAAGATGGAACTGTAGTGTAGGTGAAAGGGTAATTCTGAATGAAGGGTAAAATCAAGAACCAGGATTTTTGGAGACTGGTCACATAGGCCTAAATGATTCTTAAGATGAGAATTTAAGAAATATGTGGTATAAAATAAATAAAGTGTGCAAACCTAACATTAAGGTCCTCTTAATTGTCCTACAATTCTACAAGGGGACTCTGAAACAACAATCCACATATACTCAGCCGGAAGGCGATAGGGTGATGAGTCCTAAGCACCTGCTGATTTTACTCTCAGGAAAATTCCCCATTTTTATTTTAAAATGTCCTAAATGTGTCCTAGTCCTGCACCATGATTGAGCTTGATGCCTTGGCTCAGAGTTATGGAATGTAAACTAGTTCAAGTCCCCAATGATGAAGAAATTTTCTCATGGAATTTTGACTAGTCCAGCCAGTATTGTGAAAAATTTGGTCAGCTGTAATAAGCATCAATTTCAGGTTGAGAAAATTAGCTATAATAGTTGGAATATCCAACTATGTGTAATCTCTACTGGTTGGATGATTCTCCACTTCTGTGATTGACTATGTGGATATGAGACCTAGGGTGGGCCGAAAAAACTCATTTTTTTATTTTGAAGTTGTAATAGCATGGAAAAGTTGCGAATTATATAGACAAAAAAAAATCAAAATCATTTGACATCTTCCGGTCGCGCAAAGGCTCTATCATCATCACCCATGCAAGTACACGGTGATTACAAATGATTGGAGCGATTTCATGATTTTATTGTAGCGATCTTATTTGACATATCTTCACAGAACTTTAAAGTTATGTATAAAAACTCATAAGGTTTTTTTTTTGTTTTCTCTCGCAGCCGTGTTTCAGCTTTAAACCGAGAGAGCGCAGCAGTTATCAAAGATGGCGCGACAGGCGAGGAGAAAGCATATGCTGTGCTTGAATTTCATTCAACTCAATCTGTGATAACTGTGCAACGACACTTCAGAACGAAGTTCGAGAAAGATGCACCGAGTGCCAACTCCATTCGGCGATGGTATGCGCAATTTAAAGCTACAGGATGCCTCTGTAAAAGGAAATCAACGGGTCGTCCTTCAGTGAGTGAAGAAAAGGTTGAGAGTGTGCGGATGAGTTTCACACGTAGCCCACAGAAATCAACACGAAAAGCGAGCAGAGAGCTGAACATTCCACAACCGACCGTTTGGAAGATCTTGCGGAAAAGATTGAAGCATAAACCTTACCACTTGCAATTTCTACAAGCCCTTACGCCCATTGACAAAGTGAGTCGGTTTGAATTTTGTACACAAATGCAGCAGTTTATGGATGAGGATGGTTTTTGTGAGAAACTTGTCTTCAGTGACGAAGCAACATTCTTTGTGAATGGCAAAGTGAACAAACACAATGTGCGAATCTGGGGCACAGAAAATCCCCGCGTTATTGTGCAGCACATTCGCGACTCCCCAAAAGTTAGTGTGTTCTGTGCGGTTTCTCAGTTCAAAGTTTATGGCCCTTTTTCTTCTGCGAGCAGAACGTTACAGGACACGTGTACCTGGACATGCTGGAAAATTGGCTCATGCCGCAGCTGACGACCGACAGTGAGACCTTCATCTACCAGCAGGATGGTGCTCCACCACACTTCCATCACGATGTTCGTGAATTTTTAAACATGAGATTGCCAAACCGATGGATCGGTCGCAGTGGAGAGAATGATCAGAAATTGTTGTCATGGCCTCCACGCTCCCCCGATTTGACGCCGTGCGATTTTTTTGTTTGGGGGTATGTGAAAGATTCAGTGTTTGTGCCTCCTTTACCAGTAGACTTACCAGAACTGCGAGCTCGCATAATCAATGCCTTTGAACAAATTAATAGGGACATGTTACGTCGAGTATGGGACGAACTTGATTACAGACTTGATATCTGCAGAATCACCAAGGGGGAGCATATGGAGCACCTGTAACATCTCAAAAAAAACCTGGGAAGTTGCTCTATGTATCTGTAAAAGTTCGTGAAAATATGTCGAATACTACAGCTACCATAAAATCATGAAATCGCTCCAATCATTTGTAATCACCCTGTATTTGGCCATGTGGCCTGTTACGGTCTCAAAGGCTCTAAAGTTTGACAAAATATGAAAAAAACTTCATTTTTGCGATCATTTCTTTAATTTTTTAATTAGATGTTTTTGTAATATAATAGTTTGTAACATCTTCAAAATAGAGCCTAAAAACATTATGTTTTAATTTGGTTTAGATCAGTTGATATCTTCCAGCCACGCATAAGCCCCAAAATTTGTCAAAATAACGAAAAAGTTATATTTTTATGCATTTTTGATGTTTGATAAATAATTAGTATGTAAATGTAATAGCCATAGTTAGAGGCCACAGAAATTTGCATTAATTTAAAAAAAAATTGCGATGTGAATATTAGTTTTCGCGTTTTATCGCTAAATGGTTGTAAGTTATCGCAATAATTTTGTGTAAATTCTAAAGGGATTTTAGGTAAAAAGAATAATGCTATTATATTGAATCGATGGTGTTAGGTGTGCAAATTATGACAAAAATATTTTTATGCATCAGTTTATTATAAATATAAAATTATACACATTTATACAATACTGAGAGGAAACAGTAATTCAAGGTCTGCTTATTTATTTATGGAATGAAAGCATAGCAGAATTCCCTATATATATTTTTTTCTTCATTTTGCGTCTACGGTCACTTATGATTAAATTATGTTTAGAGAAAAATATTCTGTATCAACAGATGCACAAGGAACCAGACACATTTCAGCATAGCAGATATAAATTCAGGGTAATTCAACATGAGAGCTCTTAATGCCTCAATCACATCAACCTTAACATTGGAATTGTTTGATGATTGTTTCAAAAGTATTTCTTTAAAGTAAGAAATGCTACACTGCAATCAGTACTTTTTATGCACTTGAAGTAACTTAATGAGGTGCATGGAATGTTAAAATAAAAGTAAAACACAAAATGCCAATAAATTTAGTTTTTTTTTGCCAACATTTTTTATTTCGCTATAAAACATATTTATTGCGAAAAAATTGCCATTTTAGATACTGTAACCATCCTATTCACAAAGAAACTGCAATAAAAAAAAGTATCGCTTTTATCACGACTGCGATAATCTGTGGTCTCTAGCCATAGTATTTTTTCACACCAACTGATAATGAGGTAGAAAAAAACTGTCAAAAACAGTGAAACAAACACGCATATCAAAGCATTGGACATGTAGAAGATGTTTCAAAACCCTCATGCTCACATTCTGTTTTAAATTTAGTCGAAACTGAAGATAAAGGATGTTGTCTTCCTAGTACGGACAGTGATAGCGACCAAGATTATGTAGTTCAAACAAAAAAAAAGTCTTCTAAACCTATTTGGCAGATGAGAGTTCAGTTAAAATCTACTGCAGTAGTAAACAACCGTTATTGTGTTTCCCTGTGATTAAACAGAATGTTTTTTTTCGCTCACTCAGAATACTTACTGTTAGCCATGACTCAAGATGACAAGAAACACATAAGAGAGCTCGGACTTCGAAGAATTCTGAAGGCAAGGCAGATAGATGCAAGAAGGAAAACAGAACAGTCACGCCACCAAAAATCAACTTCAGTGCACAAGAATACTCGGAGATGATCAACTGGGTGGACTGTGAATTATCTTCACCCCCATTGTTGGCAGAAATCAGTGACGACGAGATCAAATCGCACATCACAGTGACTCAATCCCTGACTAGAACATTACTTTCAAGCAATTCCTAGTTCGCACGTAGGCTGTTGAATGCTGTGTGAAACTCGTCACGGAAGCCTCAGGAAAAGTTTGTACAGCTGAATCTCAAGACGGATTTATAAGAACCACTTGCTGTCCAGATAATCCATGCCTAACTTCACCAGCAAATCAATCTTCAAAGTACCTTCGTCTACAAAATAGAGAACAGTACTAATGGACAGGTTCAACTAAAATGGTATATTTATTCAGAACTCTGTTTTTCTTTTTTATAAAATTAAGTTTATTGTTAAAAACTATACTGTAACTTAAATATTTATGCTTTTTAAATATAGAGAAAATTGAAAAGTACCATGCTCATTGATAATGTTATCACCCATCATGTCATAAGCTTAACTATCTTTTTTCGGGTACTGTTTTTCTATAGCATTGGGGTCATTTGCGCGATCGGAAGTTGTTAATTTATTCACACCACAGTAAAACACAATGTTCTTATGTTAAAAAAATAATGTAACTATTACATTGAAAAAAATATATTAAAGATAAAAAAACTCGTAAAAATGTGAAATTTTCAATATTTTGGCAAATTTTAGGCCCTGTGCGTGGCTGAAAGATATCTACTGTTCTAAACCAAATTAAAACACAATGTTTTTAGACTCTATTTGAAAATGTTACTAACTATTACATTTCGAAAACATCTAATTAAAAAATTTAAAAAATAATTGCAAAAATGAAGTTTTTTCATATTTTGTCAAACTTTAGAGCCTTTGTGGACCAGAAGATGTCAACAGGTTTTGATTTTTTTTTTTTGTCTGTATAATTCATAACTTTTCTGCGCTATACAACTTCAAAATAAAAAAAATTGTTTTTTTCGGCCCACCCTAATGAGACCTTCAGCCAGTTGTTGAGTTAAGGACTTTCTAGATCCGTCACTCCATGGAGTGTGGAGAATATATCTCTAGGATCAATATGAACATTCATGGTCATAGAGATTCATGGACAAATGAAGAAAAATTTCTGCTCAGAATTGAATCTGGGTCAACCAGTCTATAATCAGATGCATTGCACCTGATTTGTTTGACTGACAAACATAATGCTCACATAAAATTTTTAAAAAATACAGAAATTATTGTTGTCCTCATAACACTCTTAATTAAACCATATATCAACTCAATCTCTCTGGAGGCATTAGTAAAAAAAAATTGTGTACTCTACAATTTTGTCCTTCTGTTTTTTACATTTTTGAATTGATTACTTTGTTTATGTAATGTGTGATATTCAACCCATGGGAATTATAATTATTATTTCATTGTTTAGGATGAAGCCAAGAAGTTGCAGGGTTCACTAGGAGAACTGCATGCCGTTCAGTGTGACATAACAAAGGAAGATGATATCCTGACTGCATTCTCCTGGGTTAAGGAACATCTTGGGGGTATTGATATCTTGATAAATAATGCTGGTGTTGCACATCAGGCTTTTTTATCAAGTAAGTTATTAATTAATGTTTTTTTATTATTCATGCATAAAAAATAATACAACCATGACCATGAGCAAAAGAGCTAACTGAGGATGGAATTTCACATACTGCATGTGAGAATACATTCCTCTGTCATCTATTCCAGCACACATAATGCATAGCTGCAAAGTAGAATATTTCTTATCTAAAAATAGGAAATATATGTTGGTACCTTATAATTTTAACTCATGGAATGGCTTTTTGTGCTCTCTGTTAAGTTAACCCTATACCTTTTTTGACTTTATGACTATTCATATGCATAACTTTAACTTGAAGGAAGATTTTTTTTTTGGAAATTTTTTGTAGACCATATGTAGGTTACCATTATTCATCCTTGAAACATTTTAATGCCTGCCCCTATGATTCCATATCCTGACATCCTTTTTGTCACTCAGTATGAAAATGGCAGTTCATGAAGATCCTAATTCTTTGCGATAGTGAGGACAACAGTAACTCTAGTCAAGGTGTTTCAAAGAAGACAATTTACTAAAAGATATGATAATCAGTAAAAGCTACAAGAATTAAAGCTTTTCTTTTATTCTCATAACCACATGTATTTTATAATTATTTATATTCCTATAGGATTCCTCATGTATCATCCCTTCAAGTTTAATGAAAACCCTTCAATGATGAGTGATTACATGTTTTTTTTAATTTTCATGCATTTTAGTAGTTTAGATTTTGATTTAAGATGTAGCATTTAGGGCCACATGCAAATACATTAGTCTCTACTCAAATTACTTCCAGTCACTGGTGAGCTGACTCACCGTGAGCAATTGCTGAGATCAAATTAACGGCTGACTTACCAGTCATGCATGAAAGTCGACGTTTTCGTAATATTGGCAACGAATTACCCAGAATTCTCAGCGATAAAACCACTTCCGTTATTTTTGTCTGCTATAGAGGAACACATTTACGCTTGCGTCCCACAAATAATACCGTATACAACGACGTCTGCATTGCGCAATATTACGCCGATTCTCCTGTTCTTCCAGTTGAATTCTTTGGTAGACTCTATCAAATTCCTCTTCTCTGCATATACCGAAAACATGATCGAAGTCTTCAAGGTCCGACATCTTGGATAAAGCGGCAAGGTTTCAAACTACATTGGTTCCCTTTGGGATTATCACGATAAGTTTCTATCTTAAGCTATGATCGTCAGGTAGCTTACAATTATTATCGCATGAATAGATTTCTGAGTAAGCAAAATGTATTAGGATAAAACTTTCTCAGCAGAGAATGCCTTTTACGGTCTAATGCGTTTATAAATTGTTATTGTTAAGTTCATCAGTTATAGAAAGAGAAGGGAGGTCTTCCAAAATAAAAAACAATTGAAAGGCAGTGGGATCACAGTAAGAGAAGATCTCACCCAAATTAGATATAAATTGTTAAAGGACTGTATCACAAAATTTGGCGTCACAAATGTGTGGACAATTGATGGCGCAATACATGTGAAAAATGGAGATACCAAACGCATCATCACCCGGGCCTCTGATATGTAAATCTACCTAGTGCAAACACGCCAGTGATACCATATCCCCAATTTAGCACTTTTATATAAATTATTAAAATTATATTAGAAATTTCACATTAATTATTAGTATTATATTTAGAAATTTTACTTTATTTATTAATTTAATATTTGAATAAGATATTAGTGACTTGTTCTTTTCTTATAATTCTAGTTAAAATATTTTTAAAATTTTCCATCCAAATAATGCTATTCATTTGGCGATCTCTGACAGGTTAGAGGACACTACCCTTCTCAAACCCCTTCCAAACAACAATAATGCAAGACAGGTTCTAGAAACAGCATTCTCCCCCTTCCCGTCTTCCCTACATGTGGTTCACCTGAACGCACAAAGCTTAACTGCACATACAGACGAAGTTAGAATGATTTTTTCTTCTTCCAATATTCATGCTATTCTCGTATCAGAAACATGGCTCACTCCCTCCATTAATTCTAGTTTAATTGACATGGATGGTTATACTTTTCTTAGACATGATCGTGTACATAGTCGAGGGGGCAGTGTTGGTGTCTTCGTTAGGACAGACCTTTGCCCTAAGTCTGTATACTTTTCTAATAACGAGACATCTCCTGAAATTATGTTTATAGAAATATACGTAAGCTTCAAAAAATGCCTTCTTTGTGTAGTGTACCAACCCCCTAAAATGAAAAAAATAGCAGAAATAGAATCTGCTCTACAAAACGCACGTATACAATATGAACACGTTATCGTCATGGGTGACTTTAATATAAATATACTAGACACTGACAACAGACATACACAACAGCTTATATCCGCATTCCAAGTTTGTGATATGACTATCCTTCCCTTACAGCCTACACATCAACACCAATCATTCTGAGACTTTACTTGACTTAATTGCTACTAATAATCCAGACAGAGTACTAACCCACGGCCAACTGTCAGCTCCCGGAATATCAGCACATGATATTATATTCTTAGCATATTCACTGCAGTGCCCTAAACAAGCTCGTAAGACTATCACATATAGAGACCTAAAACATATAAACAATGCAGCTCTACTTGAAGACGCTATAAAATTTACCCTGGCATACTATATGGACGTTACAATCTGGTGACGAAAAAGTTGAGGCATTAAATAACCTTATATTACAACTATATGACAGGCACGCTCCACTGAAAACTAAACTAGTGAAACGACACCCTGCTCCCTGGATGTCTGCTAACATTCGTGACTTGATGACTGAAAGAGACGCAGCATATCGGAAATATAGAGTCGACAAAACTGATATAAATCTTAATCACTATAAACGGTTACGTAACAAGGCTACACAAACTATCAGAAACGCCAAACTTAGACATCTATACAGCCTTACTGAACCTAATAACAATAACCCAGATGTTTGGAAAAATCTGAATAAAATTGGTGTAGGAAGGAAAGACACACAGGTAGAAAAACTACCTGTTTCTCTGAACACACTTAATAACCATTTTACAAGCACATTCTTTACTCCTAAAGACAAAACACATACAATAAGTGAACTACTATTGACAAATCCACCAGACAGAGAACATTTACATTTTTCATATCTTACAGAAAATGACATAAAGAAAGCTCTCAAACGAATAAAAACAAAAGCAGAAGGTACTGACCGTATAAATATCACTCTACTTAACAAAATAATCGACGTTATACTACCTACCATAACTCATGTTTTCAAATCCTCACTACAAACCTCTATATATCCCACATTATGGAAGCAAGCAATTGTACGCCCACTCCCGAAAGTAAAAACTCCCTTAACTCCTAACGATTTTCGACCCATTAGTATTTTACCTACCCTTTCAAAAGCTTTGGAACGATTAGTCCACAAACAACTGACTGACTACCTAACTGAACACGACCTATTAGATCAATACCAATCAGGCTTTAGGACAGGACACAATACAAATACTGCTCTACTAAATATATGTGAAGACATACGCGAAGCATCTGATAATCGAAAACTTACTATTCTTACACTACTTGACTTTAGTAAAGCATTTGACACGGTAGACTTGGACTTATTGTTGCTTAAACTAAAAAACCTCTCACTTTCTGACAGTGTCACGCAATGGTTCAATTCCTACCTTCGTGAGCGCCAGCAATATGTTGTAGGAAATTCTACATTACGCTCTTCTTGGACCTACCGTAAAGCTGGAGTTCCACAGGGCTCGGTGCTCGGCCCATTGCTTTTTTCAATCTATATAAAACGACATATCTGACTCCCTAAAACATTGCAAACATCATTTATTTGCGGACGACATGCAGATCTACCTTCACTCAGACAAATATTCTTTAAATGACGCGGTAACCAAAATTAATGAGGACCTTGACTCGCTAACGGCGTGGACAGAGAAATATGGACTTGAATTAAATCCTAGAAAGACACAAGCAATCATTATGGGCCATCAGAGACTATTATCCTCAATTAACACAAATGCAGTATTACATGTGTCACTTAATGGGGTTCAGATCCCTTATAGTGAGACAGTAAAAAATCTAGGAGTGTTTATGGATAAACATTTAATTTGGAATAAACAAATAAATAACATTTGCAAAACTATCTTCTCAATAATACACTCATTAAATCGTATAAGAAATTGTTTACCGTTTTCTCTAAGAAAAATGCTAGTAGAAACACTTGCAATGCCCCATTTTGATTATTGTGATACTCTTTTTACTGACCTAAATACTGTTCTTACCCAAAGACTTCAACGTGTTCACAATTCTTGCATACGTTTTATTTGTGGTATACGTAGATTTGATCACGTTACACCATCCCTGGAACAATTGTCATGGCTTCGTCTTCAAGATCGTAGAACCATCCATTCCCTATGCCTTCTCTATAACATATTACACACATCTTTACCTTATTATTTATCACACCGCTTCACTAAACTCTCTGATACACATAACTTAGATACCCGATCCCTTGAGCACAGTGTCCTTTATATCCCTCCTCATCATACTACCTATTATTCGAAATCTTTTACAGTTTCTCTTGCTAGAACATGGAATTCACTTCCACCCTATGTCAGAGACTGCCAAACTTTACCATCTTTCAGAAATAAATTGAAAATAAAATCACTAACAGAAACAACTCACTAATACTACTTTTTAAGAATTAATAATGCGTTTTTGCATTATTTAATAAAAATAGACTTAGGATTTGTTAATATATTTACCTAATGCCTTGTATAAAAAGCGTAGATTAATTCATTGTAGTTTATTACTTTCTTTGTATTTTTTTTCTCTTCTTTTTATGCATAGTAGATTCGAGCTGTTATTCCTTTTTTATTAATTGTATCATTAATTTAATTTTAATTGTATTTAGTTTCATTCTATTATTAGACATTAATTTCATTATTATTCAATATGACAGATAATTAATTGTTCAATGACTATTATTGTAACTTTTTTTGTATTCATATGTAACATGTTTGTCCTGTTTAATATGACTATTATTGTAATTTTTTTGTATTCATGTGTAACATATGTTTGTCCTGTTTTATATGACTATTATTGTATTTTTTTTGTATTCATATGTAACATATGCTTGTTCTGGTGAGTGGAAGAGAAGGCCACATGGCCTTAACTCCACCAGGCTAAATAAATCTATTCTATTCTATTCTATTCTATTCTATTCTAAATTCGACCCTTAAACAGGATGTTTAGAACCAGTGTTCTGCTAATCCCAACTTTTATGCAGTAAGAAGCGGGACTGTGGCCTTTCAAAAAGCTGTTCTAGCATTTGCTTTACAACCATGGTAAACAACAGAAAACTCTAGTTAGGAAGAGACCTTTGGTTTTCTAAATGCAGCGTAATAATCATTCCAATCTCTTGATGTAAAAACAGGTCAATGGCCTAATTCAAGGAGTCAGAAAAGAAGACATTTTTTGTAAAATAGTTTATTCGTTCACTTCCATCTTATAATGTATAGAACTCTTTTGTAAGATTAATCTGAGTATTTTCCTCACACTACATTTAGCTGGTGTCCTCATTTTTTGTCAAGGTTTTTCCCAATAAACATTTTGAAAGCATCTCAACTGTATTCCATTCTAGCTAATATAATGATGATCTTATTGAGTGATTCAATATAACTTGATTTAATTAGAATTAATTTTGTGAATATTTTAAATTAATTATCTGCCCATCTGATGATGAGGATAATTTAAAATGTTTGTTGCATATTCTATAGTTAAAAATGAAACATAATATCAAATTATATTTGGAGAGAAAAATATACACCTAGACTGGGGTTTAAATCAAGGACCTTTAGCTTTATATGCTAAAGCTCTGCCACTGAGCTATCCAAAGCCTCCATTCTAAACACAAATTTTTCTCTTATACATTTTTAATTCCCAAGAGCGCCAAAGGCTTGAAACTGTTGTTCGACATGTGAATGGTGGTTTCTTATTTAAGGAAGCTTTTAATAGGAATTTAACATTACTTTATAAAGCCAGTAGAGCTTCTTTTGGTGTTATTATTATAATAATACATTTTATTATTAAATTAATAAATTTTTATTATTATAATAATAATAAAAACATTGAAAGAAGCTCTACTGGCTTTATAAAGTAATGTTAAATTCCTATTAAAAGTCTTCATAAATAAGAAACAGTTCACGTGTCTTTAGTGCTTTCGAAAATTAGAAATGTGTAAGAGAAAAATTTGTGTTTAGATTAGTCCAAATTCTTGTAACAAATAACAATTTCATTTGACTGTCAAAAGAATGAAGTCCTCCCTAACATGACAAGGCAGCCTACTACAGTAGACACGTGTGCTATATAATTTGACAATTTGTGAAGTTACATCCACTGATAAGCATGTAAAGTATTTATCTACACGTGGACGGAGGCAGATAGAGCCAAGGGCTCATCACAGATCGCATATGCAGTATATCACTAACTAAATAACACAAATTTTATGAAATCTTCCATAGTCCGATTGTTTACAGATGGCTGCGGGGGACAGAATAAAAACGGTTCTATGATATGCATGCTCATGTACTGGCTAGAAACATGTGCTCCACCTCATGTGAAATACGTTCATGCAATTTTCCCTGCGCCAGGGCATTTCTACACACCGCGAGATAGAATCTTTGGAAGGATTGAACTTGAACTCCAGGACACTGACATACTTATGAACCCTGATGTTTACTGGGGCATTTTACCATAATCATGGAACACTTTAAAAATGGGAACTGACTGGCATGTGGATGATTGAAACCTCATGTCACAATACGTGAAGAGCCCTGGACAGTGGCATTTCAAATTTGCAACAACGAAGAGATCATCATCAGTCGAGGTATGACTCCAGTTGGGGTTCTAATAAAAAGTAATAAAATTGGCGGCATGAAAAGGCTTTTCAGACTTCACTTTGGTGATCGGTGGGAGGGAAATCCCGACTTGCAGTTCTACCGTGAGATAATTAACAGAGATACAATCGATGAAGACGTCTCAGAAGATAAACTGGAAGGAGATATATGATGGAGGATGCTGATGAATTGTGAAGACAGATCCATTCCTCTTTCTCTTATCCAGTAATTTTTTGGAGTATTCTGAGGGCACAATGTAAATATATGTTTGTCATTATTTATTTACAATATATTTTATTTCCATCCATCCATAGTAATTCTGCCTGAAGGCAGGTCCTTCACTGCAATCATAACATTTTCATGCTATGCTTGTAGCTTTACTAGGGAATTGTAGGTGTGGTAGCTTCCCGTTGCTTTCCACACTGGTGAAGGATGATAATGATGATGATGATGATGATGGCCATATGATTTTGGGGACCGTTTGGGCCTTAAAGTTTTCCTGACATTTGTCTTACAGGTGAGGAAAAACCCCGATAAAAACCTCACCCAGAAATACTGCCCCGACCGGGATCGAACCCGGGCCTGCTGCGTGACAAGGCAGCATGCTACCTTGAGACCACAGCGGTGCACATATTTTATTTATTGAATAGTATTGTTCTTTCAGAATTTTTCTTTCATTACTTTGATATTTACAATTTTGGAACAAAGTAACTCATGTCCATTACTTTTGTTTTCAAAACGTCTTTTGTCCACTCTTTAGTTTCAAAATGCCTCTTGTCCAGATTATTTATTCAAATTACATAAAAACTACTAATTTTGGAATAAAAATCATGATAATATAGTATAACCTATGGTACCCTGAATGCCTAGAGATGATTTCTAAAGGTAATTGTGCGAATTTCAGACCTAAAAATGTTTTTCGTTGTTCTCCACAAATTTATGAAAGTGGACAAGAGACGTTTTGAAAATAAGCCCCTCATATCCACCCTCCCAAAAGATCAACAAATCACTTCATTCAGAATGGATCCAAGTATTTTTTATGGATATAAATTTTATATTGTTCTGCACACCTTGCTGGTTTTCCCTTGTCATGCATTTATCTTATTATAACAACAATGAAGTCCTTTTAATCCAAAAACATGCAGGTAGGAATGCAGAAAATATTGTACAAAATATTAATTTTGTAAAAACAAAATTGGCCTTTCTGCATGAAGTGATTTATCTGCAGTATTTTATAGTATGTGCCATACTTTAAGCTATATGAAGGTGGGCTATGTTGAAACTGTTTCTTCAGCAAAGAACCACTTTAATGAATTTCTTGCACCGTTTATATACACCAGTGGGGTGATATCTGGTATCTAAAGGGAACAAAAAGATCCATTAAAGTGGTTCTTTCCTGAAGAAACAGCTTCAACATAGTCCACCTTCATATACTTTAACATGACACTCACTATAGATACTTTTCTTCTTGCAGGTGGAGACACTTCTGATTGGCGCCATATGTTGGAGGTTAATGTTCTGGGTCTTAGTATCTGCACTAGAGAGGCTGTGAAATCCATGAAGGAGCGAGGAGTTGATGATGGTCACATTGTCCATATTAATAGGTATTAGTCAAATGTTTAATGCAAGAAATAATAATTTTATAAATTTTATTTTGGTGTGAAGGGATTTTCTTGTTTTTCTGTAAATCTTAGGTTATTAAAATGTGGCAAATTTTGATTTTGTAGTAAATTTCAGTAGATTCTGTACTTAGTTATCACAAGTAAATGTTTGCCATGTAAGTGGAGTAATAAATTCAATGTATTGTTACATTTATGCCAGGAAAACACTTAATGGAAATTATATTAGTTAAGATTTGATTTCAAATTATCATTGTGCAATTCAGTATTTCAGGTCATGGTTTACCTAATTCTCCCTCAATGTTCTACATGTATGGAGCTTCGAAAAATGCAGTAACTGCACTTACTGAGGGACTTCGTCGTGAACTTATAAAAAGCAATTCCAAAATACGTGTCACCGTGAGTATGTCTTTAATCAGCATTTCTCAAGAGAGGACGATAATCTTTTTGCTTTGCACATTAAACAGCTTTCTCATTATTATCCAAATTGATACATACTTACCTTTACTTTTGAGGGCCTCTCCACTTTTCAGCGGTTACCCTGTATTCCCATTCGCCATTCTTGTCGATCACGCCATTCATCCTCCTCCAGACCTCGGTCGTTCATCAATCTATGGATCTCTCCTCTCCAAGTTGTTCTTGGCCTGCCTCGTTTCCTTCTACCAGAAGGTGACCATTCCAAAAGAGTTTTGGGCCACCTATCATCCTCCATTCTCCTGACATGGCCATACCACTGAAGAGCTCGTCTTTCGATCCTTTCCACCACTGTCTCCTCCATATCCATCATCTGCCTCACGACACCCTGGCACTGCGTCTTATTCCATCCATCTCCACTGCCAAGATCTTAGTTTTTTGTCCCCCTACCAAAGTCCATCCCTCAGCACCATAAGTCATTATGCTTTCCACAACAGACTTCAAAATCCTCTTCTTCATGTGGTTTGACATGTTCCTACTCCATAGTACTCCATTCAACATTTTTATGGCTCTTCGTGCTTGTACTAACCTGCTATCTACTTCAGCTTTACAACTCCCTGATTCATCAATAAGTGATCCCAAATATTAAAATTTTTTAACAGCTCTAATAATTCCTTGGGATAGGGATATATCTCGTCCACTTCCTCCTACAAATTGATACATGATATTTAAAAAACCCCATGGCATGACAGGACTAAAGGCCCTTAGGCTACCAGCCAGCTGTTGGCCTCACATCCATATGTGCTAATCATAGAGGTAGATTTATTTTACAATACATTAGGAAGTAACATTAAGAGTTATGTAGATAGGAAATAACACTATGAGGTTTTTTAATATTGTTTATTTTTTTCTTTTGCTCACCTCATACTTCATAACTACTCGCAGACCCAGGTTTCGTCACATCATTTGTGACATTCTCAATGCTGTGTCACATTCACAATCTGATGTTGGACTGTTGGATGTCAGTTGTGAATGTGACACAGCTTTGAGAATGTCACAAATGATGTGACGAAACCTGGGTCTGTGAGTAGTTAAAGTATGAGGTGAGCGAAAGAAAAAAATAAACAATAACATTAAGAGGTTTGTTTAATTATTAAAACATTTTGTCTGTTTATTCTTAGCCTTGAAACATATGTTCGACAAAAATAACTATAAGAGGTAAGAATGAACAGACAAAATGTTTTAATTATAGAGGTAGATGATCATCTAGTCAGTATAAGGTCCCCCAGCCATTATAACTGATTTTCTCAACCTGGAAACATTATTTATTCCTCATGATGCTGGATGAGCACCGGTCCCATTCTGCCCAAAATTCCATGAAAAAATTTCTTCCCATGAGGATTTGAACCAGTGCAAATACTATAACTCTACTCGAAATCATGATGCCTTAAAATGTTCACCTATGGCTCAAGATGATGCATTATATTGCATCGTGAAATGTGTTAGGACAACTTACATCTACTGGAGTTCAGTACATTATGTTACATCAAATTTCAACTTCCTACTAATTTTTAAGATGGGTGTTATTATGTTTGAAATAATTTTCCATTTTCTTAATAGTATCAAGTAAAGGTGTCATGCAGGCACAGTCCAAACAAATTGTACACAGGGACACTTATTCTCTATTCATTTGTTCAAAGGTGTGTGTGTGTGGCACCCACTGAACTTTATAGAGTGCTTCGGATTCCGTGCTGGGCAGATAGATTGCTTAATGTGGTCTACTTCCAATTTACACACCACATCGGCAGACCACTTTACTTCTCAACATATGTACTGTGAAGAAGTTTTGAAATTTAATACAGGCATTTGGTGCACAATCTAGTGATTAAAAATTGTACATCACCAACTCTCCTGGTCCAAAATTGAAAATTTTGCAATTAAATTAATTTAGCAATTAAAATCCTCAACCCCACAAGGTATCGAACCCGGGTCCATTAGTCAGGAAGCAGGTATGCAACTACCTGAGCCAGCACAGCAAACTATTTTTCAAAGTTTATAATAGTTAACTTAGGGTTGTATCTATGAATGCATTAGACCGTAAAAGTTGTTCTCTGCTGAGAAAGTTGCATCCAAAGACTTTTTGCATACTCAAAAATCTGTTCATGCGATAATAATTGTTGAAATTTCTAAGCTACTTGGGGAGGTGACTTTGCAGAGAACGAATCGTGAGCAACCCGATGGGAACTGATGTTAACTGATGTACTTTAAAACCTTGCTGCTTTATCCAAGATGTCGGACCTTGAAGACTTCGATCATGTTTTCGGTACATGCGGAGAAGAGGAATTTGATAGAGTCTACCAAAGAATTCAACTGGAAGAACAGGAGAATCGGCGTAATATCGCGTGATGCAGACGTCGTCGTATGCGGTATTATTTGCGGGACACAAGTCTAAATGCGCTCCTCTAGCAGACGAAAATAACGAAAGTGGTTGTATTGCTGAGAATTCTGGGTATTTCATGCCAATGTTATGAAAAAACTACTTTCATGCATGACCAGTCGGCGACTCTCTAATTCAAACATTTTGGAGAAAACATAATAATAAAAATATTTTCTTTATGTAAAGAATTATATTATGCATTTAAAATTATCTGCATCCAATTTTTTTTTTTTTTTGAATCTCTAATAATATGAACCCTATTTCACCATCCGGTATGTTAGGGTTTTAGTTACAATACAATTAATTATTTACAGTAATTTAGAGTATGGTTAATTTCTAGAGTTACATAATAACATAATATGAATAAATTAATTAACAAACCCAAGAAAAAACTAACTCAAAGTCTCTTAAAAATATGATGGATAAAGTCACACAGCTTTCTATAGCAACATTTCTTACATAAAATATTTGACAAGGGCAGTTGAAATCTATTATGGCAATAACCTAATTTTTTAATAAATTCATGTCTTTTGGAATCAAATGCGGGACACTCAAATTACAGATGTGAGATAGTCTGGCTGGAGTTTTTGCGAATACAGGTATCTGTACCTATTTTAAATTGTTCCAAATCATGTCCAAATTTACCGTGTCCAGTCATAAATTGTGTTAATACAGAATTTGGTTCTATGTATTTGCACTTTATTCGGTCAAAAACAGTTGGGAAAAGTAATGTTCTTGTCAAAGCACCATTAATACTGTTTAACCACTCAGCATTCCAATTTTGTAAGAGATCATTTTTTAATACTTCTTTAATGTATGATAGAGGACAGAAGGAGTAAAAGTAATCCATATTTGAATTAGCAGCTAATTTGACAAGAAAATATGCACGTCCATTTCCTGTAGTTCCAGCATGTCCTTTAATCCAGCCTAGGCAAATATGTCCAAGATGTTGGTTTAATTTTGTTCTTATGGAGCTTGCAATCGGGTGATGGTTGAATCTGTCATTGATAGCGGAAAGTGCTGCCTGGGAGTCACTACAGATACAAGAAGACTTGTTGATGGTTATAACCCATTCTGCATCCAATTCAATAATAGTATTAAATTATGAGGTGAGATGTGATTTTATTATTATTTAAGTAAATAGCATTATTTTTTCCTAAAAAATCTACACAAAATAAGTAAAATTATATTTAATTTTTCTTATTTCTTTTCCTCTTTGGGTATTCATACAGTAAGATTGGAGTTTGAGGAAATTGTATTAACCCATTGGAGACTTTTAAATAGTCTCCCTCGTGAGCAGGTAGAAAGTCCAAACGGCTCCACCACGACCTTACACTCGTTGTTGTGTTATAACCTCTACTGTAAGAAGTTAGGTTTTTTTAGTGGTTTAAATTTTTGGTTCACCATCAGTAAAATTTGTTGTTTGTTTATGTAAAGTAAATATGTATAGGCCTAGTGTATTGTATAGTTTATTTTAGTTATAAAAGTAAAGTGATCCCACAACAGGCCTCAGGAGGCCTTTGGGGTAGTAGGAGGTTAAGGCTCCCACTTTTTCTAGACAATCGGCACTTGATGTCAGCCGGGTTGTCAGCCCTGCGTGACGGCCGCCTTTACCCCAGAACAAGCATCTGGTACTCATTTCCGTTAGAGGCTGAGTCGACCCCAGGGCCATAGTGAAATTATTTATAGAATAGTAGACTATAGTTGTAGGCATTTATTACGGTAAAATATAAGTGAATATAAATTCAGTGTTTATTTGTTAAACTTCATAGTTGTAAATTTAATTCTTTTTTTGCAATATGTCCGCAAATAGGAGAGAACGTATTGCTATTGAGAAACTAAGTGAAGTAGTGAATTAAATGTTATGTGACAGTGATTGTAGTGAATTATCATGGAACAAAGAATCGAACGATGAAATAATATAGTGACAACGTAACCATGCATGCTACTGATGACAGAAATACTAGGTGAGATTTGTCCAGTTTTTATCTATAATATTTTATAATTTACAGGTCGATATATAACTAAGATAATTAGAGAATATACGAAGAACTTTTCCTGCTTTTATAATGTATAGGTATATGCTTATTTATATTATATATATTTATTTTTATTATGTACAGTATTATATTGTGTTTGTTATTTTTTTCCGGTCTTGTTTGAACATATGATTTATGTTTACTTTCAAGGCAATGTCCGAGAACTGTTACAAAAAGATGGGTTTTGAAATGTTTGTCAACTTTCACAGCCTTGAAAATAACAAAACATAACGGTTTACAATGCACAACAGAGGGTAGCAGGCAGGCCACATTCCTTTGCTATTCATAAAAGTACAAGATACTAAAATAAATTCAGGGGTAAACAAAATATCTGAAAACATAAATGATAGAACACAGTATGTGTATTTTGTATTCTGATTTAAAGTCCAGCGCAGCCGGAGTAGCGGTGAGGAGATTTAAATGGGTTCCCAGTGAACATGCTAGGCGCTTTAAACGCGTCTCCAATGGGTTAATAATAAATTGTGGTTCTATTCTTTGCAGAGTATCAGCCCTGGTCTTGTGCAGACAGAAATTATGGATGTAGCACATCTACACACTTTCTCATCAAAGGATGTATTTAATCAACATCCTTGCATGCAACCCGAGGATATAGCTGATGCTGTGCTCTATGTTATTGGTGCACCTCCACATGTACAGGTATTGACTTTTCATAATAGATGTAAAATACTTAAAATCAAATTATTATAAATATTTAATATTGTTTTATATATTATAAAATTATAATACTTTTTTTTTAAACACCTAGAACAATTGGAGGTCCTAAATATTATATTTTACTCAGGAAAATTTTGTGAATTGGGATATACAAAAATAAATTAAACTTATGTTATATAAATACTATTATATGCCTATAGTTACATACTTCTCTAAAACATTATTAAACTGAAAATATTTCCCGCAAACGCTGGAGGGAAAATTTTCTATAGGATCGTAACAGGCCTTGGCCTAATACTTGGAAGGAAGAAGAAGAAGAAGAAGATATAAAATTATTATTCTCTAAGTTATATTATATGAATACAAAACGTGGACTCTTACTTTAAGGGAAGAGAAGGAATTGATATTGATGTGTAGCGTATCGAAACTGTAGTCTTCAAGAAATCTATAATGAGGCAAGTCATTAAAATTCTAACTCTCTATTAATTATAAGAGCAGTTAAGTCTCATAGACTTTCATTGGGCAGAATACATGGCATGAATGGGGAATGAAAGAGGGGCATGGAAACTCCTTATAGGAAAACCAGAGGGAAAGTGCCCAGTAGGTAGACCAAGAATGAGGTGGGAGGATAACTTTAACCATGACTTGAGGGAAACAGATTATACAGGAGATGATTGGAAAACATTAGCTCAAGATAGGGAAGTATGGAGATCTTATGTCCTTGCAGCCATGAACCTAAGGTTCAATAGTGCTAGTGAGTTCACTATTAAATAAAAATTCTAAGAGTAAGATTTGATAGTAGCAGCATTTTGGGAGATGGATCAGTTACTTTCTAAACTCACTCAAAATAATTAGTCTGGCTGTGCCACTGAACAGAATGTGTCATAAGCAGACACATTTAGGAAATTGCAGCTGGATTTTATTTCTGTGTTCTAGTGTTAAATGGAATTTAAGCTACACTATTGTTAAAATAGTTAAAATAAGGCTCTCTAATATTAATAATCTTCTAGATATACAGGGTGTAACATAACTCAATGGCAAAATTTCAGGAATGAGTTCCTCATATGGAGAGAATAAAAAAAGTGTATTACAACATGGGTCCGGAAATTGATAATTACAGAGTTATTCAAACTTTTATGAATGTTAGGTTATTAAGGTTTTACAGTAGTTATTGACAGTCTGTTTTCTGTTGGTTGTAGGCTGCTATCAGGAATGAGTTCCTCATATGGAGAGAATAAAAAAGTGTATTACAACATGGGTCTGGAAATTGATAATTACAGAGTTACTTGAACTTTTATGAATGTTAGGTTATTAAGGTTTTACAGTAGTTATTGACAGTCTGTTTTCTGTTGGTTGTAGGCTGCTGTGATGTACATAAATGCAGAATATGTCTGATTACATTTCATCTATGGTTTGGCGGATGGTAATGCTTTGAGGGTACGTCGTTTGTATCAGGAATGATACCCAACGCAGAGATTGCCCGATCGTAAGACTTTTGAAGGAATCCATCGCAACTTATGCGAATATGGGAGTTTTGTATGCCCACAAAAGGACCGCGGGACGGCCAACAGTTATAAGGCCTGAAGAGGAGGAGGCTGTTTTCAACATTGTAGACGAAAATCCTGGAATAAGTACAAGGTGCTTAGGACTGCAGACCAATTTGTCACACATTCCAGTATGGAGACTACTAAGGGAACAACAATTGTATCCATATCATCTACAGCGTGTACAAGCCTTTCTTCTGCAGATTATCCTGCATCCTGGTAATGTTCTGCCAGTGGTTCCTACAACAATGTGGTTTGAATCCTAACTTTGGAGCTGACGTGTTGTTCATGGATGAGGCAACATTCACATGAGATGGGATCCAGAATTTACACAACCAGCACGTGTGGGCAGACACGAATCCCAATGCAACAATCGCAACACATCACCAACAGATATTCTCAATTAACATCTGTGTAGGCATTGTTGGTGATAGTTTGTTGGGGCCCTACCTTCTTCCGAACAGGCTCAATGGACGTGAATACACACGTTTCTTGTGCAATCAATTACCTCGTTACTTGGAAGACATGCCACTAGGATCCTAATGGCTGATGTTCTTCATGCACGATGGTGCTCCTGCACATTTCAGTCTATCTGCTCACAGGTACCTTAATTTAACATTTGGTTTCTGCTGGATTGGTAGAGGAGGACCAATTTCTTGGCCACCATGATCTCCCGATTTAAACCCCTTGGACTTTTATCTTTGGGGACACCTCAAGTCTTTGGTGTATTCAAGCCCTGTTGGATGATGTAATAACTCTCTGTGCATGCATTGTGGCAGCCTGTCAGACAGTACGCACTACACCAGGTGTTGGAGACTCAATGCGAAGAAGAGCAGCTGCCTGTATTGAGGCACATTTCATCTGACAGAACAGAGCGCTCCAACAAGTCCCTTGCATTTTTGTCGCCATGTACTAACATTCATAAATGTTCAAATAACTCTGTAATTATCAATTTCCAGACCCATGTTGCAATACACTTTTTTTATTCTCTCCATATGAGGAACTGATTCCTGAAATTTTGCCGTTGAGTTATGTTACACCTTGTATATGTTTGATTTTTATAGTTATGTTTCGATCTACAGACCTTCAAAGAGAGAAACCATCATCATAATACTTAAATGTGTTAGCACAAGAAGAATTGTTACTTGTTGTTCTCAATCTATCTCCTCTTCAGACAGCCCAATGATCTCTTGCAATGCAGTTTATACCATGTGATGGCTCTAGAGATTCTTTTTCTAAACATTCTATTAAGATATTCTACCAATTATGAAGATCTTAAAGAAGATTACTGGGCTGTGGCCATGGTCTAGAGGCTTGAAGTTCCCCGACATTTCACCAGAGACTGCATCCGGCATCCTCAAGGGTTGTCTTGAGACTGGCAATTTTTTCGACTGCCTGCCCTATTTATACAGTTCACCGCAATGTGTTTTCTGCACAGTCCGTTCTGTCATAAATTGTATCTGCCTTCTGATTGGTTAGTGTTAGGGACAGTCATTGCACCAATGAGTTTGCTGTTAGAAGGTGTAGTAGACTGTTCTTGTAGCAGTTTGCAGCTGGAATTTTTTAGAACCAGTATCCATGCTTTGTTGACTTTTAGCGATTCTTCTTTTCTATTAAAACTATTTTGATGTTTGTATATCTCGATGGCTTCTCATTGTAGATAGTAAAATAGTTGCAGTTGGATAATATGTCAATATTCTTGTACTGAAGTATATGGCCATCAAGTGAAGAGTGTTCTGCTACTCCTGACTTTTCCACTTGTTCAAGACGGCTATATCTTTCATGTTCCTTTAGTCAATATACTTTGCCGCAACTGCATGGTATCCTAAATATGCTTGCTGATTGGTGAGGATAAAGTTGATCCTTTATAGGTCTGAGGAGGTTCTTGATTTTCTTGGTAGGCCTGTATACTGTTTTTGTGTCTTCTTTTCTTAGTAGTTTCCCAATGCGGTCCATTACATTCTTAATGAAAGATAAGAATGCCCTGCTTGATGTTTTTTGTTCTGATTCTTTGTTACTGTTATTGTTGCATCGTTTGGGGTGATTAGCTCGGTAGATTTCTTTTCTGGTGTATCCATTGGCTATGAATACTGTATGGAGGTGTTGAAGTTCAGTTTTTAATAAATCAGGATCATGAAGTTTCTTGGTTCGATCTGTCAGTGTTTTGATGATTCCAAGATTTTGTTTAGGATGATGATTCGAGGTTTTATGAAGATACCTGTCAGTAGGGAAGGGAGAGACATTCCAGTAAATTGGACAAAATCTATTGTAATACCAATATTTAAAAAAGGAGACGAAAAAAACTGTGAAAATTACAGAGGCATCAGCTTACTAAATACTGCCATATAATTACTAAATTTACGCCATATAATTAAGAACAAATTATACAAACATCTTAACAGCCTCCTCAGCGAAGAACAGAATGGCTTTCGTAAAGGTTGATCCTGCTCTGATGGTTATTTCTCCATGAAATTATTAATAGAAAAACACAGGGAGTTCAATATAGAAACACATTTAGCTTTTGTGGACTTCAGAAAAGCTTTTGACAAAATCAATAAGAATAAACTGTTGGAAATTTTAGCTGACAACAATCTACCACAACAGCATATTTTAATGATGTTTTTATTATTAATTTAAGATTTCTCAATGAAAGATAAATTAAATTTGAAGAGAAAAATTTTCGCCTAGACCGGGACTCGAACCCGGGACCCTTGGCTTTCCGGGCCAAGTGCTCTACCAACTGAGCTACCGAGGCGAGTTACGATCTAGACGCAAATTTTTCTCTTATATACGTTGTAATTCCCTATCGCCAAATGCTTTTGAAACCATTGTTTCTATCTTTGCAAATGGCGGCTTCTTAGTTAAGAAGACATTTATTGGAAATTTAACATTACTTTAAAAGCCAGTAAGGCCTCTAATGATGTTTTTATTATTAATTTAACATTTCTCAATGAAAGATAAATTAAATTTGAAGAGAAAAATTTTCGCCTAGACCGGGACTCGAACCCGGGACCCTTGGCTTTCCGGGCAAAGTGCTCTACCAACTGAGCTACCGAGGCGAGTTACGATCTAGACGCAAATTTTTCTCTTATATACGTTGTAATTCCCTATCGCCAAATGCTTTTGAAACCATTGTTTCTATCTTTGCAAATGGCGGCTTCTTAGTTAAGAAGAACATTTATTGGAAATTTAACATTACTTTAAAAGCCAGTAAGGCCTCTAATGATGTTTTTATTATTAATTTAACATTTCTCAATGAAAGATAAATTAAATTTGAAGAGAAAAATTTTCGCCTAGACCGGGACTCGAACCCGGGACCCTTGGCTTTCCGGGCCAAGTGCTCTACCAACTGAGCTACCGAGGCGAGTTACGATCTAGATGCAAATTTTTCTCTTATATACGTTGTAATAGGGTATCTTTCATTGAGAAATGTTAAATTAATAATAAAAACATCATTAGAGGCCTTACTGGCTTTTAAAGTAATGTTAAATTTCCAATAAATGTCTTCTTAACTAAGAAGCCGCCATTTGCAAAGATAGAAACAATGGTTTCAAAAGCATTTGGCGATAGGGAATTACAACGTATATAAGAGAAAAATTTGCGTCTAGATCGTAACTCGCCTCGGTAGCTCAGTTGGTAGAGCACTTGGCCCGGAAAGCCAAGGGTCCCGGGTTCGAGTCCCGGTCTAGGCGAAAATTTTTCTCTTCAAATTTAATTTATCTTTCATTGAGAAATGTTAAATTAATAATAACATCATTAGAGGCCTTACTGGCTTTTAAAGTAATGTTAAATTTCCAATAAATGTCTTCTTAACTAAGAAGCCGCCATTTGCAAAGATAGAAACAATGGTTTCAAAAGCATTTGGCGATAGGGAATTACAACGTATATAAGAGAAAAATTTGCATCTAGATCGTAACTCGCCTCGGTAGCTCAGTTGGTAGAGCACTTGGCCCGGAAAGCCAAGGGTCCCGGGTTCGAGTCCCGGTCTAGGCGAAAATTTTTCTCTTCAAATTTAGCATATTTTAAATTTATACAATATCTATAAAACAAATTTGATTTCAGTTTGAATCAATAACACACAAACAGAATGGACCGAAATTATTAGGGGCCTAAGACAAGGATGTGGCCTCCTGCCCTTGCTCTTTATCATATACATGGATAGAATACTCCAAGATTGGCAACAGATGAGACATGGTTCTATCCAAATTAGTAGAAACCATAAAATAGACTCTTTGCTTTTTGCAGATGATTTGGTATTAATAGCTCCAACAGAAACAGATTTACAGTCTTCTATACACAGTTTTAATATAATTGCAAAAAGGTACAATATGGAAATCATTACAAAGAAAACTAAAGTGATGGCCTTTTGTGGGAAATACCCTATACCTAGCAAAATTGTTTTGGATGATGAAATTTTAGAACGAGTAAACAAATTTAATTATTTGGCTTATAATTTAACATTTCAAAATGAAGCTGATATATCAAAGAAAATCGCAAATTTTACAAAAACAATGGGGATAATTAACAGTATAATGAAACCATCTTTAGTACAGAAGAACACAAGATTATGGCTTTATAAGCTTCTCACAAGACCAGTATTAAGATATGGTAGTGAAGCATGGACAATATGAAGAAGAGATGAAAGCCGAATAACAGCAAATGAGATGCGATTTATGCGCCGTACAGCAGGCTACACAAATGAGGAAATTATGGAAGAGTTGGATGTAGAACCCATTCTTCACCATATACAAAACTACCAGAACAACTGGAAAGCCTATCTTCAACAAATGCCGTCTCATAGAATTCCAAAAGCTGTACTTCGCTACTGCCCCCAAGGCAAAAGATCGCTGGGATTTCCAAAAAAGTGCTGGATGGAAAATTCCTCTTTGAGACCGTAACAGGCCACATGGCCTAATACTTGCATGGATGATGATGATGACCTGTCACTATGAGTAGGTTTTCTGTAGATGGTATGATAAATGTTGCTGTCTCGTTCTCTTCTGATCAAGATGTCTAGGAATGCTAGGCTGTTATCTGCTTCCTTTTCTACAGTGAATTGTATACTGGAGTTTATGTTGTCGATGTGTGTAAGAAATTCATCTAGTTTCTCTTCTCCGTGGTTCCAAATTACAATGGTATCGTCTACATAGCGAAGCTATATTTTGGGTTTAAGAGGGATTGTATCTTAAACATATTTGCTCAAAGCTCTCCATAAAGAAATTAGCAACTACTGGGCTCAAGGGACTCCCCATAGATACTCCATCTGTTTGGTCATAGAAGTCATTGTTGAAGAGAAAATAACTGGTAGTTAAACAGTGTTGGAAAAGTTTTGTGGTATCTTGAGGAAACTTAGCCGCAATGAGGTGAATAGTCTCCTTTATTGGAACTTTGGTGAATAGTGAGATCATGTCGAAACTAACCATAAGATCTTCCGGTTGCAATGATATATCTTTTAGTTTTGAAAGAAGTACATTGAGTCTTTGACATAAATATCCTGCTGATAGTATATGGTTTCAATAAGGTAGATAAATATCTGGCAGTTTTTAAGTAGGTGATCCTATGGTGCTGATGATAGGTCTTAAAGGTGTATTCTCCTTATATATATATATATATATATATATATATACTTTGGCAGTACGTATAGTCTGAGTGACTGCGCTTCGTTCTTCTGAAGTTTTTTCTTCACGTCGTCAGGAAGCTTGTATTAATTTGTTTGTTTCTCTGAGTATCCATTTAGTTGGGTCATCTGGCAGCTTATGGTAGTTTCCAGGATCCAGTAAAGTAAAAAGTAAAGTAGTCCCACAACAGGCCCGGAGGCCCTTGGGGTAGTAGGAGGTTAAGGCTCCCACTTTTTCTAGACAATCGGCACTTTATGTCAGCCGGGTTGTCAGCCCTGCGTGATGGCCGCCTTTACCCCCAGAACAAGTGTCTGGTACTCATTTCCATTAGAGGCTGAGTCGACCCCAGGGCCATAGTGCCGCCAGAGGGTTTGGGTCAGTTTAAAAATCCTGACTCCAATGGGACTTGAGCCCTCAACCCTCCGACTTGTAGCCCAGTGCCTTAACCACTACGCTACGGCGTCCAGGATCCAGTAACTCGGTGATTTTTCGGTTGTATTCTTCTGTGTCGATAATAACTGTAGAATTGCCCTTGTTCTGCTGGTAGAATAATAATTGTATCATCCGTTTTTAAGGCTTTTATAGCCTTCCTTTCTTTGATGGATAGATTGTGTTTAGGTTACAGAGCTTTCTTAGAAAGCGAGAAACTTTGTTGCGGATCATTTCTGCCATCTCCACTGGTAAAACTCATATAGCAGATTCAACATTTGAAATGATTTCTTCGACTGGTATAGCTGCAGGTGTCATTGTGAAATTGCCTCCTTTTGTCAGAAGTGAAATCTCTGCTTCTGATAGTGGACGATTGCTGATATTTACTATAGTGTGTGTAGTATCTAAGTTAGTGATGGGATTTTGTTTTGTCGTAGACTCAAATTTTTTGTTTTGTGTTTTGATGGATTGGTCCCACGTTGACATCATGGATTGATAGGTGATCTCATCTCTTTTGTTCCAGTCTTTTTTCTGATAGTCTATTGCTGATTAGAAGGTGAAGGTCGAGAAGATTGGTGTCCGTGATGGCGAGGTTCTTTCAAGTTGTGTGAATACATTCTCTTAATAATGATATCTCAGTGCATTGATAAATCCTTTGCGCTTGTACAGATACTAATGTTCTTTTTATCCTGATGAATTTAGGATTCGTCTTATTATCTCTGTGATGTAGAAGAAATATAAGGGACGAGAGCAGTCGTGCCTTTTTCTTTTTCTAGTATACATTTCACTGTAGAAAAGGAAGCAGATAGCAGCCTAGCATTCCGAGACATCTTGATCAGAAGACAAGAAGATAGCAACATTTATCACACCATCTACAGAAAACCTACTCATACTGACAGGTATCTTCATAAAACTTTGAATCATCACCCTAAACAAAAGCTTGAAATCATCAAAACATTGACAGATCGAGCCAAGAAACTTTGTCATCCTGATTTATTAAAAACTGAACTTCAACACCTCCATACAGTATTCATAGCCAATGGATACACCAGAAAAGAAATCTACCGAGCTAATCACCCCAGATGACGCAACAATAACAGTAACAAAGAATCAGAACAAAAAACATCAAGCAGGGCATTCTTATCTTTCATTAAGGATGTAATGGACCACATTGGGAAACTACTAAGAAAAGAAGACATAAAAACAGTGTACAGGCCTACCAAGAAAATCAAGAACCTCCTCAGACCTATAAAGGATCAACTTCATCATCACCAATCAGCAGGCATATACTGGATACCATGCAGTTGTGGCAAAGTATATATATAGGCACCACCAAACACAGCATCACAACGACTAAAGGAACATGAAAGATATAGCCGTCTTAAACAAGTGGAAAAGTCAGGAGTAGCAGAACACTCTTCACTTGATGGCCATATACTTCAGTACAAGAATACTGACATATTATCCAACTGCACACACTATTTTACTGCCTACAATGAGAAGCCATCGAGATATACAAACATCAAAATAGTTTTAATAGAAAAGAAGAATCGCTAAAAGTCAACAAAGCATGGATACTGGTTCTAAAAAATTCCAGCTGCAAACTACTACAAGAACAGTCTTACTACACCTTCTAACAGCAACCTCATTGGTGCAATGGCTGTCCCTAACACTAACGAATCAGAAGGCAGATACAATTTATGATGGAACGAACCGCGCAGAAAACACATTGCGGTGAACTGTATAAATAGGGCAGGCAGTCGACAAAATTGCCAGTCTCAAGACAACCCTTGAGGATGCCAGATGCAGTCTCTGGTGAAATGTCGGGGAACTTCAAGCCTCTAGACCACAATCAACAGCCCGGAAATCTTCTTCAAAATCTCTGGCCGTGAAAGCCTAAGTCAATATATTCTACCAATTATTTCTCTGATAGGCATAATGATAAATGTAATTTAATATTGATGTCACAATATATATTCATTAGATTCTGATTCCATTAGATGGAGCATGCAGTTCAACTCATTAACCTTATTTCACTAGATGTTCCCTTCTCTAAAATCTCCATTAAAACACTACATCACACACTGTTTGAACCTCATTTTTGGAGATGGGCAGCTGGAATGTACTATAAATACCATGTGTTATTAAGTTATGTAGATAGGAAATAACACTATGAGGTTTTTTAATATTGTTTATTTTTTATTATTTCACTCACCTCATACTTCATAATTCATAGCAGACCCTGGGTTTCTTCACATATTTTGTGACATTGTCAATGCTGCGTCACGTTCACAACTGACGTCCAACGGCCTTCTATCCTGCAGACTGACCTCCGCGCCATCTGGTGGCCGACCGAAGAATTTCCAAATCAGTCCTCTTTCTTTATAACCGGGTATTTCAAAATTCATAGTTGTATTTTCATTCTTGCATATGTAAATTTTTTCCCAAATTGTGAGTTCCTTTGGTTTTTGCAATTGTTTAAGTAATTTTGTTTTGGTTTCTATTCTATGTTTTTCTGACCAGGCATGTGCAGCTATTGCAGATTTTTCGGTTTCTCCATTTTTAACATTTCTGAGGTGTTCTTTTAATCTTGTATTTAGATTCCTTTTTGTTTTTCCTATGTATATCTTTTCACAGTCTTTACAATTAATTTGATAAATTCCCGATTTTTTGCAGTCTTCAATCTTTTCATTTTTGTTGATTTTTATTAAATTACCTAAGCTGTAATCATTTTTCGGTGCTAATTTAATGTTGAATTTGTTGAAAATTTTTTGAAACTTGTCAAATACGAAAGGATGGTATGTGAACTTCTTGAATTTTTTGCCTATATTTTTATCTGTCTGAAGAGTACTTTCATTGATGACTTTTTGTTCTTTGAATTTATTTATTTTCTTGTGTATCATTTTCTTTTGAAAACCATTATCCTTAGCAATTTGTATGATGTGTTCTTTCTCTTTATTGTAATTTTCTTTGCTCATGGGGACATTCACAAGTCTGTGTGTTAAACTATTAAATACTGCCTGTTTGTGTGAAAAATGGTTAAATCCAGTAGCTTTTATATAATTGTCGATGTGAGTTTCTTTTCTGTAGATTCCAAATTCTATTTTCTTTTTTTCTTCATTCCTAATCAATTTAAGGTCTAAAAATGGTATTTCATGATTATTTTCTATTTCCATTGTAAATTTCTTCTTCTTCCTTCTAAGTATTAGGCCGAGGCCTGTTACGATCCTATAGAAAATTTTCCTTATGGGAAATTCTCGTATAAGACTTGAAAGCATAATAATAGCCTAAAAATGGTATTTCATGATTATTTTCTATTTCCATTGTAAATTTGATTGTTTTATTTTGAATATTTAACAGTTTAATGGTATCTTCTAATTGTTTCTCTTTTACTATTGCTATGATATCATCTACGTATCTTCTCCAAAATTTAAACATCAAAGGATGTGCTTTGGTTACATGACATTCAAAATTCCCCATAAACATATCTGCTAAGAATGGTGATAATGGATTTCCCATTGCGAGTCCTGATTTTTGTCTAAAGTATTTTCCTCTAATGGTGAAGAACATTTGATTTAAGCATAATTTTGTTAGTTTTATGTATTCTTTAACGCTATCATCATCTAATTTGTTTTCTTTCAACCATTTTTCTAAAATTTTCAAAGTTGTGTCAGTCGGTATGTTTGTGAATAATGAAGTAACATCAAATGAGACCAATCTTTCTGAAGGTTCTATTTATGTGTTATATCCAATTTGTATATAAGAAGAAATTCATGGTGGAAATATGTTGTCAGCAACTAGCTGTTTACACTAAAAGCAGTGGCATGCAATGATATTTTTCAGGTGGTCAAGCAGTGAAGGAACTGTAAATATACACTTCAACAAATCTACATATATATAATAAAATATGTTATGTACATTGTATTAAAACAAGAAATAAAGCCTACCTTCCTCATCTGTATGTCAACAGAATCCTCCTCATTCTTTTCAGACAAATTTTTCTGACATCATCATAAAACTGATATTAAAGGAACCTGGACTATTCTATGCAAGATGCCAAATTATGCAATGGGCCACTAGTTAGGAACTATATTGATAGTTATCAATTTATATTTGAAGAGAAAAAGTATAAGCTCAGACTGAAAAAAAAAAGTCAATTTGTTTATTCAATTGCTAGGTTACATTAGGAAGGTTATGTTGGATTAGATTTGATTAGGTAGATATCGGTGATCTTCATGTTTCTTGTTAGCATGTTTTTTCATAATAGTGTTAATATAGGACGTGGGAAACACACATTACAACTGGTCTGAGGCAAACTGTGGAGTCCAACTTCACAGATACTGAGAGAGGAAACACAGATTTAAGTTAGTGTGTCTTCTGAAACTTTTTAAAAATTTAATAAATCTTGTAAGTTGGTGATACTTAGGGGAGACTAGCCTAGTCCTACTAGACCATTGATGACTTGCCACTGCTAAGAAATAGATTCTTTAGTCAAGTTATTTTGAGTCTCTAATATCTTACCTCAATATTAATGTTGATTTGTTCTTGAACATGTTTTGATTCTTTTGTTATACATCCATAGTAATTCTGCCTGAAGGCAGGTCCTTCACTGCAATCATAGCATTTGCATGCTATGCTTGCAGCTTTACTAGGGAATTGTAAGTGTGGTAGCTTCCTGTTGCTTTCCACACCGGTGAAGGATGATGATGATGATGATAATGATAAGGATGATGATGGCCATATGATTTGAGGGACCGTTTGGGCCTTAAAGTTTTCTTGACATTTGTCTTACAGGTGAGGAAAACCCCGATAAAACCTCACCCAGAAAAACTGCCCCGACCGGGGATAGAACCCGAGCCCACTGTGTGACAAGGCAGCATGCTACCTCGAGACCACAGCAGTTTTAGTTATAAAATTCACATAAAACTAAGCATATTAAATAATTTTAATTACTGCTATCATTAAAATTATGACACATTTTAATCTGGTTTCAGGTGTATGAACTGACAATTATTCCAACAGGGCAAGCATTCTAAATGAATTTCACATTACAAGAGAAATCTATCATATGATTAAAAATAGATGTATGTCATATACAATGAAATTCCATCAATATATTAGCAAATATTTAAAAAAAGATGGGAGGTGAGAACATCTTAATGGATGAAGAATCAGAAAGTAAGAATAATATTATAAAATATAAAATATTTTATTATTTACAATTTAACATAACTAAAGATCTGCTATTTTGATACTGCTGACATGTTTATTTTTTAGGATGAATGTGTATCATGGAGTTTCTACTGAATATAGTAAACTGTATTGTTTATTTTTTATTTCACTTACCTCATACTTCATAACTCCTAGCATACCCAGGGTTTCGTCGCATCCTTTGTGATATTCTCAATGCTGTGTCACGTTCACAACTGACATCCGGCTACCTTCTATCCTGCAGACTGACCTCCACGTAAACTGTATTTATATATATGTATATATATTTTTTAAAGAACCTTACAATGTTGTTTCCATATCCATTATTACTCCTGATCAGAACTAGTAAGCTGACCATTATTAAATATTTTAAAATGTTAGGGGTTATACTCTTAAGTCATATTTACTTTTCAGTAGAAGCTTATAGGTTCTTTACCTGTTTTTCTATATTTTTCCATATTTAATGTCTTTTTTTTTATACAGTGCCCAGATTGAGTGGTAGACAAGGCCTTAAGGCCTTAACTCTGCCAGGTAAAATAAAGCTATTATTATTATTATTATTATTATTATTGTCATTTCGACATTTCTGGTGTTCTCTCCTAGCATTGGTGTAATTGTAACCTGCTTCTGAGGTTGGGGCATCTAGAAGCAGTGTTACGGCTGCCCCGATGATATGATGGGTGATGACTATGATGGTGGTGCGCCAGGAGAATCCTTAATTCTACATTTAATGTAAGGTGAATATGAAGGATGATGATTTTGATGGCCATATGATGTTCAGGGACTGTTTGTCTTACAAGTGAGGAAAAACCCTGAAAAAACCTCACCCAGGAAACTTGTCCTAACCGGGGATGTTGTTGTTTTCAAATGCTGGGCATTGGCAATGAAGCCATTAGCGTTCTTGCTCTCCAATATTTCTCTATGGTAGATCCAACAGGTAATACTTCGCAGGTTTGTAGATGTTCTTCGTTCATTTCTTCGTCTTTGTTGCATAGAGGACAATTTGGATTCGTGTAGATTCCTATTTTATATAAATGTTTGGCCAAATAGTCATGTTCTGTAAGCAGTCTAAATTTTGCTACTGTAGTTTTATGTGGAATTTCTGGAATAATATCTGGCTTCTTTACTAAAATATTCCATTTTTTGTCTTTGGCTTCATTACACGTCTTGGTTTTGTTTGATTTTATATTTGTTTTTAATTATTCTTTTTATGGATGTGAAAGGTAAGCTGTTAGTAGTATTCTGAATTAAATTGGAGCCTTTTTTGGCAAGAAAAAATCAGCAGTGTCATTTCCAGCAATTCCACAATGTGCAGGTATCCATTGCAATTGAATTCTTTTCTGTAGTTTTTGGAGTTGTTGAATAATTTTGCAGCATTCTTTAATTTGTATTGACTTCATTTTGTGTCAATTTATTGCATATATTGCTGCCTTAGAATCAGAGAGTATGACAGCATTTTGAAATTTATTTATTCTGTATAGTAATTGTTGGAGTGAAATATGAATAGCTGTTACTTCCGCATCAAAATTTGTTGTTTGGTATCCTGCTGGTTGGTAAAATGAAAATAATGCACATGTAATTCCTGATCCTGAGTTGTTATCAATAGTAGATCCATCTGTATAGACATGTAACCATTTTTCTGGTGGATATCTCTTATCCATAGCTTCTAATGCTACAGCTTTTAGTATAGGCATGGGAGTTTCAGATTTTGTAACTGGTTCTTCTAGATTTAGCTGAATGTTAATTGATTCAAAAGTAAGAGGATTTTCTCTGATCAAAATATTTTCTTTAGATTTAGGAAGATTCAAATCTATATTTATTTCCATTACTTTGAACAAGAAACTTGTTTGTGTTTTCAACTTTGTTGGTTGTAACTGTCTTTTTCCCGATTTTGATGTTGTTAACCGTAACATTTTTTCATGTTGTGTTATTGCCTGTTCCTCTAAAGTTAGACATATTGGAGGGTTCTGAATTAGTGCTTGCATTGCTGTGATCGGGGTTGATTTAGCTGCGCCAGTTATAAGCTGTAAAGCCTGATTTTGGTATACTTCTAGACAATTCAGGTTCGAGTTATTTGCTGTGATTATTACCTCCCCGTTGTATAGAAGGCTTGATGAATGTTTTATACGTGGTGTTCAGAGTCTGGCGATTACTATCCCACTTTGCCCTGACTAATCTTTTTAAGATTGAAAATCTTTTCGTTGCTTTGTTTACTACTGCTTCAATATGTTTTCTCCAAGATAATTTTGAATAAAAAATTGTCCCTAGATATTTTGTTTCATTTGTTTGTCTCAGATTTCTTTTCTTGAACTGTAGATTTAGTTTTGGGACTTTTTTCTTCAAGTTAAATATTTGAAATGTTGTTTTGTCTGTATTAATGGCCATTAAATTGTTGGCCTTGCTCCATGACAAGGTAGACCACAGTGGTGGACTATATTTAATGTAATCAGCCTCATAATTGAAGATGCCTAGAGATCACTTGCGAACTGAATTATATTGGCCAGCAAGCTTTTGCTTGAAACAGAGAAGTAAATAATTCCAAGCCTACTGGCCCAAAAACCTGCATCACCCCTATATTTACAATGATGCAAGCTTGAGCAATTTTGAGCTTACAATTACTGCATGTGTTATTGGATGAAATAATATCCAAGAAATGACTCAAATTAAGTTATGTATATAGGAAATAACACTATGAGGTTTTTTAGTATTGTTTATTTTTTATTATTTCACTCACCTCATACTTCATAACTTCTTGCAGACCTAGGTTTCATCACAACATTTGTGACATTCTCAATGCTGTGTCACGTTCACAACTGACGTCCAACGGCCTTCTATCCTGCAGACTGACCTCCGCGCCATCTGATGGCTGACCGACGAATTTCCTAATCAGTCCTCTCTCCTTATACCCGGTTATAAGGAGAGAGGACTGATTAGGAAATTCGTCGGTCAGCCATCAGATGGCGCGGAGGTCAGTCTGCAGGATAGAAGGCCGTTGGACGTCAGTTGTGAACGTGACACAGCATTGAGAATGTCACAAATGTTGTGATGAAACCTAGGTCTGCAAGAAGTTATGAAGTATGAGGTGAGTGAAATAATAAAAAATAAACAATAACTCAAATGTTGACTGTAAAAGTGTTGAGTTTGATTGCAAGGAAACCAATATGTCACTGGTTTAATATCAGGCCTGTACAGGATCAAGAAATGTTTAGATTCACATAGTGGGGTGTGATTCAAGATTCTTGCAATAAAAAAGCTACAGTGGACTGTATACAAATAAAATGGCGCTGGTAATGTTTCGAGGGATAACTTAGAATGTAGTAAGTAAAGTAATCCCACTACAGGCCTCAAGAGGCCCTTCGGGTAGTAGGAGGTTAAGGCTCACACTTTTTCTGGACAATCGGCACTTGATGTCAGCCGGGTTGTCAGCCCTGCGTGACGGCCGCCTTTACCCCCAGAACAAGCGTCTGATACTCATTTCCGTTAGAGGCTGAGTCGACCCCAGGGCCATAGTGCCGCCAGAAGCTTTGGGTGAGTTTAAAAATCCTGACCCCACCGGGACTTGAACCCTCGACCTTCTGGCTTGTAGCGCAGTGCCTTAACCACTACGCTACGGCGTGCCCCAGAATGTAGTGAGTAACTTAATTTATTTTCACAATTTAGCACTTCTTTTATTGAGTGGCACGCTTTTTTCACTGTTTATTTGAGTTTAATGATTAATTTGAAAACTAACGTTATTATTAAATTTACAAGATGTCTAACAAAGATTCAGATAGGAGGATCCATCTATCCTAGAAACCATCAGAAATTAATGAATTTTTTTTCGAAATAGCTCGTTGTCCATCATCACCCAATACTCAGAATTGACATGAATTTCCACACCGTATGATCCATATGATCCAAAAAAACATGTCCCTGTGGCACACAAGACATCAGTTGAATGTACACCATCATGTATGAACCAAGAATGCAAATGACAAGAATAACATTTCGCAATGAACAAAGGGAAAATGTCACCACAATCACATTGAACTGAGTACAATATAAAAAAATCACTGTACACTAGAATGATTAGAGCAATAAATTAAAAAAAAACCCATTATTAAACACAACATGTGTATTAGAGGAAAGAAATATAATCATATTAAATGAGTGGTGAAATGAAATGTTTCTTACTTCTCCTCATATAAATCTTCTAGTAGATTGCAATTTTGAGACCATAACGGTCTCATCTTCGGTACTTTTTTGGCGACTGATGTTATGTCGATCGAAAGAAACTCTTCTTCTTCCCTCTGATGGTGGACCGATGAACCTCTGGATCAGGTCAAGATTTGCAGGAATTTCAAAGTTCATAAGTTTTCCTTTGTTTTTCTGAATGTGGATCTTTTCCCAAACTGTGAGTTCCTTTTGTTTGTCTATTTGTTTAATTAGACTGGCTTTTATATCAGGGAATTAGTATAGAGAAGAAAGGGTTTCAGGCTAGAACAAACATAATTCGAAATGAAAATGGGGATATGATTGCAGATTCTAGGAGTATATTAAATAGATGGAAAAGTTACTTTAATCAGCTATTAAATGTACATACAGAACAGGACATTGAGGAGGATAAGTTACAGACAGCAGAAATGCTAGTCGCAGAGCCAAGTGCATTAGAGGTTCAAATGGCGATTGAAAAATTGAAGATGTATAAAGCATCAGGTTCAGATGAGATCCCAGCAGAACTGATAAAATCAGGGGGAGAAAAATTGATGGACAAGATACGCTGGTTGCTTAGTATGATTTGGGAAAAAGAAGCTCTTCCAGATGAATGGAAGGAATCAATTATCGTACCAATTTATAAGAAAGGAGATAAAACTGATTGCAACAACTACAGGGGCATCTCATTACTTTCAACTTCATACAAAATTCTTACAAATATATTAGTAAGCAGACTTACTCCCTACATTGATGACATTCTAGGAGATCATCAATGTGCATTTAGAAGAAACAGGTCTACAACAGATCAGATATTTAGTATAAGACAGATTTTAGAAAAGAAATGGGAATATAATGGCGCTGTACATCAACTATATGTAGACTTCAAAAAAGCATATGATTCAATTAAGAGGGAGAAGTTATATAGTATCCTGCTGGAGTTCGGAATTCCTAAAAAGTTAGTTAGACTTATACGAATGTGTCTAAATGGCTCAAATAGTAGGGTGCGTGTAGGCAAACAGTTTTCAGACACTTTTGAAATCCAGAATGGGTTGAAGCAAGGAGATGCACTATCTCCTCTACTATTTAATTTTGTACTAGAGCATGCCATTAAATCTTTAGAGAATGAGGAAGGCTTACAACTGAATGGTATTAATAAGCTGTTAGTTTATGCTGATGATGTAGTACTATTGGCCGATAGCGAGGAGATACTAAAGGCCAACACGCACACACTATTGAGTAACACTAAGAAATTAGGACTGGAAGTAAATATCAGTAAGACTAAATATGTGGTCACAGGTAGAAATTCAGTATATAATGGAGATGGACGGCTAATGACAAATGAGGGAAAATTTGAGGAAGTGGCTGAATTCAAATACCTAGGAACAATAATCACAAATAGGAATGAGACGCACAAAGAAATTAAGCATAGGCTCAATTCTGGAAATGCATGCTATTATGCATTGCAGAGACTTTTGATGTCCCAACTCCTTTCAAAAAACGTTAAGCTGAAAATATATAAAACTATTATTCTACCAGTTATATTATATGGGTGCGAAACATGGACTCTTACTTTAAGGGAGGAAAGGAGATTACGAGTATTTGAGAATAAAGTTCTTAGGAAAATTTTTGGACCAAAGAGAGATGAACAGACAGGTGAATGGAGAAGACTACATAACAATGAACTACATGGTCTTTATAGGAAGCCAGATATAATAAGAACAGTTAAGTCTCATAGACTGCGATGGGCAGGACATGTTGCACGTATGGGGAATGAAAGACGTGCATGGAAGCTTCTTGTAGGAAAGCCAGAGGGAAAACGCCCAGTTGGTAGACCAAGAATGAGGTGGGAGAACAACATTAACTATGATTTGAGGGAAGTAGATTATACAGGGAATGATTGGAAAGCATTAGCTCAGGATAGGGATGTATGGAGAGCTTATGTCCGCGCGGCCATGAACCTACGGGTTCGATAGTGCCAGTGAGTAAGTAAGTAAGTAAGACTGGCTTTTGATTCAATTAAATGTTTTTCGGACCAAGCATGCATGGGAAAAGATCCACATTCAGAAAAACAAAGGAAAACTTATGAACTTCGAAATTCCTGCAAATCTTGACCTGATCCAGAGGTTCATCGGTCCACCAACAGAGGGAAGAAGAAGAGTTTCTTCTGATCGACATAACATCAGTCGCCAAAAAAGTACTGAAGAAGAGACCGTTATGGTCTTGAAATCGCAATCTACTAGAAGATTTATATGAGGAGAGGTAAGAAACATTTAATTTCACCAGAAATTAAACCTCATAGTGATTAATTCCTATAAAAGTTAAATATTAAATGAGTACTTATGTGATATGGCATATTTATTATTATTATTTTATTTATACTCCCTTTGAGATTATGCTTCGGTAAATATGAGGGTCACTCAGAAAGTTTCCGGACTCGAGTAACCTGTTTGAGATAAAATTAAGCCGGATATACCATGCAATAGCCCATACTTTAATCTGTATTTACACATAATTTCCTCTTAACAGTGGGGGTTGAAATAAAGCAGGATGCCAGTAACTCAGTGTTTTGCAATGGAGCTGCAACATGAACATTTTCATTCCATGATTTATTATGATTTTTAAATCGGGTTACACCAGGAACAAAGTCTTGAGAGACTTAGGCAGACTTTCGGGGACCTTGCTCCCTCCTGTACAACAGTTTTCAGTTTAACTTTCGTAGGAATTAATCACTATTAGGTTTAATTTATGGTGAAATTAAATGTTTCTTACCTCTCCTCATATAAATCTTCTAAGTAGATCGCGATTTCGAGACCAGTAGCTGCTCATGCTTGGTCCGAAAAACATTTAATTGAATCAAAAGCCAGTCTAATTAAACAAATAGACAAACAAAAGGAACTCACGGTTTGGGAATAGATCCACATTCAGAAAAACAAAGGAAAACTTACGAACTTCGAAATTCCCGCAAATTTTGACCTGATCCAGAGGTTCATCAGTCCACCAACAGAGGGAAGAAGAAGAGATTCTTCCGATCGACATAACATCAGTCACCAAGAAAGTACTGAAGATGATATAGTTATGGTCTCAAAATTGTGATTTACTTAGAAGTTTTATATGAGGAGAGGTAAGAAACATTTAATTTCACCATAAGTTTTCAGTTTGTTTGTGGAATTTAAGAGGGGCTGAACTTCCCTCAAAGATGAAGAGAAAAGCAGAAGACCCTCAACGGCAGTTATTGAGGAAAACATCATCGCTGTTGAGAAAATGGTGCATGAAGATCCACAAGTAACATATAAGGATATTGAGGCAACCCTTAGTATAGAATTGGGGAGTATTAAAAAGAAAAAGGGCACAATTTTTTAAGGGTGAGGAAAATTTCCTCTTGCCCCACAATTTATCAGAAGGGCAAAAGGTAGATCGTGTGGAATGGTGCCATGAAATGCTGCAAAGATATGATAACGGGAACTCTTGCCATGTTTCTTAGATTGTAACAGGTGACAAAACATGGATATACCAGTAAGAACAAAGCAACAGTCATCAATCTGGATCTTTCCAGATGACACACTTCTGACCAAGGTCAAAAAGGTTAGGAGTGTAGAGAAAAAAATGGTAGTGACATTCTTTTCCGTTAGTGGTCATGTGGCAACAATTCCTCTTGAGGGTCGTAGCATAGGTAAATGCAGAGTGGTATACAACAGTTTGTCTCCTGGAAGTTTTTCGAAAAGTGTGTGAAAAGCAACCAAGAACTGGACTTAGGGGCATCAAACTGCACCACTACAATGCCTCTGGCCACACAGCCAATCTCAGAATTAATTTTCTGGTGAGTACTCCTGTGAAACTTATGACATCCTCCTGATCTAGCACCTTGTGACTTCTTCCTGTTCCTTTTCATGAAAAACCGACTGCATGGAAAGCAGTTTGCAAGCCTGGAAGATGCTGTCATTGCATATAGAAAGGAGCTTAATACCATTGAGGACATTGACTGGCATCAGTGCTTTAGTCTTGTTTCCGAAGGATGTCCAGGTGTATAGAGGCTGAGGGAGAGTATCTTGAGAAGAAGTAATGGTAAGTTTTATATTATCTCTAAAATTTTGCCAGTATCCGGAAACTTTCTGAGTTACCTATGTATGTTATATAATTTTTTTTATTATAAATTTAACATTTTTCACTGAAGGACAAATTACATTTGAAGAGAAAAATATATTTAATCAAAATTACAATGAGAAGTAATAGTATGAAGTAATTTTCAATTTGTAATTGGGTTGAATGAAATGTTTTTTACATATTATAAAATTACAATAGGGAGTAACATTATGATGTTCTTCTTCATTATCATCATCCATGCAAGTATTAGGCCGCGTGGCCTGTTACGGTCTCAAAGAGGAATTTTCCATCCAGTGCTTTTTTGGATGTCCCAGCGATCTTATGCCTTGGGGGCAGTAGCGAAGTATGGCTTTTGGAATTCTATGAGATAGCATTCGTTGAAGATGGGCTTTCCAGTTGTTCTGGTTGATGTTCTTCTTAATACATGTTTTTACATCTCACCTCATAAAGTTCCATGTTTTCATGATATCGGTTTCAAAGGCTATTTGCCTTCATCTTCAAACAAACACCAACTCAAAAATGTATGCCAGGACTCTAGCTTTATATGCTACTGAGGAATCCTAGGCCTCCAATCTAAACACAAATTTTTCTCTCATACATTTTAATTCCCAAGGATGCCAAAGGCTTGTAAACCATTGTTCGACACATGAATGGCAGCTTTTTATTTAAGAAGGCTTTTAATGGGAATTTTAACATTACTTTATAAAACCAGTAGAGCTTCTTTTGGTGTTTTATTATAAATTTAACATTTCTCACTGAGTCCACCTCTGTAGTCTTGAGGTAGCATGCTGCCTTGTCATGTAGCAGGCCCGGGTTCGATCCCTGGTCGGGACAAGTTTCCTGGGTGAGGTTTTTTCGGGGTTTTTCCTCACCTGTAAGATAAGTGTCAGGAAACTTTAAGGCCCAAACGGTCCCCCGAACATCATCTGGCCACCATTATCTTCCATATCGTATTCGCCTAATTAGCTTAAGTTTAGTTTAAGGCCTCTCCTTGTGCATCATTACCATCATCATCGGGGCAGCATAACCCCACCTTCCAGGTGTCCCAACCTCAGAAGTGGGTTACAAGTATGCTATGCCAGGAGAGAACACCAGAAATGTCAAAATGACGACCTGGGGCATTTGAAAAAAAATCTCACTGAAGGACAAATGATATTTGAAGAGAAAATTGTATGCCTATACTAGAGTATAGACCTCTAGCTTTATATGCTAATGCCCTCCCTAGGACAGCTGAGTTGTCATATCAACACAACACTCTCATGTACTGACTACTGATTGGATGGAAATTTTCTAAAAATTGAAAGAATCTCATGCATCTTTACATGCTATATTAAAAGGATTCTATTAACATAACAATATTCAGTAGAATACATAAATATAAATTTTTGCTGCAAATAAAATATTTATAGAGAGGAATGAAAGATGTACAATTTTTATTACATATATTAACTTAATAATTTTCTATAACAAATATGTGAAAAGAAAAAAAAATTGGGTATTGGATTTCAAGAAAGTAGGGATCCACTTCATGTCATATTATTCTTGGAGACACCCTTTCCAATCCTACATTACTCTTACAAAAGAATTGCAATTTGAAACAAAAAAAAGGGGTGGAATGAGAGAAAAGTTTCTTAATTGGACTCTCTGATCTGCAGGCAAGATCTGATTCATGTGAAATTTTTCATGGCTACTTTTTTATCTTACCAATCACCTTACCCCTCTCCTCATCCCATCAACTATCCCAAAACTAACTTGCTAACATCTGCATAGCTAGATAGATCCAACACAGTTCTACTTTTGGTACAATCTATGCAGAAACATTATTGACTACAGCAGATATTAGATTCCAAATCATGAATGAAAATAAGAAATATATATATATTATCAAATAAAAATGTAAAAAACTGGACTTAGAATTAAATAAATATTTTTATCAGGGAGTGCTGCAGCTCTTATGGACAAGCTTTGCTTAACTAAATACATTTTTATATTACAAATTGTGAATCTGTTGTAAATAGTTTAATTTTTTTAATTTATTAGACTTGATATTTTCTATAATCTTAATTTAAAAGAAGTCAGTAAATGAATTAATCATTAGTTTTACATTAATAAATATATTAATATTTAAATAATATTAGTTAGAAAATACACGTCTCACCTCATATTTGTAGTTTATTGAAGACCCAGGGTTTCGACACTGTGTTATTGTCAATTCTTTCTAACTGTTGAATCGACATATATTTTCTAACTCATATTATTTAAAATAGTGTCACTTCCTTTAAATATTAAATATCAATATATATCTACAAATTTCATTCCTATTCCCATTCTTCATCTTTCTGCATATATCCTTTTGAAGGAGGGGAGGATAGAGTCTTGGACAAAAGTCTCCATCTATCTCAATCATTCCACATCTCCTTCTCTGCCACTTTACTCTAATCTGTTCTTCTTCTTTCAACCATCTTTCATAACTTGTTCTTTCCTCTATATCTTGACCAACCTCTTGGTCTCTCTCCTTGCATTCTATATATCTATTAAATAGTTAAACAAATTCCACTGAATCTAAGCTTTACTGGCTATAAATGTAGTGTTAATTCCCATTTAAAGTCTTCTTGTTTAAGAAGCCACTAGACAGCGTTAGTGGACGTCTGACACTTTGGAATCATATTACATAGAGGAAAATCTACGAGTAAATTGGAAATATAATAGCTTAAATTGTTAGAGTGCTGGTGTACAGAACCAGATATATTGGGTTAAAATCCCATTTAGGCGTATATTTTTCTCTTCAAATGTAATTTAAATTCACTGATATTAACACATTCCTCTAGCAAGCAGGAGAGTTAGGTCAATATAAAATATATATGAAGAATTATTTTATTCAATAATATGTGTTAAATTTATTTATGGAAATCTAAAGATTTCTTCTATATAAAAAAATATATAAAATTTGAAATGGATTATATAGAGATAATTCCTTTGATACATTATTGTGTATAATTTTTTTAAAAAAAGTGGAAATATTTGTAAAACTGTTAACATATTGAATTTCCAATGTTGATTTATTTGCAATTTTTCTATTTATTGGCTTAAGATGAAATATTTTCAAATATTCAATTAAAACTGATTATATATATATATATATATATATATATATTCATTAAACTTACAGTTTTATTTTTATTTTTATTTAATTATTAAATATGGATTTTTATCAAGTAAACACCAACTCAATTGATTATATATATTCATTCATAGTGTTCTGCTCAAGAGCAGGTCTTTCACTGCAAACTCAGCATTCTCCACTCTTTCCTTAACTCAGCTTTCCTTTTTGTATCTGCATACAAACCATTTATTTTAATATTGTCTATCATCTGATGTCTTTTCTGCATCTAACTTTCTTTTCGTTGACCATTCCTACTAGGGCATCCTTCAGCAGGCAGATTCTTCTTAGCCAGTGGCCAATTGAAGCCATGACTTTCATAAGTGCACAAGTCCACTTTTTGGCACCTTCAATCTCTTGTACAATATCCTTTTCTACATTCATAATATTGAAGTCATAGCTTTCATAAGTGCATAAGTCCAATTTTTGGCACCTTCAATCTCTTGTACAATATCCTTTTCTACATTCATAATATTGAAGCCATAGCTTTCATAAGTGCATAAGTCCAATTTTTGGCACCTTCAATCTCTTGTACAATATCCTTTTCTACATTCATAATAATTATGAAAGTCATGGCTTCAATTCAATTTGTTTTCCTCTTCTTTATGAGTTCGAGCATTGTTCTTCTTTCACCCACTCTGTCTAGCACATCTTTATTTCTTACTTTGTCCATTTTATACGTTACATTCTTCTCCATATCCATATTTCACCAGCTTCCAGTCACTTTTCCTCATTCCATCGCAATCTCCAAGTCTCTGCACCATACAATGCTACACTTCACTAGCCTCTTCCATAATTCTTTTGCCAAAGGTCCACAGAAAATGCTTCTCTTCTTGTTAAAAGCTTCTTTTGCCATTGCTATCCTCTGCTTTACTTCTTGACCGCAGCTCATGTTACTACTGATAGTACAATCCAAGTTATATATATATATATATATATTTTAAATACTATAGGAAGTAACATTAAGAGGTTCAATAATTAAAACATTTTGTCTGTTCATTCTTACCTCTTATAGTTGTTTTTGTCAAACATATGTTTCAGGGCTTCTTAGCCCCATCATAAGCGATTACAGACTGAATTTTCTCAAGTTGTCGGCCCTGATTCTTGATTCCTGCTCTCTGCCACTGGTCCAATGAATTTTCTAATGGCTGCTCACGTTTGGTCAGAAAAACACAAAATAGATGTAAACACAAAATTATTAAAACAGTTAGAAAACAAAAATGAACTCACCATATGGGAAAAATCTACATACAGAAGAATAAGGAAAGAATTATGAATTTTGAAATTCCCGGAGAAAGGAACCTCATTAGTAAATTCATTGGACCAGAGGCAGAGAGAGCAGGAATCAAGAATCAGGACCGACAACTTGAGAGAATTCAGTCTGTAATCACTGACGATGGGGCTCAGAAGACTTGAAACATATGTTCGACAAAAACATCCATAAGAGGTAAGAATGTACAGACAAAATGTCGTAATTATAAAACTGATTATATTTGAAAATATCAGAACATTTGAGCTCTCAACCAATGAGAATGAGGAAATAAATCACATGATGAAATTTATTTGACTATTTAACTCATGCCACAAATGCTAGTCAATGGCCAATCACGTTTCAATGAATGTTGTTTTACAACCAATGACAGTCATGTTTCACCTCGCTCTTTATCGATTTCTCTTTATCAGCTCCTGCTCTTGTGATAAACAAAGCTCCTCCATTTTAATGTTCTGAACAGGTCAAAGCATTATTTTTCTCCAACGAATACATTGAATATAGCAAATAATGAAAAGATTCCTTGATTTTACTGAGTTGTTTACTAAATAAATGAATAACCCATAATGTTGATTATAATATATAGTTTGATGTGTTTCATTATTTCTCTTACACTCTTACAATATTGCAATCTTATTTGGCAATAAATAATATGATCAAGCAACAGTGAATGAACATAATCTCACATTTCTGATTTGTTTTCAAACATCGCCGTTTATATTAAATATATAATTATTTTAAAATAACTATAGTTAAACAATGATTTGTGAGTAAACAGCTTAATTTTATTCATTAAATAGTCCTAACAAATGCCACTCTTGATTTCCAAATTATCTAGATAAATTGGAAATCACTCATGGCATTACTTATGATAAATTTTCAAAATTTAGCAGTATCTCTCTAATAACACAGGCCTACAAAGATTTTGCATCATGAGATATTTTAATGCAAATAAGTCAAGTCAAATCCCCTGATAACGGAACTGTTACTAGTATGGTGCAATTAATGAATTTTTAGCTAACGCTAAGAACAAACTGGACCTTTTTTTCTCTCCTTACAGTGCACTTGGAAAGAGGTGGTTGCACAGTTTATCAAGCAATGGGTGACGCTGATTTATTAATAGTTTTAACAGCAATTGATGAAGCTAAGAAAGACGTTGAAGCTTGTGTAATTGGTGATAACACAGACTTACTGGTCTTGTTGACTGTCCACGCACCCTCAGAGAACAAATTGAAAATGGCGTTACCAAAGAAAGGCAATCAGCAGGAAAAACTATACATTATTTCTGATATTCAGCGAGGCATTGGGGATATGAAAGGTGTGCTCTTAGCAATATACACCTTCACAGGATGTGACATTGTATCAGTTATCTACAAAAAGGGGAAAATTACACCATATAGAAAAGTGCAAGCTAACAATGTTCTTCGTACAAAACTTCTAGTCTTCAACAACCCCAAAACTGACCCCAGTGCAGTGGCTGACGCTGGAAAGCAATTTTTTTTGCGATGTTTGGGGCCAAGAACACTGAAGATCTAGATTGTTTTCGCTACCAGTGTTACTTGAAGGCTATTTGCAAAGCAGCCTATACATTCATTGTTCAAGTTGGCTGCACTTCCCTTCACTTCAGCAGCTTCCAGGCAGCATTCAATTAGAACCTACCACCAGGTGCAGTAGTGGCCAAATGGGAAGAATAATCTGCTCGAGTGGGGGTGGAAGAAGATTGGCGAACACCTGAGACCAATTACAACAGCACGTCCTGCAGCTCCCCAGGAATTACTTTCCCTCATAGTGTGCGCTTGCAAGATGAATGCATCCGCAACTGCGAGTGCAGAAAGAGTGGTCTAAACTGCTCAAGCATATGCAATAATTGCTCAGGCCTAGGATGTGATAATAGGGACACAAACATCATAGACGAAGATACAGATGAGGAGGGTACTATGTTTGAGGAGGAGGGTGCTATGTTTGAAGAGGACTGAACATCAAAATTTTTAATAAAATATAGTTGTAATATACAGCCAAATATGCAAATTTTCTAAAGAAAAACCTCCAAAAAACTGCAGATTTAAAAATATTATGATTAAAAATAATATATTTATATATCTTAAATTATAATAAAGATAATATTTTTATATTTTAAAATCATTTATGTTTGAAAGATATTCATTCTTAATATGGCATTGTACAGAGAAAGTTCAGAGTGAGTTTCTCCGTATCACATGTTATATGGCCTAGGCCTGTGGAAGCCTCATTTCCCTTAAAAAATAGCACCCCTTGAGAAGGTGGTAAGGTTGTCGTTCCTTTAAGGTCTTGTCACTAACATACCACCGGTCACTAAAATTGCAATTTGTCTTTACAAAACACAATCCTGTATAAAAAAAATTAGTTTCATTAGTGATAATGTCATATTTTTTCCAAGAAATCTAAAAAAATACGAAGAATGTCTACTTTTACAACCTCTGAAACTCTGGAACCGTTCACTTTATCAAGATTATGCACATGACCATTTTTGTTCACAATTTAATTTACATTATTTTTGTACATGGCACTTTTGCGCTAAACTGCACAGTTTTCTAAATATTTAAGAAAAACTGATAAAAACTACTAATTTACCAACTTCTCCCCCCTCCCCCCCAAACCCGATGCTCAAAATGGTGTAACTTTTTACCAAACAGTATGTGGACTGTATTGAACAATTTGGAGTTGGAGGGAAACTTTTACTTTGGATGTTGAGGTTTGGGTCTAATTGCATTGTACTATACTATTTTTGCGTATTATGAACAGATTTTGCACAATTCTATTTCTAATATAAAAATGAGAGTGCGCGGTCCACCACTTGTTTGTGTATATAAGTGCTGTATTAAAATATGTAAATACAATTTTTGTAATATAATCACTGATTTTATTCAATTTAGCTTGTCATTTTGTTTAACTGATGGTAGGTTTATCCTATGACCCTCTTCTGATTACATTACACAGTTCCTGGTGAAAACTATGGAAGCAATTAGCCACCAGCACATGGGCCAGATATTACAATTCCAGTACCACCAACAACATTACAAGGGAGTAGTACCAGCACTCCTTCCACTCCCAGCACAGAAGATGATTTCAATTTGTTCCTAGAATCAAAAGACAACAATTCACATCCTACCAATTAATCAAAATAAATGATTTTATATGCAATTTGGGCCTTACAAAAGAAAAAAATGAACTTTTAAGTTCAAGATTTAAAGAAGACAATCTTTTAGCTCCTGGTACAACTTTTTATTGGTATAAACATCGTAAAGAAGAATTAAAAAAAGTTTTCATGGAGAGGGGAAGTAGTGTACTGTTGTTATCCCTAGCTTCAGTGGTCTCCTGGGAACAGTTTATGAACTGGCAGATTGGCTTTAACTTATTGACTTTAGCAAAAGAAGTCTAAAGGGTGTTCTTCTGCTTAATGGGAATAAATTAGCTTCAGTTCCAGTAGTTCACTCAGTGTACATGAAAGAAACATATTCAAACATGTGTACTATTCTAGAAAAAAAAATATAATGAACACAAGTGGTACATATGCTATGATCTTAAGGTGTGTGGTATTTTATTGGGGCAACAAGGAGGGTACACAACATTTCCATGTCTTTTGTGCGAATGGGATTCTAGAACCAGGGAAAGAAATTGTAACATTACTAATTGGCAAAAAAGAAAACAACTGGTGCTAGGGACAAAAATGTAATAAATCGCCCATTAGTTGATTCAGAAAAAAAATTTTGCTACTTTACACATGAAACAAGGATTAATGAAGCAATTTGTTGATGGTTTGGACAAAAATGTCTCTTGCTAAAAAAAAATGTCGGAGACAAAAGTGAAAGAAGACTTTTTGATGGCCACAGGTACAAGGACGTGATTGAGAAGTTCTGGGTAATTTTAAATATGATAAATATGAGAAAATAATTTTAAAAAATGCTTGAAAATTTCAGGGTATTGGGACGTAATATGAGCTTGAAGTTACGTTACCTTTACTCTCATCTTCAACATTTCCAAGAGAATTTAGGAGCACTAAGTGAAAAAGTCCACCGCTGTGGTCTCGAGATAGCGTGCTGCCTTGTCATGCAGCGGGCCCAGGTTTGATTCCCGGTCGGGACAGGTTCCTGGGTGAGGTTTTTTCGGAGTTTTTCCTCACCTGTAAGACAAATGTCAGGAAGCTTAGGGCCCAACGGTTCCCGAAAATCATCCGACCATCATCATCATCCTTATCACTATCATCCTTCACCGGGAAGCTACCACATCTATAAATCCCTAGTAAAGTTGCAAAGCATAGCATGAAAATGCTATGATTGCAGTGAAAGATCTGCCCTCGGGCAGAATTACTATGGATGGAAGTGAAAAACATGGTGAAAGATTCCATCAAGACATATAACAGATGGAAATGAGGTACCAGGGTCGATGAGATGTCTCCAAGATAGCATACTATCATTGGTGTCTGGTAAGAGAAAATCCTCAGCAGGAGCATAAATGCCAATTAATTCACTGTTCATTTCTTGCCAAGCAGAGGAGAAAATAGAGATCTTAATGTATATTAGTGTTTTTTATTTATTTTAAACTGTTTTAACTGCAAAATTGATATTGTATCAAGCATCTGTAGTTTTTACAGCAATTTAAAAGATTATAGTAATTACAAATAATGCAAAAAGTAATAAATATTTGATTTTAACATGGCAACAAAACCTTACGTGATACAAAAAAATGTTAACATATTTGAATTCAGCACACCAAAATTAGGTTTAGAGATTTGTTAAACCCTGTGCCCTCAGGAAAAGAAAATTAAATTTGCAGGCCTGTGTAATTATCAAGTAGGAAGCAATTCTGAGTTATAGCAAGAAAAGTTCATTCGTGGCATCCCTATAATAAATAGATAGAGGCCTAAATAAACATGTGCAGATGAAATATAAGAGAGATTAAGGTAGAATTTTTTATCACTCACCTCATATTGTTCTTCTTATTTGACTATAAAATAGTTTCAGAACATAGTTTCTGTTCCATCCTCAGTATCGTCACGACCATTGTTCTGTCGTCTTGAAGAGCTGTCCTTCACTCCTTCCATTGGCTGACTGAAAAACCTCGAAACCAAGTCATTCTCACCGGGAATTTTAAACTTCATCAATTTCTTCTTTTCACTCTTTTGAATGTAGATCTTTTCCCAAACAGTAAGTTCTTTTGGTTTTTTATTTGTTTTAATAATTTAGCTTCTTTCTCGATAAGATATTTTTCAGACCATGCATGGGCAGCAACTGCAGATTTTTCTACTTCCCCTTTCTTGACATTCCTGAGATGTGTTCTTTCACTCTAGTTTTCAAGTTTCTCTTAGTTTTTCCTATGTAGAGTTTCTCACATTCTTCACATTTAATTTGATAAATCCCAATGAACAAAGAAAATTATGAAAAAGAACACATAATCAACATAGCCACGAAAAATGGTTTTGCAAAAAAATGATACTCAAGAAAATAAACATGTTCAAAAGACAAAAATTTATTAATCAAAGCACTCTTCTAAAAGTAAAAGAAGAAAATGTAAAATTTACAAAATTCACATATCATCCATTAAAACACCACAAGTTTCAAAAATTTTTTAACGGTTTCAATATAAGGTTAGCACCCAAAAATGACTACAGCATCAGTAGACTGATTAGACCTAATAAGAATGAGAAAATTAAAGAAGAAAACCAATCAGGGATTTATCAAATTAAATGTGAGGAATGTGAGAAATTCTACATAGGAAAAACTAAGAGAAACTTGAAAACTAGAGTGAAAGAACATCTCAGGAATGTCAAGAAAGGGGAAGTAGAAAAGTCTGCAGTGGCTGCCCATGTATTGTCTGAAAAACATCTTATCGAGAAAGAAGCTAAATTATTAAAACAAATAGAAAAACCAAAAGAACTTACTGTTTGGGAAAAGATCTACATTCAAAAGAGCGAAAAGAAGAAATTGATGAACTTTGAAATTCCCGGTGAGAATGACCTGGTTTCAAGATTTTTCAGTCAGCCAATGGAAGGAGTGAAGGACAGCTCTTCAAGACGACAGAACAACGGTCATGATGATACTGAGGATGGAACATAAACTATGTTCCGAAACTAGTTTATAGTCAAATAAGAAGAACAATATAAGGTGAGTGATAAAAAATTCTACCTTAATGAATATACCTCACTATGAAGTGAGAATTCCTAAAATAAGTAATTGTAAGAGAGATATTTAAATATATAAAAATAAATATCCTCAACTCGTGTCCAATTCAGGGTCGGGTCGAGGGATGAGATGAGATGAAGCTCCTATATTTATAGAGGTCTGTGAACGACAAGGGTGCTGACTGACCACTCCTGATGCACCATCACAGGGGCAGTTGAATGAAATGAAACAAAATGGATGAAATGTGTATGGAGAAATGGTGGAATGAAATTTGTGGCAGGGGAAAACGGGAAAACTCCGAGAAAAACCTTCCCAAGCTCTGTTTCGTCCACCATGAAACCCACATGAAGTGACCGAGACTCGATCTCAGGACCTCAGCGGTGAGAGGTGAGCGTCTAACAATTTGCACTATGGAGCTGCCATTTAAATATATACATATATATGATAACATTTATTTAAAACAAAATATTAACTGAATAACTTTGTACTATTTTGGAATATAGTGATTAACATTTTTCTACAATTATTAACTGATTAACTTTGATAAATTCTTAATCAAATTCCAGACATTGTTTAAAAAGTTTTGATCATGAATCAAAGTTCATTGGGAAGAAGGGATAGTGTCAACATTAAAGTCAAAAATAGTAGTAGTAGTATTCAAATGTTCTGAAGCTCTTGATTTGTCATCATTCACTTGCGGGCTTCCCAATAATATTCAGCAATTTGGAATGGTGTTCCAACTATTTCCTGAAGATCAGCGCAGAACATCAAGTGATCCTTGTTCATTATTCTATTTGTGTCCTTGCATACCATGCAGTGTGGAGAGTCTAGTAGCTTAATTCTATGTAGATGTGCTGCCAAGCAATCATGACCAGTTTCAAGATGAAATGATGCACCTGCAATTGATCGGGGGCTGTTGGGTATTGTATCTGGTTCTAGTAATGTCTTCCATATCTTGGTTTCACATTGGATTTTGTTTTGTTCAGCTATATGGGATTTTATTTTCATTTTGGTGTAGAGTTGTACTGATTTGTAAGATAGGTAATTGATCTTACTCTGTTGGATGAGTGTACCTTTTTTTGCAAGAATATCAGCCTTCTCATTACCTTCCACGTCACAATGTGCTGGAATCCATTGTAGAAAAACATTTCTGTTTAGATTTTTCAACATCCTGATGCAATTTTTGGCTTCTATTATTCTATGGTCTTGGATGGTCTGGTTGTGTGTTAGTGCCATTATGGCTGAGCTAGAGTCAGAAAGTATTACAGCATTTTGGAAGGAATTGATATGAAGAAACAATTGTTGTAGGGCTGTAAGTATTGCTTGTAGTTCACTGTCATAATGTGTTGTATACTTCCCAAGAGAGATGTAAAATGGGAAGAGTTTACATTAAGTAGAAAAATCTGCAGTTGCTGCCCATGCATGGTCTGAAAAACATCTTATCGAGAAAGAAGCTAAATTATTAAAACAAATAGAAAAACCAAAAGAACTTACTGTTTGGGAAAAGATCTACATTCAAAAGAGCAAAAAGAAGAAATTGATGAACTTTGAAATTCCCGGTGAGAATGACCTGGTTTCGAGGTTTTTCAGTCAGCCAATGGAAGGAGCGAAGGACAGCTCTTCAAGATGACAGAACAACAGTCGTGACGATACTGAGGATGGAACAGAAACTATGTTCCGAAACTAGTTTGTAGTCAAATAAGAAGAACAATGTTAGGTGAGTGATAAAAAATTCTACCTTAATGAATATACCTCATAATGAGAATTCCTAAAATAAGTAAGAGTTTACATGTTATTCCTGCTCCTGCTGCTGCTTCTCTATTCATTAGTGACCCATCTGTATAGACCAGCGGTACTCATTATGCGGCCCGCAGGTTGCATGCGGCTCTTGAAGATATTTAGTAAGGCTCTTGGAATAATTTTACCTTCTTTACATTACATTTAAATTTTAAATTGTAAGTATAAAATAATATTATCTTTATTGAAATTCTACAAAACTTTGGATATCCCTGTGTCATTCCGAACAGTACAGTACTGCACGTGTTCAACAATGCAATGTCCTGGCTAGTATTATTGGTTTTGAATATGTGTACGTTTATTTTTAAAACCGTTTAAACTTCTACATTGTCGTCCGAATCTTTCACAATGAAATATTATACAATTTTGTTTCTGTGAACAAGCGACTGGTTACTGTGTGTTACTTAATCAGTTGAAGTGAAGTGAAGTGAATTTCAGTGTTTAATAATGGCTGGTGTTTTTTTCGAAAGGGAAAAAGAGAAAACTCGAAGATGAAGGAAGAGTTTTTCAAGATACTTGGGTACATGAATTTTTCTTCATACCTGCTAAAAAGGAAGGCAGTGCGATGTGTTTATGTCGAGACGTAGTTGAAGGTTATAAACGATTTAATCTTGATAGGAATTATAAAATGGTGCATTCAAATTTTGAGTGCAAATATCCTAAAGATTCTAAATTGAGAGCAGAAAAACTAAAAACATTAAAAATGTCAATAGTGTCTGAACGGAAAATGATGTTGGATACCGTAAGTGAAAATAAATTGATAACAAAAGCATCATATGAAGTAGCAGAAATTTTATCATCCAAAACGAAACCGTTTGCTGATGCAGAGATTTTTAAGTCTTTTGTGACACATTATTTTCTAAATTCCCAAATGACATACAAAAGTTACAACTTTCCAATTCTACTTGTGTTAGGAGAGTTAACGAAATGTCTGTAGACATGCTCCTTTGTACTCTCGATGAAATTTGTGAATGTGACTATTTCAGCCTTGCTCTGGATTCGTCCACAGATATTAGTTTCACCTCTGAGTTGCTTTTATTTGTTAAATATCGTAATAAGATAGGGATTATAAAGGAAGAATTTTTAACTATGACATGTCAGACACGGGGAATAGGTTTTTTTGAAGCAGTTAAATCTTTTTTTTTGACAAATACAAAATTGACCTAAACAAACTTTTATCAGTGTGGCTGCGGAAAGGCTACTGTCTTTAACAGAGAGGAGACCCTTTAATTCCTTCCACCGAAGGCTTAAAGGAACCGACCTGGACAGTAACCTAGTGTCCAATCCCTCACCTTCTCGTGGTGCAGCTGTTAGTAATCATGCTTATGCATGATGAACGAAAGGGAAGGGCTACTCACCAAAAAGCACTGGTCAGCTTGGTGAGTTTTTCTTTTTTGACTGAATTGGTATTACTTCTCCTTCCCATACCAATTCCCTCTTTCAACTTTTCTATCCAGTCTCCCTTGACTGATCTCTTGTTTCTTTCAACCCTGATGGTATTAGAGTATTCGAGGCCTAGGGGTTCATTTCTCCTTCATTCCTATACCTATTCTCTCTATGGGTGATGTAACCACCACATGTGGTGCCTACTACTAAACAGTTACAACTAGTTTATTATACTCCAAAACAAACATGTTTTCTACTAAATATTGGAGTGCAAGAGAGCGAATGATTTCATTATCAAGTGCTCGACATTAGATACCAACCAACCAACCAACTTTTATCAGTGTGCAGTGACGGTTGTCCCTCAATGGTAGGTTGTCATACAGGATTCATTTCTCTGTTAAACAAACATTTAAATAGAGACCACTTATTAACATACCATTACATTTTACACCAAGAAAATCTTGCTGCTAAATTTGACGAAGGTTTCAGATCTGTGATGAAGAAAGTAATTAACATTGTTAATTTCATTAGATCACGTGAACTAAATCAGAGGCAATTCATAGAATTTCTCAAAGAGCTTAATTCACAGTATGATGATGTTATTTATCACAGTGAGGTCAGATGGCTGAGTAAAGGAAGAGTTTTGGAACGATTTTTTAATCTTCGCCATGAAATAAAACTCTTTTTAAGTGAACGAGATAAAGAATACCCTGAACTAGACTCTTCTTCATGGTGGTTAAAAGTTGGCTTCCTGGCTGACATAACAGGAATACTGAATGATGTCCAAATTAAAATGCAAGGTACAAATAAACTTATTACTCAGCTCACAATTGCAATTTAAAATGTATACAGAAGAACTTAGTAATAATGATTTCACTAGTTTCCCATGTTTCCAACATCTTATTGAAGAATATTCAGAAGAAGAAATAAACTTGCAACCCTTAATAGAATTGCTCACTATACTACACCATGATTTCAGCGTGAGATTTAATGATTTTAGAAAGTTTCGAAACCCATTTTGATTAGTTGAAAATCCCTGGTCAATAACGACAACAGATATAACTGGGTTGTCAACTTTTGGTCCTGAGATTAGAAATCTAAAAAATGAACTTATTGATCTCCAGCCGGATTCAGAACTGGAAGGTATTTTCAAGAGAAACGAAAAATGAATTCAATTTTAGAGTTTTGGAATACAGTTCCAGAAAACCAGTTCGAAAACTTGGGGTCGTGTGCATATAAAATTCTGTCTTTTTGGATCAACGTATGTTTGTGAAATGACTTTCAGTAAGATAAAGTTCATCAAGGGTAAACATAGATCTCGTCTCACCGATGTGAACTTGTAAAACCTGATGTGGATATGTGTGGCAAATCAACCAGCTCGTATTGACAAAATTGTGCAGGAGAGTAGCAGAGTTCGACCGTCAACTTCACAGCAGTAATCTACACAACTGTAAGATGCCTTAAAATTATGTACAGTACCATAATAATAATAATAATAAAATAATAAACAGTTAATTATTAACAAAAATTAAATGACAGTAATCAGTAATTGTGTTTTGTCCATAAATGTAAAAAAAAAAAAAAGCTGTGTGTTACCAAGACTGAGAACTGTGAAATTTGGTGCGGCTCTCGAACAGATATGGTTTCTTATATTTGGCTCTCTTGTAATTTCTAGTGAGTACCACTGGTATTAGACATAAAGCCACATTTGTTCTGGATATCTAATGTTGATTGTTTCTAATGCTAATTGTTTCATTACCATTGAGCTTATAGTTTTTTTGTTGATCTCTTCTGTCAGGTTTAATGAATAGTTGATGCTGCCAAATTCAAGAGGGGATATTGGAGTTATAAGTTCTTGTGCCATCTGTGGTATTTCATATTTCTCTTTAGTCTGTAATATTTTTTGGATGAATCCTACTTGAGTTTTTAGATGTCTATTTTGATTTATGTAGCTGTTCCAGTAGTTCTGATATGGAAGTCTTCTTAGTTTCCATATAACAATATTCCTTTTTCTTCAATATCATACTGTATTGGTCTGTTGTTAGTTAAGATTTGCATTGCTAATATTGGTGTTGTTTTAACACCACTAGTAATTATTCTCAAAGCTTGATTTTGGACTTTTTCCAATTTGTTCACATGATTGGGAGATGTAACTAACACTTCAGATCCATAATGTAAAACTGGCTTTATATAAGACTTGTATGTCTGGTTTAAAGTTGATCTTGAGCAACCCCATTTTGTGGCAGTAAGTCTCTTCAAAAGTTTCAATCGTTTTTGTGCTGATTCAGAAACTTGACAGTGTGGGTTTTCCAAGTTAATTTCTTGTCCAGGTAGATTCCTAAATATTTAACTTCATTTGTTTCTCAAAAATAAAAAGTAAATTAATTTCATCCTAATATGTGAGTTTAATCCACAACCTTTATAAGTTCCTCATGATCTACCTTGAGACAGACCTTTGCTTTGCCACAAGCTAACCTAAAGTGAATCCAAAGTGCAAACTAGAAATTAAAAGTGAATTATACCATCATGACTATGGTTTAAACGACCTGGGCATCCTGGTTACCACAACCCTACTTCACTACAACAACACAACTATTTGTTATACTTCACTTGTAAAGTAAACTCTTATTTGTGATATATGGTAGCTTTAAAATTTTACCGATTTATCTTTTTTATTTTTATTTTATACATCATATTTTGTTATTGAAAAATAGTGGGGCTGCATTAGATGTTTTTACAGTTTAAATTTTTATGTGCTTAAGTCATATTTCAATTCCTTCTGGATTTTTTCGTGTTGAGACTTGAAAGTAGTTTTGAAGTTCCTTAGGACGGGTTACTGGCCCGACGCTAAGTAGTCCAGTGGTAGGGCTGCTACCTTTTAGTCTCTGGACAGACATTAGGATACCGCATTTACTCAGTACCTGATGGAACGGTTATACCGCCGTGACTCAGTCCTCAGAGCCTTGTTTGTGAAAACGGGTTGTACCACGAGAAGGTGAGGATGAGAATTGGGTAGGAGAGGTTATACACACGTCACTACCCCTTACAACCCAATAAAGATATTAAAGAATCTACCAAAATTAATTGCGGAGTAACAAAAGAAGATTTTTTCAATTATTATAAAAGTCTTTGGACTGACAATAGCTATGAAGATACAATTTTCCGAAATAATAATGAGACAGATTCCATAATATCATTGGAAGAATTGAACAATAGTTTAAAGAAATTAAAAAATGGGAAGGCAACTGGCACATATGGCTTGAATTCTGAATTGTACAAATATGCAGGCAAACAGTTCCATGAAAGACTGTTGTCCTTCTTTAATAATGTATTCAAAAATGCAGATATACCACAAGAATGGAAGACAAGCATTGTTATACCCCTGTTCAAGAAAGGAGACAAGAGAAAAATGGACAACTATAGGGGAATCAGTTTGTTAAACACATGCTACAAAATTTATGCAGACATTTTAAATGGAAAATTGAAAGGTTTCAGTGAAAAATTCCTTATGGAATGTCAAAATGGATTTAGGAAAGGACGATCTTGTATTGATTCAGCATTTTCTATTAAACTATTGCTTGAAAAAAGAAGAGAATTCAACTTAGAGACACATTTTGCTTTCATAGATTTTGAAAAAGCATTCGACACAGTCAAGAGATCAAAACTCTTAAATATATTGGAAGACAGAAATATACCAAATTTTCTTTGGCAGAACATACAAAATATTTACAAAGACAACACCATAAAGATTAAATTAAATAACAGATTTTCTGAAGAAGGCATTATAAATCGTGGTGTGAGACAAGGCTGCCCCCTATCCTCAACACTCTTTGCAATTTATATCAATGAAGTAATATGTTGCTGGAACAAAACATATAAATTTGGAATAAGAATATCAGAAAATAGAAAATTAAACACCGTATTGTTTGCAGATGACCAAATAATAATAGCAAATCCCGAAGATAATCTGCAGAAAGGTCTGTATGAACTTAACAAAATTACAGAAGAATATGGATTAAAGATATCTCCAGAAAAAAACAAAAATTATGGCATTTCAAGGTGTAGATCCTGTGATAAGTAAAATTGTACTGGACAATAAAATTTTGGAGCAGGTGAATAATTTTACATATCTAGGATGCAATATCTCGTATGAAGAAGAAAAGGATGTAAATGCAAAAATATCTAAATTTTTAAGAATTTTAGGGTTAATAAATTCTATCTTCAAGCCACAGTTAGTCCAAAAGCATTCAAGACTAAAAGTGTATAAAACACTGGCTTTTCCAACTCTTTTGTATGGTAGCGAAGTATGGACGTTGAAACAGAAGGATATACAGAGACTTAGATCTGCTGAAATGAGATATCTTCGGAGGACTGCAGGATACACACTACTAGATCACAAAAAAATGAAGACATCTTAGAAGAATTACACATGGAATCTTTAGAAAACAAAATTTCTGACTATAAGTCAAGATGGATGCAACGTGTTCATTGAATGGAAGATCACAGAATACCCAAATAAATGTTAAGATATCAACCTGCAGGAAGAAGAAGACCAGGACGTCCACTCAAAAGACTTCTGGATGGTGTTTCTCTTGAGGCCGAAACAGGTCAACAAATGGCCTAAATTCGTGAATGTACTATGATGATGATGTGCTTAAGTTAATAAACTTAAGCCACCTCATCTTGTTTGGATGAGTACCTACGAGGGATTATTCAAAGTATGAATAGAAAGTTTAGATAGATGTAGATGAAATAAGAAGGAAAAGATATCCTAGACCTCGAATGCTCTAATACCATCAGAGTCGAAAAAAACAGGAGTTAGTCAAGGGAGACTATATGTATATAGAATAGATAAAAGTAGGAGCAAAACACAAGTAAGTGGAAGCTATGTTTTGTTCAGCTTGGGCACCTTGTGGTCGCCATCACATATCCCCAAAATGGGAACCCCTGAGGGGTCAAATCTTTAATAACTGGAACTTTGGAAAAAGCACAACAATATATCCTGACTACTCCTCATCTTTGGACTCTAGCAGCTGGAATGTTCTACAAACACCGGGCGCTATATCCATCTTTTGTAAAGTGAAGAACAATGTAGTGAAACTTTGTGTTGTCAACAAACAGCTGGATACACTAAGAAGATAGATCCTTTTTTTATCATTTAATAAAATAAGTAGTCATATATAAGAACATTTAATCAGTCATTTAGGCCATTTTTGCTTTTAATCCATTATAAAAAATCACCTTTAAAATATTAGATATGGTATATCATTTATAAATAGCCCTAGGATATTATGAAACTATTTCTAGAAAGAAGTTTGCCACCTCTTATCTGAATATATTTATCTTGTTTGTGACATATATTAATCTGAAGTGTATCTTTGAACCATCTGTTACTTAATTGCTATTATGTAATTCTATTAAATAAAAACTACACACATTCTAACTTATACATTATCTTGATGATGGAACGTTGGGCTGGACGTGTTGCTCTTGTCACAGGTGCAAGTTCTGGTATTGGAGCCTGCATAGTCGAGGCACTTGTCAAACATGGACTTAAAGTAGTTGGCTTGGCCCGAAGAATAGAAAGAATTAAGGTATTTATCATTTTATGGTAATACAGACTCTTTCTTGATTTAAAGAGACTACATTTTTATACATTTCAACAAACATTACTTCACACTGTGGAATCTTTGGTAACAAAATAGCAGATGCCTTAAGAAGAAAAAAAGGCACAATAATCCACCAAATTAGAAATCTGTTCTTGTTGTTTCATTCATCAATTTTTTTTTTGTCCAATGTCATCAGGTTGTCTTTTAGGACATTTCTGGCTTCCTCCCCAGGCATTGGCAGAATTATGTTATCCTGATGATATGATGGGTGATAAATGATAATGAAGTGCTAGGAGAGTTCTTAACCTAAATTCCAGACCATGGGCAACCATAGGAAATTCCCTTTAAGGAAAAATCCATATGGTTTGACCGGGAATTGAATCCAAGACCTCATGAAGTGTAGTCAGAAACGCTGATCACTCATGGGCTCATGAGGCTAGTCTCATCAAAACTAATAATTCATAAAACCATCCAACAAAAGACATGACAATTTAATTCAAGAGAGTGAAATAAACAGTGAATACTACAAATACAAATTTGAGGCATTTGGTGCTAGGAATTACAACATATATAAGAGAGAAATTTGTGTCTAGACAGAACTTGCTCCAGTAGCTCAGTTGGTAGAGCATTAGGCCCGGCATGCCAAAGGTCCTGGGTTCGAGTCTCAGTCTGGGTGAAAATTTTTCTCTTCAAATATAATTTATCCTTCAGTGAGAACTGTTGAATTAATAATAAAAACATCAATAGATTCAACTTATTTATTAAGAAGAACCTCATAATGTACTTCCTATTGTAATTTTACGATATTATCAAATATTCAATACATAATGGATTATGGACCACGGCCACATAACCCAGAATCACTCAACATTATTCAATACATAAAGTTAAACATACAGTAAGTAAATGCCATTTCTACTTTAGTACGCATTTGAGAGACATACTGCTATATCAGTTACTTATACATATTCATATATTAAAATTATTACTATTAAACAAAGCAATATTGTACTCATTAATAGATATAATTAAATTTACAATATTTTCTCTTTATAAGTCTGTACTTAGGTAATAGGTAAATTATGTAAGTCTATACATAGTCTAGTGTGAAAATCAACATATAGTCTCTTAACTAGACCGGTTTTGAAGCCTGGGCAGCTTCATCTTCAGTAATTTCTCGTCGACTGATGTTATGTCGATCAGAAGAACTGCTCCTTCCTCCCTCTGTTGATGTACTGAAGATGAAACTGCCCAGGTTTCGAAACCGGTCTAGTTAGTAGACTGGATATGAGGTGAGGTATGAAACATTTTAATTTTAATTTAATCTTAAATTAAATCTCATTGTGATTTTTTCCTATAAAAGTTCAATCCAGTCTCATGATTTTAGAGTGAAAATTGTCTCATTGTTGCTAATTACATAAATGCAATTTAGAACAAATATAATTTGACATATTTAGGAGAGACCATTTTAACCCTTAACTTCACAATGTATCTTTTAACATACATTGATTTTGTTTGTTTATTTTTTTGTTTTGTTTATAAAACAATGAAAAAACAAATGACTATAAATTACTTAAGTTTGTGTCAAATTATGTAATAATGTAAGTAAAGTGATCCCACAACAGGCCTCAGGAGGCCCTTGGGGTAGTAGGAGGTTAAGGCTCCCACTTTTTCTAGACAATCGGCACTTGATGTCAGCCCTGCGTGACGGCCGCCTTTACCCCCAGAACAAGCGTCTGGTACTCATTTCCGTTAGAGGCTGAGTCGACCCCAGGGCCATAGTGCCGCCAGAGGGTTTGGGTCAGTTTAAAAATCCTGACCCCAAAGGGAGTTGAACCCTCGACCCTCCGGTTTGTAGCTCAGTGCCTTAACCACTACGCTACGGCGTGCCCCATGTAATAATGTAGCCTACAATAATATCTTAAGAGTTTTACGTGATTTTGTTTTCTTTGCGGTCCGAAACATTTGAATAAGTGGCCCAAGAAATTATTCTTTCGCCAATTTAAGGGTTAACAATAATTTATTCCTATTTTGAATAATGAATATGTGTTCCAATGCCTCCAACTGAACTTTTCATGCTTGAGGTTCCTTATTAGGCAGGTAGATAGAATAAGTGTAGTTTATTTTCAATTTTTGTACCACTTCGGCAAACCACATTATGCAGGTGATATGTGCTATATACTTGAATATAGAAAGAAGTGTAGGATGAGTTTATGTTTTCAGGTGTTTGTGTGTAGTGTGTGTTGTTTAAGAGATGATGAACAGAAGAAAAAAAGGTGAAACCTGGTGTCGGAACATAGCCTATACTTGTCAAAGAGCACTAAAGCCGGATATTTACCTATACCCTAATAATAGTGAGGGATTATTTCATTTTAATATCCATCCATCCATAGTAATTCTGCCTGAAGACAGGTCCTTCATTGCAATCATAGCATTTTTATGCTATGCTTGCAGCTTTACTAGGGAATTGTAGGTGTGGTAGCTTCCCGTTGCTTTCCACACTGGTGAAGGATGATGATGATAATGATAAGGATGATGATGATGGCCATATGATTTCGGGGACCATTTGGGCCTTAAAGTTTTCCTGACATTTGTCTTACAGGTGAGGAAAAACCCCGATAAAAACCTCACCCAGAAAAACTGCCCCGACCAGGGATCGAACCCAGGCCTGCTGCATGACAAGGCAGCACGCTACCTCGAGACCACAGCAGTGGACTATTTTAATATAAATCTTTTATATTTTATTTAAATACAAGAACTGTGAATTAAAATAGCCTTAATATGAACATGGATAGAATTATGGTAAAATCAAATGTTTTCTACCTCTCCTCATATTTTTCTTCCGATCGACATAATAACATCAGTCGCAAGATAGTACTGAAGCTGAGACCGTTATGATGGTCTCGAAATCGCAATCTACATAGAAGATTTATATGAGGAGAGGTAGGAAACATTTGATTTTACCATAAATTAAACCTCATAGTGATTAATTTCTGTAAAAGTTAAAAAAAAAATGGATAGAATTCATATATTTTTTATGTCAATAATAATAAAATTGAGAATAAGATATTGTTGTTAATGTACTTTGATTCTCGAAGATTCTAGAAGTTGTTGAGAATTTGAAATATTAACTGAACTCCTTATTTTGGAATGATTGGATAATCTGGAAATTAATTAGCCAGTAATACTCATTGCCAGGCTCAGGAACTAATCATATTTGAAAGGATATTGAAAAACTTTGAATGACTGACATTTTCTAAGATGGCTAGTACAAATACTCAAAGATGAATGGTCGCATTGTAAAACAGTCATTATCACTTAATAAATTCATGAAGGGGTAGTGAAATATAAAATTGGTGCATCAGAAAGTAAGAAGTGCATAATTAAGTTGTTTTATGTATGTTAATAATTGAATATATGTTACGCGAGGCGTCTGTTAAGCCCCAGCGTAATGATAGCGTTAGATTCACTATTGTTTAAGGGATCTTTGGCCCGAGCGGTTGGCCTTGATTTTGGAGGAAAAGTTCTACAATTAAACATGTTAAAAACACAGTAAACGAAAAATAAACATAATTTATTGAAATAAAGTCAAACATAAAGAGATATTAATAACATATAAAACAAGTTATTTAAAACAGCTAAAATCGCCACATTGTCAACCGTCAAAAATATTCAAAAAGTTAAAATGCTTAAATTCAGAGGGATAGAAACCCATCCTTTGAAAATATTCAACCTTGTTAGTTATTTTAAATTACTGGGACAATTTGGTCCCATATTGATTCTAAGTCTTAAAATGACCAAAGAAATGACAGATGAAGATACATTACCCATGTAGACGCCACCGGCCTGCTGAGCCCTGCCCAGGGTACCGCAATCGGTCCCGCTGCTGTACTCCCTGTCCATCCCAGACATACCCATATTTATACATATAAAATCATAAGATAATACTATCATAACAGTCCTAGCTATTATGATGTAATATTTATTAACAATTACACATCCAAGGCAAGGATGATGCAACTTGGATTTGAAAAGGAATCACCATCCCTACTTTGAACCTCGATAACGATGTTTGGTTATTGATTACAAATTTCTACTACAAGTTAGGTATTCTTACTTTTTTTACAAGAATTATTAATTATTTTAATATGGGTATATTATTAAATGTATATGCAATATATATATATATATATATATATATATATATATATATTACACTATCTTCTGGTATGGCCCTGTTGCATTTATAATATTTCCCTTAATATGGGTATATTATTAAATGTATATGCAATATATATATATATATATATATATATATATATTACACTATCTTCTGGTATGGCCCTGTTGCATTTATAATATTTCCCCCCCCTAAATAAGACTGTAGGGTTGAAAAACCGAAAGTCTTTTTTTTTCTTACAGGATATCTCTCACCTCTCGGGGGTTGGTCCTGACATCTTATTAACTTAGCTTTAAGTGGGAGTGGAACTGACGTCGTCAATTGGCGATTCCATCTGTCCTGGAAGTATTTTGTTCTCATCCTAAGAGGTTAGATCGTCTTTTACTTGTACATTGCCCCGGATACCTTTAATTGCGTCGAAATATCGGTAAGATCAGTCTACTTAGTGAGAACACTATACTTAAAAAATAAACAAAAAAATCACAATATAGCAAGCAAAATAGCAAGCCTTCGCGGCTTTAATACAATGTGCCTAGGCATGTATCCACAAAAAAAAATAATGTTTATTGCTGAAAAAAAAAACAAAAAAAAATCGACTATAAAAAAAAATTCTTCTTGTCTTCGTTCTTCTTCCTTATTTAAACCTTCTGTGGTTTCTTTTGAAACGACGCACTTTCACTGTTATCCAATATCCGACGCACTTTATCACATTTCGTTACTTTTTGTTATGTACTTCGACGGTTTCTTTTTTTTTTTTTTTTTTTCGCTTTGACGGTTCTATTCCGTGAACCGGATCACTGTTAAAAAATATAACAACTGTGGTGTCTGCTGTGGCTAGCTTGGAGGATGCGATGTTCTAATGCTCGAGTTTGTTGTTCAGTTTCAGCTGCCGTTGGTCCAGGTAGGCCTTTTTTTTGTCATGCCTAGTTTCTTTAAACAAAACCCAGTTAGGTCCAAGGAGAACTTATGAAAGGTTTGATAGGAATTAATCTTGATGTGGAGTTTGTTTTCTTGACACTTCTATAGGACAAAATTGGGCTGAAGGGAGTTAGGCCAAGGTTTGGCGTTGGAGAAAGTCATTATTATGTTTTATAACTGCCTGGGTTTGTTCTTTGCCTCAGTTGATTGCGTGTCTGGACATTCACCCTTCTTATGCTCCGACACGAGATGTGTAGATGGTCCTGGCAGCTGCCCTGCTTCCTTAGATGTACAGGGTGCGGTTGGTCCTGGCAGCGTTATGCTGCCCTCGTCCTCAGATGTATAGGGTGCTCCGTGAGTCTGGCCCTACTTAATCTGCTTCCCATCTTGTGGTGTCGTGGTGGTGTCGCAGATCCAGGCGTGAAGCTGCAATCTTATGGCATTTGTTAAAACTTGGGAAAACATCGATTATGGGTTTGGTGGTTATCCCGTACTACATGGGTCCGCATCCCCTCTATCATTCCTGGTCATTGAATGTTTAATTTACCTCATTGCATATTAGATGTCCTGGCTTTAGATCTCCTTGTTATCTACATGTATTGTTTAGTTTGGTGCACCCATGTTCCTTTTTGTGCTTTATAGCTAGCCTCAAATTGCAAAGGAAATGCTCTTATGTTTTTGGTCTTATGATTTCTCATGAATCATTTACGCCCTTATTGCAATTCAGGTTTTACTAGGTTCAAAAAAAAATGTCCGTATCTCACCGTATTTTCCCGCTGGTTTTCAACTTTCCATTGTTTGTATAAACTTTCAAATTTGCTTTCCCTCTCTAGAGTCCTGAGTTCGATCGAGTGTGCTCGCCTACACATAAATCGCTAGGCTTTAAGATGTAACTACTACTTTGTACGATTATGTAACCTGAATTCCGTATACCATTCCCTCGTGAGGTCCTGATTGTGAGAGCATTTCCTTTCTTCTATCCGGGATGCGTCCTGTGCATCTTAATTCCCTCGCTTCTACTCTGCCTGTCGATTTCCCGTTTTACAGCCTACAAAGTTAACTAAACAAAAATGCGTCTACATGGTGTTGCTTCCTTAAGTCCTTCCTAATTCTTTTGCATTATTCCCTTATGCCCTTCCTGATTCGTTCGCAATATCTCATCTGGTTTCTTGAATGTCTGTATTTAATTTTCTTTTCATAACTCCTGATTATGCGTGGACTTTATTCCGTGTCTTGGGTCCCCATCTTACCTATGGGTTTAACCTCTCCCTTTTTATTTCTTATCCTTTGGTTTCCTTTTAATTTCCATTTACGTTTTTGAGTTAATTCCTGGTCTCATACGTGTAGACTTATTCCCTATCTTACTTATGGGTTTAACCTCTAATTTCGTGTGCTCCTTATGCGTTTAAATTCTAATTTCTGGTATTACCCTATGTGTTTAACCTCTAATTTCTGTGATCTCCCTTCATGTACTACCTTATGTGTTTAACCTCTAATTTCCTGTAGTACCTTATGAATTTCACCTATGTGTTTAACCTCTCATTTTCCGAGATCTCCTTTTATGTATTACCGTATGTGTATAACTTCTAATTCCGTGTACAACGCCATGTGTTTAACCTCTGATTTCGTGTGCTCCTTATGAGCTTAACCTCTAATTTCCTGAGATCTCCCTGCCTAATGTGTTTAACCTCTTATTTTATGTATATTCCTACTTAGGTCAATCTGTCTCTCTTGGCTCTACTCGTCGATCGCACAACTGTTTCCTTTAGTATTCTTTTTCTATAGTGTCCCAACGTATCTGACGTCCCTGTCTATTATTCATTGTTCCCTCGTTATGACCATATCTATGTGTGTGTACGACTTTTCTTCGCGGATTTCCTGGCATCATTTTCGCCTGCGGGGGAGGCCCTGGACATCTCCTCGAGCTGCGGCCTCGAGGACAGAGATAGGTTGTTCCCATCAGAGTCATCGGTGGCCCGATTCATGTCCGCCTCATCCCCTATATTTCCCATAGCCTTAGCTATACCTAGCGAGCCAGCGAAGTTTTCGCACTGCGACCTTGTGGTCGAGGAATGGCGCTCACTTTTACTCTTGGTGGCCCGGATTTCTCTCCGAGCTGCGTCCTCAAGAGGTGGGGTGAGTTGGTTCCACTTTCTTCCACAGTGGCACGAATCCTTCCTAACTCGCTCCCTGAGTCGCCTGACTCATAAATTCCCTTAGGTAAGCTAGTGACCTCACCGTACAACGCCTGCGTCAATAGGGGTGAATTGGATCCTAATTCCTTTGACGGGGGTCGGTTCTTGCCCACTTCGCTTCCTAACACCCGGGTGTCGTTTTCCATTATCGATTCCTTCGATGCTTGTTTCATTTCTGTATTTCCTATATCTGTGTTTTCCTTTATTATTAATTCTCCGATGCCTATCTCTCCCTAAACAACGATGTTCCATATGGTCCCTAACGTCAGTGCCAAGCCGGCAAGGTTTTATGGCCAGTGCCCCAGGATCATTTTGGAGTTCTCAGTCTCTAGATCATGTCATAACGGGGGTGCCCCACCTTCCGACTTGCACCTGCCTAGCTTGTTGGCGAAGTGTTCAGGCAACTCGCCAAATTCTCGAGGCCAGAACCTCTCCAAAAGGGTCCTTAGTCCTTCCCAACTTGTATCCCCGTGTGCGACTATGTAAAAGTTTCATGTCTGTGTGTGTATTTCTCACGTTACCTAACCTAGATTGACCTAAGTGGTAGCCTATCCTCTTATTATCCCTTGCAGGCCTATATATGAAGAGTCTTAAGCGATCTAGTTTTTATCTATTATCGTAATAAGTCGTATCCCATATGTGTGTGTGTCTACTACTCGACTGGTCACTAGCTCTAACTGACATGCTATCAAGGTATACAGAGGGAGAGATCTCGGCCGCAGATTCTCTCTCTGTTTCCTCCTGTAGGCACCTCAGTCAAGCGTCATGATCAGCTGAGTATAATAATTGTTGTGTACTTTTCTTTAGAAATATTATTCAGTGTAGCTCTTGAAATCCCAAATTTATATGATAATTCTTCCCACTAGACCGATTAAGACACCCACTATCGGTGAAGTATCCTAACCTCCATCTACTAAATTGCTATGGGGATAAATTAATTTGATTTCGATCATTTCTGCATTTCAAGAAGTTTATAAATTTTCCTATTTCGTAAGTTCCCATGTCCCTCTTCCGTTCTCTTTGTAATACATATATATATATATATATTATATATATATTTGTTAAACCAAGTTGGATAATGCACATCCTCCCTTCTTAATCTGAACTGTTGTTACTACTGATTTATTGCGATGTTAACATAATTTCTACCCTCCGTGTTGGCATAACTCCTGGTTAATTGATCCTATCATTCGTCTTCAACTATAGCTCAACATACTACGTGCCTCTATCTGGACTGCTTCCACGTTATATTCTCGCGAACCAGCCTACTACTTATCCCGGAACCCATTCATACTTAAATGAGTCCTAATTGCTGAAAATGAGATTGTGGTTTTCCGTTAACTTTCATTTTATTCATAACCATAAGTTTTATTTCTGGTAGTTCGCTCTCATTTCATTATTATTATTATTATTATTATTATTATTATTATTATTATTATTATGATTATTATTATTATTATTGTTAGTTATAAATTCACTGTGTTTTCTTATTATCATTATACATTATCAATACTGGTAATTTGATTTTATTTGTATTATTATTAACATAGTTATTGCCATTATTATTGTGGTTTATTAAATTACCGTGAATTATTATTACATTGTTTATTAAGTTTTAGGATCCTCATTAATATTAATAGCTCGATCTGCCTGGTCACATCCCATCAATCTCACGTGGATATCTTAACTAGTCTCTAGTATCCTATCCTTGAGGGTTATTCGTCGATGTTTGTTTGTCAAGTATCCTAATTTTCACCCCCCAAAAAAAAACAACCATGATACAGCCGAAAAGGAAAATATTTCTGGGAATAAGTCTACCTTTCCTTTATTACTTCTGTAAGCATCAGTCTATCCTTCTGTTATCATTTCTGTAAGCATCTTGTTTCTACCTCCCCTCCGTAATCCTCACTAGCGGAGCTCTATGATTATGCCCAATCTCCATTCCCCTTTCCTGTTCGAGCACTCTCTCATTTATTCCAGAATTTCTATTCTTTCCGTTTCCGAAACCTAAATCTGAATTACGGATCGAGCGAGTCCTCCCTTAATTGCGCTAGCCTCCTTGACATTACCTTTGATTTATTTGATTTATGATTTAGAAATGTCTCACATTGTAGTCGAAATTTTCACAGATTGCGCCCGCCGGCATTGTTGTAAATCTCTCAACACCGCATGAGAGGTTAATAATAATAAAATAATTTTAAGTTATTATTTTACCTGAAGTTCGGTCGTCTTCCTTTCTATGAGTCTCGAATTGGAAATCCCTCAGTAATGTTATTTCCCTTAGGGAGGTGTGTGGTGTCGGATCTGTTTTTATTGCTCTAATCTCAATTCCCGCTTTTGATCGAGTTCTCTCTAATTTTCCGAAGTTTCCATGCCCCTTTTCCATACTCTTGGTTTCGGAACTAGAATCTACATCCCTAATTAGGTGCGTTGTTATTTTTGTGATTGCGTTAATTCTCCATTCCCCTCTCTTGCTCGAGTTCTCATTTATTTCTCCTAAGTGTTCATGCCCTTTGTTCAGTCTCTCGGTTTTCAAATCTAAAACCCCTTTGATTGCCTATATATGCCACTTTATTTTCTGTTAATGTCATGGGTCACGTTTTCTGACGTCTAGAAAAAAAAAATTATTTCCCTGTAAATGCACATAGTATAAATTTTGTTCATATTCCTAATGCAGTCGGTTTTTGGAGCCTTTATCTATGTGGTTAATCTAACTATCACCAAAATAAACACATTCCAGAGCTTTGCTGAACTTTACAGCTATGTGACCTCCTAAGACACTTAGTGCACGTAGGAATGACGTGTCTCATAATAAAATATCTCTCAAGATAGCGATTTTCCAATTTTCCACGCTGCTAAGTTCATATTTATATTATTCCGAAACTCCTATATTCTTGAACTTCCTTAATATTATTATTATTATGTGTCATCCAATCCCTTCCATTATCTCGTATTATGAATGTATGATTTGTACCCGAACTTCGTGTGATGATTATTATTATAGTGTGTGTTTTATTATTATGAAATTTAAATCACTCAGTTAGTAGTTCTTTCTGGTTTAAGTCTACTTCTCGATTTTTAACTGAAAACGTTCCTAAATATAATATGGGGCTCGCCATACCATCATATAACCCAGAATACATTTCCAGCGCAAATCGGGATTATTTGCCTCATGCCCTGTCTTGTTAATGTCGCACGGTAGGCGGTTGTAACTTTAATCGGTTTTAAAATTTCTTCGATATATTTAGTATGAATATTTATTTCTACTAGCATAGTGGTTAAAGCACTGCGCTACAAGCCGAAAAGTTGGGGGTTCAAGCCCCGGTGTGTTTTTAGGATTCTTTTCCTGACCTAAACCTTCTGGCGGCACTATGGCCCTGGGATCAATTCAGCCTCTAACTGAAATAAGTACCAGATTCTTGTTCTGGGTAAAGGGCGGCCGTCACGCGGGGCTGATAACCCGGCTGACATTAAGTGCCGATTGTCTGGAAATATTGGGAGCCCTAACATTTCCGTTACCTCAAAATCTCCGGGAGGGGAAATATGTTACTTTAAATGTTACTTTATTTTTCACGGTTATTACTCTATTTACAAATCCTCTGACTTTTATGTTTTCCAACTCCCTAACTATTTTCCTGCTAGTTTTCGGTTATTCTTTTTGTAATTAAATTTTTATAGTCTTATTATTAGAATAATTGTTAATTTATTTTCCCAATATAAATCATTCATTGCAAGTTATAATGCGGTTCCTTGAGCCTCACGTGGGCCAAGATTAATTACCAGTGTGGATGCACGAGTTGCAGCATGGGGACTTAAATATCCATTGATTTATTCTCCCTGTATTTTGTCGATAATATTTTGATTTTTTTTAGCCCGGATATAAGTATAATTTTATTTGTTTGAGATGGATAGAGTTAGTTTCCTACGGGGTGGCTGTAATGTTTAATATAGACTCCGTTAGAAGCATAGAGAACCGAGGTTAGAAGGCTCTGTAGTCATCGTGGCCATTTTGATAAACAAAACAAGAATATAATAGACGTTAGCCAACTTCCTAGTTCTTTATCCTAACAACAAAACCTAGTTAATAAACCATAGATTAATTTTTCGTATCCTATCTCTATCCATGATTCAGTAAGATATCCAAGATCGTGTTTTTACGTGAATATATATATAAAGAATGAATGTTTACATAGTACCAATCGTATTTAGTGCATTAGTGGCGTAAGTATAAGATGTGTCCGCCATTTTGTTTGCTTTAATTTATTACCCTATTCAAAAAAATATAAAAATTTCAATATAACAAAAAAAATTTCCAATCTAGTGGCGTGTAAAGCAACCTATGATCCCTTGGGCTTATCTCTCGTGGTGATGCTTTCAGAAATGATTTATGTATACATGTGATCGTGCCACGTCTTACCGATAAACGAAATAATAAAATATTGTCATTATACACGTACAATTATTAGCATTGGATGAGATATTGCCACACAACACAAAAAAAAATACTAAAATTATAACACTCTAAAAAAAGAAATATCATAACCTAGGTTAACAACAACAAAAAAAAAATATCCTCTAACTGAAACAACACCAAATTAATTCATAAACCTTATGTGTATCAAAAAATCAAGTTCTAAAATGAACATAACATATAACATAGCCTGGAAAAAATTAATGTACATATAAATGTCTGCCTATTAAAAAAAATTACACCAAAAAAATTATCAACAAGAACAAAATTGCCGTATATATCCAAAAGTTTACCCATTGAAAAAAAAACTTAATTATGCCCAAAAAAATAAAACATTTGTCGAAAAACATCAATACCAAAAATATAACCTAAAACAACGATATATCCAAAATTTACCCATTGTCTATAAACCCAAATATTAGATCCTAAAAAAAAAATAACATAACCTAAAGCCAGTTAATAATAATGTCCCAAAGTTGAATATTTTCTGGTTTCTCTCTGTTTTTAAAAGACGTAGTTTATTCAATGTGACTTCTCTTCCCAATTGAAAAAAAAACCATATAGATTTTTACTGTGTACGAATTGAAGGTTAATTTTGTGGTCTAAGGTTCATTTCTTTATCCGTGAAAATAATAATAGAACATTGTTTTCACGAATATCGCACCGCTAGTTCACCAGAATGTTACGCGGGCGCGTCTGTTAAGCCCCTGCGTAATGATAGCGTTAAGTTCCCTATTGTTTAAGTGGTCTTAGGCCCGAGCGGTTGGTCTTGATTTTGGAGGAAAAGTTCTACAATTAAACATGTTAAAAACACAGTAAACGAAAAATAAACATAATTTATTGAAATAAAGTTAACCATAAAGAGATATTAATAACATATAAAACAAGTTATTTAAAACAGCTAAAATCGCCACATTGTCAAACGTCAAAAATATTCAAAATATTAAAATGCTTAAATTCAGAGGGATAGAAACCAATCCCTTTAAAATATTCAACTTTGTTAGTTATTTAAAGTTACTAGGACCATTTGGTCCCATATTGATTCTAAGTCTTAAAATGACCAAAGAAATGACAGATGAAGATACATTACCCATGTAGACGCCACCGGCCTGCTGAGCCCTGCCCAGGGTACCGCAATCGGTCCCGCTGCTGTACTCCCTGTCCATCCCAGACATACCCATATTTATGTTTTTATTATTGATTTAACATTTCTCAATGAAAGATAAATTAAATTTGAAGAGAAAAATTTTCGCCTAGACCGGGACTCGAACCCGGGACCCTTGGCTTTCCGGGCCAAGTGCTCCACCAACTGAGCTACCGAGGCGAGTTACGATCTAGACGCAAATTTTTCTCTTATATACGTTGTAAATTTTTCTCTTCAAATTTAATTATCTTTCATTGAGAAATGTTAAATCAATAATAAAAACATCATTAGAAGCCTTACTAGCTTTATAAAGTAATGTTAAATTCCCAATAAATGTCTTCTTAACTAAGAAGCCGCCATTTGCAAAGATAGAAACAATGGTTTCAAAAGCATTTGGCGATAGGGAATTACAACGTATATAAGAGAAAAATTTGCGTCTAGATCGTAACTCGCCTCGGTAGCTCAGTTGGTGGAGCACTTGGCCCGGAAAGCCAAGGGTCCCGGGTTCGAGTCCCGGTCTAGGCGAAAATTTTTCTCTTCAAATTTAATTTATACCCATATTTATACATATAAAATCATAAGATAATACTATCATAACAGTCCTAGCTATTATGATGTAATATTTATTAACAATTACACATCCAAGGCAAGGATGATGCAACTTGGATTTGAAAAGGAATCACCATCCCTACTTTGAACCTTGATAACGATGTTTGGTTATTGATTACAAATTTCTACTACAAGTTAGGTATTCTTACTTTTTTTACAAGAATTATTAATTATTTTAATATGGGTATATTATTAAATGTATATGCAATATATATATATATATATATATATATATATATATATAATTACACTATCTTCTGGTATGGCCCTGTTGCATTTATAATATTTCCCTTAATATGGGTATATTATTAAATGTATATGCAATATATATATATATATATATTACACTATCTTCTGGTATGGCCCTGTTGCATTTATAATAATATATTTGATTTGAAGGACTTCAGTCTGATAATGGAGTCTCCTTCAATAGTTGGAGCAACTTAAGTAAAGGGAAATAATTCTATTTATAGACTATATATTAAAGTGCAATTATTTACAAGTTAATAGTGACTGGAGAACATATTTTAATCGACTCACCTCATACATTTTCAAACTTCTTTGATACTGACGGTTTCCACTCAAGTGGAAGCCATGACTGAAGAAGGGCATGATTTTGTCTGAAACCGTCAGTATCAAAGAAGTTTGAAAATGTATGAGGTGAGTCGATTAAAATATGTTTCTCCACTCACTATTAATGATATAACCTCATAGTGTTTACTTCCCAATATTAATTTAAATATATTTACAAGTTATTTAGATATCCCCAATAAAACTAAATATAATTATAATAAGAATTATAGTGGTACTCCTGAATTAAAGTTTGAGCAAATTTAACCACCATTTTATACTAATTAATAACAGTTGAAGGTCGAACTGTGAAAAAGCAAGTTTCATCTCATGCTTAATTTGAACGAGTCATTGACTTCATAATAAACAGTGACAACTTTCCATATGTACAGTGTTTTATTTCAATCTTTGTGTTCCCCTGAGAAGAGAGTAAAATTAGCTAAAGCAACCAAAACATAAAATCAACAATCAACTTTAGCACCAAGGGCACTGCCAGGTTTAATTCCCCATCCAACTAACAAATCACTATCAAATGTACTACATTCCTTCTCAGCATATGTACTAATGGAGGAGTATGGAATTTTATCCAAACTTCTGATGCACAATCTATCAATTAAAAATAGTGCACCACCACTGCTGTTAGCCATAAAATTGAAAATTTCGTAATTAAAATTTCTAATGCTGCCTGGTATTGAATCCGGACCTACTGGCCAAGAGACAGCTATCTCAGCATTTGTAATTTTAATGAGATTGACAAATTTGATATATTTAAATATCTTCTTATAATTTAATTTCACATTTCTACAAAGAGAAGACATATCAAGGTTGTTAGATAGGTTATATTTGTTTTTAGATAACAAATGCAATTTTTAGACATTGACTGACAGTACCGGTATATAATCTTCAAGGTTAAATAAATATTTTTCTTATCTAAAAATGCAATTTTTAGGTAAGCTATAACAGAGTATACAATTCATTTTTTCAAAGTATAATTAAATATTTTGCTCATAAAAAATTAAATATTTTAGCTATTTTATGAAAAAAATTACTATATATTAGTATTCACTGATTTAATCAGGTCATACAGGTATGTATATTTGTATAGGGCAGCCTTCATTAAGTGGTGAGCAACTCGTTTTGGAACATCTTACCTCAGTTGTAGGGTGAGAGAGCACATTGATGGAGGAGTTAAGAGGAAATGTTGAAGTCATTTATATCTTCTCTCCCTTGAAAACACAGTGGTGGTTCATGTTCATAATTCATAGTTCAATATAATGAGTCAGATGACATGGCAGACGGTAGGGATATACATCATCAAAACCAACACTTTATGGGAAGAAACATTTTACTACAAATTAAATTAAAATGCTTCACACCTCACCTCATATCTGGTCTTCTAATTATACCACGGTTTCAAAGCCTTGGTAGCTTCATCTTCAGTGATTTCTCATCGACTGATGTTATGTTGATCAGAAGAACTATTTCTTCCTCCCTCTGTTGGCAGACTGATAAACCTCTGGATCCAATCAGAATCTGTGGGAATTTTGAAATTCATGTTTTTCTTTCATGTGTTTTTGAATGTGGATTTTCCCCAAACCGTGAGTTCTTTTTGTTTTACTATTTGTTTAATTAGACTGGCTTTTGATTCAATTAGTTGTTTTTCAGACCAATCATGAGCAGCTACTGCTGACTTTTCCACTTCACCATTTTTGACATTTCTAAGATGTTCTTTCACCCTTGTTTTCAAATTTATTTTTATTTTTCCTATGTAAATTTTGTCACAATCCCTGCATTTGATCTGATAAATTCCTGATTTTTTTCTTCTTCAATTTTTTTTCGTTTTTATTGGTTTTAATTATATTATTTAGGCTGTATTCATTCTTCAGTACAGCATAAATAGGATAATTAAAACCAATAAAAATGAAAAAAATTGAAGAAGAAAAATCAGGAATTTATGACATCAAATGCAGGGATTGTGACAAAATTTACATAGGAAAAACAAGAAGAAATTTGATTTCAGTTTGAATCAATAACACACAAACAGAATGGACCGTAATTAATAGGGGGGTAAGACAAGGATGTGGCCTCTTGCCCTTGCTCTTTTTCATATACATGGACAGAATACTCCAAGATTGGCAACAGATGAGGCACGGTTCTATCCAAATTAATAGAAACCTAAAAAAGACTCCTTGATTTTGCAGATGATTTGGTATTAATAGCTCCAACAGAAACAGATTTACAGTATTCTATACACAATTTTAATATAATTGCAAAAAGGTACAATATGGAAATCAATACAAAGATAACTAAATTGATGGCCTTTTGTTGGAAATACCCTATACCTAGCAAAATTGTTTTGGATGATGAAATTTTGGAACGAGTAAATGAATTTAATTATTTGGGTTATAATTTAACATTTCAAGATGAAGCTGATATATCAAAGAAAATCACAAATTTCACAAAAACAACGGGAATAATTAACAGTATAATGAAACCATCTTTAGTACAGAAGAACACAAGATTACAGCATTATAAGGTTCTCGCAACACCAGTATTAGGATATGGTAGTGAAGCATGGACAATACGAAGAAGAGATGAAAGCCAAATAATAGCAAATGAGATGTGATTTATGCACCGTACAGCAGGCTATACAAAGTGGGATCATAAAAGAAATGATGAAATTATTCTTCACCATATACAAAACTACCAGAACAACTGGAAAGCCCATCTTCAATGAATGCTGTCTCATAGAATTCAAAAAGGCATGCTTCATTACTGCCCCCAAGGCAAAAGATCGCTGGGGCGTCCAAAAAAGCGCTGGATGGAAAATTCCTCTTTGAGACCGTAACAGGTCACACTTGCATGATGATGATGATGATAAAAGAAAAATCTTTATATTTTGTTATGTTTTCATTATAAACATTTTAAACCAAAAATATGAAATAATTTTATAAATAATATTGGAGCAGGTATCAGTGGCATTTGAGCTGGTCAATTTTTTAAAAATTGAACTTTGCAACTTTATTACACAAAAATTCCAAATTTTCTTTATTTCTTTCACAATGATTCACTGTATTTACACATTTAATTTTCTGCTATAAGAGTCTATTACAAACACAATCTCTTAGTCACTTCTTCACATTTACAGACAAAAAGTTTTTCTCGACTTTCTCATATGTCATGGACTAGAATCTGGAAGCCCAGTCTTAATCCTTCTCAAAAAGAAACCCCAAGAGGCCGATCCTGGCAGATCCTATCGACTCACGAGCCGCTTATTCAAGAATACTCTTCTATCATATAAGGCAAGACTTGATTCTGCCATTGCCAGGTCAACAATGCATCACAATAATTTCATCAAATATATTTTATATCAGCAGTACTACTTTTAAAAGTAGTTAAAAAAAATTCAGTAGAACTAATTAATTTGTTTTGTCCAATAATTGTTCTCATACCATTTGGTCAGTTTTTATAGATCCTTGCATATTATTAATACTATTATGAGAAATCTGAAATATGGTTTCTTACTTTCAAGGAGGAGAAAAGATTATGAGTAATTGAGAATAAAGTTCTTAGGAAAATTTTTGGACCAAAGAGAGAGAAACAGGCAGGTGAATGGAGAAGACTGCTAACAGTGAGCTACTTGATCTATATGGGAAACCAGAAATAATAAGAACAGTTAAGTCTTGTAGACTTCAATGGGCAGGACATGTGACATAAATGAGGAATGAAAGAAGGGGATGGAAATTTCTTGTAGAAAAGCCAGAAGGTAAGGCCAAGAATGAGGTGGGAGAATAATATAGTGAGAAGCAAACATATGTAGGCTGGTAGCTGCATTTGTAAATTTCTTCCTCCATCTCATGCCCTAATGTTTTCAGTCTGTACTACATGCAGCCACAGTTAGTTCAGTGACCTACTTACCATGGTCGAGTATAGCACTGAACAGAACATTTTTATTGTCGAAAGTTATCCTTTATGAAAAAGTTGTACAAAACTGCATTCTTAAATTTCAACATTGTTACTCTGCAAGTAAAGTGCCATCAAAAAATAATGTGTTGTGAGATTGTTAAAAATGTTTGTTCGCCCCTTCTAGGTACTCTCTGTATTGACCATGATTTGAGGGAAGTGAATTTTACAGGGAATGATTTGAAAACATAAGTTCAGAATAGGGATGTTTGTCCATATGGCCATGAACCTCCGGGATTGATATTGCCAGTGAGTTAGTTATTATATGACATGTATATATATATATATATTTATGTATTAGACTCTAATGTATTTTATATAAAACTTCGAAAAATATAATACTGTAAGACTATGTAATAATAATAATAGGCTTAGTAACAATAATAATTATACATTCAGTCAATTCATATCAGCATAACTTCTGCAAAGTTCTATGAACCACCACCGTCTTCCCATCCCCTGTCTGTTGCTCTCCCTACCTCATGTATGTATGTATGTATGTATATAGCTAATACTTTGGAGTTACAATAAAGTTATTCTCCTTCTTGCTTCCCAATACTTGGATAATTTTGAAGAGCTACACAATTTGTTAAATGTTTTCTGTCCATTTTCACACCATGAGAACACAATAGACATTAATATACCAATTCTATAAAGAATATATCTCATATCTCTCACCTTATGAGAGTAGAGCAATTTGAGGTCTCTCCCCAGAGTAATGAGATGATTATGTCTGATGTACAAAAATAATCCATATATTCTGAACCAAATTATGAAAAAGAGATAAGATGGTTATTCCTATATGGTACTTCAGTTTCTTATACCCACTTTCATGTAGTTTGAGGTTCCAAGACCAACATTGAACAATAACAGTAAAAAAAAATTCCCCATTGCTTGGAATCAAAGCAATGCTTAAATATATTTTCATCTTTATGTACACTTCACCTATGTAACATTGTATGCCAAAGTAGTGAATGCATTGCAAATAGAAAATACGAGTATTAACACTATCTATCCACCTAATGTGCAACCAAAAGCATGAAATGCTTCGTTGACATACATAATCCCAAAGAAGTTCATGAGGTTGTTACGGTGGAAGTTAAGCCCAGCCGTAATGTAGCGTAAAAAGAATCTTTATGTTTTAAGAGATCTTTGGCCCGAGCGGTTGGCCTTGGTTTTGGTGTTAAAAAACACAGTAAACGATAAAATAACATTATTTATTTGAATAAAACATAAAGAAATATTAGAACAAAAACATAAAACAACTTATTAAAACCAGCTAAAATCGCCATATTGAAAAGCGTCAAAAAGACTAAAAACTCAGAGAGAGAAAACAATCTAAAACAATCAACTTTGGTCATAATTCTAAGTTATTTGACCCTTAGGTCTTCTTAATATCATGCACAAATAGAATTATTCTAAGTTCTCTGGACCATTTGGTCCTTTAATTAAATTTATGCTTGAAAATGACCATTAAAAAAAAACATTAACTTTTTAGAGAGATAATAGTATAAAAAATGGATCTTACCCATGTAGAGCTGCCTCCTCCCAGGAGGACCGAAGGTTTCGGTCCCCCACACCGTTCTGACTTTTGCTACCCAAAAACCCCGCTTTTTATATCATCCTCTCTACCTTTCACCATTCCCAAAAACTAATGGAAACCCTATTTTCTTACCCAATCTTTTGTAATATTTCTAGTTCTATCAGGGCCATATTATATAAGATGTTTTTAACTACTTATCCTAATGTTTGAATGCAGGCTTTCACGGCCGGTAATCATAATGTTGAGTGATTCCTGGTTATATGGCCGTGGTCCATAGTTGGTGTTGATACCAGACGTTTCACCCTCAACTGCGGAGGGCATCTTCAGTGGCGAGTGCTTCTAGGCGTGTTTCCTGGTCGGAAGATCTACTTAGAATGAGCGCTGTGGACGTAGAGGACGTTGTATTAGTGGTGGGTGCAGGGTGAGTGGGCGTGGCTCTTGCTGATTGGCTAATGGTCGTCTCCTTGTTGTCACTGGTGTTAATGCATTTATTTTCTAGTGTATGAAACCAGGCCTTAGACAGTTTGATACCTTCCTCTTTTCTGTTAATATTTCCCTTATGCTTGTATATTTCTATAGCCTCTCGGTATAATCTAGGGAAATAGTAGGAAGTTGTGGCTAAAACTTGTGTATCGTCGAATAGAATCTGGTGTCAATTTCCAATTTATTCAGGCATGTACTAACTACTACTTACTTCCAATGGAACAACAGCTACTATGAACAGACCGACGGAGTAGACATGGGCAGTCCTCTAAGCCCAGTAGTAGCGAATTTTTTCATGGAGAAATTCGAAGAAGAAGCACTAAAAACAGCTCCAAAGTCTCCAGAACATTGGTTTCGCTATGTTGATGACACATTCGATGTTTGATGGACACATTCGTAGTATGGAGACATGGCAGTGAAGAATTGGAACGTTTCCTTCAACACCTTAACAGCAGACACAAACAAACAGTTACAGTGCACAATGGAAAAAGAAGATAATGGGAAGATCTTCCTTTCCTGGATGTTCAAATAATAAGGACTGGCAATGGGAAAATTCAACATACAGTTTACAGAAAACCTACACACACAGACCAAATAAAAATTCGCACCAAAGACTCTAACCACCATTCCAGACAAAAGCGAGGGTGTCATTAAGACACTGTTCGACCAGAGCGGACTAAGTTATGCCAACCACAACACCCTAAACAAGAAAGACACCATCTGTTCAATTGTTGCCAGAAAAAAAATGGCTACACATCCAAAGGAAATAAGACAAACCATACATCCACGAAGACAGCACGTCAGAATGGATAACACACCCTCAACCAAGATAGCCTACTTACCATATGTACAAAGAGTCACAGATGTTATCGGAAAACTCCTACGAAAATACAAACATAAAAACAGTTTACAGACCTACAAGAAAAATAGAAGACTGCCTTCGCTCAGCTAAGGATCCTCGGCCACCTCTCTCCACTTGCGGCGTATATCGACTTCCTTGTTCGTGTGGTAAATCATATATAGGGACCACGAAAAGAAGTATAGCCACCCGTTTATCAGAACATAAAAGAAACTGCAGACAAGGAGAAATGGATAAATCAGCTGTAGCAGAACATGCCATTATGAATGGACACCAGATTCTATTCGCGATACACAAGTTTTAGCCACAACTTCCTACTATTTCCCTAGATTATACCGAGAGGCTATAGAAATATACAAGCATAAGGGAAATATTAACAGAAAAGAGGAAGGTATCAAACTGTCTAAGGCCTGATTTCATACACTAGAAAATAAATGCATTAACACCAGTGACAACAAGGAGACGACCATTAGCCAATCAGCAAGAGCCACGCCCACTCACCCTGCACCCACCACTAATACAACGTCCTCTACGTCCACAGCGCTCATTCTAAGTAGATCTTCTGACCAGGAAACACGCCTAGAAGCACTCGCCACTGAAGATGCCCTCCGCAGTTGAGGGTGAAACGTCTGGTATCAACACCAACTATGGACCACGGCCACATAACCTGGAATCACTCAACATTACTTATCCTAATGTGTTTGGGTTATATAAGTTTTTGTAAGAGTGTCCCATTAGGTTGAAACTAACAAAGTTGTTTTTGATATTATATAAGATTTCGTAAGTGTGTCCTCATAGATTGAAAAATATATTGATGTGAAATCATTTTATTATAATTTCCTAGTTTTTTATTTATAAAACACTTGTGTATTTTGATTGAGACTTCAATCCGCATTTTAAGGGTGATTATTTATTCTCTATCTTTTGGTATAATAAAGAAGTATCTTGTGTATATGCTTCATCTGTTTTTATAGATTTTTTATTATTATGGCAGTTAGGCCCTAGGTATAACAGAGGTTGATTCAGTTATTTAAAATTGGAATAAAGATGGAAACATTAAATCAAACTTTAATTGAATACAGTAAAGCTCCTTATTCATGGTTCTGTTATTCGCGTTTTCATTATTTGTAGGTTAAAAAATTGTGACACAGTTCCTGTATTTGTGGCTAAAAATTTTCTTATTCGCGGATCCAGTTGGTATATTAGAAGGATTAGGTATCCTTTATCAACGGCAACTTATTACGAAGAGTGATTCAAACCAAATGGACAAATATCAAAGTAAAACAAACCTTATTGTCACTAAAACTAAAGTTCGTTGCTAAAAGGCACTGCTGCCGTATTTTACATGCCGCTATGTCCTTTGATAAATGCTGCCCTCACCATGATCGGTATTTTATTGTTTCAACTTGTCATTCGTTGCAATAATTTTGATTGAATAATATGTGTCTCTTCGTGTTTGTTCCCAGTTTGTAATGTCAAGTAAAAGGAAAGAAAAATTAGTTATGAAGTGGAAAATAGTAGTGTTGCCACTTAAAATATAATTTGAAATACTTGACCGTTTACATGTTAATGAGTCATTTGCATCCATATCAAGCTGTTCCAATGTTAATTAATCAACTGTACGATTCATCAAGAAATTTGAAGATAAAATATGGAATTCTATTGACAGAAATTGTTCAAAATCTCTCATTAAATTGATTTTATTTTAATAGTTTTTATTTTATTTTGGAACCTTGGAACATATCCCCTATACCCAAATTAACATTCCATATTCACTGTTCTTGTATTTGCTGCATATTTACAGAATGTTCCCCCCACAGATAAGGAGATTTTACTATATATATATATATATATATATATTTTTTTTTTTTAATTATGTAAGTAAATTACCTTAGCTTTCAGATGATATCACTGCTTGTTTTCCATTTAACCCTGGGATTATAATTTTAATTATATTTTCTTCAATTGAATAGCTACCCAGAACATGATAGGAACTCTGATTTGTTTCCCAAGTAGAAATTTACATAGCAAATGATTGTTAATGGCATATGGGACGTTTTCCATATAAGATCAACTTTAGAAAAAAATTAGGGCTACAATTTTGTTCTGAACGGCTACTCAATTATAAAACAAAGTATTGGTTTTTTGTCACCATAATCATAAAATTACCCATAGTAGTAATATTTCTAGTTCTATATGCAATATATGACACTATTGAACAACACAACAGATAAGAACTAGTATCATAAAATTTATAATGTACCATATGGTAATTTGGATATGTGGATTAAATAAGGTGAATCATATTGAAATTAATATTGGGAAGTAAACATTAACATTATGAGGTTATATCATTAAGTGAGTGGAGAACATTTTTCTCTAATGAAATCAACAATCACAGAATTTCATCAGTGGAAGCCATGATTGAAGAGGGACATGATATTGTCTGAAACCGTCGGTATCAAAGAAATTTGAAAATTTATGAGGTGAGTCGATAAAAATATGTTCTCCACTCACTATTAAGGTGAATCATAATTGAAAATTGAGATGCAGATTTAGTGATAAAATTGCTTCTGGTGAATTATTAATCAATATATTTTATTGTATTGACTTGATACTTAAGAGTGATTAAAATATTTTAAACTGTATATATGTTTTAAATTTTAAATCAATGAATATAGGTATATCAACTCTTAAATAATTTATATTGACAGACTTAAGAGAAATCGTGCTAATTTTATATTAATTAAAATATTATAGTAAAATTTAAAGCTCTACAAAATAGTGTGTGTGTGTGCTCTAATGTCACCTAATTTATGTGCTTCGAGTTCCGCACTGGAGAGACATATGGCATTAATGTGGTCACCATTAAATAAAATACTTTTTTATAAACAGGTTTACAATCTAATAAAACATCTTCCTGTGCCCAAAACTTTTTTAAATTTGTATCTTCTTTCTCCATTCTTCTCTATCTTCTCATTCCAATTCTTACAGACCTAGCTCCCTCATACCTCTTCTTGCATTTAAATCTAGGTGGACCTCTCTTTCCTTTCCCAGTGGAATCCATTCCAAAGTTTGTCTGGGTAATCTTTCCTCTTACTTACTCACTCACTGGCACTATCGAACCCGTAGGTTCATGGCCGCGGACATAAGCTCGCCATACATCCCTATCCTGAGCTAGTGCTTTCCAATCATTCCCTGTATAATCTACTTCCCTCAAATCATAGATAATGTTATTCTCCCACCTCATTCTTGGTCTACCAACTGGGTGTTTTCCTTCTGGCTTTCCTACAAGAAGCTTCCATGCAAGTCTTTCACTTCCCATACGTGCAACATGTCCTGCCCACCGCAGTCTACAAGACTTAACTATTCTTATTATATCTGGCTTCCTATAAAGACCATGCAGTTCATTGTTATGTAGTCTTCTCCATTCACCTATCTGTTCATCTCTCTTTTGGTCCAAAAATTTTCCTAAGTACTTTATTCTCAAATACTTGTAATCTCCTTTCCTCCCTTAAAGTAATCTTTCCTCTGCCTAAATAAAATACTAATTATGTATTATTACATTACAATAGGATGTGACATTATGAGGTTCTTCTTAATAAATGAGTCTGATTCAACTTACCTCATGAAATCAGACTATTTACTAATTATGTAGTTTAAACTTAAGTTAATGACAAAATTAATATGTAACCTCATTCCTTGATAAGAAAACTAGACAGTATGTCAAAGAGAGCTTTGGAATGGAATCCATAAGGATTGCTAGGTAAAAAAGGAAGACCAAAAATTACACGAAGCAGCACTTATAACAGAATTTTATTTTAGAAAGTTAAATTATGTTTAAAGTAAATTCTCAATAAAAAATACTTCGAACTGAAGTCATCAGATGACGTTGTTGATAGTGATGGCTATCGGCCTTCGGATGAAAGGAGAATTGTATAAGTTGAAAGAAATTTAACGTTTCTATCAGAATCATATTTGAAGAGAAAAATTATACGCTCAGACCGGGGCTCAAACCCAGGACCTTTGGCTTTCTGGGTCAATTCTCTACCACAAATTTTTCTCTTATATATGTTGTTAATTCCCGCACACTAAATGCTATGAAGCCTTCATTTCTATCTTTGCAAATGGCGGCTTCTTTATTAAGAAGACATTTATTTGGGAATTTTTATATTACATTATAATGCCAATATGGCTTCTTTTGATGTTTTTATTATTCATTTCATACATCCATACATCTCAGTGATGGATAAATCACATTTGAATGATATAACGGTTATCACACTGATGTACAGAGTCAGAGATCTGGGGTTCAACTCCCAGTTGAAACATAATTTTTCTTTCTAAAAATAAAACTATATCCAATTCTGGAAAATGTTAATTTAAAATGTAACATAAAAAAAACTTATAACAGAAATTGAACAACAGGGGAAAAACTGGAATGAAGTCAGGAGGAATATAGCAAAAAGTAGAGTCTGGTGGTGTGCTTTCACAAAGGTCCTAAACTTCCAAGAGGAGTGACAGAAATTACAACTACTACTACAATTACTCCTTGGTATTATAATAGATTTTCTTAATTTTTTTTTTCAGGAAGCAGCTAACAAACTGAAAGGGTCACAAGGAGAACTCCATGGAGTTCAGTGTGACATCACAAATGAAAAAGACATCTTAGCTGCATTTGCTTGGGTCAAAGAACACCTGGGTGGTGTTGATATCCTAATCAATAATGCAGGAGTGTTGCACCAGGCTTTCTTATCAGGTAATATTATACAGTTATGATATTAAAGTTTAAATGTATATACTCAAGTTGATTGTCTAAATCAGTTTTTGAAGAGAAAAAATTTCTGAACTGGGACTTGAACCCAAGAACTCAAGTTTTACGCACTGGTGCTTAACCAATTGTGCTATCTGGGCATCTCTGTTCTCATACAGATCTTTTTCTCTTATAATCCACCTTTCCTAGCAGCCGTGAACTATCATTCACAATTGCAACCAGGTTGCTTCTAACTCATGAAGATTTTATGATTAGGGATGCAAATGATACATTGATGTTTTTAAAACATTGATGTTTTAACATCGCTCTTTATGAACGATATCTTGATATTCCTAGCACCATCAATTGTATTATTTTTCACTGCTCATTCGCTTTCTCAGTCACAAGCTGTCTACGGAGTACGCCAGAAAAATGTTCACCAACATTTGAAAGCGCAATTTCATTAAAAGCAAAAATTGATATGGGGGATATGTGGATGACGACCACAAGGTGCCCAAGCTGAGCAAAACATTGCTTCCACTTACTTGTGTTTTGCTCCTTACTTTTATCTTACTGATCTGGTATTTCTTCCTTTCTTCTACTTACTTATACCAGACTCTTTTAACTTTACTATCTAACCCCTTTTGGTTAACTCTTGTTTTTTTTTTACCCCGACGCTATTAGGGCATCCAAGGGCTAGGGAGTCTTTCCTTTCTTCCATTTCTTCTTTCCTTTATTTTCTTTTCTTCTCCAGAAAAGCCTGACCAGAAGCTATAAGATGGCAGCCCCATCACTGGTCGTGCCTTTCTTTGGCCAGCAACCAATCAAAAGGAATATTATTATGCTTTCAAGTCTTATACGAGAATTTCCTGGAAGAGGACGAAGATCTCTGGGCCATCCTATGAAATGCTGGAGGGAAAATTTTCTATAGGATCGTAACAGGCCTTGCCTAATACTTGGAAGGAAGAAGAAGAAGAAGAAATTGAAAAGGAGGTGTCAAATGGTTTCGATAACCTTTGCTCATTCTTGGCTATCGCAACCGCTCTAGATCCACACTTCAATCTCATTAATTTCAAAGATTCCACTGCTAAGAGTAAAGTCATAGATTATATAAATACTTAACCAGTATACAAGCAGCAGTTTTACTAACTGAGTCTTCTGATGAATCTGAAAGGGATGAACATAATGAATCTGAACGTGACATATGGAGTTACCACAAACAATTAATACATAACAACATAAAAAAATAAAACATTGGATAAAATAAAAGCAGAATCAGAATTTCACATTTTTATGTTGTCTCCTATAGGCCTACCTCCTATAAAGCATAATCTTTAGAAATGTGGGATTACATGAAAGGTTTATTTCCTGGTCTGTATAAACTGGTGATGATATATTTGCCTATTGTAGCAACGTCGGTGCTGTTTTCAGAGTGAGCGGCTATTTTTAGATGCTGGGGCTATGATTACCCAAGAAAGAAACCACTTGCTAGGCACAAGATTGTCAAAATTGTTGTTTTTAAATTCTGTTTTGCAAAATAAATATATTTTCAAAATTATTTTGTGTTTTTAATTTTTTTTTAAAACATCGAAGAAACATTGATATATCGTTCATAAACATCAATGTTTTCGACATTGATATTTTACTTTTTAAAACATTGATGTTAACATTTTAGAGAGAGTTAATGAGTTTACTTATTTAGGATATAAACTCTCTTTTGTTCAAAATTTGGATTTATCAGAAAAAATTGTGAAATTCAACTAATCAATGGGAATCATTAATAGAGTTTTAAAACCTTCATTAGTGCAACAATCAACTCGTACTTGTCTTTATCAAATAATGGCTTAACCAGTCCTATGTTATGGGAGTGAAGCGTGGGCTATAAGGACGAGAGATGAAAGCAGACTAACAGCTTGTGAGATGAGATTTATGCACCAAACAGCTGGCTACACCAAATGGGATCGAAAGAAAAATGTAGAAATCCTTCAAGAACTTAATGTGTCACCAATACTGGACTACATCTCCAGATATCAGCTAAACTGGAAGGAACATGTCTCAAGAATGGCTAGATCCAGGATCCCCAAGACAATAATGAACTACTGTCAAAATGAGAAACGGTCACTTGGTCGACCTATGAAAAGATGGCACGAAAACCGCTATCTCAGGCCGTAACAGTTCTGCTAGGACTAATACCTGACAGGATGATGCTGATGATGTTCTAACATATAGGTTTTTTTTAGCGATGTTGCATCTCTATTTATGATGGGATTATTAACAGTACTTTGTATAGTAAGTTTATTGTTATGATGTTAAACTGTGCATTTATATACTCATGTTGAACGTCTAAATCATTTTTTAAGAGAAAATGTTCTGATTGATCCAGGATTTGAACTCAAGACTTTCAGTTTTATGAACTGGTGTACTAATCAGTTGTTCTATCTAGATATCTCTATTCATTAATTAGTCTGGACAAGCTGACGATAAAACAGAATTGTTTTGAAACATGTCCAAGAACAAATCAACATTAATATTGAGGTAAGATGATCAGACTGAAAATAATTTAATCTCTATTCATTATTTAAGGAAGAAAAATTAACACTTGAACCAGGGCTTGAACCTTAGATCTCTGATTTTATGCATCATTATGATACCAATTACACCATTTGAGCCACAATAAGAATGTCAAAATTTCTTTCCTCTTATACATTTCTTGTTCATCCGAAGGCTACTAACATGACAACTGACATATTCTATTCAGAAGTATTTTTATTGAGACTTTATACATTCCTTTTGAGCGGTAAAGTTTCATATTTTAAAGTTTTTATTTAAATTAACACTTTTCAATCCTGGATAGAATTTTATATAAAATAAATAATAGTTTTAAAAAACTAAAACAACACGCTTTATTAGAAAACCGAACTAAAAAAAATGAAAAATAATTTTAATTTCCAACACACTTGGGATAAATAATTTTACCATCAAAAGCATGGGGTGCTCTTTATCAATTAATATATTTGATAATAAACAGATATTGGTAAAAGTAAAGTCTCTAAGAAGAAAATGTAAAACTCATAAAAAGCACCCCTCGCTTTTGATGGTAAAATTATATCCCAAGCGTGTTGGAAATTAAAATTATTTTTAATTTTAGTTCGGTGTTCTAATAAAGCGTGTTGTTTTAGTTTTTTGAAACTATTATTTATTTTTTAGTTTTTATATTTTACAGAATAAGATAAAACATGTAAATATCTTTAAATTCGATACTATTGTAGTATGAGCTAAAAGTAATACTCTTCTATAAAATAACCCTCCCAGCCGGATTTGAACCAGCGACGTATGGATTACTGAAATTATATACCACTAAGAGTTCACTGCTCTACCAACTGAGCTCTTACAACGATTGACTAAAAAGTCGACAAGTCCGCAACGTATTATACCAGTTTTCATTTTTTTGATTTTCGGATGATTCTGGCCAGGATTTTAGAAACAAAATATGAAAATATTGTATTGTCACGGGTCATTTACAAGTATACAATGTTTCAAGTCGATCCAATGTTTCTAAGTGGGTGAAAATCGTGTTCAAAAATTCCGTTACACAGATACAAAGACATTTTTTTGATTTTTTGATGATTCTGGCCAGGATTTTAGAAAATAAATATGAAATTATTGTATTGTCACGGGTCCTTTACACATATACGAAGTTTCAAGTCAATCCAATGTTTCTAAGTGGGTGAAAATCGTGTTAAAAAATTCCGTTACATAGTTACAAAGACACTTTTTCTGATATTCTGATGATTCTGGCCATGGTTTTAGAAACAAAATATGAAATTATTGTATTGTCACGGGTATTTTACAAGTATACAAAGTTTCAAGTCAATCCAATGATTTTAAGTGGGTGAAAATCGCGTTGAAAGATTCCATTACATAGATAGATAGATAGATAGATAGATAGATATAGGTCAAGCTAATATAAAGTGTGTAAAAAGAAAAATAAATGCTCAAACTGGGACTTGAACCCTGGATCTCTGATTCTAGGCATCATTATGATACCAATTACACCATTCGAGCCACAATAAGAACGTCTTTCCTCTTATACAATTTTCATTCATCCGAAGGCCGATAGTTGTCGTCATCAATACAACTGACATCTACTCAGAAGTACTTTCATTGAGAAGAGTATCAATTTAAATAAAAACATCAAAATATGAAGCTTTACTAATCAAAAATAATGTATAAATTCTCAATAACAATACTTCTGAATATAAGATGTCAGTCAGTGTGTTGGTAGCGACAGCTATTGGCCTTCAGTTGAACAAGAATTGAATAAGAGGAAAGAAATGTCAATGTTCTTATCGTGATTCGAATAGTGTAATTGTTATCATGCTGATGCGTAGAATCAGAGATCCAGGTTTCAAGTCCAAGTTTGAACATTAATTTTTCTTTCTTAAATAAAATTCTATCCAGGATTCAAAAGTATTAATTTAAATAAAAACATAAAAATCTCTGTTCATTATTGGGGATTTAGAAGAAACAGGTCTACAACAGATCAGATTTTTAGTATAAGACAGATTTTAGAAAAGAAATGGGAATATAATGGTACTGTACATCAACTATACGTAGACTTCAAAAAAGCATATGATTCAATTAAGAGGGAGAAGTTATATAGTATCCTGCTGGAGTTCGGAATTCCTAAAAAGTTAGTTAGACTTATACGAATGTGTCTAAATGGCACAAAGAGTAGAGTGCGTGTAGGCAAACAGTTTTGGATACTTTTGAAATCCAGAATGGGTTGAAGCAAGGAGATGCACTATCTCCTCTACTATTTAATTTTGTACTAGAGCATGCCATTAAATCTTTAGAGAATGAGGAAGGCTTACAACTGAATGGTATTAATAAGCTGTTAGTTTATGCTGATGATGTAGTATTGTTGGCCGATAGCGAGGAGATACTAAAGGACAATACGCACACACTGTTGAGTAATACTAAGAAATTAGGATTGGAAGTAAGTATCAATAAAACTAAATATATGGTCACACGTAGAAATTCAGTATATAATGGAAATGGACAGCTAATGACAAATGAGGGAAATTTTGAGGAAGTGGCTGAATTCAAATACCTAGGAACAGTAATCACAAATAGGAATGAGATGCACAAAGAAATTAAACATAGGCTCAATTCTGGAAATGCATGCTATTATGCATTGCAGAGACTCTTGATGTCCCAACTCCTTTCAAAAAATGTTAAACTGAAAATATATAAAACTATTATTCTACATGTTATATTGTATGGATGCGAAACATGGACTCTTACTTTAAGGGAGGAAAGGAGATTACAAGTATTTGAGAATAAAGTACTTAGGAAAATTTTTGGACCAAAGAGAGATGAACAGACAGGTGAATGGAGAAGACTACATAACAGTGAACTACATGGTCTTTATAGGAAGCCAGGTATATTAAGAACAGTAAAGTCTCGTAGACTCCGATGGGCAGGACATGTTGCACGTATGGGGAATGAAAGACTTGCATGGAAGCTTCTTGTAGGAAAGCCAGAGGGAAAACACCCAGTTGGTAGACCAAGAATGAGGTGGGAGAATAACATTAACTATGATTTGAGGGAAGTAGATTATACAGGGAATGATTGGAAAGCATTAGCTCAGGATAGGGATGTATGGAGAATATGTCCGCATGGCCATGAACCTACGGGTTCGACAGTGCCAGTGAGTAAGTAAGGGGTTATAAGAGGGAGAAAATTTTGTTTCAGAACAGATGACAGATAGCACAATTGGTTATTGCAACAGTGCATAAAACTGAAGATGTTGGGTTCAAATTCCAGTTCAGACAAAAAAAAAATTCTCTTTAAAAATTATTATACCATAATTGTTTCAAAATATCATACAGGCCTAACTACCATTCATCATTTTCTTCATTTTTTATCTGTTTGGAACATATAATGCCTGTTAAACGTGGGATTTGTTGGTGAAAGAGTATTTCAATTCTATATACAGTAAAACTTGTTTAATTCAGAACACGAATAATGTGGAAATCTGTCCAATATGAACAAATTTATTGGTCCTGGCAAAATAATAGTAATTTTACGTGTATATATTTTGTATAAAATGGAATCTGTCCAACGAGGAAACGGAAGGATATTTGTACACAATTCACTAAAAAAAAATGTTTATAAGGCGGATAGACAGATAGAGAAATAATTTAGTTTTCACTTCATTGAATTCCTGTTAGGCGAATTAACAATAAGTGATGATTCCTGCCGCCCACACCGGGTGAAGTTGAGTTTATACCTATATTTGGATTTTTTTTTTCGGTCTCAGTGCACACCCAGTTTGCGAAATACAGGTTCGTTTAACAAATATTTGACTTGTGACATCTATCTTACAAATAACCAGTGCACTGTAAAATCTTAAATTAGTTTAATATCTGAGACCGATTGTGTACATATCTTTCACAGGTAGTGTTCTGAATTTATGGAATAAAGATGGCTAAATTGTATGTATCATTGTCATTAAACAAAAAAGTGAAAGTGATTGAAGATAAAGAAAAACAAACTCTCAGTACGCAAAATAATGACTAAATTTAAATGTAGAAAAACCCAAGTTTGTGAGATTTTAAAACACAAAGAAAAAATAATGAATGAATGGATGCAAGGAAATGGTCAAATGAAGAGCAAAAAAAAAATCAACAAGGTGTGTTTTACAAGTTCACGATAAAAAAATCTCCAAATTTCCAGACCCATGCTCCAAAGTCAATCTCTAGCTGTTGCTATATCCCTAAGGAATAACGATTTCAATGCATCTTCAGGTTGGTTGTGGACAGTTTTAAAAGACTACACCATGTAGTGTGGAATGAAATTTGCAGGAAATAAAAGGATGTGGACGAAAGTATAGTTAGTGAGTGGAAACCGAAACTGCATACTTTAATTTCAGGATATCGCGCCTAAGAGACATTTCGAACTCTGACGAAACAGGACTGTTTTTTTTGCGTTTTTGCATTACCGTCAAAGTTGCTCGTACATACTATACTTCACTTTCCAATGGCAGTGGAACTACAATTAATCCAAGGTACATAAAAAGACATATACGGGGCTCTATAATCTAAGATTGGTTAATATTTGTTGTTGTTTTTTAGTAATGCAGAATGTTGTCTAATGTGGGGGAAAAAATGGTCCCATGCGATTTCACTTTGAACAAGTTTTACTGTATATATATGTTATATTGTAGATTTTTGCAGATATAAGTATGACTAAGAAAGTTTTCTTGGGTTTTTCGCATCATGGATTCAAGGTTGGCCTCTGGCCACTGATTCCGATGTTTTGGCATGATCCCACATGTCATTGTCAAGGAATGATAGGTTCAAGTCATTGGTTTAGGTCTTATATAATCAAACACATTGAGTTTTCACTGTGGTCCGTTTCAGAAGCCGTACACCCATCCAAGGTTTAGGTCTTATATAGTTGAACACCTTCAGTTTTCACTGTGGTCCGTTTCGGAAGCCATACACCTATCCAAGCATTCACCACACTCCATGTTGCCCTACTGTGGTTTTCTTCATATCTTTCTATGCTGTTCTGGGGATGGCATGGTGGGCAGTAAGAGCAGTTTTCCATGTAGATGGTAATCTTTGGGCATCATCTAGGGTGTTCATATGTGGTCTTTCCTCAATTACTATTGCTTCTCTGTAGATTCTACATGGAAAACTGCTCTCACTGCCCACCATGGCATCCCCAGAACAGCCTAGAAGATATGAAGAAAACCACGGTTGCGCAACATGGAGTGTGGTCGATGCTTAGATGGGTGTACAGCTTCTGAAACGGACCACAGTGAAAACTCAATGTGTTTAATTATGTAAGACCTAAACCTTGGATGGGTGTACGGTTTCTGCAATGGACCCATTGAAAACTCATTGTGTTTTATTATATACGATCTAAACCAGTGACTCGAATCTATCATTCCTTGATAATGTCATGTGGGATCATGCTGAAATGTTGGAATCAGTGGCCAGAGGCCGATCTTGAATCCATGATGCAGAAAACCCAAGAAAACTTTCTTAATCATATATATACACACATTAAGATTACATTTTTTGACAAATTTATATATGTTGATAGATGGTGAGACTTCTCAGTGGCGTCACATGTTAGATGTGAATGTTGTGGGTCTCAGCATCTGCACTAGAGAAGCTGTTAAATCCATGAAAGAAAGAGGAGTTGATGATGGTCACATTGTACATATAAATAGGTAAAGACCTTGAACTTTATAGGAAGTAATGCTATGGCTTATATATTACATTTAATTGTTTTATTTTATCACTTCACCTCATAATCTATTATAAATATAAGACAAAGTATGATGTCTTCTTCTTCTTAAACTTAATTTGTAGGATTTTCATCCTGTTTATTTCCAAAATCACTCCTCGGAGGAAGACGTATTGGATGTGCATTCACTGTCTATCCATCTCTTGGGTTTCCGTCTTTCATCCGAGGCTTGATCCTTGGGACTGCGAGCAATGTATAAGATACACCTTGAAGTGGGTTGCTAGCCCATTTTCATGGCGGGTTTATTATTCGGGGTTTCCTCCCTAGGCCGATCGCCTTCACCCAGCTCCAGAGCTCAGCCTGCCCCGTTTTATTTCGGAGTTGTCTCTCCTAGATGGGTTGTCTTGCAGGACTAACGAACCCCATCCGCCCATTTGTCAATCTACAAGGCAGTAGATGTAGAGTTGCCTCTTCAGTCAGGTACACCATACTGAAGGACTCCTTCTCCGCTGTATCTGCCTTTGAGGTCTTTACTGTAACCCTGGCAAGGGGTCCTCACAAGGTACTATCAGCTTGGCAAGCTGAACCAAGGTTTTTTACGAGGTGTTACTCCTCCCCCTCACCCTTTTTCAACCTGGTTTGGGACATGCTATAGTGGTATGATGTGAGGTGATAAAATAAAAAAAGATATATTTTTAAAGAATTTTGCTAATGTTTTCTTGACATTTAATATTTAAAGGAGGTGACATAATTATATGTTTTTATTTGTTATGCCTACACTAGGGCCTAACTGCCATAATAATAAAATACTATAAAAAGCCGATAAAGGATAGACACATATACATGTGTATTATACCAAAAAATAGGGCATAAATATTCACCCTTTAAATGCGGATTGAAGTCTCAATCAAAATATACATAAGTGTTTTATAGATAAAAAACTAGGGAAAGAATTATTATAAAATGACTATTTCACATCAATATATTTTTCAATCAATGAAGACACACTTACGAAATCTTATATAATATCAAAAACAACTTGTTAGTTTCAACCAAATAGGAAACTCTTACGAAAACTTATATAACCCAAACACATTAGGATAAGAAGTTAAAAACACCTTATATAACATGGCCATGACATACTAGGAATATTACTACAGATGGGGCAAGAAAATAGGGTTTCCATTAGTTTGAGGGGATAGGTGAAAGGGAAAGATAATAATATAAAAGCCCGAATTTTGAGTGAAAAAAGGCAGAATGGCGGCGGGACCAAACGCGGTCCCCCAGCAGGGGAGGCAGCTTTACATTGGTAATATGAATCTTTTTATCATTCTTTAATGGTCATTTTTCAGACACAGAATTAATTAAAGGACCAAATGGTCCAAAGAACTTAGAATAATGAACAAAGTTGAATATTTTAAATGTTTGTTTTCTCTCTCTGAATTTTAACACTTTAGCATTTTGACGTTTAACAATGTGGCGATTTCAGCTGATTTAAATAAATTGTTTTATATGTTGTTGATCTAATATTTCTTTATGTTTGGATTTTATTTTAATAAATAATGTTATTTTTTTGTTTACTGTATTTTTAACATGTTTAAATGTGGAATTCACCCTCCAAAACCAAGGCCAACCGCTCGGGCCAAAGACCACTTAAACAATAGTGATCTTCACGCTATCATTACGGCGGGGCTTAACTGTCCGAGCATAATATTATTATTCATTACATACATCTCAATGATGGATAAATCATATTTGAAGAGAAAAATTATACACTCAGACTGGGGTTTGATTCCAGGATCTTTGGCTTTCTAGGTCAATACTGTACCGACTGAGCTACCTGAGCAAGTTCCAATCTAAACACAAATCTTTCTCTTATATACGCTTTAATTCCCGTGCACCAAATGCTATGAAACCTTTGCTTCTGTCTTTCAAATGGTGGCTTCTTTATTAAGAAGACATTTATTTGGGAATTTTACATTACATTTTAACCTGTCAGCGTGGAGTGACATGACATGTACGCAGGTTGAATTCTTCTCCAAATGCGGAGCGATGTGACGTATACACTAACTACACGCCCTGCTTTAAACTGTTATTATGATCTTTGTGTTTACATTAACTATTTACCGTTTATATAAATTTTATGTAGAGACTTCAAAGTTTATATTAGTGCATATATTAATCGATGACGGCCCTGAGTTACAAGTTAAAATAATTTTATATTTGCATTTATTCTTGTTGCCTCTGACATTTTTTTTATATTTATAACTTGATAAAGGATTTCTTAGAAAAATAAATTTGCCTTTTTTTGTAGATTAGCTTGTCTATCAAATTGAATCTATTTTGAAATCTCTTCATTTTTAATAATGTCGCAAAATTCAGTACATATAAAGGCTCAACAAAGTTATTTCCGATTTACGCTATAGTACAGGATCACAACAGTGAATTTCATATAAATATATATATATATATATATATATATATATATATATATATATATATATATATATATATATATTTTCAATTGATGATATCCTTACATTATGGAAACGTAGTTAGTCTACTATTCACTCAGTATCTAAAAGGTAAAGTGGTCCACTACAGACCTTAGGAACTCCTTGGGATATTAGTAGGTTAAGGCTCCCCCTTTTTCTAGACTATCGGTACTTGATGTAAGCCGGGTACTTATCTCTGTCTGACGGCCCATAACAAGCATCTGGCACTCATTTCAGTTAGAGGCTGAGTCAACCCCGGGTCACAGTGCCTCCTCAAGGTTTGGTTCAGTTTAAAAATCGTGATCCACTGGGACTCGAACCCTCGATCTTCCGGCATGTAGCATGTTGATCTTTCAAGTCCACACCTCCGGTGAAGCTATTATAGTCATATATCATCAACTGGTTTTAGCTTGGAAACCAGAAGAAAGACATTGAAATTTAGTAGGATTGATGAAGGTCTTTTAGCACAACAGGTCTCATGTGTAGAAAGACAATTTTTTGAAGGCACACGACCTAAAATAATGTTTCCAAAGTGTTAGAAAGACACATTTGGAGAAGGCTGCCCCCCCCCCTACAAGAAAGGGGTCAACCCATAAAAGCAATGTGTTTGTAATAAACATGAACAAAGTAAACACAAGGGAAAAAAATACACTTATTGGTGCCCGAGTGTCAAACATCTGGTTTATGCTTTGAAGATTTATCACACCAATTTTTGAAGTTCATTCTGTTTTTTTATATTTTTTTGAAGACCCTTCTCTTTGTGTAAATATTTCGTTGTGTTGTTAGGTAGAGACAGTTCTCTGAATTCTTCAAAGAATTCCAAGTGCAATTCACTGCGCTACTTGTGTAAAAAAACTTACAAAAAGGACTTACTTCAACTATGGCACAACAATCATAAATAAGTCTGCATATGCAGAGATGTTATGTGAGAACCTTAACAAATTTAATTAATTACATATTATATTAAGGGTTCACCATAAACAAATTGCAAAAACATTTAAATTACTCAAGATATTTCCATTTAAATGTGTTATTGGAATGCTGGCACTGAACGACTGGATTTAAATACCTGTGATTCTCCTCCCACATTGCCATATTGCCTGCCATATAATTCCACCCGCTCTGAAGGGTTAAAGCCAGTACAGCTTCTTTCAATGTTTTTATTATTCATTTCATACATCTCAATTATGGATAAATCATATTTGAAGAGAAAAATTATACCCCCAGACTGAATAAATAAATAAATAAATTCCATGGCACGACAGGCCTAGAAGGCCTTTAGCCTACCATCTGGCTGCTGGCCTCACATCCACATGTGTCAATCACAGAGGTAGATGATCATCTAGCCAGTGTAGGGGTGACATGTGGTCAGCATGTCGAGTTCCCCAGCCATTATAACTGGTTTTCTCAATCTGGATGGGGCACGCCGTAGCGTAGTGGTTAAGGCACTGAGCTACAAGCCAGAGGGTCGAGGGTTCAAGTCCCGTTGGGGTCAGGATTTTTAAACTGACCCAAACCCTCTGGCGGCACTATGGCCCTGGGGTCGACTCAGCCTCTAACGTAAATGAGTACCAGATGCTTGTTCTGGGGTAAAGGCGGCCGTCACGCAGGGCTGACAACCCGGCTGACATAAAGTGCCGATTGTCTAGAAAAAGTGGGAGCCCTAACCTCCTACTACCCCAAGGGCCTCCGGGTCTGTTGTGGGATCACTTTACTTTACTTTTCTCAATCTGGAACTGCTACTTATTGTAGCTACCCAAATGCCTCACGATGCTAGATGGGTACCGGTTCCTTACTTGCCAAAATACCATGAGAAAATTTCTTCCCCATGGAGACTCGAACCAATGCAAGTCCCGTAGTTCTGCACCAAGGCTTCCTACCTTAACCACTCAGCTACGGTGCGGGACATACCCTCAAACTGGGTCTTGATTATTGCATTATTTGCTTGATTAGCCAAAGGTCCTGGGTTCAAACTTCAGTCCGAGCGTATAATTTTTCTCTTCCAATATGATTTATCTATCATTGAGATGTATGAAATGAATAATAAAAACATCGAAAGAAGCTGTACTGGCTTTATAATGTAATGTACAATTCCCAAATAAATGTCTTAATAAAGAAGCCACCATTTGCAAGATAGAAACAAAGGTTTCATAGCATTTGGTACTCGGGAATTAACAGCGTATATAAGAGAAAGATTTGTGTTTAGATTGGAACTTGCTTGGGTAGCTCAGTCGGTAGAGTATTGGCCTAGAAAAGACAAAGTTCAAGTTCCAGTCTGAGCATATAATTTTTCTCTTGAAATATGACACAATGAGGTTTATTTTAGTTAATAGAGAGTTAGAATATTCACAACTCACCTCATATTTGTAGATTTCTGAAGACCAAGTTTTGATACACTATGTATCATTATCAATTCTTTCTAACTGTAGAATCCTATAGGTTGATTTCTGCTCCCTATGTTGGCTGATCGATGAACTTCCAAATCAAATATCTTTTCCTGGGAATTTCATAATTATTGATTTTCTTTTCAATTTTGTGTGTTTTTCTGACCATGCATATGCAGCTATTGCAGATTTTTTATGTACCCATTTTTTAACATTTCTAAGGTGTTCTTTTAATCTTGTATTCAAGTTCCTTTTTTGTTTTTCTAATGTGTATTTTTTCACAATCAATTTTTTTTCTGTACTGGACATACAATAGTTTAGATAGATTTAATTTCCATGATGCAAGTTTTTGTTTCTCCCCTTCCCCTCATTTCTCACTATCCTTCTCTCTCTGTACAACTCTTTATTTTGCTATCTCTCTCTTTTTTTCTTTCTTTTGTTATTTCTTTTCTCTCTTTCTGTTGCCTTTTCTCACTTGTTTATTTGTTTTGTTACTTTCTCTCTTTATTCTTTCTTACTTTCTTCCTTTCTTTTTTTTTCAGTTTTACCAAATATATATTTACTGTGTAGCCTTCTTTTGGAAGTATGAGAGTATTTTCTTTCAGAAATATGATAAAATTGTAAATTATATGTTGTGTTTAGTGAATAATTGTTAATAGAACAATTTAAATAATCCTCCCATTATACCTCAAACCTGCTAAGTTCCAGGACTTTTTTATGTGTGATGGTTATCAGTGTGATGGTTACTTAAACTTTAATCTCTATTTGGGACCCATGATACAATGTCGGTAATTTTAAATCCTTTTACAGATTTCAATGAACTTCAATCCACATTTTGATGTCTGTTCCACATGTTCCATTTTTCTCTATATCCATATTTCTAGTGCTTTCAGTATTTTGATGTCTGTTCCACATTTTGATGTCTGTTCCATGTTTTGATGTCTGTTCCACATGTTCCATTTTTCCCTATATCCATATTTCTAGTGCTTTCAGTATTTTGATGTATGTTCCACATTTTGATGTCTGTTCCACAAGTTCCATTTTTCTCTATCTATATTTCTAGTGCTTTCAGTATTTTGATGTCTGTTCCACATTTTGATGTCTGTTCCACATGTTCCATTTTTCTCTATATCCATATTTCTAGTGTTCCACATGTTCCATTTTTCCCTATATCCATATTTCTAGTGCTTTCAGTATTTTGATGTCTGTTCCACATTTTGATGTCTGTTCCACAAGTTCCATTTTTCTCTATCTATATTTCTAGTGCTTTCAGTATTTTGATGTCTGTTCCACATTTTGATGTCTGTTCCACATGTTCCATTTTTCTCTATATTTCTAGTGCTTTCAGTATTTTGATGTCTGTTCCACATTTTGATGTCTGTTCCACAAGTTCCATTTTTCTCTATCTATATTTCTAGTGCTTTCAGTATTTTGATGTCTGTTCCACATTTTGATGTCTGTTCCACATGTTCCATTTTTCTCTATATCCATATTTCTAGTGCTTTCAGTATTTTGTCATCATTACATCCTTTAGTGTCCAGGTTTCTGCCCCATGCATTTTCACACTACAAACAAGACAATTCCCTAGAATCTTATTTAGTTATTTTTCTAGAAGTGCACAAAAAATATTTATTTTCCTGTTGAAGCTTCTTTAGTCATTTATATCCTCCATTTGAATTCTTATTTATAAGCAGCATTCCAAGTATATGGAATTGTCTATATTTTCAAAATTTTATCTTAAACTTGTGCATTAAGTGATTGCTAAATTATTTAAAACACGGTAAATAAAGTTGGAAATGTATGTGACTAAGGGTCGAATTTATAAACGCATTAGACCGTAAAAGGCGTTCTCTGCTGAGAAAGTTTTATCCTAATACATTTTGCTCACTCAGAAATCTATTCATGCGATAATAATTGTAAGCTACCTGACGAGGTAACTTAAGATCATAGCTCAAGATAGAAACTTATCGTGAGAATCCCGAAGGGAACCGATGGGAACCAATGGTAATCAATGTAGTTTGAAACCTTGCCGCTTTATCCAAGATGTCGGACCTTGAAGACTTCGATCATGTTTTCGGTATATGCGGAGAAGAGGAATTTGATAGAGTCTACTAAAGAATTCAACTGGAAGAACAGGAGAATCGGTGTAATATTGCACGACGCAGACGTCGTTGTATACGGTATTATTTGCGGGATGCTAGCGTAAATGTGTTCCTCTATAGCAGACGAAAATAATGGAAGTGGTTTTATCACTGAGAATTCTGGGTAATTCGTTGCCAATATTACGAAAACGACGACTTTCATGCATGACCAGTTTGTGGGTAGCTAATTCGATCTTTGCACTTGCTCATGGTGAGTCAGCTCACCAGTGATTCGAAGTAATTTGAGTAGAGACTAATGTATTTGCATGCGGCCCTAAATCATGAATTTTAACTTTTCATTTCAGCCATAAGTTCTATTATTATATAAATTATTGGAATTTACTGGATCTTATAATGTTTTCTCTGCTCTGTATATGGTATATATCTGCCTTGTTAATCTAGTGTGGTTAGGTTCCTTGCCTCTGGTTTTGAGGGTCATGGGATCAACCTGGCTGGGGTCGATGGATTTTTTAGGATGGAAAAATTCCGAGAGACAAGTCCTCTGAGAGAGACTTTAAACCATGGGTTCTGACTCTGAAGATTTCTGGGCTTGTAAGAGATATTACATAGATGAGTAAAGGCAATTTAATTTTGTTCAGAAGCTCTAATTTAGGTATGTGATTCTTTTACAAGAATTGGCTTTTCTTGTAATGAATCTCAAACCTAAATTAGAGTCTCTGAGCAAAATTAAATTGGCTTTTCTCATCCACGTAATATCTTAGTTGCCTCCTAAGTGTCTCTTCGAGGTGATGAACTAACCCTTGTCACTTAGTGACATCTGTAGGCAAATAAGCATAACTAAATTAGCTTGGTTAAGTAATTCTTGCAATGGAGCATCCTTAGCCATGTGGGAATGTTTGTAGACAGATATATATATATATATATATATAAAATATTTTATTTTTGCCACTCATTTTTTATCAGTGTGATGGTTACTTAAACTTTAATCTCTATTTGGGACCCATGATACAATGTCGGTAATTTTAAATCCTTTTACAGATTTCAATGAACTTCAATCAGAGGGTAAAAGCTTTAGCTTTGTAGAATAAGAGAAAATTTTCAATTATACCAACATTAGAAGGAAAAAAAATGGCAGTTAATGGACTAAATATAAATAATTTGACCTAATTAAATGTTACATTGTTTCAGTCTTGCAGGTCATGGTTTGCCTAACAGTTTCAGCAGAATGTACATGTATGGTGCTACAAAAAATGCTGTAACCCAATTGGCAGAGGGACTCAGACGAGAACTGATCCAAAGTAACTCTAACATACGTGTCAGCGTAAGTGTTTTACTATCTCATATCATTAATCACTATTGAGCATGATTTTTTATAATGATGATTACTGTTATTATAATGTAAATAATATTTATATTACACAATTATTTTAATTGTTTACCAAGTGTCTTACATGAGCTGTGTTAGGAAGAGGGCTATTAGTGCTTTAGTTGGGGAAAAAAAATTATTTATGGAGACTAACCTTTATAGGAGCTTTATATCATCATCATCATCCATGCAAGTATTAGGCCATGTGGCCTGTTACAGTCTCAAAGAGGAATTTTCCATCCAGCACTTTTTTGGACGTCCCAGCGATCTTTTGCCTTGGGGGCAGTAACTAAGCATGGCTTTTGGAATTCTATGAGATGGCATTCATTGAAGATGGGCTTTCCAGTTGTTCTGGTTGATCTGTCTGATTCATCCGAGGCCTGGTTTGAGACTTGAAAGCAAATGTAAATTTTTTTCGCCCAATGGGTTTCCTGGCCCAGAGGGGTATTATTGTGGGGTTCCTACTAATGTAGCATTTCCTCTACATATGGTGATGTGGTTATACCGTCAGTACTCGGTCCTCAGAGCCTCATTTGTAATAGCGGGTTGCATCACGAGCAGGTTGAGGATGAGATTTGGATAGGAGAGGTGATGAAATGCAAGTCACTGTCCCTTGCAACCTGGAGCTTTATATACTCTACATAAAAACCGGTTTTTAAGGACTTTTGACAAAAAGTAACTATATACTGATGGTTCTTGCAATGTGTCATAATAACTATTAAGAAAATATACTTAAAAAAGTCCACCTGAAATAATATTGAGGAGACATTATCTCCAATGGAAAATAAATGAGTTTATAAGCGATCTTTCTAAATATGTTTTCTGGAAAAGTCACTTTGGCAGCCTCTGGTATTTACTAGATGTCTGTTCTGGTTATGTAAGACTGCATGGAGATTGCAAGAGTCAGTCATTATTTGAATGGCATCAATGCTATGTGATCCCAGTGAAGAAAATTTTGTGAATGAAAATGTCAGCAAATGTGAAAAAGAGACTATGAAATAACTGTGTTTTTTAATATGATGCAATGTGTGCTTATTATGAAAGAACTAAAGAACATTTGGAATTTTTTGTGTAATCATTTATGTAGTTAGTCCACCATGCTGACTTAGATATTAGCATACGTGCTTCCTGACTAGCAGGCCCAGGTTTGATACCCGGGAGGAGGGGAGGTTGAAAATTTTAATTGTGAATTTAATTCATTTAATTAAAATGCAAAATTTTCAATCTCAGGACCAGAAGAGATGGTGGTGTACAATTTTTAATCGCTAGATTATGCAACATATTCCTGCATTAAATTACAAACCTCTCCTGTGTACATGTATTAAGAAGACATACTGTTGATACCAATTCGTCTGTCAGATGGGGACGTTAAGCCTGATGGCCCCTTGGTGCTTTTCAATAGGAGTACACTATGTGCAGGCACCAGGTTTTACCTTCTCCCTTCTCTTCATCATCATGCCTCATACAACACATTTTACACAAATATAAATATACACTCATCTCTGGGCTCATTTAAATTCCTACATACATGATCCATAGGTGTTACCTTATTTTTAACTATACACAATACAGAGTAAAATGGAAATAGACCACATTAATGCCATATATCCACCCAGCTCAGAACCCGAAGCATGTAAAGTGCAATAGGTGGCATTAGAACACATACACACACATATTTGTGAAGTTAAATTAAAGAAACTCAACCTGTATTCACACAATTATCACCTACTACAATATGATAATGCTTCTGCACATTTGTCCAAAAATAATTGACAAGGTAACAGTACCACACTATGCTTATCTGGTGTCTGGGGAGAGCATTATTATACTGAAGTTATAATGGATGTTTCTGTCAATGTCTTTCAAATGTGTTTTCAGCAACTGGTACCAACATTGGCAGATATGTCATATATCTTGAGGATGTTTTCAGCAACTGGTACCAACATTGGCAGATATGTCATATATCTTGAGGATGCAGATCTATCTGTGTCAGTGAATAATTCATAATATGATGCAAATTTAAAATGTGTGATGTAATTCATTTACATTCTGTTTATGTATATATATATATATATATTTTTTTTTTTTTTTTCTTCAGAGTATCAGTCCTGGTCTGGTTCGAACAGAGATCATGGATGTAGCACATTTACAGACATTTTCATCAAAAGACGTATTCACTGGAAACCCATACATGGAAGCTCAAGATATTGCTGATGCTGTGGTTTTTGTCCTGGGAGCACCTCAACGTGTACAGGTACTGTCTACTTACTAATTATTTTCAAATATATACATCATATTAATCCAGTACTTCAGAAGAAAAGTTCTGCTTTTTCTATTTTAATTAACATCAACAAACAAGACTTGCTAAATCATGCATCAATATATTTTGTGCATCCTTATAAAGGATTTTTTTTAAATATTTATAACTAGTGGAGGAATGTATTATCTTTTTTCACTAAATCAACATTGACTGAATTTTTTTAGTTTCTGAATATTAGAATAGGACATTTAAAGAAGAAGCTGTACCAGATAAAATCTGATAATGTAATGAAAGAATTGATTACTTCTGAATTAGTAAGTCTAAGTAAATAAATTTGAACATTCTTCTAGGGTACACTTCATCATTATATATTGTAAACTTACTTCTTATTCATCTCGATATTGTCTCACACATAAGACTTGGCCGTCTGAGATGTTCACAATCTCAAGGAACCAGATTAAGAGGAAGATCTAAGAATAGATGGTGGGATTGTGTGTGCCAGGATCTTAAAAAATGTCAAATGAACGATTGGGAAAGGTTTTCTATGGAGATGGATGACTGGAGGAGGCTCATTGAGGAGGCAAAGGTCCTTATTGTGCTGTAGTGCCATTAAGAAGAAGAAACTTAATAAGAATCAAATGAATCGTGAATTCTTCTTACCTCATACATCTATGTTTTTTTAACACAGAACTGCAAACTGAAAACAGCTGAAGATGTGAATGATGTATTTCATGATACTGCAGTGCTGTGTTAAAAAAACATAGATGTATGAGGTAAGAAGAATTCACGATTCATTTGATTCTTATTAAGAAAACCTCATAATGTATAAAAATTTCCAAATTTATTATATTAAAGAAGAAACTTACTTCTTATTCTTTCTATATAGAATGACCATGATGAATAATAATTTGTGTTATCTTTTTCATATTTATAATGATGATAATTTTTATTGTGGAGGATTGTGCATTATTATTATTATTATTATTATTATTATTATTATTATTATTATTATTATTATTATTATTTATTATTATTATTATTATTATTATTATTATTATTATCATCATCATCATTATATAGCATGTGGATGGCAAGTCTGAGTATATTAATTTCAGTTATATTATTTTTGGTCTGGACATCTTACCTCAATATTAATGTTGATTTGTTCTTGGACATGTTTCAAAACAATTATGTTTTATCATCAGCTTTCCCAGACTAATGTGAGCTGATGATAAAACAGAATTGTTTTGAAACATGTCCAAGAACAAATCAACATTAATATTGAGGTAAGATGTCCAGACCAAAAATAATATAATTAAAATAACCTCAAAATATAACTTCCTAAAATTAAATATGTATTAATTTCAGTATTACATTTGTAATTAGCTCATATGGAAGTGTAATTGTATGGTTGCATTCGACCATTTTCCTCATTAAGCCAGGTGTTTAAAATGTCTGCAACAATGAAGCTCCTGCCAAGTGTGAGGTATGTGGAGTAATACAGTTTCTTTGGGCAAAAAATGGACAACAGCAACTAATTTGATGTTAATTATAAAATTGGTACCTGGTAAGTCAGTCGTCCTCAACTAAATTGTTAAACTTCATCAAGTTATTCCAATCCTAATTTGATGTTAATTATAAAATTGGTACGTGGTAAGTCAGTCGTCCTTAACTAAATTGTTAAACTTCATCAAGTTATTCCAATATGGATAGGGTGAGATAATTACAGCTCATTTTATTTATTAATTCTCAGTTCAGTTAGAAATTTTTCTTTCTCTTAAATAATCCCATGTGCCTGCAGCTGTCAATCGTCATCTGCAATGCAATCAGGTAGCTTACCTTATTCAAGAAGAATTTGATGGGATTATTAACATTACTACTATACTTGTAAAGCTAATATTGATATATTTATAATGAATATGGATTTTCATCAAGTAAACACCAACTCAATTGATACATTTGACATAAATTTATACTCTCATGAGATGTTTTATATAAATTTATACTCTTACTGAACCATAAATTAAATTTTTTACATAACAAATTGCAAGGTAGTTATATTTAACAACCAAGTCATTAGAATCACAATTCAAATCCTGGTGTGACTGTGCTGACAAATTTTGCTCCGAGACCTCTTTATTCATACTTGAGGTTCATTTACATGCTGTAATTAATATTTAATTTTAGGAAGTTATATTTTGAGGTTATTTTAATTATATTATTTTTAGTCTAGACATCTTACCTCAATACTATTATTATTAGTATTGAGGTAAGATGTCCAGACTAAAAATAATATAATTACATACTGTAAACCTAAAACACAGAACCCATAGCTTTAATTCCCTTCCAAAGTAAACTACACTCCGGATTTTTAGGCCCACTATGGACTGGAATAACTTGATGAAGTTTAATAATTTAGTTGAGGACGACTGACTTACCAGGTACCAATTTTATATTTAACATCTTATTACATAACCTCAACGGTGCTTTAATGTTAATTTCAACTAATTCATCGTAAGATTACTGCAGTGTGCAGGGACAGACTGACTTCCGGAAATTTCTTTGAAAGTTCAGAAATTGTGAAATGGTGATTCTCTCTGACCACCTTCATCCACTGTTGCAACAATGTCAAACAAAACCAGCACTCAATGTCCTCATACACTGCAGTAATCTCACAATGAATTGCTGCTGTCAGTTTTTTTTTTTTTTTTTGCCTACAGAACTGTATTACTCCACATTCCTCATATTTGACAGGAGCTTCTGCTGTTGCAGAGATTTTAAACACCTGTCTTAATGAGAAAAATGATAGAATGCAACCATTCAATTATATTTCTGGGGAGCATACTGTATTCAATTATACAGTGGAACAAAGATGATGATTCTACTGCCACTCGTTCATGTGATGGTCGAGAGTAGAAGATATTTTCCGAATCACCCTCATAAATACCAAATTTCCTCACATCTTCAACAATCCCATTTAACCATCTAAAGTATCAATCTTCCAGCTGATCTCTTCCCATTGGTTTTGTCTGCATAATCCTCTTATGTATCTCAATTATATCCATTCTCTGCATATGTCTAGCCCATCTACATCTATTACAAATACCATTTGGAGTACTAAGTATTGCACAAACTTCTGCTTTAGTAATATTATTTTAATTACTAAAATTAATAATGATCTTAAGGGCTAATATATTTAATATTATTTGTTGCAGGTTAAAGAGATGATTCTTATCCCTACTGGCCAAAAGTTTTGATCATTTTACTCTCTTGGGTGGTTCACATCAGCATTCTTTTCACAAGATATACAATATAATTGTATTTTTCACAGAAAATTTGTTTACATTAATGTTCATTTGCTTTAAATTAAAAGAAAACTATAGCAATTGCATAAACAAAATTATTTAAATAAATTCCAAAATGATAGTAAATAAAATTTCCCTTTCATCATCTGGAGTTCTAGAGTACTTTAAGAACTTTGGTTTCCTTCAAGATTCTAATCCTTTTTTTACTTTTCTCTCCATTCATTTTAATTACATCACTCTCAAGTCTTTCTTGATGTTGTACTTTATGACTTATCCATTTTTTTATTCAGCACAAACAATTAGATATGTTTGTAATTAGAATAAATGTAAAAGACAAGATTAAAATTATGAAATGGCATGTCACTTAGATTAGCATTGTAGAAATTATTTTAATTATATGTATATCTAATGTATAGGATTTAACATGAAGTTTTTTTCCTTCATGCTTCACAACATTTAGATATAAAATGAATAAATCTCTCCTCTTTCATAGATATCTAGATGTCCATAACTATTTTTTCTTCTTCGCATTATGGGCTATTTGATGTAAGATTAAGGACTCGAATCTATGAACGCATTAGACCATAAAAGCCGTTCTCTGCCTGTACTCTGCTGAGAAAGTTGCATCCAAATACGTTTTTGCATACTCAAAAATCTGTTCATGCAATAATAATTGTTGAAATTCCTAAGCTACCTGGCGAGGTGACTTAGCAGAGAAACAAATCGTGAGCAACCCGATGGGAACCGATGGTAACCGATGTAGTTTGAAACCTTGCCACGTACCTTGCTGCTTTATCCAAGATATCAGACCTTGAAGACTTCGATCATGTTTTCGGTACACGCGAAAGAGAGTCTACCAAAGAATTCAACTGGAAGAACAGGAGAATTGGCGTAATATTGCGCGACACAGATGTCATCGTATACGGTATTATTTGCGGGATGCAAGCGTAAATGCATTCCTCTAGCAGACAAAAATAACGGAAGTGGTTTTATCGCTGAGAATTCTGGGTAATTTCTTGCCAATATTACGAAAATGACGACTTTCATGCATGACCAGTTAGTGGGTAGCTAATTCGATCTTTGCACTTGCTCACGGAAAGTCATCTCACCAGTAATTGGAAGTAATTTGAGTAGAGACTAATGTATTTGCATGCGGCCCTAAGAGTACTGTCTTGATAGGTAACAAGGGAATCTCCTAATCACCACCACCGAGCTTTCTTCTCAGTCTGTACTGTAGACACTTGACTATTTGTACGCATTCAAACAGAACTATCGCACATTAAACTGTAATTATTTTGTTTTGTTAACAGTTCTTTCTTCTGGGATAGGTCTATCTAAGAATAATTCATGATATTTTAACTGGGTTAGTGTTATTATATTTCAATGTATCACCTGTCAGTGTAAAATATATTGCAAAAATCGCAATTATGGTAATTGTCCATGTTTATGTATTGGCTTATCTCTATAATTGCTGTTCCTAGTAATTGTCTGTTAGTAGCATTTATAGAATGAAATCCTACAAAATTATAATAACCTGGGATTAATAGATATTCATAACATCCAGAATCTTGATTATGACCAATGAGAATGACTTAGAAAGGTTAAAAATCTAAGAACTGACTTCATCTGCTTATAGATGGAATATTTTCTTTAAATTTAAAAGAGACCAACCTTGAGTACAATTAATTCATTTAGAAAAAGAATATTGAAATCGGTTCAGAATTGGCAAATATGTTGCGTAAGATACAAAAAAAATTTTTTTTTAAGTTGGTTAAAACTAAAGTAGGTACCTTTGGTACATAGTATGATTTTTTTTAAGTGTCGTGTATTCATCTTACAAAATAAAGTTCTTTTGAGTTTGAGTGGAGTTGAGTCATATCACAGTGTATATAATATTAACTTATTTGTTTCTTGGCCTGACCTGAATTTATTGTATTGAAAACATTTTAAAGATTAATATTTACTGATGTTTTTATTTTTGATTTAACATTTCTCACTGAAAGATAAATTATATTTGAAGAGACAAATTTTCGACTAGACTGAGACTCAAACCCGGGACCCTTGGCTTTCCGGATCAAGTGCCCTACCAACTGAGCTACCGAGGCGAGTTACGATCTGGACGCAAATTCTTCTCTTATATACGTTGTAATTCCCTATCGCCAAATGCTTTTGAAACCATTGCTTCTATCTTTGCAAATGGCGGCTTCTTAGTTAAGAAGACATTTATTGGGAATTTTAACATTACTTTATAAAGCTAGTAAGGCTTCTAATGATGTTTTTATTATTGATTTAACATTTCTCACTGAAAGATAAATTATATTTGAAGAGAAAAATTTTCGCCTAGACCGAGACCGGGACCCTTGGCTTTCCGGGCCAAGTGCTCTACCAACTGAGCTACCGAGGCGAGTTACGATCTAGACGGAAATTCTTATAATTACAACGTATATAAGAGAAGAAAGCCAAGGGTCCCGGGTTCGAGTCTCGGTCTAGGCAAAAATTTTTCTCTTCAAATATAATTTATCTTTCAGTGAGAAATGTTAAATCAATAATAAAAACATCATTAGAAGCCTTACTAGCTTTATAAAGTAATGTTAAAATTCCCAATAAATGTCTTCTTAACTAAGAAGCCGCCATTTGCAAAGATAGAAGCAATGGTTTCAAAAGCATTTGGCGATAGGGAATTACAACGTATATAAGAGAAGAATTTGCGTCTAGATTGTAACTCGCCTCGGTAGCTCAGTTGGTAGAGCACTTGGCCCGGAAAGCCAAGGGTCCCGGGTTCGAGTCTCGGTCTAGGCGAAAATTTTTCTCTTCAAATACAAATTTAATATTTACTGTTCACTAAAAGTGCAGGAACCTCAAAAGAGGAAAAAACTTTCCAGAGCGTAAATTCCAAAGAGAATATGAGAAATAGAGGTACAGAAAGAGAAATTGGCAGGTTCTTTAATAAAATTTTTAATCAAGTCCAAAAATAAGGAATCAGAATTTCAAGAAAATGTTGACGGAGCTTCAACAAGCACAGCCTTAAATCCAGAAGCTATGGAGGCATCTGAAGAAAAAAAAATGTATGTTGTAGTCCTTCAGGAGACATCAGTCAAACAAGAGAAGATAGTTTTGAAGAACTTGTAAGCAATTTATCATCATCAGTGATATGTGTCAATTTAGACTGTAGTGATGTAGCCTACCAGTATGACTAATGATCTTGTTAATATTGTCACAAGTGATGGCAATATTCTCCTTTACTTTATTTTGGCATAAATAAGCACATTGAATTTGTTTAAAATTTCACTTAATACTTTATTTCTTTCCACAATTATCAGTAAACCTTTGTTCACAATCACAACTCACAATTAATCTTCTTTTAATTTTTATCACAATCACAACTATTTTCACAGTCACTGCTGAATAAGTTTGCCACAATTTCTTGTTCACTTAACTTATACTGTCCAACGCGAGACTGACTGGTGTCTCATCTTCAATCCTTTTTATAGGTGCGAGGAAACTTCTAGACATAGCTTCAAGATATTCAAAGCCTAGAAGCCTCTGGCCACTGATCTTTCCTGAAAGGAGGAAGGAGATGGCGGTAGAAATGTCTGGCAACACACTCCAGACACTTTGGCCGGTTTATGCAGACCCTCTAACTCTCAAGTCTCACCCCGTCCATTCAGATTGTAGATCTGACATATAGATGTTTGAAAAATCTAATTTTCAGACCAGTGTGGTATAAATGGATATTCAGATCTTACTGCAGAAAACACAGTTCTTGATTGTTTTAGTTTAATTTTGATGGACATGTTTTCGAAAATGTAACTATAGAAATGAACAGAAATACAGCTCAACAAAGTATAAAATGGACAATATTTTTCCACTTATTTGAGCTTGCTCAATGCATATCTTCTCATGCCTTAGCAGGTCAACAATAAAATCTCGCTAAATGTGTTCTTGCAAAAATTTGAAGATGGTCTTGTGGCTAGTGCTGGCATACATCTAACAAAACAATCTAGGCAGAGTTCTCCAGGAAGACTTGTATGCAGAAACCATTTTCCATATAGAATACCTTCTACAAATGGTAGAGATCAGGGAATATAATAGCAAATATGCAAAGTTTGCCCGAATAAGAATAAAGAAAGACAAGTTGGGCAAATCAGCTGTTTTGTATACGACCACTTACTGAAAGCCATATGATGTGGGGTTGTGATCGAGTGAATGCTTTGAAAATTATTACACAAAACCAAACTACAGTGAATGAGAGAGAGAATAAGTGTATGTAAATAAGTGTATATATGTAACTAGCAGTAATACAATACTTACACAGTGTATAGTAAAAAAATTAGACAATTTATCTACAACAATGCTACATCCTTGGTAAAACTTACTTACTTATTCACTGGCACTATCGAACCCGTAGCTTCATGGCCACGCGGACATAAGGTCTCCATACATCCCTATCCTGAGCCAAAGCTTTCCAATCATTCCCTGTATAATCTACTTCCCTCAAATCATAGTTAATGTTGTTCTCCCACTTCATTCTTGGTCTACCAACTGGGCGTTTTCCTTCTGGCTTTCCTACAAGAAGTTTCCATGCACGTCTTTCATTCCCCATACGCGCAACATGTCCTGCCCATCGCAGTCTACGAGACTTAACTGTTCTTATTATATCTGGCTTCCTATAAAGACTATGTAGGTAAAAACCATAAGTAAATAAACATTCCACCACATATTAAATATGTAATAATATATCTCAAAAATGTTTCAGCTTTCTATTCCCTAAATTAATGTAGATTTTTTTTTCTGAGCATAGCACTTAAGTATTTAAAAACTTAAAACATGCTGACAAAGGGGAAGCAGGACATTTAAATAACCCCAGCTGTTTTAGTGATAATACAAGAAAATTATAACAAGTCAAAATGTCTGATTTCTTTAAACCAGGGTCAAGTCCAAAACTACATCACCTTTTTAGTGTTCTTGTTTTTATGTGAAGTTCTAAGAATAATGCTTACTGTATTAATATGATCTTTTCAGTTAAATTTTATTATGAGGCAATTTATGATTCATCATTATAATTTCAGTAGCTTTACACTTGTTTTTTCATGGAATTTTAATTCAATTTGAAAAGAAAATCCAGATTGTGCAAAACTGTAAATATAAGTATAGTGAGTAATATGCTACATAATTCAGTCTGTCCCAAATTAAAGGCTTTTTTTTGTCCTTGGAAAAATATTTGTTTAAATCTAATAAACATATATGAGTAGATATATTATCACTTTCGCCTTTATTCTATCAAAGAAGCTAAACATTTATTTATTATCTAAATCTGATTTGTAATTCTCAATGGTAAGTATTCTCCCCTCTTTGACCTATGTGTAACTCAGGTTCAACTGTATCTTCATCATCTTCTTCTTCCTCCAACCAACTCATAGGCCTATAGGCTTGTTACGATTTCACTGATGAATTTTGTATCCAGCGCTTCCTTGGACAGCCCAGCAACAGTTGAGGCTCTTGGAACTGAGTATTGGCACTATAACCATAACATCACTTGCAGAGTTAATGCTGTATGGATGGAAACCCTATTCACTCTTCGAACTAGCAACCCGTCGGACAGTATTTTAGAGTTGCTTTCAATTCTTACCCAATTCTTACACAGATGGACCAGAGGGATCATTCTGTTGATGAAAAAGACAAGGTTCAATTATGTGTATATATATAGTGGTGGTTCCAGAGAGGGGGTCATGGGGGCATGCCCCCCCCAAGAATTAAAAAAAAATAAATTATGAGACTAATTAATCAACTATTAACGTGTACTTACAAAATCAAATAAACTTTGCAAAAAAGTGTTGCTGACTGGCCACAAGTAAACTCGTAATCGATGCATTTTTGTTTCTTGTCAGCGGTAACATGAGATAGACGTAGATCTGAAAATAAAAATTGCTGGTCAACAATATGTTAATGTTGAACGAAAAATAAATTTAACGGTGTATATTGGTATTGTGCACGCGTAATAACTATTTTACTCAGTCCTCATCGTTTGTTTATGCAACCAGCATAAAAGTACATTGGTAATATTTATTTTGTATTACATGATGTGAATTTTTTTGTCTTGTTTAGTGTTTGTATTTTCACTCCAGTACAAGAACAAAAAATAATGATAAGTACTAAGTCTTTAACTAGTGTAAATACTTAATGCTAATAAGGTTAATGTTCAGGCAAAGATTCTCTCACATTTCAAACCTAAAAGCTATTATTTTTATATCCTTAGTACCTAAAAATTTGCATTTCACTCAAATTTTGCTCAGGCTCAATCTGTGTTTTAGAAAAAAATTAAATTAATGGAACTACACTGCTGCTCAAATTTAAAGGACCAGCTTCGTACCCTTGAAAAAATAGCTGGTTTTTTAATGGCTGTATTTTCCCAAAAAAAAGTTGAAAAAATATATATATATAAAGCGTCTTGAAGCTTGAAGACTCTAGTTTCTGAATCATCCACTTGATCATTTTTTTTTCAGTATAAAGTGGAAAAAGCAGAGTGCCAAAAATTAATGACAAGTTTGACTTTTTACATAGTTTCTTTATATGATACATCAGTTTCATTGTTTTGTTATCTATTTCATCTAATTTTAATGGGATTTGTCACATCCTGTTCATGCATTCTTAGATGCTTAAATGAAACAACAACCTTTTTAGAGACTTTTCCATTTTACTACACCTTAGGAGCGTATGAGATTCTTGTGTGTTTTTTAATATTATTTACGTTTTCCAGATTAAAGATAGCTGATTACATAGAACTGTGTTTGACATACAACAAATTTTCAGAAAGAAACACAAATTATTAAAACAAAAATATCTAAACTCTTTTTTTTTATATAAGTGACAACTCCTCTTAATTGGTTTATATTAAGTAAAGCTTTATTAATAGACAATGGTGTAACGTTTTCTGGCTGGGCCTTACACAAAAAGGTTTCTTGGGCCCCAATTTATTGATATAAGAATGTTCTTTTTTTAATTAAAATATTACCATGAACTGTTTTTTTATGGACAGATAACATAAACTGTTTACTAAAGAGACCTCTACACTCATAATGTAAATTTATCCACGTTAAATAAAATTTAGAGTTATTCTTATGATATTTAGTGGTGTATCTCCTATCTATTAAAAATAATTAAACATTTTGTTTGAAATCAATAGTAAAGAGAAAAATTTTTGCCTGAACCGGGAATCAAACCCTGAACCTTTAGCTTTCTGTGCTAATGCTCAGACCACTGAGCTAATCCAGGCTTTATTCCCATCCAAGCAGAAATTCTTCCTTTACCTTACACTACTGGTCCTACATTCAATTGCAATGAATCATCATTCACAAATACACAATGAATGGCTTCAACCTAAAGAAGACATGAAGGGACTCCATACAGCTATTGTTACGCGCGGCGTCTGTTAAGCCCCTGCGTATTGATAGCGTGAAAACCTTACTGTTTAAGTGGTCTTTGGCCCGAGCGGTTGGCCTTGGTTTTGGAGGAAGAGTTCCACAATTAAACATGTTAAAACACAGTAAACGAAAAATTAACATAATTTATTAAAATAAATTCAAACATAAAGAGATATTGAAACAATAACATATAAAACAAGTTATTTAAAACAGCTGAAATGGCCACATTGTCAAACGTAAAAAATATTCAAATTATTAAAATGCTAGAGAGAGAAACCAATCATGTTAAAATATTCAACTTTGTTAGCTATTCTAAGTTACTAGGACCATTTGGTCCCATATTTGATTCTAAGTCTTAAAATGACCAGAGAATTATAAAAAGTGTCATATTACCAATGTAGACGCCACCGTCCTGCTGGACCCCGCTGAGGGGACCGCAATCGGTCCCGCAGCCGTTCTGCCTTTTTCACTCAAAAATCCCGGCTTTTATATGATTCTCTGCACCTTTCACCATCCCCTAAAGCTAATGGAAGCCCTAATTTCTTGCCCCATCTGTAGTAATATTCCTAGTATGTTCATGGCCAAATTATATAAGGTGTTTTTAACTTCTTCCCTAATGTGTTTGGGTTACATAAGGTTTCGTAAGAATTTCCTATTTGGTTGAAACTAATAAGTTGTTTTTGATATTATATAAGATTTCGTAAGTGTGTCTTCATTGTTTGACAAATATATTGAATTGAAATAGTCATTTTATAATAATTTTTTCCTTAGTTTTTTATCTATAAAACACTTATGTATATTTGGATTAAGATTTCAATCCGCATTTAAAGGGTGAATATTTATGCCCTATTTTTTGGTATAATACACATGTATATGTGTCTATTCTTTATCGGCTTTTTATAGAATATTATTATTATTGCAGTTAGGCCCTTAGTGTAGTATAACAATTCCCCCCCCCTAAATAAGACTGTAGGGTTGAAAAACCTAAAGTCTTTTTTCCTTACAGATTATCACTCACCTCTCGGGGGTTGGTCCTGACATTTATCTTATTAGTTTAGCTTTAAGTGGGAGTGGAACTGACGTCGTCAATTGGCGATTCCATCTGTCCTGGAAGTATTTTGTTCTCATCCTAAGAGGTTAGATCGTCTTTTACTTGGAAATTGCCCCGGATACCTTTAATTGCGTCGAAATATCGGTAAAATCCGTTTACTTAGTGAGAACACTATACTTAAAAAAAACAAAAATCACAATATAGCAAGCCTTCGCGGCTTTAATACAATATGCCTGTGCATAACCATGCCACAAAAAAAAAATAATGTTTATTGCTGGAAAAAACAACAAAAACAAAAAAATATCGACTATAAAAAAAATATTTTCACTAAAATTCTTCTCGTCTTCGTTCTTCTTCCTTGTTTAAACCTTCTGGGGTTTCTTTTGAACCGACGCACTTTCACTGTTATTCATTTCCGACGCACTTAATCACATTTCGTTACTTTTATTGTGCACTTCGACGGTTTCTTTTTTGTTATTCACTTTGACGGTTCTATTCCGTGAACCGGATCACTGTAAAACTTATAAAAACTGTGGTGTCTGCTGTGGCTAGCTTGGAGGTCCAGGTTCGTGTATGCTTGCCTTGATGGAGGATGCGATGTTCTTATGCTTGAGGTCGTGGTTTCGAGTTCGTGGCTCATTTTCAGCTGCCGTTGGTCCAGGTAGGCCTTTGATTTAGGTATTCCTAGTTTCTTTAACCAAAACCCAGTTAGGTCCAAGGAGAACTTGTGAAAGGTTTGATAGGGATTAAACTTGACGTGGGGTTTGTTTTCTTGACTCTTCTATAGGACAAAATTGGGCTGAAGGAAGTTAGGCCAAGGTTTGGCGTTGGAGAAAGTCGTTATTATTTTTTATAATGGCCTGGGTTTGGTTTTTACTGCTAATGAGGTGTTTATCTTAGCTGGTTGCAAGTCTGGACATTCACCCATCTTATGCTCCATCATGAGATGTGTAGCGATCCTGGCAGCTGCCCTGCGTCCTTAGATGTACAGGGTGTGGTTGGTCCTTGCAGCGTTGTGCTGCCCCTCGTCCTCAGATGTATAGGGTGCGCCGTGAGTCTGGCCATTTTTAATCTGCCTCCCATCATGTGGTGTCGTGGTGGTGGCCGCAGGTCCAGGCGTGAAGCTGCAATCTTATGGCATTCGTTAAAACTTGGGAGGATAACTTAAACATTGATTATGGGTTTGGTGCTATCCCATACTACATGGGTCCGCATTCTCTTTATCACTCCTGGTCATTTTAATTTAACTTCATTGCTTAGAGGCTTCATTATCAGCCATCATATCTCCGATACTATATTGTATTAGACGTCCTGGCTTTAGATCTCATTGTTATCTATATGTATCGTTTAGTTTGGTGCACCCATGTTCCTATTTGTCCCTTATAGCTAGCCTCAAGTTGCAAAAGAAATGCTCTTATGTTACTGGCCTTATGATTTCTCACGAATCATTTACGCCCTTATTGAAATTCAGGTTTTACTAGGTTCAAAAAATTGTCAGTATCTCACCGTATTTTACCGCCTTTTCTCAACTTTCCATTGCTTGCCTAAAATTTCAATTCTGTTTTTCCTTCTTTAGAGTCCTGGGTTCGATCGAGTGTGCTCGCCTACACATAAATCGCTAGGGCTTTAAGATGTAACTACTACTTTGTACGATTATGTAACCTGAATTCCGTATATCATTCCCTCGTGAGGTCCTGATTGTGAGAGCATTTCCTTTCTTTAATCCGGGATGCGTCTGTGCATCTTAATTTTCTCGCTTCTAATCTGTCTGTCGTTTTCCCGTGTTACAGCCTACAGAGTTAACTTAATAAAAATGCGCCTTTGCATCTTAAATTCTCTCGTTTCTAATTTATCTGTCGAATTCCCGTATTACAGCCTACAGAGTTAACTTAATTAAAAAAAATCTAAATGGTGTTGTTTCCTTAAGTCCTACCTGATTCGCTCGGCAATATTTCCTTAAGCCCTTCCTGATTCGTTCGGCAATATTTCATCTGTTCTCTTGAATTTCTTTATTTAATTGCTTTACAATACTCCTGATTACGCGTGGACTTTATTCCGTGTCTTGGGTCCCCATCTCACCTATGGGTTTAACCTCTCCCTTTTCATTTCTTATCCTTTGATTTCCTCTAAATTTCCATTTACGTTTTTAAGTTAGTTTCTGGTCTCATACGTGTAGACTTATTCCCTATCTTACCTATGGGTTTAACCTCTAATTTCGTGAACAACCTTATGCGTTTAACTTCTAATTTCTGGTATTACCCTATGTGTTTAACCTCTAATCTCTGTGATCTTCCTTCATGTACTACCTTATGTGTTTAACCTCTAATTTCTGTGATCTCCCTTCATGTACTACCTTATGTGTTTAACCTCTAATTTCTGTGATCTCCCTTCATGTACTACCTTATGTGTTTAACCTCTAATTTCTGTGATCTCCCTTCATGTACTACCTTATGTGTTTAACCTCTAATTTTCCGAGATCTCCTATTATGTATTACCGTATGTGTGTAACTTCCCTACTTAGGTCAATCTGTCTTTCTTGGCTCTACTCGTTGATCGCACAATAGTGTGTATGTGTGTTTCCCTTAGTATTTTTCTTCTAGTGTCTCAACGTTTCTGACGTCCCTGACTATTATTCGTTGTTCCTTCGTTATGGCCATATTCTATGTGTGCGTACGGCTTTCTCATCTCGGTTTCCTTTAGTATTCTGCTTTTATCTAACCACCGGTGGCCTCTTTTTTGTTTCCCTGGCATCATTATTGACTCAGGATGGTCCCTGACCATCGATCCTTGTATTTCTGACTTTTTAGACCGGCGTTCGGGCAGTCGCCAAAATTGATAGTGTTCGGTCCCCATCCTCGTCTTCGGGTCCCGACTTTCGAGGGGCATCTGCCTTAAGACGAAGGTAGGAGAAATCCCAACCTTATCAACAGGGTCCCTAGTTCCGTCTACCTTGTTGGCAAGCGGGAGGGGCAGGCATCTGCCAAAATTGACAGAGATTGGGTTCCTATTCTCATCCCCGGGTCCCGTTTTTCGACGAGCATCTGCCCTAAGAGGAGAGCAGGAGAAAAATCCCAATCTTATCAACAGGGTCCTTATTCCCCTGTACCGCTTCCATCCTGATTCTCTAATTCTGTTGCCTCAGAATTCTCGATTTCGCGTTAAACCTTAGGGAGAGCCTTCTTGGACTCATGGACGCCGCCTCATCGGAAAAGTGGATTGTATCCTAATCTCTTTGATGGGGTTCCTCTGTTGTCCTCATCAATCCCTAAACCCGGGTATCACTAATGTTTCTCTTGGGTCTCTTTGCCCGTAATTGTATTGTACTTTTCATTTTGTTTCTAGTTCCTCGGATGCCTATCTATCTAGCAACGTTGGCGGAGTGTTAAGCAAACCCCTCGCCAAATTGTCGAGGGCCGAAGCCTATCCAAAAGGGTCCTTAGTAATTCCCAACTCGTATTCTTCCTAGCATGTTGGCGAAGTGTTCAGGCAACTCGCCAAATTGTCGAGGGCAAAAGCCTCTCCAAAGGGTCCTTAGTCCTTCCCAACTCGTATCTCTTTAACAATGTTTGTTCCGCATGGTCCCTAACGTCCCTTAGCTTTCTTCCTAGTACGTTGGTGAAGTGTTCAGGCAACTCGCCAAATTTTCGAGGCCAAACCTCTCCAAAAGGGTCCTTAGTCCTTCCCAACTTGTATCCCTGTGTGCGATTATGTAAAAGTTTCATCTCTGTGTGTGTATTTCTCACGTTACCTAGCCTAGATTGACCTAAGTTGTAGCCCATCCATTTATCATCCCTCGTAGGCCTAAATATGAAGAGTCTTAAGCGATCTAGTTTCCATCTATTATCGTAATATGTCATATCCCATACGTGTGTGTGTTTACTACTCGACTGGTTACTAGTCCTAACTGACATGCTATCAAGGTATACAGAGGGAGAGATCCCGGCCGCAGATTCTTTCTCTGTTTCCTCCTGCAGGCACCTCAGTCAAGCGTCATGATCAGCTGAGTATAATAATTGTTGTGTAATTTCCTTTAGAAATATTATTCAGTATAGCCCTTGAAATTCCAAATTTATATGATAATACCTTCCACTAGATCGATTAAGACACCCAACTATCGGTGAAGTATCCTAACCTCCATCTTCTAAATTGCTATGGGAATAAATTAATTTGTTTTCGATCATTTCTGTATTTCAAAAAGTTTATAAATTTTCCTAAGTTCCCATGTCCCTCTTCCGTTATCTTTCATTTTATGCATAAACATAAGTCTTATTTCTGGTAGTTCGCTCTTATTTCATTTTTATTATTATTATTATTATTATTATTATTATTATTATTATTATTATTATTGTAGTTTATTGATTTACCATGAATTATTATTATTATTATTATTATTATTATTGTGGTTTAGTAATTTACCGTGAATTATTATTATTATTATCGTTATTATTATTATTATTATTATTATTGTGGTTTATTAATATTACCGTGAATTATTATTAGTATTATGTATTATTATTATTATTATTATTATTATTATTATTATTATTATTATTATTATTATTATTTACTTTCCTGGTGGTTTATTATTATTATATATTTTTTATTAAGTTTTAGGATCTTCATTAATATTAATAGTTTGATCTCCCTGGTTACATCCTATTAATCTCACGTGGATATCATAACTAGTCTCTAACATCCTATCCTTACCCAGCTTGAGGGTTATTCGTCGAGGTTTGTTTGTCAAGTATACTAATTCTCCCCCTAAAAAAAATCATGATACAGCCGAAAAGAAAATATTTCTGGGAATAAGTCTATCCTTCCTTTATCACTTCTGTAAGCATCAGTCTATCCTTCTGTTATCACTTCTGTAAGCATCTTGCTTCTACCTCCCCTCCGTAATCTTCACTAGCGGAGCTCTATGATTATGCCCAATCTCCATTCCCCTCTTCCATTCGAGCTCTCTCTTATTTATACCGAATTTCCATTCTATCTGTTTCCGAGACCTTAATCTGAATTACGGATCAAGCGAGTCCTCCCTTAATTGCGCTAGCCTCCTCGACTTTACTATGATTACTTGACTCATGATTTAGAAACGTCTCATATTGTAGTCGAAATTATTCACAGAATGCGCCCGCCGGCATTGTTGTAAATCTCTCAACACCGCATGAGAGGTTAATAAAAAAATTATTTTAAGTTATTATTTAACCTGAAGTTCGGTCGTTTTCCCTTCCATGAGTCTAATGTTATTTTCCTTTGGGGAGGTGTAGTGTCCCTGCTTGCTTTATATTGCGCTAAATCTCCATTCCCCGCTTTGTTCGATTTCTCTATAATTCCCCCTAAGTTTCCCATGCCTTTTTTCTTACTCTTGGTTTCGAAACTAGAATCTACATCCTTCATTAGGCGCGTTATCATTTTTGTGATTGCGTTAATTCTCCATTCCCCTCTATGCTCGAGTTCTCGTTTTATTTCTCCTAAGTCTCCATGCCCTTTGTTCATTCTCTCGGTTTTCACATCTAGCATCCCTCTGATTGCTAATATATGCCACTTTTATTTTCTGATAATGTCATGGGTCTTTACGTGGTTGTTTATTTAAAGTACGCTTTCTGATGTTAAGGAAAAAAAAATATTTATTTCCCTGTAAATGTAATTAGTATAAATTTTGTTCGTATTCCTAATACCGTCGGTTTTGAAGTCCTTATCTATGTGGTTAATCTAAACTTTCACCAAAATAAACACATTCCAGAGCCTTGCTGAAATTTTACAGCTATTTGACCTCCTAATGGACACTCAGTCTTCTGCATGTAAATGAAGGACGTGTTTCAATTTAAAATAGTTCTCAAGTTGGCGATTTTCCATTTTTCCACGCTGGTGAGTTGATATTTATTATTCAGAAAACTTCTATATTCTTGAACGTTCCCTAATATTATTATTATTATTTGTCATCCAATTTCTTCCATTACCTTTTATTATGAACGTATGATTTGTACCCGAACTTCGTGTGATGATTATTATTTTATTGTGTGTTTTATTATTATTAATTATAAACCACTCAGTTATTAGTTCTTTCTGTTTTTTGTTTACCTCTCGATTTTTAACTGAAAACGTTCCCAAATATAATACGGTGCTCGCCATTACCATAAAAATCCTAGAATCATTTCCAGTGACAAATCGGTATTATTTGCCTCATGCCCTGCCTTGTCAATGTCGCACGGTAGGCGGTTGTAACTTTAATAGGGTTTAAAATTTCTTTGATATATTTAGTATGAATATTTATTTCTACTAGCATAGTGGTTAAAGCACTGCGCTACAAGCCGAAAAGTCGGGGGTTCAAGCCCCGGTGGGTTTTAGGATTTTTAACCTGATCTAAACCTTCTGGCGGCACTATGGCCCTGGGGTCGATTCAGCCTCTAACTGAAAAGAGTACCAGACTCTTGTTCTGGGGAAAGGGCGGCCGTCACGCAGGGCTGATAACCCGGCTGACATTAAGTGCCGATTGTCTAGAAATATTGGAAGCCCTAACATTTCCGATACCTCAAGATCTCCGATAGGGGAAATATGCTACTTTAAATGTTATTTTATTTTTCACTGTTATTACTCTATTTCCAAATCCTCTGATTTTCATGTTTTCCAACTCCCTAACCATTTTCCTGCTAGTTTTCGTCTATTCTTTTGTGTAATTAAAATTTTTATAGTCTTATTATTAGAATAATTGGTAATTTATCTTCCCAATATAAATCATTCATTGCAAGTTATAATGCGGTTCCTTGAGCCTTACGTGGGCCAAGATTAATTACCAGTGTGGATGCACGAGTTGTTACATGGAGACTTAAATATTAATCGATTTATTTTTCTTGTATTTATGTCAATAATATTTTTTGATTATTAGCCCGAATATAAGTAGAATTGTATTTGATTGAGATGGACAGGGTTAGTTTCCTACGGGATGGCCGTAATGTTTAATATTGACTCCGTTAGATGGCTCTGTTGCCAATTGGAAAAAAAAATACTATACGTCGGCCACTTCCAATTTTTTTCTAACAAAACAAACTACCTAGTTAACAAACCATAATTTAATTTTTCGTATCCTATCTCTATCCATGATTCAGTAAGATATCCAAGATCGTGTTTTTTCGTGAATATATATATAAAAAAAATGAATGTTTACATAGTACCAAACGTATTTAGTGCATTAGTGGCGTAAGTATAAGATGTGTCCGCCATCTTGTTTGCTTTAATTTATTACCCTTTTCCAAATATATGATAAAAAATTTCAATATAACAAAAAAAAACCAATCTAGTGGCGTGTAAAGCAACCTATGATCCCTTGGGCTTATCTCTCGTGGTGATGCTTTCAGAAATGATTTATGTGTACATGTGATCGTGCCACGTCTTACCGATAGACGAAATAATAAAATATGTCATTATAAACGTACAATTATTAACATTGGATGAGATATTGCCTGAATTCACATAAAAAAATACTGAATCAAATTCATTACTACACTCTACAAATATTCTGGAAGAAAAATATCATAACCTAGGTTAATAACCAAAAATATATCATCTGACTGAAACAACACCAAAATAATTCATAACACTTTTATGTATCCAAAAAATCAAGTTCTGAAATGAACATAACATATAACATAGCCTAAAAAAATAATGTATATATAAATATATGTCTGTCTATAAAGAAAATAACATCTCTATGAAAAAAAATCAACATCACCACAATTTACCACATATCCAAAAGTTTACCCATTGAGAAAGAAACCAATAATTATGCCCCGAAAGATAAAACATCTGTTGAAAAACATCAATACCAAAAATATAATCTAAAACAGCGATATATCCAAACTTTACCCATTGTCTATAAAACCCAAATATTAGATCCCAAAAAATATAAAATAACCTAAAGCCAGTTCATAATAATGTCCCAAAGTTGAAGATTTTCTGGTTTCTCTCTGTTTTACAAGACATAGTTTATTCATTAGTACCAATGTGACTTTCTCTTCCCCAATGAAAAAAAAAAACATATAGATTTTTACTGTGTACGAATTGAAGGTTAATTTTGTGGTGTAAGGTTCGTTTCTTTATCCGTGAATATAATAATAGAACATTATTTTCACGAATATACCACCGCCTGTCGCCAGAATGTTACGCGAGGCGTCTGTCAAGCCCCAGCGTATTGATAGCGTGAAGATCACTATTGATTAAGTGGTCTTTGGCCCGAGCGGTTGGCCTTGGTTTTGGAGGAAGAGTTCTACAATTAAACATGTTAAAGCACAGTAAACGAAAAATTAACATGATTTATTAAAATAAAGTCAAACATAAAGAGATATTAGTTTAATAACATATAAAACAAGTTATTTAAAAACAGCTGAAATCGCCACATTGTCAAACGTAAAAAATATTAAAATTATTAAAGTGCTAAAATTCAGATAGAGAGAAAACAATCATGTTAAAATATTCAACTTTGTTAGCTATTCTAAGTTACTAGGACCATTTGGTCCCATATTTGATTCTAAGTCTTAAAATGACCAAGAATTGATAAAAAAAGGAGTTATATTACCAATGTAGACGCCACCGTACCGCAGGACCCCGTTGAGGGGACCGCAATCGGTCCCGCTGCCGTTCTGCCTTTTTCCCTAAAAAACCCGGCTTTTATATGATTATCTTCACCTTTCACCATCCCCTAAAGCTAATGGAAGCCCTATTTCTTGCCCCATCTGTAGTAATATTCCTAGTATGTTCATGGCCAAGTTATATAAGGTGTTTTTAACTTCTTCCCTAATGTGTTTGGGTTATATAAGGTTTCGTAAGAATTTCCTATTTGGTTGAAACTAATAAGTTGTTTTTGATATAATATAAGATTTCGTAAGTGTGACTTCATTGTTTGACAAATATATTGATGTGGAAAGTTATTTTATATTAATTTTTTCCTTAGTTTTTTATCTATAAAACACTTATGTATATTTGGATTGATATTTCAATCCGCATTTAAAGGGTGAATATTTATGCCCTATTTTTTGGTATAATACACATGTATATGTGTCTATTCTTTATCGGCTTTTTATAGAATATTATTATTATTGCAGTTAGGCCCTTAGTGTAGTATAACAGCTATATCATTATTTATTAAATTAATATTGAGAAGCTAAAGCTATTACTATGATAGAAATAAGTAAATTAATAAACACAATTAAATTATTGTAAATCAATGGTAAAGAGAGAAATTTTTGCCTGAACCGGGAATCAAACCCCGAACCTTTAGCTTTCCATGCTAATGTTCAGACCACTGAGCTAATCTAGGCTTCATTCCCATCCAAGCAGAAATTCTTCCTTTACCTTATTCTACTGGTCCTACATTCAATTGCAATGAAACATCATTCACAAATACACAATGAATGGCTTCTACCTGAAGAAGACATGAAGGGACTCCACACAGCTATAGCATTATTTATTAAATTAATATTGAGAAGCTAAAGCTATTACTATGATAGAAATAAGTAAATTAATAAACACAATTAAATTATTGTAAATCACTGAGCTCAGTGGTCTGAGCATTAGCACGGAAAGCTAAAGGTTCGGTGTTCGATTCCCGGTTCAGGCAAAAATTTTTCTCTTTACCATTGATTTACAATAATTTAATTGTGTTTATTAATTTACTTATTTCTATCATAGTAATAGCTTTAGCTTCTCAATATTAATTTAATAAATAATGCTATAGCTGTGTGGAGTCCCTTCATGTCTTCTTCAGGTAGAAGCCATTCATTGTGTATTTGTGAATGATGATTCATTGCAATTGAATGTAGGACCAGTAGAATAGTCAGTGGTCTGAGCATTAGCACGGAAAGCTAAAGGTTCGGGGTTCGATTCCCGGTTCAGGCAAAAAATTTTCTCTTTACCATTGATTTACAATAATTTAATTGTGTTTATTAATTTACTTATTTATATCATAGTAATAGCTTTAGCTTCTCAATATTAATTTAATAAATGATGCTATAGCTGTGTGGAGTCCCTTCATGTCTTCTTCAGGTAGAAGCCATTCATTGTGTATTTGTGAATGATGATTCATTGCAATTGAATGTAGGACCAGTAGAGTAAGGTAAAGGAAGAATTTCTGCTTGGATGGGAATGAAGCCTGGATTAGCTCAGTGGTCTGAGCATTAGCACAGAAAGCTAAATGTTCGGGGTTCGATTCCCAGTTCAGGCAAAAATGTTTCTCTTTACCATTGATTTACAATAATTTAATTGTGTTTATTAATTTACTTATTTCTAACATAGTAATAACTTTAGCTTCTCAATATTAATTTAATTTTGTTAGAACTTCTTTTTTTGGCTCATGTTACGCGAGACCGTCTGTTAAGCCCCTGCGTGTTGGTAGCGTTAGGTTCACTATTGTTTAAGTGGACTTTGGCCCGAGCGGTTGGCCTTGATTTTGGAGGAAAAGTTCTACAATTAACATAATAAACCACAGTAAACGAGAAATAACATTATTTATTAAAATAAATACCAAACATAAAGAAAATCAACTCAACAAACACTGTTATTAAAGTCAGCTGAAATCGCCACATTGTCTCACGTCAAAAATATTCAGATACTAAAATGCTAACAGTTAGAGAGAGATATCCATTATTTTGAAAATGTTCAACTTGGTTAGTTATTCGAACTTACTCGGACCATTTGGTCCCATATTTGATTCTAAATCTTAAAATGACCAAAGAAATGACAGATGAAAATACGTTACCCATGTAGACGCCACCGGCCCGCTGGGCCCTCCTGAGGGGACCGCACTCAGTCCCGCTGCTGTCCCCTTGTCCATTCCAGACACTGTTCTTTATACATATCGAAAAATCAGATAATCTATCATACCAGTCCCAGCTATCATGATGTCATCTTTAGTAACAATTCCACATCTAAGGTCAGGATGATGCAACTTGGATTTGACAAGGCATCACCATCCCTACTTTGACCCTTGATAACGAATGTTTGGTTATTATGAAATGTTTAACAATTGATTACAAATTTCTAAACTACAAGTTTTTCTTAACAAGAATTATTAACTATATTAATATGGGTATATTATTAAATGTCCATCTTTTGTCTTTATTTTTTATGATATCTGTAATTAGGCCCTTTTAATATTTGTAATAGCTCATACATTTAAAATTGCTTACACTGTACCAACTTAGGATAGAGTACGGTCTGAGAAGTTGTACATTATGCAACTGTTATTATATCATCATCATCATGAACAAATTCGTTTTAGGCCATGTGGCCTGTACGGTAAACCTAGCGAAGATGGTCTTGATCTTTCCACCGATGTTTTGGTCTTCCTTGGTCCCTATGTCCAGTTGGGGTATATTGGAATGCCAATTTTGGAAGTCTATTTCTTGCCATTCTTCTCAGATGATTTTTCCATTCTTGTTGGTATTTTTGGATATCTTCATTTAAACTTGCTACTCCAAGTTTTCCTCTGATAGTAGTGTTCCTTTGGTGATCCAGTCTATTAACTCCTAACAATGATCGTAAGAAGCGCATTTGGCTTACTTGAAGTTTATGAGAGTTTCTTTTATTTAAAATCCAAATTTCACTTCCGTATTTTAGAGCAGCTTTTGATGTGACGTTATGTAATCTTAGTTTTGTCTGTTATTATATAACTATATTAAATTATTATTTTAGGAATTTCCAAATGATCGAAAACACTCGAGCCCAAACCAAATAAGTTCTTACTTCAAAAAGTAGAGAAAAGACATGACAGCAGTGAAACACCTATAAAAATATATAATACATTACCATTATGTTGTGATGATGAAATCATAATAGTAATACTTTGTCAGTTTCTTTTCAATGTAGTTGGACTAAACAATAATCTGAATATGAACATTGGAGAGCCAACTAACAACCAAAAGCATTTGTATTGGAATCGACTAGCAGTAACAGTATTTTTGCCAGTGATATAGGGCGTTTTTGTAAATAAATAGACCAATGAATATACAAAGTGTCGATTATTGGAATGACCTTGGGAACCACCAAAGTCATATAAATTCCCACATCCACTTTACAAAAAAGTGGGAAGGAGTTGAAATGTTATTTGAAACAAAGGAATTGACAAGTTCTATCCCACACGAAACAGGCGTTGTTTTGTAAGTTCTGTGTGCTGTTTGCTGATGAAAAGTGTGGCTGTATAAAGGAATGAGAGCACAAAACCTTGCCACCCAACTGTTGACATTATTCGCAAAGCTTTTATGGAAAAATGGACACTTACGATCACACAACATTTCTTATCACAAAGTATGTGTTCAAGCAAACTTCCTGCAAAAACTACCACAAGCCACAAAGGATGTTGAAAATCAGGTAAATACTCAACGACTGCAACAAGTGAAAGAAAACAAAAAGAGACTCCACCGAGATGATGGCTGTCTTGACGAAGAGGCTGACCTCTGTAATGAGAGTAATTTTAGAGAATTGTTAGAATTAGTTAGAGCGTCTGCAGGAGACAAAAATCTTAAGCAACACTCGTTAACAGCCTCTTCAAGAACCACATATGTAGGCAATACCACAGAAAATCAATAATATACTGTGGTGAAGATATAACAGATACAATACTGAATTAAGTAAGGAATGCTAAGTATTATTCTGTTATATTTGACAAAACAACAGATTTTCTAATACAGAACAGTTTTCTTTGAACTTGAGAAATTTGTATAAAAAAGAGATTCATGAAGATTTCGTCAAATTCATTGACACTTATGAGAGGAATATAAATGCCAATCCAGATCAAGACCCAAATAGTGAACAATGCCTAACTGGAGAGGTTTTGGGAAAGATTGTTGTAAATGTACTGCAAGAACTGTCCCTAGACTTAAAAACGGTGTAGAAATTTGTACTGAAGTTGTAACGTAATGTCTTCTGAAGCTGTCGGTGCAGTCACTGAAATTCAGAAAGCTGTGAAGGAAGCATATGACTTACAATATAAAAGTTGTGATATTATGTTTAATGATTAAATAATGCTTAAAAACTGCCCAAAATAGTTTAAAAACACATTATTAGTACGCTAAAATTTACAAATTCATTTACAGTATTTGTTAATTTACACAGACCCATGCACTCCCGAAAATTTACACTGACCCATGGCCCCCTCCGAAAATCTGTTCTGGAACTGCCCTTTATATATATATATATATATATATATATATATATATATATATATACTGGGCAAGAAAGACTTGATCCTATACAACGGGACATGAGTAAGGATTAAGAGAAAGAAAGGGCAAAATAAAATACCTTAGAATTTAAAAGTATAACTTCATTTTGAATCTTTTCGTGGCAGACTATTTTCTTTCAGATGTATTTGAATTTCCCGGGAGTAGGTAAAGTTGGCATTCTGATTAATAAGGGATATTTTGAATTAACTTTCACTTTCATTATCACTATGGATACTAAATTTTGTTAATGCATTAACACAAATAGCGGTGTAGCAATAGGAAGAAATCATGATGCTTTACCTGTTTATTTTTTGTTCTGAATTTTACGAAAATGTTAAATACAATGAGCTTCCTTGGGAAATCAAAGGGGTATTTTCTTAACTCAAAAGAATTATATGAAAATGCTGTTGGTTGTCTTGGATCCAATCGATCATGGTGTCATGGTCTAATCGGATATTTTTATGTTATTGTTTTAATTTACCAGCTGGCAGCAATGGAACTGGTCGTTGGATTAACAAAGTGTTTACGGAAGAACGTTCTAGGCGTATCTTTTCGAATATTTACGATACATACAGTGAATTACACCAGGTAGGTTTTTCAAAAGATCTCTAATAGACATGGATTTTTTAACCTTTTCATTCTATCATTAGATTGATACATTTTAAATGAAGATATACTGATAATACGATATTATTTTGAGTTTTCTAAATGTATTCAGAATGATTCCTTTATTTTCTAATAATTTATACGGATGTCATAGTTATTTCATTTGATTATAACCTATCTCACATTTATTTTACATCGGGCATGTTGGTTGGTATCTAATATCGAGCACTTGACAATGAACTCATTCGCTCTTTTGCACTTCAATAAACATCATATATGTTTAACAGTCACATTTTCTATTTAGGCCCGTGTACTTTAGTATAGGAGACGTGATATTTCTCTTATAATAATGTTAGGCAAGGTAGGCTAAAATTTTACATAACACTAGGACAACTTACCTAGTAAGACTGTAATACATATTTTGACAATGGTTTTCATCCTTGAACAAATTTTCTTTGTTAAAAATTTGGGATGTGGTCGGTTTTATGTCTCTCACATTTCTACACTTACATTCTTATGCCACTGATGCACTAAACACTTGTAAACACATTTTGTACTGTTTTAAACATTTTGCAACAATCTTCAAGCTTTCTTCACAATATTTTATATTTATATATTTACGTAAAACATGATCGTGGATACATTACTTCCTAGCTACTTTCCCATGTTGTTCCAACGTTGCCACCATTTGAAAATAATTTCAAACAATATATAGTGTTAGTGTACTTAAAATTAGTTTATAGTTCATTAAATAGTACACATGTAAATTGATTTGTTACGTTAGGAAATGGGAAGTTGGTTTACATCCATTTTTAAGCATTTGGGAAGAAATAATATACATGTAAATTGTTTTCTTTAGTTAGAAAATGGCAAGTTAGTTAATGTCCATTTTTTTTGCATTTGGAAATTTATTCCCAAAGTTGGTAATGCCGACTGCAGAGCCATCTACCGGAGTCTATATTAACCATTACAGCAACTTGCACATGCGCGCTGCGATTCTGTGGAACTTAGAAGAATTCCTGAGAGACATAAAACCGACTTTTTCCAAAATTTGATATATTTTAATATGACATTATATGTATACTAATCTAACTAAATCAGACACGGTAATAGAAAAAAAAACTTGTTTATGTGAAATTGTAAAGTTGCACATATGTGCTGAACACTGACCACAAGCAAGCTTCTTTTACTGGATATACACATACACAGAATTTTGTTTTGTTAGGATGTTTGCAGCCTGAAATCTGGCAATAACTTCATACTTTTACTTTGTTTATGGGACCAGCCTCATGGGCTAGTGGTCAGCATTTCCGACTACAGATCATGAGATCCTGGGTTCAGTTTCTTGATCAGACCATGGGAACTTTTCCTTAAAGGGAATTATTCCTGTGGTTGCCCATGGAATTTAGGTTAAGAACTTTCCTGGTTTTTCATTATCATTAATCAACCATCATATCATCAAGGTGCCCCAACTTAAGAAATGGAGGCAATTCCGCCAATGCCAGAGGAAAGTGACATTGAAAAAAAAAATTGTCTATGGGACATGTGGGAACAAGAGGAAGTCCATCTCTTGACAACGTTATGCTGCAAAAAGTTCTTATGTTAGTTTAAAAAGGAACTCTTGATGGATTCAATTTTCTTTTGTAACTTCTGGGGATTGTTGGGAAAAAGCACAATACTATAACTTTATAAAAACTCCAAAAAACACAAAAATGACCACTGTAGAATTTAGTTAGCGCTGTGAGATATATATATATATATATATATATATATATATGAGGTGTTCAGAATACAAGTGGTGTAAGTCCAAAAAAATCTATTTTTGTGCTATTGGGAATTAAAGATGATATTTATATGTCCTCGTTGAGATGCACTGTGTTGTAGGAAATTCTGGGTTTGACTTTGATTTTGCCACTGCTTGAGTTTCCAGTCAGGGGAACACAGGGAATATGAAAAATAGGTTTTCACCTTAAATCTAAAGTCACTTATCAACTTTTAATAAAACCTGTGAGTTTTATTCGTGAATATCAGTTCCTTCGGCAATAAATGAAACTTGTAGAAATACTTTTAATCCATCATTTAATTTAATGACTGTTAATATATCTACATCAGTTAGGAAAACCGGGTAAGTCAACTTTTGGTCGAAAATGAGTTATTAACATCTCCTGATAGCTTTTGATCCGATGCACGTTCGGTAAAAATGGGTAAGTTGTCAAGCGAATAGTGACGGTGTTATTAAGCATTGAATTTTCGATGTATACACTCTTTGATGTAAGTCATTGAACTAGTTTTTGCTCTCCTGTAAAAAATCACTTTGAAGACTTACCCGGTTTTCCTAAATGATGTAGATATATTATTATAACTGCCATTGTGATGACCAGCTGTCATATATAAAAAAACTCAAAATTGCTTATATTTCAAGCTGAAATTAACAGCTTATATATTTAAATGCACTCGGAGTCATACAAGGCACTATATATATTATTTTAAGTGGAATTGAATCTATTTTCCACAATATCGTGGGCAACCATTTCTATGTAGGTCTTGCCTCCATGGATGTTTCCAGTACATTCTCTAAATTGGGAAATATCTCCACAATTCTTTCTTTCAAATTATAGCATTCAAATGTGATTGGTTAAATTAACCAGGCTTATGAGTACTATCGGTTGACTCATATCCGAGTTAGCCAATCTCTTTTAAATTAAAAATGTCAGTTGATATTTCAAAGATCCATTCAATTTCATAACAGATTCTGTAGATTCTTAGAACCACAAAATTATTCTCAACAATTAAATTATTTAGCTACCATTTTTTTATATACATAAACAATATGAAATTCTCCATATATAATAATATATATATATATGCTGATTTCCATTGAATATCACAAATAAAATATTAAAATTATATATATATTAAATGAATAGGATAACACCCTTACTATTATTATGTGTGGGTAAATATCCGGCTTTAAAATTCCCCTGATGTATTTTATTTTAGCTTGCATGAAGACCAAGAATAAAATGAAATAGATCACATTCCCCAAATGTTAAAATGTTGGTCATACACGTTTCATTTGTAAGAAAACATGTACATAAACAAAATAATATACTAACAAATTACAAATTGTAAACAAATCCAAGATATCAACACTTATGTTACAAAATTTATGAATAAAGATTTAAATATTATGAAAATATTTATTTTTATTTACATTATTCAATAAGAAATTACTAACCATCAGCTACGACTTAAATAGAAGACTGGAATAATTTAAGTAACTCTTTAGAACATCTTCCAATAACTTTATAAGTGTTTTCATCAACTAACTCATAAGTTGTGTTATAAAAATTTTTTAACAATTATATATGGTCCTTTATGTAGTAATTGCATTATAAGATATATTTTCTTTAGAGAATTGGATAGTGGAGTTTCCTTCACCAGAACTTTATCTCCTATTTTAGGATTCCACTTCCATTTATGTCTCTTTATTTTATTATTTTGCTTTTCAGTGCGAATTCTGAGTCTTTCCACGACTCTTTGACATATTTGTTCAGATGACTCAGGTAATTGCTCACCATCAACAATTGTACTAGGCAAATTAGCTATTAATTTATCAGGTTGTTTGCCTGCCATCAAAAACATGGGAGCTTCACCTGTGCTTACATTTATGGAATAGTTCATGACATTCTCAATTATACTTATGTGCCTGAGCCAATCTGAATCTCTTCGATGAGTCTTGCAAGGATTGCTTTTTGGGTGGTACTTAATACAATGATATAGCTTCATTCTGGTCGCGATCAGCTTAACTTTAAATTTTGGAGTAGAGAACACTGAAGCATTGTCGCTTAAGAGTGCTTCTATAGGTCCGTAATTAGGCTCGAACTATCTTACCTAAGCAAGCTCTACTAGTCACCTTACATAATGGATAAATTCTAACATATTTGGAGAAGACTTTTTTATTTTTTTAAAAATTATTATTCACTGAGAGTAATTAATATTATAATTACAAAAAAAATAAACGTTATCTCAGTCAAAACATAAATTTATTGTGTCGACATTTCAATCTCCTGTTGTGAGATTATTTTCAAGACATGGTTGTTTATAAATTTATTGTACATAGTTACCATCACCAAGACAATTTTTTTTATATGAATACAAATTTAAATGTATAAATTTAAAATTTCAATTTATAATTAAAAATATTTTAGCAAGGAATCACAACAGGAGATTGAAACGTCGACACAATAAATTTATGTTTTGACTGAGATAACTTTTTTTTGTAATTATAATATTAATTACTCTCAGGGAATAATAATTTAAAAAAAAAGTCTTTATCTACATTGGTTGAAAAAGATGCAAAATAGACAAAATGGTTTTTATCGATAGGAATATATGATATAAAATAAAACATATGATTCCTTGCTAAAATATTTTTAATTATAAATTGAAATTTTAAATTTATACATTTAAATTTGTATTCATATAAAAAAAATTGTCTTGGTGATGGTAACTATGTACAATAAATTTATAAACAACCATGTCTTGAAAATAATCTCACAACAGGAGATTGAAATGTCGACACAATAAATTTATGTTTTGACTGAGATAACGTTTATTTTTTTTGTAATTATAATATTTGGAGAACACGTCGGAGAGCACCAAAATGTGTTTGTAACCAAATTGTGTCCTCGGCATTTCTCCATGAGTATCCATAACCACTAAACTGTTAACTTTGTTCCTTAAAATATTTTGTGGAACGATATCATACTTGTCGTTCATAAATTTAGCTTTCTGGCAAATTAAACATGAAGAAGTGTACTTTCTTAAGCTTTTTATCAAGGTGTTTTACATAGAAAAATTCACTGATATTAACTGATAATTTCTCACAACCAGCATGATTCAAAGCTATATCAAACATTCTAAATAATGGATGAATTTCTATGTTCTTTGGAATAATGATTTTCCACTTCTTAGTGTTCTTACGATGAATTTTATATAGGATATTATCTTTAATACATATTTCATTACTGTCATCTTCATCTTTTACAATCGTTATTCAAATCTCTCGCACTATGCATCAATCGTAGAATCTCCGGGTCTGCCTTTTGATTGTCAACAATATTTTTTTTAATTAATGAAGAGAATGCTTTATCTCTATGCATCGTAATATGGTACATGCTTACTTCATGTTTAGCAATATAAATAGTTTCAGGAATCCTTCCTACATTTTTGAGTCTCGAAAGTAGATCAGCAAAAACATTTTATACTCCTTCGATATATTTGATCTCTATGTCATAAGACATTATGTTCGTTATCATTCTATCTACCTTTGTTATTTGCAATCTACATTTACTTATAAAACTAAGTGATATGCGATCACTATGAACAATTACTTTATTTTTGTATACATATATTCTAAATTTGTTCAGAGCAAAGAAGATAGCAGTTAAGCTCTAACTCAGGTACAATATAATTACCTTCGATGATAGTGGTCGAGCGCGAAGCTGTCGATGCAACATATTGCTGCCCATCATCGTCAAATTGAGTTAAAACAGCACCGAAGCCAGTTTTGCTCACGTCTCTGTATATATGGAACTCTCCGTCCATTATTGGTCGTTGTAAAGCAATACCATTAACAAATAACTTTTTAACATTCTTAAAGTAGTATGATGGTTCTCTGTCCACCTCCATTTTATACTTTTCTGCAGTACCCTCTCATGTCACTAACAGCTGAGGCATAATTGATAACATTCGAATGATAATTTAAGATTCCTAAGAATCTTCGAAGTTGTTTCAAATTCTTAGGTGCAGGAATTTCTAATCACTGGGCCGTCCTATGAAACGCTGGAGGGAAAATTTTCTTTAGGATCGTAACAGGCCTTGGCCTAATACTTGGAAGGAAGAAGAAGAAGAAGCAGGAATTTCTAAGATTCCTTGTACCTTGTCTGGGTCAGGTGTGATCCCTCTATTAGAGATCCTGTACCCTAAGAATTGAACCTCTGACTTAACAAACACAGATTTTTCAAGGCTTACAGTCATACCACATTTTCTTAATTGAGATAAGTTCAAGTCAATATGAGACAAATGATCTTCAAAAATATTATCTATTACCATAGCATCATCTACATAAATTGTTTCTTAACATTGTCTGATAATACAATGTTCAAGGCTCTCAGAAGCACACTACTGCTATTTCTAAGGCCGAACGCACACCTAGTGAACTCAAAAACTCATCCATTATGGATAAAGGCAGTATATGGTCAAACTTTGGGGTCAAATTCGATTTGCCAAAAAGATGTCAAATCTATGGAGCTAATATATCTCCCAGTTTTCATATTTGCGATGGTTGCTTCTATAGTTTCGGGTCTATAATTATCCCAAACTGTAAAAGAATTAGTCCTACGACTATCCAAACATAGGCAAATTTAGCCATTAGGTTTTAAAACCTAGCAGATCTGATTGGCATAAGGAAATTTGACTTTTGAATAATTCCTTGAGACAACACTTCTTTTATCATCTCATCTGCCTGATCTCTAATAGCGATAGGAACAGGTATGCTTTTAATATTAATAGGTGGATGATCCATAACCTTAAAAGAATATTGAAAACAATTATATTATCCAGGCTTAGAAGAAAAATAATCTTTGTTTTTCATCAATATATTAAACAATAACCCTTTCTGTTCATTAGAAATGCCATGAGCATTATTCACTTTTTCCTTAATTAATGTGCTAACATCAGACTAATTTAGGTCATCACTCACACAATACAACAGAGGAACCTCTTTAATAACAGTATGGCAAGAAACACATTCATTATCGTGTCATTTACATTCGACCTCACTGTCGATGTATTGATTTTGAAATAAAAGGCTTCCTTCGCCCTCGACTTTATAATCGAACACAATATATTCATCAGTATTATATAATTGGCTTCCACGGCCATTACCATGTTTACTCTCCTGGCGAACAACAATATTTTCAATAAAAATGTGCTCTTGAGCAATACCACTTTCATTTTTACTTAGGTTTTTTACTTTCCTCACATTCTTCATTAAAAGGGATGACGACTCTAAAATTATCTTTGCACAAGGAAATATTTTTGCTCTTAAAGTTAATAATGGCATTATGTTGTTCAAGGAGATCACAACCTAACAATACATCACAAGACAAGTATGGAGATATAAGACATTGAATTAAAATAATGTCCTCCAAAATTCAGTTCTAAAAGTCATTGTAGTTTTATTGGTAGTTTCTCCAGCCGATTGCTAAAGTACAATATACTCCACAAACTCTGCCATTATTTTGTTTTCTTTACTAACCAGGAAATTATAAAATTTCTGGTCTATCATAGTATTTGAGCAGCTACTATCCGCTATACAAGTAATTTCACTACCATAGATGTTTACTTTTATCTTGGGTGGACGCTCTATAACGTTTAATTCTTTCTCATTTACAGGCAGTTCATTATGAGATTTAGTAATATATTATTAGCATTGTTGGAACTATGTGCATTATTTATCTGACTATCACTACTAGTTTCTCTATCTTCCAAACCTAGCATTTCACATTCACTTGTTGAATCACTGTTTCCGACACTTTCTTTGGTAGCCATTTTAGATTATTATTTGGAACTACTTTTAGATTTCTCAAAATCATTGGCTTTTACACAAATCACTATTTTCACTGCACTTGTGTACTTATTTTTTTGTTACTTGTAGTTCCCTCATTCTTGTGGTGAAGAATCCCAGTAAATGTCTTCTTAACTAAGAAGCCACCATTTGCAAAGATAGAAGCAAAGGTTTCAAGCATTTGGTGCGAGGGAATTACAACTTATATAAGAGAAAAATTTGCGTCTAGATCGCAACTTGCCTTGGTAGCTCAGTTGGTAGAGCACTTGGCCCGGAAAGCCAAGGGTCCCGGGTTCAAGTCTCTGTCTAGGCGAAAATGTTTCTCTTCAAATATAATTTATCCTTCAGTGAGAAGTGTTAAATTAATAATAAAAACGTCAATTGAAGCCCTACTGGCTTTATAATGTAGTGTTAAATTCCCAATAAATGTCTTCTTAACTAAGAAGCCGCCATTTGCATGATAGAAGCAAAGGTTTCAAGCATTTGGTGCGAGGGAATTACAATGTATATAAGAGAAAAATTAGCATCTAGATCGCAACTCGCCTTGGTAGCTCAGTTAGTAGAGCACTTGGCCAGAAAGCCAAGGGTCCTGGGTTCGAGTCTCGGTCTAGGTGAACATTTTTCTCTTCAAATATCACTTACTTGTTCATGGACCACGTTGCAGTTCACATTCAGATCCCACGTTGATGTGTGCCCTATAAAGATGATATTTGTATGTCCTCGTTGAGATGCACTGCATTATAGGAAGTCCTGGGTTCGACTTCGACTTTGCCACGGCTTGAGATTCCGGTCAGGGGAACACAGGGAATATGAAAAATAGGTTTTCACCTTAAATCAAAAGTCGCTTATTAACTTTTAATAAAACCTGTGAATTTTATTCATGAATATCAGTTCCTTTGACTATAAATGAAACTTGTAGAAAGACTTTTAATTCATCATTTAATTTAATGAACGTTAATATATACTATTATAACCACCTTTATGATGACCAATTGTCATATATAAAAACTCAAAATTACTTATATTTCAAGCTGAAATTAATAGCATATATATATTTAAATGCACTCGGAGTCATACGAGACACTATTTATATTATTTTAAGTGGAATTGAATCTATTTTCCACAATATCATGCGCGACCATTTCTATGTAGGTCTTGCCTTCATGGATGTTACCAGTAGACTCTAGATTGGAAAATATCTCCACAATTCTTTCTTTCAAATTATAGCATTCAAATCTGATTGGTTAAATTAACCAGGCTTATGAGTATTATCGGTTGACTCGTATCTGAGTTAGTCAATCTCTTTTAAATTAAAAATGTCAGTTGATATTTCAAAGATCCATTCAAATTCATAACAGATTATATAAATTCTTAGAATCACAAAATTATTCTCAACAATTAAATTATTTAGCTACAATTTTTATTATATACATAAAAAATGAAATTCTCCATATTCATACTAATATTATATCAGCTGATTTCCATTGAATATTAAAAATAAAATATTAAAATTATATATAGGCCTATTAAATGAATAAAATAACCCTTATTATTATTATTATTATTATTATTATTATTATTATATGTGTAGGTATACGAGGTGTGATCAATAAGTTTCCGGAATGAGGCCATAAACACAACACAACACTTCTAAGTTTCTATTCAGCACTGTCACCCTCGAAGTAGTCACCTAGGGAGTTGATACACTTGTCCCAGCGCTTCTGCCAATGCTGGAAGCACTTCTGGAAGTCGTCTTCTTTAAATGTGTCCAATGCCTTCTGCGATTCGCGCTGGATGACATCAATGTCCTCAAAACGATGTCCTCGGAGCCGAATTTTTAGCCATGGGAACAGGAAAAAGTCTGCTGGAGCCAGATGTGGAGAATAGGCTGGATGGGGACAGTACTCATCCTATTTTTGTCCAAAAACTGGCAGACAGAAATTGCTTTGTATGCGGGCGCATTGTTGTGATGCAGGAACCAGTCACCAGTCCTCCATTTCTCTGGCCGTTTGCATCGCACATTCTCCCTCAATCTTTGCAACACTTGTTTGTAGTACACTTGATTCACTGTTTGACCCCGTGGTACATATTCCTTATGCACAATTCCATTAATGTCAAAAAAAATAATCATCATTGACTTCACATTCGATCGAACTTGTCTGGCTTTCTTGGGGCGTGGAGATGCAGGACTCTTCCATTGCGAAGACTGTTGTTTAGTTTCTGGATCGTAGCCATAAATCCATGTTTCATCACCAGTAATAACCTTTTCCATGAACCGTGGGTCATTATTAAGCTGTTCTTTAAGATCTGTGCAGGCAATCACACGACTTTCCTTTTGGTCATTTGAAAGGAGGTGGAGCACGAACTTCACAGCAATTCTTCGCATGTTCAAATCGTCTTTCAAAATGCTTTGAACACTTCCAAACGAGAGTGCTAGTGCATCAGACAGTTCTCGTATTGTAATGCACCTATCATTTAATACCATTTCCCTCACTCGTTGATATTTTTATTGGTTTTGCTGGAAGTTGGTCATCCCAGATGATTTTCATCCTTAACCGATGTCACACCCCTTTTAAATTTCAAAACCACTCAAATGCTTGAGATTTGCCCATTGCTTCCTCCCCATAAGCTGTTCTTAACATTTGATATGTTTCTGTTGCAGTTTTACCAAGTTTAAAGCAAAATTTGATGCATGTTCTTTGTTCCTCGTAATCCCGCATTGTTGCTACACAGAGAAATCGCCACATGCACAAAACACGTCTTCACTTCAGAGCTTCTACCAGCATACTGCAAGGTCAGAGAAGGTCGCGCGACCCCTCAAATTCATCACAAGGAAATTCTGAGTGTACAGCCTGGGTGAAAATTAAAAACTCCTCAATGGTATAATTGTTTTGAAGCCATTCCGGAAACTTATTGATTACACCTCGTATATCCGGCTTTAGTTTTAAAGGTATATGTGAATTAAAAAGTCAGCATATATTTTACAAATCAAAATTTGATTTATTTACAAAAATAAAATAGCACTTTACTTATCCCATGTGAATTTGAGAACATACCATAAAACATCTGAACTAATAATAATGTTTTAAATTAAAAATATGGACTTGCTATGAAAATAATTATTATACAAAATTTAAATGCTTCTTAAATCTAAAAAAAATGCTATTGTTTCCTAGACTATTTCTAGAATATATCTTTATTTTTATTTCCTTACACATTCATACATAGAATAATTCATCATTATAATCAGCTTCTATATCATTTTTAGCAAGCTGTGATTCATGGGTGTTTGAATTGCTGGGAAGATGCTTAAAGAAAGTGTGGTGGATGGGAGGAATGAAAGACAGCAAATCTAAGATATCCTTTTTCATGGTGTCGATTACTGCATGTCGCTGGGTGTAGGGACAATATTGTTCTGATCTTCCTTTGCCTTTCTTTTCCAAATTAATTTCATAGAACTCTATGTCCAGATCGAGACTGGTTTTCTTATTTGAGTGAAAATATATTTCTTTTTTTCATACCTTAGCCATCACATTTCTAGTCAATTAGCATTGTGGCTATCAACAGTTTTCTTTCGGTTCACAATAGCTTCTTCCAATTTCTTGGTTGAAAAAAAAGTCACTATGTTTCATTTCAATTATTTTAAAAGGATTCTTCCTCTTGGATTCCTTCACAGTGGTCACCCATTCATCTGGTGAATAAATATGTGTAACTTATATATGTGTAAGATGTCCAGACCAAAAATAATATAATGTGTAACTTTCCTATTCTTTGCTTCTATCAAGCCAACATCTGCATCATTAGGCAGGCATGAATGCCCTGACACAAAAAAAATTATGGTCTATAACTTCAATAACAGGAGTTTATAGTAGGTTCTTCAATGCAATTACCATTCTTATATTCTGATTCTATCCAATGCAGCTGTTGGAATACAAGATCACATACTTACAATGTTTTGTATGTTCTTTTAGATATTTCACTAGGCAAGATGAAAGATCCTGTGATTCTCTTCCCCCTTCAGTTTCATTCAAAATGTACATACAACCATTATTTTCAGTGAATGAACGTACTCCAAAGTTGTAAACATATAGATTCCCTCTTATAGTATGCTAGCGATGTGGACAGTTTTGGAAATGGGAGTGCCTTCTGTAGATCAAATGTCAGTACATAACATTCATCTAAAATATTAGCTGCATCCAATTTTAAATTCTCCCTAGCCTGAGCAGCTCTGCTTAAGTATAATTCCCTTTCCTGTTTCAGGGTCATAATTTTAGCTTTATTAAGTTATGTAGATAGGAAATAACACTATGAGGTTTTTTAATATTGTTTAATCTTTCTTCACTCACCTCATACTTGCATGGGAGTTAAGAAGTATGAGGTGAGTGAAGAAAGATTAAACAATATTTTAGCTTTATTATCTTGCATTGAAATGATGTCACAGAAACTGCAAGTGTCTTTTAATGGTAGCTTGAAAATGGAGATTAAAATTAGTTAAAAAAATATTATAGTAGAATTTCTCTTTCACTGGTGTCTTATGTTCATCACATTTTTGCACATACATTCTGTACATTTTGCAAATAGACAACTTTGGGCTTAAATATTTTCTTTCAGGATTTTTGTTTCTAGTACAGTATAATGACTCCAATATGCAGGAAATGAGTTTATATGATTAATAACATCAGTGTCATTAATTTTATTGTCAGGTGTCTTCTTGCCACGTGAGTCAACTACTGAAAAAACTTCTGACTTTGATATGCAACTGTACAGTTGTCCATCAGATATCTGAAATGTATTGAGGAAAAATGGGCTACACACTTGTATGAATTGGTTTTCCACTTCTAGAAAATACTTATAACTCCACCAGGCTAAATAAATCTATTCTACAGGGTGGACCGCTCGAATGGACCTAATTTCAATTGCTTGTTACTGGCAAATGGTTGAAGATAGAAACTTAAAACAACGTTCATATTACAGAAAAACTCACCAAGTTTTGATATCCAGATCACCACATCTCTATATGAGCCCCAGCAGTCACTGTGACGATATCAAAGCGATGAACAATTTCTTGCCAAGTACGTTGGAGTATGTCTTCTGGAATGTTCTCAATAGCCTCTATGATGCGCTCACGAAGATCACGAAGGTCTTTGACTGGGGTGGTGTAAACTTTATCTTTGACATAGCCCCAGAGAAAGAAATCCAGTGGTGTTAAATCGGGAGATCTCGGGGGCCACGCGATTGGTCCTCCCCTATCAATCCAACGGCCAGGGAAAATGTTGTCCAAAGTCGTACGAACTTCATTGGACCAGTGGGGAGGAGCACCATCTTGCTGGAAAACGATGTTAGGCTGCAGTTGTTCAATTTGTGGAAAGAAGAACTGCTCCAGCATGTCAAGATATGTGGTACCACGAACAGTTTTCTCGGCGAAGAAAAACGGTCCAATGACCTTATTATGTGACAAACTGCACCAAACATTCATCTTCGGACTATCACGAACATGCTCTTGAATAGCGTGAGGATTCTCCGATCCCCAGATCCGCACATTATGCCGGTTTACCTTGCCTGACAAATGGAAAGTGGCTTCGTCCGAGAAGAAAAATCTTGGTCATGAAGTCAGGATCAGCGCCGAGACGGTCCAGCATCGTATTGGCGAATTCCACTCGTTTCGGCATGTCATTCGGCTCCAGACGTTGCACTAACTGCACTTTATATGCGTGCAGTTTGAGGCGTTTGTGGACAATCCGTTGTAATGTCGATTTTGGTATTTGAAGTTCCCGCGAAGCTCTTCTTAATGACTTCCGGGGGCTTCGCTCAAATGCGGCTTGAACATTTGCTACCATTTCATCGGATGCTCTGCGACCACCACCATGCTTCTTCAACACAGATCCTGTAGCTAATAATGTATCACGCCACTTCTTTATGCTTCTAGCAGTTGGAGCATCACGGTTAAACACACGCCGGAACTCCCTTTGAACTCTAATGATTGATTTAAACTCCGCATACCACAAAACAGCTTGCGCTTTCATCTGCGGAGTCGCCATTTTCACAAACAATTAAATCTAAGAACGAGAAACGTATCTTTGTGCCATCTACCGACAGGATTCGAAACTTGGTGAGTTTTTCTGTACTATGAACGTTGTTTTAAGTTTCTATCTTCAACCGTTTGCCAGTAACAAGCAATTGAAATTAGGTCCATTCGAGCGGTCCACCCTGTATTCTATTCTATATGAAGTCGATTTCTCATATCCACAACCATTTCGTGATAATTTTCTTTGAACACTGAATGATTGCACTGTTCCTCAAAGATAAACATTTTGTTGTGAATAGTCACCTAACTTCCAAAAAGAATCATACAGTTTCCTATATTGTTCTTCTGTTATTCTTGATGAGCATTTCAATCGACATGAGCAGATTCTGTAGGTAAAAACTTTTCCTTTAACCATTTTCCCTTTCCTGGTTGTATAAAAAGATTTCAAAACATGTTATATTACCTTAATTTTCTTCTGAAGTCTCTTTTCTATCCATAGTAATTATGAACTCATGTAATAAAACATCAAGAACATGGAGTGTGGACTTGCTTCGCTTGTATTCTGAAATAATAAACAACTGACTTCTTGGCCATGTAAAGTGCTGCCAACTGAAGACGTACAACTCAACTTTGGACTTAATTCACTAGTCTTCTGAAAAAGTACCATATTGGAGAGTATAACAAGACTCTAATCTAAAATCTAATCTAAAAAGATTTTTGGACTTACACCACTTGTATTCTGAGTGCCTCATATATACATACACATAGGTCATGGTGAGAAATAGGCAAGAAATCAAATAGAAATTCATATAAAGCTAACCTAAAATTGCAAAAAAAAAAAAAAAAGGCTGGTCTAAATATTAAATTAGAATCATGGGAAAACAAATACAAACCTAACAGATTTGTAATACATTGTGATGCCTCATTCGGTGGAACAACAAAATAAAAAAAATTGTTGACTAACTAAATTTAGCCAATCTACTCCAAATTGCAGTCAAAATATCCAAATATACTGTAACATAAGAATTTTTTTTTCACAATTTTTAGATTATGAAATTCTAATTAATTTTTCCCCAATTTCTCGTACTTTTTTCTATCCAACAATTATGTATATATGCACCTCAGGTTGGTAACTAAATTCTACTATGAATGTGTGCATTTTTTTTGGTATTTTTTTACTGTAATCTAACCAACTTAAGTGAACTGAAATGTAATGTGTTGTAACTTAAGGTACTTAGGCCTATTTCTACACACTTCTCAAAAATAAGATTGTCTTACTCTAGTAGCACCATTCTACTACTGCAGTCTGCTCATTAAGCAAGTCTATGATGTTATACTACTCCATTTTAATTAACTAATACCGCCCTGGGTCCTGATATGCCCTGTTAAAAATGATCTAAGTTTAGAAGGCTTAGTAGGCACTTGGAGTAATAGGAGGTTAAGGCTTCCACTTTTCAAGACTATCACCACTTGTCAGTTGGGTTGTCAGCCCTGCGTGATTGCTGCCTTTACCCCCAGAACACCCAGCACTCATTTCCGATAGAGGCTGAAGTTTGGGTCAATTTAAAAATCTTGTTGAACATATGTAACATTTTAATTTTGTTGAGTTGTTTCTTGACTCACCTCATACTTCTTAACTCCCTCGCAGATCTAGATTTCGTCACTGTATTTGTAACATTCTTAATGCTGTTCATGTTCACAACTGACATCCAATGGTCTCCTCTCCTGCAGACTGACCTCCGTGCCATCTGATGGCTGACCGACGAACTTCTAAATCAATCCCCTCTCCTTATCACCGGGTATTTCAAAGTTCATAGTTGTGTTTTTATTCTTGCATATGTAAATTTTCTCCCAAATTGTGAGTTCCTTTGGTTTTTCCAATTGTTTAAGTAATTTTGTTTTGGTTTCTATTCTATGTTTTTCTGACCAGGCATGTGCAGCTATTGCAGATTTTTCTGTTTCTTCATTTTTAACATTTCTGAGGTGTTCCTTTAATCTTGATTTTAGATTCCTTTTTGTTTTTCCTATGTATATCCTTTCACAATATTTACAATTAATTTGATAAATTCCCAATTTTTTGCAGTCTTTAATCTTTTCATTTTTGTTTGTTTTTATTAAATTACCTAAACTGTAATTATTTTTTGGTGCTAATTTAATGTTGAATTTGTTGAAGATTTTTTTAAACTTGTCAAATACTAAAGGATGGTATGTGAACTTCAATTTTTTACCAATGTCTTTATCTGTGTGAAGAGTACTTTCATTAATCATTTTTTGTTCCTTGAATTTACTTATTTTCTTTGTGTTTCATCTTTTCTTGAAATCCATTATCCTTTGCAATTTTTATGATGTGTTTTTTCTCTTTATTGTAATTTTCTTTGCTCATGGGAATGTTCACAAGTCTGTGCGTTAAGCTATTAAATACTGCCTGTAAGTGTGAAAAATGGTTAAATCCTGTAGGTTTTATATAATTATCCATGTGAGTTTCTTTTCTGTAGATTCCAAATTCTATTTTCTTTTTTTCTTCATTCCTGATCAATTTAAGGTCTAAAGGTCCAAGGACCTTAAATTGATCAGGAATGAAGAAAAAAAGAAAATAGAATTTGGAATTTTTTTTCTTCATTCCTGATCAATTTAAGGTCCTTAAACCTTTAGACCTTATATTGATCAGTCATTTTGAAATTTTGTAGATTGTTGATCCAGTATTTTTAATTACTGGCCCCATTTTGTATTCCAGGTTTGTGAATTTTGGGGAGTCCATGAATATTTGTGTTTCTCACTTTTAATTGAAATTGTTCTTTTTCGGTTAGAGTTTTAACATTTTTAAGACAGTTTTCTACTTTTTTGATGGTTTTGGGTAGGGGATCAGACATACTTTTTTCATACTCTTGTTCTTTCAAAAGTTCTTCCATTCTATCTTGATAATCATCTTTATCTGAAATTATAATTATACATCAAATCAGATAACCAAAAAAAAAAAAACAAAATTCAATTAAAAGTGAGCAACCTAAAACAACCCAAATATCCATGGACTACCCAAAATTAACAAACCTGGAAACAAAATGAGGCCAGTAATTAACAATATTGGATTACCAACCTAAAAAATTTCAAAATGGCTGAATCCATCCATCCATCCATCCATAGTAATTCTGCCTGAGGGCAGGTCTTTCACTGCAGTCATAGCATTTTCATGCTATGCTTTGCAGCTTTACTAGAGAATTATATGGTAGCTTCCCGTTGCTTTCCACTAATGGTGGAATAATGAATTTAAAAGAATTAATAATTTTGAAAATCTACAGATTGAAAATTCATTAGAATTAGTTAAAAAATGCTTTTCATTATATGTATGAATAAATTGATAAACGAATGGAGAAAAACACAATGAGGATATATACCCATCAATAGGAACCTCAAACTCGATGCTATTCTTTTTGCAGACGATTTAGCTCTTCTGGCACTTTCCGAAAATGATTTGCAACGATCAATTTATAATTTACAAAAAAATAGGTGCCAAATTTAATATGGAAATATGAATTAACAAAACTAAAATTATGGCATTTCATGGGAAGGACCCCATACAAAGTAAAATCTGTCTCCAGAATAAAATTTTAGAGAGATCTAATCAATTTAAATATCTTGGATATTATCTCTCTATCTGGGATGAAAAAGATATCCCTGAGAAAATTACTAGTTATAATAAAAGTTTAGGAATTATTAATCAAGTTATGAAACCATCCCTTGTACAAAAAAACACCAGATTACGTTTATATAACACTTTGGCTAGACCAGTGTTGACCTATGGTAGTGAAGCATGGACACTAAAAAGACAACATGAAAGCAGAATAACGGCTTGTGAAATGAGATTCATGCAGAACAGTGGGTTACACCAGATGGGATCGGAAAAGGAACACCGATATCTTAAAAGAATTGAAGACTACGCCAATTTTGGAATATATTAAACAGTACCAACTAAATTGGAAACACCATCTTGGAAGAATGAGTTCAAATCGGATCCCCAAAGCTGTTTATAATTATATACCAAGAGGATGAAGATCACTGGGCCGTCCTATGAAACACTGGAGGGAAAATTTTCTATAGGATCGTAACAGGCCTTGGCCTAATACTTGGAAGAAAGAAGAAGAAATTAGAAAAAGTGGAAATCGAACCTACAGATAGATTAGTTTCCTTTGATGTCGTTTCATTATTCGCAAATGTATCGAAACAAAAAACTATATTGGAGATATTGAACAACTGGTTAAATAAAAACAACATAGATAGAGAGATCAGAGAGGACTATGTGCAATTAACTGAATTAAGTATTGACCAAATGTTTTTTACATTCAATGGGAGTATCTATAGACAAAAATCAGGGCTCTCAATGGGAAACCCATTATCACCTTTCCTGGCAAATTTATTTATGAGCGACTTTGAATGTAAAATCACAAAAGCACATCCCACAATGTTTAAATTTTAAAGCAGATATGTAGATGATATTTGTATTGTAGAAGAAAAATATGTAGAAGATTCCCTAAAACTGTTAATTATACAGAGTACAAACATTACATTTACAATAGAAACAGAAGAAAAACACATACCTTTTTTTTGGATCTTAAATTGGTTAGAAACGAAGAAAAAAGAAAAATTGAATTTGTGATTCATAGGAAAGAAACTCATATGAAAAATTTTATTAAATCAACAGGGTTCAATCCAATTGGACATAAATTGGCAGCCTTCAATAGTTTAACTCACAGATTGGTCAACTTACCCTTAAACAAAGAAGATTTCAAACAGGAGAAAAAAACACAATCAAAGTAGAAGAGAAAACAGGTTTGATGAAAAAATGGTACACAAAAGGATAGAAAAGTATAAGAAACAAAAAATTATCAGCAAAAGCACTCTTGAAAAAGGAAAAACCACCTATAAAAATACTGGAAATTCACATATCACCCTTGGGCACACAATAAATTCCAAAAGATATTTGACAAATTTAATATGAAATTAGCACCGAAAAATGACCACAATTTAAATAAACTAATAATCAACAAAAATGAAAAAAACTTATCAAAGTAAAAAGTCAGGAATATATCAAATTGAATGTACTGGTTGTAAAAAAATATATATATAGGGAAAACAAAAAGAAACCTGAAAATTAGAACATGGAACACATAAGAAATATTAAAAATGGTGAAATAGAAAAATCTGCAGTTGCTGCTTATGCATGGGCGGAAAAACACAATGTAAATTCAAACACTAAATTATTAAAACAGTTACAAAATACAAAAAATAGAAAATTACAAATATATCAAACCAAAATTCAGAGCATTTTAACATATAGTGCTGAAGTCTGGCAAATTCCTACCAGGGAAATGAAAAGAATTTTAAGTACAGAAATGGATGTTTTAAGATCAGCTGGAAAATCTAGAATGGATAGAATACGAAATAAAGAAATAAGGGAAATTATGGGTGTACAAGAGGAGCCGGACATCATAGACATCATAGAAAAGAAAAGATTGCAGTGGTATGGTCATGTCAAACGAATACCAGAGCAAAGATTGCCAAAAATTGTTATGGAATGGATCCCAATGGAAAGGAGGAAGAGAGGAAGACCGAAGAAAACTTGGATAGAAGGGGTACAAGCAGCTATGAATATCAGAGGAATGGAGGAAGATCAATGGATGGATAGAGAGGAATGGCGTTTGGTTTCCGGAAGACGGCGGCAGCTGCTATGATACCGGATGATGATGATGACAAAATACAAAGGAACTCACCATTTGGGGAAAAAATTTACATTCAAAAGAACAAAAATAAACCACTAGATCTCGTGTATATGAAGCCAGCACTTTAGCACTGACCTAAATATTTTGCTAACATAGTGTCATTAAATGGCTTTGTTTTCACTGAAAAACAACAGAACATTTTCGGTATCCTGTCATGTACAGTTTGTACATTTGTACTCTTGTGAATTGCATGCTAAAGCTTGCATATTTTAACAATGAGTCCAATCAATCTTTTTGAGTGACAGTGTAGCTCATACTAGTCTACTTTACAGAAAACAGTAATTAATTAATTTATTACTGACAACCACAACTTCATAGCAGTTATGCCTATAACTAGCAAGTGGTGTGGAAACTTTACAAATGAGCTGGTATTACAAAAATAGCCTATGAATGTACATGCCTGCTAAGCATATTGCTAATACTGTAAAAATCCATTGATATAATTATATGTGATATATATTTGTAGACAAATAAAAACAAATTAGAGAACCATTTCATGCCATGTATCTATGGTTTCAAGACAATGAGAAAGTAACATATTACAATAGGTCCCATGTCGTAGATTTGATGGCATGTAAAAGAACCTACTTAAATAAAAAGTCTATGCAAACTTAAGATTAAATTAAAATGCTTCATACCTCACCTCATATCTAGTCTTCTGCTCAGGAGGGCTTCATCTTCTGTACTCTCTTGTCGACTGATATGTCGATCTGAAGAACTACTTCTTCCCTCTGTTGTTGGACTGATAAACCTCCAGATCCAATCTGAATCTGCGAGAATTTCAAAGTTCATAAGTTTGTCTTTCTTTTTTTTTATGTGGATTTTTTTTTTCCCAAACCATGAGTTCTTTTTGTTTTTCTATTTGTTTAATTAGATTGGCTTTTGTATCAATTAGATGTTTTTCAGACCAAGCATGAGCAGCTACTGCTGACTTTTCCACTTCACCATTTTTGACATTTCTAAGATGTTCTTTCACCCTTGTTTTCAAATTTATTTTTGTTTTTCCTATGTAAATTTTGTCACAATCCCTTCATTTGATCTCATAAATTTGTGATTTGTTTTTTCTTCAATTTTTTCATTTTTATTGGTTTTAATTATCCTATTTAGGCTGTATTCATTCTTTGGTGCCAGTATTATAATTAAATTTTTAAATTTTTTTTTTTAAACTTCTGATGTTTCAGTGGATGGTAAGTGAATTTCTTGAATTTTATTTTTTCTTCTGTTTGTTTTATAAGTGTGCTTTCATTAATTAATTTTTGTCTTTTAAATTTATTTATTTTCTTGTTCACCATATTTTCTGTAAAGCTGTTTTCTGTAGCAACATTAATTCCTTCCATAATAATTCTGCCCGAGGCAGGTCTTTCACTGCAATCGTAGAATTTTCATGCTATGCTTTGCAGCTTTACTAGGGAATTATAGGTGTAGTAGCTTCCCGTTGCTTTCCACATCGGTGAAGGGTTTTGATGAAAATGATGATGATGATGGCCGGATGATTTTCGGGGACCATTGGGCTCTAAGCTTCCTGAAATTTGTCTTACAGGTGAGGAAAAACCCTGAAATAAACCTCACCCAGGAAGCTTGTCCCGATTGGGGATCGAACCCGGGCCCGCTGCATGACAAGGCAGCATGCTACCTCGAGACCACAGCGGTGGACTCAACATTAATTATATATTATTTTTCTTTTTCATAATTTTCTTTGCTTATAGGTATATGTACTAATCTAAGTGTCAATTGAACACTGTTCATAGTTAAATATTTCTTGTTAAATTTAGATCTAAAAATGGGATTTGTCTTTCAGTTTATGCAAACTTTTCTTTTTTGCTCAATTTTATGACATCAATGATCTAAGATATTATAGACCAATATTGAATAAAGTAATAGCTTTTAAGTAGGCCTTCATTTATACACAATTCAAAATCTCATAAAACAAAATTTTATATGTAATTTTTTTTTTCCATATAAAGGTATTTCATTACATAAATGGCAGTATAATAATATGAGAAACACCATTACTCATTGAATCAAGACTGGCACTGTAGTCAAGCTGTTTAAGGTATCAATACCTTGGTGCAGAACTAAGGTGCTAGTGCTGGTTTCAGCCCCCAAGGGTGTTATAATAGGGATGTGTTCCACCAAAGGGCTTAAGATGGAAATTTAAAGTAATTCTTCGGAGGTCTAGGCAGTGTTAAAATACATACTTATTTGAAGTTCTACCAAGGTATAAAGGGAAGATTCTATGCTAAAGGGTAGTCGAGTTATACATAAATAAATAAATAAAACTTAATTATATATTTTGACTTCTAAAATAATTCAATACATAGATATAAGAACTAAATCTAATTCTAGCTAAACTAAATTGAATTATTATTCCTACATTGTATACTTCGATGTTAAAAGAGAGAGAGAGATATATATATGTGTAGAGACCTAACATTTGATTCTACATTATTCTATAAGTTTTTAAAGTTATTATATTATTATTACTTCAACAAAAGTATTATGATTACATTTTCTAAACCTTGAATAAATTAAGTAAATTAAGTAAATGATGACTCTGGAACAACAAGACAGTCATGTCTCTTGGTCCTTTAAATACATAGCTAACAGTACTCTGCTTTCTCTCTCCCTGTGTTTGCCCAGAGGAGCAGACAGTCTAATTTCAGCAATTTTACAGTTAGCTTTCCAAAATATTCTTGCATGGCTTCATATCTCTCAAATATTAAATTATTCCTTATATTAGACCTTTATCATAATTCATAATTTTTGGTTTGAAATTAAATATCTATTTTCTTAACCTACAATATTTCCCTGTTATAACAAAGAGACAGAAATTTTTTTCATTCAATTTTAGCCAGTATGGGATTAGTGCTTGCCCAGCATCTAAAGAAATTTGAGTAGCTACAATAAGTAGCAGTTCCAGGTTGATAAAACAAGCAATAACAGCTGGGGATCTGACATGCTGACTAATATGTCAGCCCTATACTGGCTGGTTAATTGATCATGCTTATGATTAATGCAGTGCTGCCTTGTCATGCAGCGGTCCTGGGTTTGATTCCCGGTTGGGACAGGCTCCTGGGTGAGGTTTTTCCTCACCTGCAAGACAAATGTCAGGAAGCTTAGGGCCCAACGGTCCCCGAAAATCATTCGGCCATCATCATCATCATCATCCTTCACTGGTGTGGAAAGCAACTGGAAGCTACCACATCTATAATTTCCTGGTAAAGCTGCAAAGCATAGCATGAAAATGCCATGATTGCAGTGAAAGACCTGCCCTTGGGCAGAATTACTATGGAATGGAATGATTAACACATGTGGATATGAGGCCAGCATCTGACTGGTAGGCCAAGGGCCTTCTAGATTTGTCACCCCATGCAATTTGAATTAATTGAATCAAAGAAAATTCTCTTTGCAATGAAAGTGTATTTTTAAATGAGTCTAATTTTGTATAAATGCATTATTGAAATCATTATTTGTAGATTAGGTGAAGTTGGAAGATTGGAAACACCAAAAATTCAGGGCAAATATGATACAGGACAGTTGTTCCTCCATCGAGTGTTTGGATATCGGGGCGTTGTCTTATTTCCTTGGTTGGCAAGAGTTTATGATCGAGATATTCCTAATAAGAGAGATAAGTATGTATGCTACTTATTAAAACTTTGTACACAGTATTTTTTCTCATAAAAAGATAATTCTTGAATGTAACTTTTCCATATTTTTTTTTGTATATTATATTGCATAAATTGACATATATATTAATGCTTCTCATTAGATAAAGAAATATGTTATTTTAAATTTACTGGGTTTAGTTAAATAGACACTACTTGTTAGGTAATTGCTAATGTGTCAATGTTACAAAGGCAGTGTTTTTAAATAAATTGGATGGTTTTGCCACTTCTGTATTTGTCATTGGATCTGAGGTTTGCAAGTTCAGAACTAGTTCGGGTTGATACAAATATATAAATATAAATGAGCTTTAAAATAGATTGGAAGGTAAGGAAAGCAACATACAAGAACCTCAGATTACAGTATATAAGCTCTGAAAGCAAAATTTGTCAGCTCTTTCACACTAGCTTCTGAATCTTAAGGCTTATGAGCAGGATGACCATATTTCTCACAGTCTAAAACGGTACACTTTACATATTTTGTTTAAAAAATACAGTAATTATTAATACACGTAAAAACATTATAAAAAATTATGCATCACATTGTACAATTGCTAGTCAGTCAGTCAGTTTTGTCTTACATCAGAAATACTCCTCAGACTGATTATTTTTTTAGCACTCGTTTTTCAACAGTAGGACAGGACACAGCAACAAAAAAGGGACTGCCCTGCAAAAAAAAGGTGACAAGTGGTCACCCTACTTATAAGTGATATGATAAAAAATCTTAAAAAGAAAAATAACATTATTATATTGGATCTGTATCAGATTAGATCCTGAACATATATACTGATGATGTTTTTATTATTAATTTAACATTTCTCAATGAAAGATAAATTAAATTTGAAGAGAAAAATTTTTCGCCTAGACCGGGACTCGAACCCGGGACCCTTGGCTTTCCGGGCCAAGTGCTCTACCAACTGAGCTACCGAGGCGAGTTACGATCTAGACGCAAATTTTTCTCTTATATACGTTGTAATTCCCTATCGCCAAATGCTTTTGAAACCATTGTTTCTATCTTTGCAAATTGCGGCTTCTTAGTTAAGAAGACATTTATTGGAAATTTAACATTACTTTAAAAGCCAGTAAGGCCTCTAATGATGTTTTTATTATTAATTTAACATTTCTCAATGAAAGATAAATTAAATTTGAAGAGAAAAATTTCATTGAGAAATGTTAAATTAATAATAAAAACATCATTAGAGGCCTTACTGGCTTTTAAAGTAATGTTAAATTTCCAATAAATGTCTTCTTAACTAAGAAGCCGCAATTTGCAAAGATAGAAACAATGGTTTCAAAAGCATTTGGCGATAGGGAATTACAACGTATATAAGAGAAAAATTTGCGTCTAGATCGTAACTCGCCTCGGTAGCTCAGTTGGTAGAGCACTTGGCCCGGAAAGCCAAGGGTCCCGGGTTCGAGTCCCGGTCTAGGCGAAAAATTTTTCTCTTCAAATTTAATTTATCTTTCATTGAGAAATGTTAAATTAATAATAAAAACATCATTAGAGGCCTTACTGGCTTTTAAAGTAATGTTAAATTTCCAATAAATGTCTTCTTAACTAAGAAGCCGCAATTTGCAAAGATAGAAACAATGGTTTCAAAAGCATTTGGCGATAGGGAATTACAACGTATATAAGAGAAAAATTTGCGTCTAGATCGTAACTCGCCTCGGTAGCTCAGTTGGTAGAGCACTTGGCCCGGAAAGCCAAGGGTCCCGGGTTCGAGTCCCGGTCTAGGCGAAAAATTTTTCTCTTCAAATTTAATTTATCTTTCATTGAGAAATGTTAAATTAATAATAAAAACATCATTAGAGGCCTTACTGGCTTTTAAAGTAATGTTAAATTTCCAATAAATGTCTTCTTAACTAAGAAGCCGCAATTTGCAAAGATAGAAACAATGGTTTCAAAAGCATTTGGCGATAGGGAATTACAACGTATATAAGAGAAAAATTTGCGTCTAGATCGTAACTCGCCTCGGTAGCTCAGTTGGTAGAGCACTTGGCCCGGAAAGCCAAGGGTCCCGGGTTCGAGTCCCGGTCTAGGCGAAAAATTTTTCTCTTCAAATTTAATTTATCTTTCATTGAGAAATGTTAAATTAATAATAAAAACATCATTAGAGGCCTTACTGGCTTTTAAAGTAATGTTAAATTTCCAATAAATGTCTTCTTAAACTAAGAAGCCGCAATTTGCAAAGATAGAAACAATGGTTTCAAAAGCATTTGGCGATAGGGAATTACAACGTATATAAGAGAAAAATTTGCGTCTAGATCGTAACTCGCCTCGGTAGCTCAGTTGGTAGAGCACTTGGCCCGGAAAGCCAAGGGTCCCGGGTTCGAGTCCCGGTCTAGGCGAAAAATTTTTCTCTTCAAATTTAATTTATCTTTCATTGAGAAATGTTAAATTAATAATAAAAACATCATTAGAGGCCTTACTGGCTTTTAAAGTAATGTTAAATTTCCAATAAATGTCTTCTTAACTAAGAAGCCGCAATTTGCAAAGATAGAAACAATGGTTTCAAAAGCATTTGGCGATAGGGAATTACAACGTATATAAGAGAAAAATTTGCGTCTAGATCGTAACTCGCCTCGGTAGCTCAGTTGGTAGAGCACTTGGCCCGGAAAGCCAAGGGTCCCGGGTTCGAGTCCCGGTCTAGGCGAAAAATTTTTCTCTTCAAATTTAATATATACTGATATTTAAATTAATATTGGAAAGTAAACATTATGATGTTATATCATTAATAGTGAGTGGAGAACTTATTTTAATCGACTCACCTCATACATTTTCAAACTTCTTTGATACCAACGGTTTCAGACAAAATCATGTCCTTCTTCAGTGGAAGCCATGACTGAAGAAGGACATGATTTTGTCTGAAACCGTCGGTATCAAAGAAGTTTGAAAATGTATGAGGTGAGTCGATTAAAATATGTTCTCCACTCACTATTAATATATACTGATGTTGGCCTTTATGGTTATGTTTTAAATTTTACTTTAGAAATTTAAAGTTGTTAAACACACTTGAATTAAAAAAATTTAATCAATATGAGGTGAGTGATAAAAAATTCTACCTTGATAAAAATTTAATCTGCTCTTTACACCTCGTCACATATTAGCTCTTTTTCTTGGACCGGTTTAAAGGAATCACTTCCATCCTCAGTCAACAACCATTATTGGCTGAGGATGAAGATGATACCTTTGAAACTGATTTAAGAAAGAGCTACTGAGTTGAGATGTAAAGAATCAATTCAATTTTTTTAATAAAATACTTAAATTCCTTTCAATTTCATGTTAATTACACTTTAAAATGATCTAATAACTATTTAACTTTGAAATATAAATAGATAGACCAATATGCAGGATAGAGAAGGTCTTAATCTATATATTTGCCTTTGAAAAGGGTAAAGAAATGATAAAATGCTGTAGAAATTTAATGTTTCTGTTTTATTGATATTATGCTGTCTGTTTTTTTGTGATAATGTTGTACAGAAAGTGAAAATATGTTTTCAGCCAAGAAGAAGTGAACTATAACCATGTTGGAAAGGAAGTTAAAGGAAGAACTCACACATTCTATCAGGTGCTGATAGATTCCCGGGACTGTCCATACATTGTAGGTACTATGATGCTCATTACATATAGCATCCAAAAAGATATTTATATTATATAACAAGTATCGCTCCTTTTTCATATATTTGTCACAGTGTTAATTTTTTTACATTATTGGATCACAAATTATGAGGATTTTAATGGTTCACCAATCAGATTATTCACAATATTTCTATAGATCATGTTGACCTTGGATGCAATTTTTTAAAGGAAAATTTGATTATATGACTTCCTTTTAGAAGGGAATTTTGAACTTATTTTGTAAGGGTTTTGTATTTGTGTATGTTATTTTGTATATGTGTGTGTGTTTGTTTTTTTGTATACAAGTTTTGTTTGTGTGTATATATGTTTTAAGTGTGTGTGTTTCATTTGTTATGTGTGTGTTTTTGTGTGTATGTATGTGTGGTATTTCTATTTTTTATGGAAAATTAACTGCATGATCCACTGCAGAACAATATTACATGCATCTTTTTCTTCTTCCTTCCAAGTATTAGGCCAAGGCCTGTTACGATCCTATAGAAAATTTTCCCTCCAGCGTATATTACATGCATTTTACACCCAACTTCACATTACACAATATCCAGGCATACTTCATATACTGCTCAAAACAATTAGAGGAACACTATGAAATATGCAAATATGTTTTCATTGGATAAAGGTACAAACATGAAATTAATAAAGTACATTATTTGTGGTTATTTATTTATTTATTTATTGCTCATGTCAGTGAAAACAAATGAATAACGCTGACAATTAACTTTTCAAATAATTCCGCTACGTAAGCAATTGAATATTGTGCTTATTTTTCAAAGTTAAACACTCGTTATATAGAGTTAGTATCGTGTATGGCCTCCACGACATTTGATGACAGTTTGGCACCTTCGTGGCATGCTCCCAATAAGATTCTGGATTTCCTCTTGTGGGATATTCTCCCATTCCTCCTTCAGAGCATCTCCAAGTTGCTGCAGAGTTTGTGGAGCTTGATGTCGGTTCCGGACCTTCCTGTCTAGAAGATCCCACAAGTGTTCAATAGGGTTGAGGTCTGGGCTGACCGCTGGCCACTCCATTACTTCAATTTCATTCCTCCTCAGGAAATCCCTGGTGACAGCCGCAGAATGTGCCCTTGCATTATCCTGCATAAACAGAAATCCAGGGCCTACTCCAATGGCAGCAGGTACTACATGCTCTTCCAGAATGTGCTTGATATACTGGACAGCATTCAGTCGCTGGAGAACAAGTACAAGGTCCGTACGATTGTTGTACATAACTCCGGCCCACACCATTATGGAACCTCCTCCGAATATATCAATTTCCTGTACAGCCTCTGCAGAAAATCTTTCTCCTGGCCATCCCCACACCCTCAATCGACCATCACAACGTGTAAGTGGATTCGTCCGAGAAGAGCACAGACTCCCACTGGTTCAGGTTCCAATCACCATGGTTTTCAGCATTCGTACGTCTTGCTGCTTTATGCCCATTTGTTAAGCGTAGTTTTTTAACGGGCCTTTTTGGACGAATATTCTCTTTCCGTAATCTATTCCTTATGGTTTGGTCTGAAACCCGGATTCCGGAAGCCATATGAAGGTCATTCTGCAGGTCTTTTGCAGTTTTTGTACGCTGTCGAAGAGCAGAAAGAACAACGTTTCTGTCATCCTGGGGGCTTGTTTTAAATTTATGGCCCTGGCCACGTCTTCTACAATACTGACCTGTCTCTCTGTGCCTGTTGCGTAACCTGGACACCACGGAAGGAGAAACCCCAAGCTCTCTAGTCACTTGTCGCAGAGATTGACCATGTCGTAAAAGATGTAGAGCATGATACACTTCAAACTCATTTAAATGCCTCATTTTGTCAGAGAATTCAATAAACAAGGCAATAATCAACATTCATCACTATAGCAACATCAGGAAGCTTACCAATTAGAAGTGGCCAGTGCCTTCCAAAATAAAAAATGTATCTATATTTGTTATTTGAGGTAATTTCTCTGTATTTAGGCCATGGATATTTAAAATATGTATCCAATGATAAAATTAATAATTCAATTTACATATTGTCCAACTTTCAGCATCACAGCTTTAAAAAACAATTACTTATTCAATTTATTATAAGTGTTCCTCTAATTGTTTTGAGCAGTGTATAAATGAATACCATGGCCTTTCTCACATTTTTCCAAAACAACTATTTTACAATCTTCCAAATTAAAAAAAATTCATCTCAAGTGGATTTCCATAATTGAATAGTTGCCCCGAAAACAGATCTAATCCATAAACTACAAATTTTTGGGAAAACTAAAAAAGTGCATAATGTTCATTTTGTGGCTATTACCTTTATTATATCATATACATTTTTAATCTCTCAACCTATTGGAAAAATATACAGCCAATTTGAATTAATTATTAACAATTTAATACAGAATTGAGTGTAAAAGTGATCATCTTTATAGAGTGGAAAAATGATCTAACCCATATATAACTAAAAATGCTACAATAAGAAATAGATAATGTTACTTCCTATTGTATTTTCAAGTAGAAAATAATATTGAACACTGATACAGTTAGAACAATTTACATTTAATGTTATTTTGTTACATTCTTTGTGTCTTTCTTATTTTCACTCAATTTCTCTAGAGGATTCTGATAGAATTCACTGAACTGTGTGGAATGAATTTGCACGTGTGCAGTAATTGTTTTTCTGCACTGCTACTCATAACTTCACTAACTGCTTCAGCTATTTTGTTACAGATAGATCACTATTTGCTTCAATGCCAACTTTTAAAAATAAATAAAACAGGTCTAGAAGAGAGTTATGGGGTAGTTTTACATCCAGCATGCTGTGATATTCTCCAGGTAGATTACTAATCCACAGAAAACTCAATCTTCAAATTTTTGTTAGATCTCTTTTTGGGACGACTATTCAATTTTACATTTGTATAATATCATACACCACACACATAAGTCTCGCATCTAATCAAATCGTGTGTTGTATTTACAGTGACTCACTTCCATCTACTATCTTTTCAATGACTATTTAACTCATGTCCCAAATGGGAGTCAATGACCAATCACGTTTCAATGATTTCTGTTTTACAACCAATCAGAGTCGTGTTTCACGAGATATTTATCAGTGTTATAATTACCATATTAAAGAAAGCTCCTCCTTTTTAATATTCTGAACAGGTCTGACCATTATTTTGCTGTGACTGAGCCTGTGAGAAATACGGCTACCAAATTGTATATATAGTGCATGAATGTCAACAGTTAATATAAAAACATTTGTAGCAATTGATTATACCACCAAAAAAACAAACCACTGTTTGTACTTTCTTAAATGTATTTTTTCCCAGGTAACAATCCAGAAAAATATAATTGTTATATTTACATCATACGACATCAGAAATTAATTAATATACAGTTTGATGCGTTTCATTTTTTCTCCACTAGAGTGCATTCTTACAATATTGTGTTCCTTTGGCAATAAATAGTATGATCTGGTTGTAGTGATAAACAAAAGAAGCAGATGAAGTGTACCAATCGTTTCTCATTTGTTTTCAAACATCGCTGTTTACATTAAATATATAAATATTTTAAAATAACTATAGTTAAATAATGATTTGTGAGTAAACAGCTTAATTTTATTCGCTAAATAGTCCTAACAAATGCCACTCTTGATTTCCAAATTCTCCAGATAAATTCACTCCTCACTTCGTGAGTCGTGAATTTATCAATAATTTGGAAATCACTTGTGGCATTACTTATGATAATTACACTTATTATCCATCAATAACACGTATCACCCAACCAACAAGTTAAGAGAATTTATTAATTTACAAAATTCTCTTTGTATTAATCAAATTTACAGTAGGAAGTAACACTATTAGATATTTCAAAATACTGTGCGAGGTAATTTACAATTTATAAATTGAGTCGATAAATGTTTTTACTGACTCAATTTTAAATTCTCTTAGATGTTTGGTTATGAATTTTGAGTTAGTAACTAACCAATATCCTCCAATTTTATAGATACCTGCTATTAAGAAATTCCATGAGGAAATTGATTTCTCTATTTAGACCCAAAACAGTGCATGTTATGTACTTCTGTTATGAGGCAGGATTTTTTAGACCATGGTGCAAAACATGGATTGTGTTTATATTGGCAAAAAAATGGCTAAGATATAATTTATAAGAAATTGGCTAAGATGATGTCTATGAAAATATGCACTGTGTTTGTTGATTATAGAGAGCACAGACAGAGGCAGTAACATTTTTAGGAAATCAGGATAGCAGTAGGAGTTTGTATGCTATTCCTGGTCTAGATTATGTTGCCCATGAAGATATTCTACCATACACAACGACAGAGAAACAACCTTTACAGCATGAATTGTTTGACAAGTTCCTGATGTATTATCCTGACAAAGGTAAGTTAAAATATATAACTAAATTGTATATATTGCTCAAAAAACTAGATGAATGTGTTTAAATCAAATAAATGTAAGTAAGTTTTGACAGTTAATTTCTATGGATTGAAGTATTGTTTAAAGCCAGAATAAATATCTTGTGGGATTTGTTACTTTTCCTCTAAATAAATTAGTGAAGTTTCAAGAAATGCTAAAATCAAAATGATCTTTCAGTAACTTAATTTTTTGTAAACACGTTTTAACAACAATCTGTGGTAGGAAATTATTTTTTGTTCTCTGAGGCCAATACAAAACTATGAGACACATGAATGAAATATAAATTTCACAAGCAGTCACACTAATTTAAAATGGCCTATTCCATTTGTCTTCAGGATTCTTCATTTCATCTTATCTATAGGCTAATGAGCCAATACAGAGAGACATGTGGATACAAGAGCAGCTCAGACAAATGGATAAGAAGAAGAAGAAAGTAATACAGGATAGATATGTACAAGTATTATCAGCTTTGCGCAGATGCAATTCTACAATCAGATATCTACAAAATTATTTATCAACAGTACCAACTTGTATAATTTCTGTTCATACTGTAAAAATGCCCTTAACAGTGCAGGTTTAAAATCAAGAATATCCTTTTAACTCCTTGTTTGACACATCAGCACAAAGAAACCTGTCTCAACCATGTCAACTAACACCTAGCACCTCTGTCAATGGAAGCTGTTTTCTTCACAGATGAATCAAGATTTAATTTAACAGCTTTTAATGTCCTGGAGAACATTTTTCTCCAATCACTGTTATTAAACATGACAAATTTTGAGGAGATTTGATTAGGGTTTAGACTGGCATTATTATAGTTTCTCAGACAGAACTTGTCATTATCCCACAGGACATGAATGCCGATGTTTACAATAATGGCATTATCCTTGAATGTGTCATTTCTTCTTCTTCTTCTTCTTCTTCACGGTTTAGACTTATTTGCTAGCCTGTTCCGGCTTCAAATTGCTGCTTTTTCCATCTTTTCCTTGGTCTTCCCAAGCTTCTTCTTCCTCGTGGTGAATTGTTGTATGCTGCTTTTGGTATTCTATTCTCAGTCATCCTTGTCAAGTCTTCTTTCCAGTTTGTTCTGTATTTCTCTATTGTTGTGTTTTGTTCTTCTATTTTTAGTTGTCTTATTTCTGTGTTATGTTTTTTGTCTGTTCTTTGATATCCTGCTATTGGTCTGAGGAATCTCATTTCAGCAGCTTGTATCCTGGCAGATATGTGTCATATCCTTTGCTTATTTTGTATGGATCCTAATTTTCTCTGAATGCTAGATCACATACAGCACAAATACCAAAGATGTATTTGAAGAGAAAAATATATGCCAGACTGGGGTTTTAAGCCAGGACCTTTGATTTTATGCCAATGCTCTACCAATTGATTTACCTGAGCACTCCAATCTAAATGCAGATTTTTCTCTTATACATCGTTAATTCCCGAGCATCAAATGCTACGAACCGTTGCTTGATCATGCAAATGACGGCTTCTTTTTTAAGAAGACTTTTATTGGGAATTTAAACATTACTTTATAAACCCAAGTAGGGTTTTTTTTGTTATATTTTTAATATAATAATATATGCTCAGACTGAGGTTTGAACCCAGGACCTTTGGCTTTCTATGTCAATGCTCTACCAACTGAGCTACCTGAGCACTCCAATCTAAATGCAAATTTTTCTCTTAACAATTGTTAATTTCCCGAGTGCCAAATGCTACGAACCATTGCTTGATCATGCAAATGATGGCTTCTTTTTTTAATAAGACTTTTGTTAGGAATTTAAACATTACTTTATAAAGCCAGTAGAGTTTCTTTTGATGTTTTTATTTTTAATTTAATACTTCTCACTGAAGGACAAATTATATTTGAAGAGAAAAATATTTGCTCAAACTAGGGTTGAACCCTCCTACTAGAACAACTTTTTGAATGATGGATTAGCTTGCATGCAGTCCTGTTCTGAATGAAATTGACCATCTGTGGGATAAGCTAGAAAAACTTGGCTCTCAAGCATCCTGCTGTGCCTGAAGAATGAGAGAGAATCTCACAAATCTCTATTAGGTGTATGTATATACCATATTTACATATAGACAAAAATGGAAGCAACACAGACAGAATGAATGAAGATAGATATCCAAAACAAATAACAAAATACAAACCTAAAGGCACCCAAGATGTGGGCAGACCTAGAAAGAGATAGGCTGAAGTCGGAACGGGTCAACAGACCTAATCCATGAATGCAGATGATGATGATGACTCGAATTTAAGATGACCCCCAATTTTGAAGAAGGGGGAAGTGGACAAGTCAGCAGTAGCAGCCCATGCTTGGTCTGAAAAACATTTAATAGATACAGAAGCTAGCCTAATCAAACAAACAGATAAACTAAAGGAACTCACAGTCTGGGAAAAAATCCACATCCAAAAAAACAAAAAAGAAAAACTCATGAATTTTGAAACCCGCAAATTTTGACCTAATCCAGAGGTTCATCGGTCCACCGACAGAAGTAAGAAGGAAACCGCCAAGAAACGACATAACACCGGTCGACCAGAGGCTACTGACGATGGAGATAAGCTCCGAAACTGCAGTATAGAAGAAAAAAGATATGAGGTGAGGTAATAAAAACATTAATTTAATTATTAAATTAAACCTCATAGTGTTCTTTCCCTGTGAAAGTTAAATTAAACTATTTTGTTTATCCATCCTTCAGCTTGTTCTTTAATAATAATCACTTCATTTGTTATCTTTGATTGAAGTTCCTCATTACCCAAGATAACACTTTCTTTGGAAATTTTTAGTCTATCTTCGACTTTAGTTCCTAATTCCTCAATTTTATCTTGGCAACTTTGCCTTACCTCAATCAAAGATGATTATCAGCCTTTTCATTACATTTTTCTATCTCTTTTTTTTACAAACATCTATTTTATTTTCACACTCTTTGCCTATATTAATTATTCTCTGTTCGAGTTTGGAATTATTTTGTTTGCATTCTAATCTAATGCTTTCTGACTTTTTGTCTATTTATAAGTTATTTTCTTTATTTTTTTTACTGAGATTAGAAATAAGTTTTGAATTGTCATTCCTAATTTCTTTTAATTCAGCACTGTTCTTTTCTAATTTGTTACTAAGATTAGTTACATTAGGTTCTAGTTTATTACTGAGAATTGAATTGTCACTCCTAATTTATTTTAATTCATCACTGTGCTTTTCCGATTTGTTGCTAATATTACAAATGTCAGTATTATTCTTTTCTAATTTATTACTAAGATCTGAAATATTATTTATTAATAATGCTACCTAAGGAGGTGTATCATTAGTTTCATTACTACTTACATTGTTAGACATCATTAAATTTTCTTGACCTTCACTAATTATTTGTTCACTTTCAACATTAACAATTTTATAAATTATATTTTCATCATTGGCCATTGTTGGGTATTTTACCATTTTCTTATTTCTTAGAATCATTAATTATTATACACTTTTCAACTATTTCACTTAGGTAACTTTTAACTGTACTCACTTTTGAAAATTTGTATTCCTTTCCTCACTCTCGTGGTCCTTGGTCCGGTTCAAGTCCCTGGTTCAGTTCACATTCAGGTCCCTGATTCAATTCATGTTCAGGTCCCATGTTGTAGCACCATTTAATGTGCGATATTAAATATGATGTCCCACAATGAAGTCATTAATAGCAGATTGATGAGTGATGAAGATGAATGGCCTGCATTGATGTATCATTTAATGGTGATATTTTCTCAGGGTTGTAGTTAGTTGATCGTAATAGTAAAAATTGCTATTACCTGCCACGGCACTTAAGAATCCCCTCAGGGGAGTGTAGGAAAGTTTCTTTTATTATGAAATAACAACATAGTTTTATTGATAAAGATAAATGTGAGTTCATTAAAGTTATCACTTAAATGTCATAGAATGTTGTATGGAATTGTTTGAATATTAACCAATTGATGACTAACTTTAATAAGATGTCGGTTATTAAAATTTACTTTAAAGTAAAAATATTATTTGATAAATTGGAGGGTTGTTTCTGATCTCTGATAACAAATGATTTTTAAGTTTTACCTTAAGGATAGCCATTTCTCCACCATCGAGCATGCTCTAATTGATGGCTCTTCACCCGAGCTATGGTTCGGCATCGGAGTTTCCACTGCAGAAGACTCTTACACAACACAGCCACGTCTAGAAGTTCCCACTCCTCTTTATATGCTTTCCAGAGACTGTCTATTGTTCAAGGACGCCTGTTTCCCAGTGTCCTTTTGAAGAGTCCAAAGACACAAAGTCCATCGGTGATGCATCAGGAGACTTCACTGGGATGTTGCTGAATGGAATAGCATGTATTCCAGTTTCCTGTCAGGGTTGAACCCGAAGTGTGACTGGAGGCCTTGTCTTGGTGCACCCAGACTTGGTTTTTGTCTGTACCATAGAGAGCTGGGATTTCATTCGGGTAAATTGGGGTGAGAACGTCTTCCTGGTATTACTGGGAGTTGATTTTGACCTTTTTAGCTACTCTACGAATGGTCAGTTTTTCATTGTAGCAATATCCCGCGATGACCATAAATCCATTGGAGAAACTTTCTCTGCATGTGGCATACCACTCTTGAAATTTTTTTTCACCCCTTTCTCTATAGTAAATTGCCTGGGGTTTGTTGCAGTCTCCTATATAAACATATGCTTCATCAAGTGTGACCAAAAATTTCCATTTTTCTCCTGCCATGTGCTTTTCATAGTCTCCTGCTGTTGGTGCGGCATTTGGCAATGTGATGTGGCAACAATTTATGAACCCTGTTTTTGTGGTGCTTCTCAATGTTTAAATCTTTGTTTATTATGATGTTTACAGTTTTAAGGGATAATCCCAATCTGTTCACAATCACCCTTTGTGTGGCAGGGTTACCACCAGAGATAAGGGCCTTGACTTTTCTGATTACACCTGGGGTGTGGGTAGTAGCAGGTCGTGGATTTGCCCGTTTTTACCCTTTTGGAATTAATCCCAAGTGACCCTTTCCCTTTTTATTAAGCACTGAGCTAATTCCACACTTTGACACCATAAAATAATGTTTTTGCAAGCCTCAATAATCGCGGAATAACTATAATTAGCATCGGAAAGGGCAGTAATGTACCCTTTCCAAAATGGGTCTATCTTCTTAGGCATTATGAGAGCAACATGCATGTGAGTATAACAGAAGCAGCACACTGACTGGTTTGATCACCTCGCACACTCCTGTCCTGATGACTCACACTCCGTCACAATCTACATGGCAATTCGTTATCGGAGATCGGAAGCAACCCTCCATAGAATGATTAATAACTTCGAAGATGATGGCTCAAATTATTGAATTTACTTTTATTTATAAGTAAATCACTTTTTCATATAATGGAGGACATTTCTAACGGTCATTTTGTTCACTAAGACTTTTTTGTTTATTTTATGAATAAATTGTATATTAGGTGATGAAGATTTATACATTCAAGTCATTTTTAACATTTTGAAACCATTTGGTTCACTAATATGGAGAAAGAGACTTAAATTCTCATGTTTCTTGAAGAACTTTAACTAAACACGTCTTACTCCTTTTGAATACTATAGCCATCTTGTCTTCTTGTAGGATAAAAATCCAGTATTAATGTTATATTCAAGAAGCTTTTTGATTAGTCAATGATAAGGAAGGAGTACTATTGGCTGACTCCTATCCAAATCATCCAACCTCATTAATTTATATATATATAAATGTCAATTCAAATATTCAAAGTATTTCTGGATATAAAATAATTTAGAAATAAATCTAACTGTATTAACAGTTTATATTAGCAATATTTAATTTTATATTTATATTAGCAAGTTTGAATTTTTTATATACATATAAAAATTTGATTAATCTAAATTCATCTTATTTTCATTCCAAGTAGATTGCAAATTATAATCTTCTCCATTCCAAAGAGAAATAAATATACTTATATTTAAATTAATAAAGAACCCTTATTATTTTTATATTGGGGTATATATCTGGTTTTACCGTTGTTGAATCTTGCCAGAATTTCTCTGCACAATTTTGTGTGTTTATGCCCTTCTGACAAGTGGTGGCACCCATCGAGAAGAAATTTTCCTCTCCCTTGAATATTGGTGCAAGGAGGTGGAAACACTTAGCGAACTAATCCCTAGGGCCCCCTTGATCCTTATAGGTCAGTAGTGGATCATCCTTAATCAGAGTCTCCACTGCAGAGACTTTTTTTTCTGTCACCACTGTTGTTGGCCTCCCACTTCTCCCTTCATCTTTAAGGGATATTCTCTCCTTCATTCAGGAAATCAGCAGAAAACTGTTGCATGTGAAGGAGCAAGGTCCCAAAATGCTTGGTGAGTTGCTCAAGTGTTTGCAACTCATTTAAACCACATTTAAAATCATATAAAATCATAGCAAGAAAATAATCCTTCTCAAGCTCTATAGGACATGTTTGATTTCACCATGCACAGACTACTTCACAAGGATGCTTCTCAGAGACAATTGAAAGGAATTGTTTCTACCTGCTATGGTTTTGACATTCGAGGGTTGGGCTTTCAAATGGTATATTAGTTTATTGTATTCCTGTCGCCATACTGTTGTGTCTCAAAACTTATCTAGTGACCCTCATATTAGGCCATTTGCCTGTTATGGTCTCAAAGAGGAATTTTCCATCCAGTGCTTTTTTGGACGTCTCAGCGATCTTTTGCCTTGGGGGCAGTAACGAAGCATGACTTTTGGAATTCTGTGAGATGGCATTCGTTGAAAATGGGCTTTCCAGTTATTCTTGTAGTTTTGTATATGGTGGAGAATGGGTTCTACATCCAACTCTTCCATCATTTCCTCATTTCTTTTATGATCCAACTTTGTATAGCCAGATGTACAGCGCATAAAATCTCATCTCATTTGCTGTTATTCGGCTTTCACCTCTTCTTCGTGTTGTCCATGCTTCACTACCATATCTTGATACTGGTCTTGCAAGAACCTTATAAAGCCATATATATATATATATATATATATATATGTATATGATATGAAAAGAAAAAAAAAATGAATGCTTGAGTCGGGATTTGAACCCGACACTCTACGGAACAGGCAACTCTTGCCTAAACCAGGAAGTGAAGAAGAAGAAGTCTCTTAACTCTGTATGTTTAGCGCTCTAACCAACTGAGTTACTCAAGTATTTCAACACAAACATACATTTTTCTTATATATGTAGTATTCTCAATTCACACAAGAGGTAGTGGGAAGTCATTCCAACTGACATCTAGTGGCCACCATAATAGGTAAGCAAATTTTTACTTTATAGCAGTAAAGCTTGAAGAGCGCTAAATGTACCGAATTTAGAGACTCAGGTTCAAATCCTGACTCAAGCATTCATTTTTCTTTTCATATCATATTTACCTTCATTGCCAAATGTCAAAAATACAGTTATATCATATATATATATATATATATATATATATATATAGTCCACCGCTGTGGTCTCGAGGTAGCGTGCTGCCTTGTCATGCAGCGGGCCCGGGTTCGATCCCCGGTCGGGTCAGTTTTTCTTGGTGAGGTTTTTATCGGGGTTTTTCCTCACCTGTAAGACAAATGTCAGGAAAACTTTAAGGCCCAAACGGTCCCCAAAATCATATGGCCATCATCTTTATCATCATCATCCTTATCATTATCATCATCACCATCATCCTTCACCGGTGTGGAAAGCAGTGGGAAGCTACCACACCTACGCAATTCCCTAGTAAAGCTGCAAGCATAGCATGAAAATGCTATGATTACAGTGAAGGACCTGCCTTCGGGCAGAATTAATATATATATCCATCCATAGTAATTCTGCCCGAAGGCAGGTCCTTCACTGCAATCATAGCATTTTCATGCTATGCTTGTAGCTTTACTAGGGAATTGTAGATGTGGTAGCTTCCCGTTGCTTTCCACACTGGTGAATGATGATGATGATGATGATGATGATGATGATAAGGATGATGTTGATGGCCATATGATTTTGGGGACCGTTTGGGCCTTAAAGTTTTCCTGACATTTGTCTTACAGGTGAGGAAAAACCCCGATAAAATTCTCACCCAGAAAAACTGCCCCAACCGGGGATCGAACCCGGGCCTACTGCATGACAAGGCAGCATACTACCTCGAGACCACAGCGGTGGACATATATATAAACAAATATGGATTAATAATTATTGATTTTGTTATTATTTAATATTTAGATGGTATACGCTGGTGCGAAGCATGTCATCTAAGTGTATTGAAGTCATTCAAACACAAGGAGGACACACTAAGAGTGTTGAAACATTGATTAACAAACAATGTAATCTTGTATTTCCGTTTTGTTTCTGGATCAATCAATATTTTGTATTTTTAACCAAAAGGTTTGTTTGAATGCCAATTATATTTTTAAATTAATACCGATTCCGATTGAGGGTCTTTCCACTTTTCAGCGGTTGCCCTTTTACCAGCTGGCTGCTGGCCCTTCACATCCACATGTGTCAATCACAGAGATAGATGATCAACAGCCAGTGTAGGGGTGACATGTGGTTAGCATGTAGAGTCCTCCAGCCGTTATAGCTGGTTTCTCAACCTGGAGCCGCTACTTATTGTAGCTACCCAATTGCCTCACGATGCTGGGTGGGCACCGGTCCCATACTGGCCGAAATACCATGATAAAATTTCTTCCCCCATGGAGACTCGAACCAGCGCAAGTCCCGTAGCTCTGCGCCAAGGCTTCCTACCTTAACCGCTCGGCTACCTCAATCCATAAAAGTTGATTGGGTAAAATTATATTGTTTTTTTTTTTGTACTTTGATTTGAATGTGCATTCTTCTGTTTTTTATCAGAAAAAAAATACGAGACTAAACTGAAATAGAAAATACTTGAAAATTTAATATCATACCTAGAGATCCGTGAAATTCGCAATAATGCAAACTGCTCTAATTTTGTCATTTTCTTGTACCATTTCTTAAATCCACTTCCCATAACCTCAAAAAAAGCATTTATGAATTTCGAAATAAAGTGAAATCCTACGATAATGTGAAATAACACCAAAATTTAAAGTTTTCAACGAATTCAGGAGATTTGTTTGTTCTATTCACAAAATTTTCATAATGCATTTTTAAACACTGTTTATGGATTCCATTTTATTTTTTTAATTACCATATCTGCTTCCTCCATGCAGTCTTGCAAAAGGAAATGGTTGCAACACAGTTCACAACATAGAAGTAATATTTTTTGTCCTCCTCATGCTCAAATATGGAAGTATAAGCAGTAACCTGACAATAATGCAAGCACTGCCAAATTTGAATAAGCCAACAATGGACCATGAGTAATTATTTCATATTGATAAATATTATTATTGCCAATTTAATTAAAACAGAATTTAATTACATAAACACATTTTTTCTATTGGATTACGTATCTATAACATGGATTTTTAACAAAATGTAACAAAACAAATATTGACAGTATGAACGACAATTGTCACATGCAACTTTAATTCCCACTCTTTCCCCCTTCAAACTTTGTTTCAATCAACAGATTGATTCAAATGTGAAATGTGTACCTTGGTCAGTTTGTGTTTTACCTAAGTCTCAAGTAATTTTCATTATCATTTGTTTTTTGTTTTTAATTTTCTACCTATTAATAGTGAATGGAGAACATATTTTTATTGACTCACCTCATATGATTTCAAATTTCTTTGATACCGACGGTTTCAGACAATATGTTCCTCTTCAGTCATGGCTTCCCAATATTAATTTAAATATTTCTACCTATTGTCATGCAAAAATCAAGTGTGTCAGCCACTCTTAAGAATGAGAATGCAGAGATACTCACCATGATTGCTTTTACTTAAAAGGTAAATTTTGCTTACAAATTGGTGACTATGATTAAAATTTTATGCATTTTAATGTATTAACATCAATATCAATTGTACAAGCTAAAAGTTTGACCTTAAACTACTGGATATATCATTCTTATTGGGTTTAATATAATAAACTAGGATTAACTCTTTGAATCTGCACATGGTAACTATACCATGACATTTAAATCGCCAGGAAGCTAGCCGTGATATTAATACCTTGCCGTGCAGCGCTTCATTCACAATTTTTTTGTTTTGATACTAGCTGCATTATCGACAAGATCCTTGCAGTGTTTGACAGTTTAAATCTTGTGATATGTATGGATATATATTAGATGTCCCTATTTCACTTCACTAATTTTTACTGGCCTCTGGAAGAAAACCTTCCACTTACAAACACAGCTTATATTTGTACATGAGATACACATTAACCATGACGTCCGTTGTTCCCCATTGAAAGATATATGAAACCTAATCATAACAAACATGGTGTGGAATGTCTGACTCAGATTATGTCCCAGTAAGTAGCGTTGAGAATATTTTCAGTGTGAGGTGGAAAAAGCCGGACCAAGCTTGAGTTGTGTTACATGGCCACATTCAAAACTGCTAACTGACAAAGAAATAAATGAACTCATAAACGATTCTGGTCCTGATGGTTACGAACTTGATGACTTAGAATCAGATAAAGAACAAGGTAATATATTACCTGAAATTATTCCTACAGCTCATATGCAAAGTAAAAGACAAAAAAAAAAGTCAAAAAGTAATGAGTGGCAAAGATTTAGGCTGGAAAACCGAGCCACAATTTTCTGGAACACAGGGGCTAAATCCAGATTTATAAATTTTGGAAAATAGTACTCCATTAGAAATTTTTCAAAAATTTTTTGACTGCACTATTCACGAAATTTCAAATAGAAACAAATAGATATGCACGCCAACAAATTCAGGACAAAATTGAAAGTGGTCCACTAAAGCCAAAATCCATTCACTCGCAGTGGAAAGATGTAGCAATAGCAGAAATTTAAATATTTCTAGCCATAATAATTCATATATCATTAGTAAAGAAACCAGCATTTCGGGACTACTGGAGTACTTCACCTATTTTATGTACTGATTATGCTCGATCAGTAGGAATGTCTCGTGACAGATTTTTGTCAATTCTAGCCTTGTTTCATCTGAACGACAATGAATTACGTATTCCCAAAGGTTAACCTGGTTATGACGTTATGTATAAAATCCAACCACTGTTGAGTTCCCTAACAACAAAATTTCAATAAAGTTACACCCCTGACTACCGTGGATGAGGTAATATGTGCTTTCCAAGGAAGAGGTATTTTTTCGTGTTTACGTAAAAGGGAAACCACACAAATACAGAATAAAACTGTATGAATTGTGCGAGTCCACCAATGGTTTTGTATGCAATTTAGAAATTTATGCCGGAGCCCATGAAACACAAGCAGGCTACAGTTTAGCTGTCAATGTTGCAGACAGACTGTGTTCACCAGTGAAAAATAAATGGCACACGGTGTACATGGATAGATTTTTCAGCAGCCCAACACTTTTTGATCATTTGTGATCTAGTGGAATAAAAGCTGTAGGCACAGTAATGCCAAATCAGAAGCAGATGTCAAAGAACATTTTTCAGCTCAAGTGAAGAAAGGTGAAAAAGTTGCACAGAGAAATCACTTGCTGGCGGTAAAATGGAGGGATGTGCCCGATGTATACATGTTATCTACAGCGCATGATGACACACTAGTGGAATCCACATCTAGAGGAGAGCACCAGAAAATAATACCTAAATCTGTCATAGATTATGATAGATACAAAATTGGTATTGGCAAATCTGATCAACTAATGTCATACTATAGTTTCCAGAGAAAATCAGTAGTGCTGGAAAAAACTTTTTTTTTCTCTTATTTGACCTAGCCTTAGTCAATGCTCACGTTCTGCACAAAAAAACAAATTCACACAAATTACGACTTCAAGTTTTCATGGAAAGAGTTGCAGAAGGACTAATTACTGATGCAGGTCCTGAAATAGTCCTACAGCCTCAAAACCCAACAGCAACAAGACTACTAGGAAGGGATCATTTTCCACACAGAGTACCTGCCACAGGAAAAAAAGGATGTGGCTCAGAGAACATGTAAGGTATGTTCTGACAGGTCTAAGCATAAAATAGGAAAGGCTGCACAAAAGTACATCACCATATACTGCCGAATGTGATGTAGGACTGTATCTCGGCGAGTGTTTTGAAGTGTATCATGCAAAGGTATATTATTTAGAGTAATGTGTTACCAGTAGACAGTTGTTGAAATGTACATCTCAAATACAAACAGACTAATAATATAATATTTAATTTTAGGAAGTGATATTTTGAGGTTATTTTAATTATATATTTAGGATCTAGTGATTGTGTTAAAAATCTCTGCGTAACGAACAAATTTGTAAAACTTTAAGATATTGAAAACTTGTATCAGGAACAACTAATTTACGTAAGTACTTTTTTAATTATAATTACATTATAAATTGTGTGTTAATTAGGTACATAAATTATTGGAGAGAAAATGGGAATTATGGGAGTAATAAAATTTATAAATTTTTGCATTTGTCCCTTTAAATTCCGCCAGCATGGAGACACGGGGTATTTAAATTCAGTCCGGTGTGTAAGTGTTAAAGAGACTCTACATTTTTTAGAATAACGCTGCCAAATTCCCAAAAACATCGAAATCTTGAAATTTTAAAACAAACTTTTCCTAAAAATAAAACCATTTTCACGGATCTCTAATCATACCTTACATACATAGAAAAATAATTTATTATGTATTTCTGTGTTTTCATTTTTTTACTAGGAATTTTTCTCTCTATTAGAAATTTTTCATACACCAACAGTAGTTTTTCCTTCAACCTAAAGTAATTTTATTCTTCCAAAAATTTCTGTCTTGCACATTTTCTTCCATTAATTCCCCTCTATTCATACTCCTCCTGATCCCATTCATCCATTGTTCCTGTGGTTTTACACTTCTCCTTCTGCATTCAGCATTCCTTTCCAAAATCATGTTTGGAATTGTTCTTCTCCCATATTCAAACCATCTCTATTAATTCAAGAATGTTCTTATCCACTTCCATCCATTCTTGATTTTCTTGCCACTCTACTCCAATAGTCCATTTCTACAGCCAGTAATTCACTTGAATGTAGCCTGTCTAATGTCCAAGTTTCAACTCTGTGTATTACACTTTGAATTAATGAGTTGTAAATTATTCTTTTGTGTTATTTACGATATTCTTACTCTAAAGTACTGAATTGAGCATGCCAGTTATTTTTCCCACCTGTACTTTTTTTTTTTTTTTCAATTTCAGCTGAGATTCTTCGATCAGCTTCTAAAATGGATCCCAGATATTTAAATTTTTTGACTTTGTGAATTTCTTCTTGTTCATTTTCCAGCTTTTCATCATCTTCCATCATTTTATTTTTTTAATGTTAATTTATGATAATAGGAAATGTGCACTCAGGTTGAGCAGTAGTGGTGGTTTAGTCTTTACTGTAGTCTGTGATAGTTTTTGTTCTTTTCGCACATGTTATGATGTGGTATTTCCTACATCTTTGTCCACATAACACACACTTGCATTCTTTGGTCGGCTCGTGGAATTTCTTCTTTAGACATATTTTGTTATGAAATGCATGTACTGCGAGTCGTGTTGTGACGTGTCTCTGGGGGTTGTACTCTCTGGTTCATCTGTCATCCAGCATGGCAGTTGTGGTGTAGAAATCCATGTCTCTTTCCTTCTTCTTCCTATTATTCTTAATGTTAATTTGAAATGTAATATCATGGGCGAGCATGAAGTTCATAGTTAAATATGAGAAATAACATTAAGTAGTTCTTAATTCAATGAATGAATGAGTCACTTTTTATCTTACTTCATAGGGCCCCATGCAAATACATTAGTCTCTACTCAAATTACTTCCAATCACTGGTGAGCTGACTCACCGTGAGCAATTGCTGAGATCGAATTAACAGCCGACTTACCGGTCATGCATGAAAGTTGACGTTTTCGTAATATTGGCAACGAATTACCCAGAATTCTCAGTGATAAAACCACTTCCATTATTTTCGTCTGCTATAGAGGAATGCATTTACGCTTGCATCCCGCAAATAATACCGTATACAACGACGTCTGCATCGCGCAATATTACGCCGATTCTCCAGTTCTTCCAGTTGAATTCTTTGGTAGACTCTATCAAATTCCTGTTCTCCGCGTATACCGAAAACATGATCGAAGTCTTCAAGGTCCGACACATTGGATAAAGCTGCAAAGATTTCAAACTACATCGGTTCCCTTCGGGATTTTCACGATAAGTTTCTATCTTGAGCTATGATCTTAAGGTACCTCGTCAGGTAGCTTACGATTATTATTGCATGAATAGAGTTCTGAGTAAGCAAAATGTATTTGGATAAAACTTTCTCAGCAAAGAACGCATTTTACTGTCTAATGCGTTCAAACATTCGACCCTTAGTTTCTGTTATGACAGTCATAAAATTGGTTGAAAATGAGAGGAATGTCCTCTTGAAAACTGCAGTTCCCGTGTTTAAGAAAGCAAACTATGAGGTAAAATAAGAAATTATTCATTCATTGAGCATTAAGTTATTTGTGATTGCATTTTATAATTATCCACATTTCTCTTCAAGATGGGATTCCTTGGTTTGGTTTTAATGATATAGAGATATATGGTATTAGAGAAGAGCAATAGACTCCAGATATCATTTTGGCTAATCAAATCTTGATACTGCGTGGGTCCTGTCTATCACTCTCTTGTAGCAGTATGACCCTTGCAGCTACTGTCATGCCTAAGCGATTCCAACTATTATATAAATATTCACCCACTAAAGTTAGAGGTAATGTTGGTTATCTTAATTTAGCTTATATTTGGATTATGAAATATGTTAAGAGTGTGTTTTATGTGATTATTGTGTACTTTATATGTGATATGATTGTTATTTATACATTTTTACACTCATATTGAATGCTAAATTCATTTTTGAAGAGAACAATTTTCATCCAAACTGGGATTTCAACCCAGATTTCTAGATTTATGTACTGGCCATTAACCAACTACACCATGTGGACATCTCATTATAGACAGAATTTTTTTTCTCCCTTACTTATGGCAGTGAACTTTAAATAAAACATCACAATATTATCATTGCAGCTATAATTTTGCTAATATTGTGAGTGTGTATTGTATTATAGTAGTGTTAAAATTCTATCAAAGTCTTCTTGAATGAGAAACAGCCAGGTAGCATTGTGGACTGTTGCGAGCATGCAGGATTATAAGAGAGACATTTTTGTCTAAGATGAGATGTCCAGAAAAGCATAGTTGGTTAATGCAAGTACATTGAACTAGAGATCATGGGTTTAATTTCAGTTTGAGCACATTTTTTTTCTTCAAAAATTAATTTATTTGTAATATTTGGTATGTATTCATCTCTATTTTAGTGTCTTTTTCATGTGTTCAGGTGAAATTGATAAAATTGGTTCTAATTTTTTTTTTCAGGTGTTTTATCATTCAATTTTTGCTTCTAGAGATCACTTAAAACTCTAAAAAAATAGCTTCATTATTAAATCTTAAAAATAAATAAAGTATCTTTTTCTTAAACACAAAAATACTCATATACAGTAAAACTTGTTCAAAGTGGAATCGCATGGGACCAATTATTTTTTTCACGAAGACAACTTACTGCATTATAAAAAAAAATTAACCAATCTAGGTTATAGACCACCATATGTCTTTTTTATGTACCTTGTATTAATATTGTAGTTCTGTTGCTGTTGGGAAAATGAAGTATAGTATGTATGAATGACTTCGACGCTAATGTGCAAAAAAACAGTCCTGTTTCATCAGCATTAAAAGTGTCTCTTAGGCGCGTATCCTCAAATTAAAGTATGCAGTTTCGGTTTCCACTCACTAACTGTGGTCCGGAAATTTGGAGATTTTTTGATTGCGGACTTGTAAAACACTCCCACGCCTCATTGGATTTTTTTTTTTTTTTTTGCTTTCCTCTTCATTTGACCATTTCATTCATTATTTTTTCTTTGTGTTTTAAAATCTCATAAATTTAAACTTGGTCATTATTTCGTGTACTGAGAGTTTGTTTTTCCTTATCAATCACTTTCACTTTTTCGTTTAATGGCAATGATACATACCATTTAGCCATCTTTATTCCATAAATTCAAAACGCTACATGTGAAAGATATGTACACAATCGGTCTCAGATTTTAAAATAATTTAAGATTTTTTATTGTACTGGTTATTTGTAAGACATGTTACATGCCAAATACTTGTTAAATGAACCTGTATTTCGCAAAACCTGTGTGCAGTGAGGCCGAAAGAAAATTCCAGATACAGGTAGAAACTCTGTTTTTCCTGGAGGCAGGAGTCATCACTTATTGTTAATTTGCCTAACGGGAATTCAATTAAGTGGAAACTAATTTATTTCTCTATCTTTCCGCCTTATAAACATTTTTTCATGAATTGTCTAGAAATATCCTTCCGTTTTTCCACGTTGGACAGATTTCGTTTTATACAAAATAAATACACGTAAAATTACTATTATCTTGCTGGGACCAATAAATTTGTTCACATTGGACAGATTTCCGCATTATTCACGTCCTGGATTAAGCAAGTTTTACTGTATTAAATTAATGTTGGGAAGTAAATATTATGAGGTATAATCATATAATTAGTGAATTTAAACAAAAATACTCATTGGATCCAAACGTATAAAAACCCTGGAATTCCAATTTAATTCTCAGACATTACTCTTGATCAAGGTGGTCTATTGAAAATGGAATTTGAGGTTCAAACTTTCAGTCTCAGCCAAACTTTTAGGCCGAGGGAAATTTGAGAATGTGGCTTCCATTAGAAAATAAATAAAAGACCACTAAGGAAACAAAGATATATTTTATTTTCAGATCCACCATTTGGAGCACAGGAAACTCTTCGTGCTTGGCAAAAGAAAAATCATCCATGGTTAGAACTTTCAGATGTACATAAAGAAACAACAGAAAATGTTCGAGTTACAGTAATACCATTTTACATGGGCTGTCGAGAATCACAGGCAACTTCAGTTTACTGGGTTAGTTTATTACACATTCTGAAATTACTTTGAGATCTGATATTTAAAAATGGTTAGACAAAACACTTCATGGTGTAAAGGATTTTTTCTTATTTAAATGAGTAACACACATTACTTTTCATATCATTACTATTTACACATTTTTTTTTCTACTTCTAATTATTTTCTGTGAAATTAGAAAACTGATTTGTACAAATATGAGAGTAACTGAAACTGATGCCTCCTATTGTTTCTTTTAATTTATAAGAAAACCAAGTGAAATTTACATAGCATAATAACCTTAACTTTCACAACCAATAGGTCATTTTTAATATAATCTCTTCTTTTCCACAGTAGTGTAGTAGCGATAATTTTCATAATTTTTCCTCTATCGTAAATCCCTAATCGTTTATCCTTTTTCTGCTTAAGTCGTCATCCATTAAATCTGTCCAGCTGAACACTGTCAGAGAGATGACTTTGGAAATTTTTACGTGGTCAGGTTACCAGTCCATTCTTGGAATAATTTTATAAGTGAAATAGAAAACAATGTTCATGGCAGACAAAATTTTGCATATAAAGTTATAAAACTTTTAAATAAATCAGAAAAGGATACTGCAAAAATAGATGTTATTAATAAAGAAAGTTGGATAGAACACTATAAAAAATTGTGGTGTAAAGAAGAAAAAGAAGAAGAAGATGAAGGAAAACAAGAATTATATTCAGAAAATGAAAAAGGAGAATTTCAAACTGATATGATTACATTTGATGAACTTCAAGAATCTTTAAAAGAAACAAAAAATAGAAAAGCAGCTGGTGCTGATCAGATAAATATGGAGCTTCTAAAATATGGTGGAACATTTTTATATTGGAGAATATTGCATTTATTTAATGAATGTTGGAGAAACTGTAGAATACCAGAAAGTTGGAATATAGCGGAAGTCATATCATTGTTTAAAAAAGGAGATAGAAGAGAATATAAAAATTATAGAGGAATTAGCCTACTTAATTCAATTTATAAAATCTATGCAAGGATTATAAATAAAATACTTAAAATAATAGCAGAAGCAATACTGGAAGAAGAACAAAGTGGCTTTAGAGTGGGGCATTATACAACAGATAATTTATTTATATTACAGCAAATATTTGGAAAAGGGAGAGAACATAACCTACAGACGCATGTTGTTTTTATTGATTTTGAGAAGGCATTCGATCGTGTTGATAGAGATAGGTTATGGAAAATTATGGAAATATATGGCTACCCCGTAAAATTAATTTATGTGATACAAAGTTTATATGAAAAATCTCAAATTATAATAAATATAGGCACATCAAAGACAGAACCAATTTTAATAAATAGAGGTGTAGTTTATCACCTACCCTTTTTAATTTATATATTAATGACATCATCCAAAATTGGAAAAGTAATGTTAATGTAGGTATAAGAATGGACCATTTTAAAATATTAAATATTTTAATGTATGCTGACGATGTGGTTATTATTCAAGAAAATGAAAATCATTTGCAGTATTCTTTACCTCAATTAAATCAGTTATGCCAAGAATATAATTTTAAAATATCAAAGGAAAAAAACGAAAATAATGTAATTTTGGGGAAGTGAACATATAAGATCAAAAATCATAATAGACAACAAACCTCTGGAACAAGTAACAAATTTTAATTATTTGGGTTGTAATTTTACTATAAACACAAAAACTGAAAGAATCATAAATGTGAAACTGTCAAGATTTCAAATGATATGTGGAATTATACATAGGACATTAAGGAACAAGACATGAAGAGATACTAGATTGAAGTTTTATAAAACATTGGCAGTTCCTGCATTATTTTATGGGAGTGAAACTTGGGTGATGACCAAAAAATTACAAAGTAGAATACAAAGTGTAGAAATGAACTTCCTTAGAAGAACAAAAGGCTACACAAGAATGGATCGGTTAAAGAATGAAAATATATAGAGAACAGAGTTAAATATATATCCATTAAATGATAAAATCAAAGGACATAGAAAAAATGGTATAGACATGTAGAAAGAATGAACATAACAAGATTACCAAAAGCAGCATTTAACTACAAACCAAAAGGATGAAGGAATGTAGGAAGGCCAGTGAAAAGATGGACAGAACAACTGTGAGGCAGAACAGGCATTCTGCCTATGTAGCCCGTGAAGTGAAGAATTTTTCCTCTTTTTACAGTAGTATAATAGCCATAATTTTCACAATTAATTTTTAATATAATCTTCATTAAGTTATGTAGGTAGGAACGTGAACAGCATTGAGAATGTCACAAATAGAGTGACGAAATCCAGATCTCAAGAGAGTTAAGAAGTATGAGGTGAGTCAACAAACAACTCAACTAACTTAAAAAAATAATCTTCATTATTAAGTTAGTTATTTTGGCTCACCTCATATTTTTTTTTTATTTCTGCAGACTATAGTTTTGTCGCATCTATGCGACATTGTCGATGCATTCTAACTGTTGTGTTTGAAGTTGTCATTCTGTAGATTGATTTCTACTCCCTCTGTTGGCTGATCGATGAACTTCCAAATCATTTTTTTTTCTCCCTTTTCTTGGGAATTTCAAAATTCATAGTTTTCTCTTTGTTCTTGTGGATGCAAATTTTCTCCCAAATTGTGAGTTCCTTAGATTTATCTAACTGTTTCAGTTTTTAAGGAACTCATAATTTGGGAGAAAATTTACATCCACAAGAATAAGGAGAAAACTATGAATTTTGAATTTCCTGGGGGAAAAGGAAAAAAAAAATTGATTTGGAAGTTCAATCGGCCAACAGAGGGAGTAGAAATCAATCTACAGAATGACAATCGCAAACACAGCAGTTAGTTATCTACAATGTCGCATAGATGCGACGAAACTATAGTCTGCAGAAATAAAAAAAAAATGAGATGAGTCAAAAAACTAACTCATAATAATTAAAAGATACATCATAGTGTTATTTCCTACAAATATTAAATAATCTTCATATTTTTCTATTATATTCCAGTTGGTAAAAATTATAGCTATTGTTGTATAGAATTTTTCGGGTCTCCGTATTTCCAAAGTGATGCCCATAATGATCTTTTTTAGTGGACAATTGAAGTCTGATGTCATTATATGAGGGCAGTATGATGGATGAGATAAGACCAGCCTAACCAATTATTGCAATCTGATTGGTGTGTGGTCTTGCATTGTCAAATTAGGAATCTCCATCTTAACTTTTGAAGATATGCTCTAAGGCTGTTTAGGGGTTAGACCAGAGCTGCCCAAACTTATTTGTATTGTGGGCCAAATGGAAGAAAATCAATGTGCGTGGGCCATAGGCCCTATTTTAGCTGTTGTGGATTATTATTATTATTATTATTGTTATTGTTAGCATGTGTTGATTTGCTACTTTTCTTGTTATGTCGTTATAATATATTTTACAAGTTCTTGTTTCATTACCAATAAACTAATATTATAGGCCTATCCTTAGCTCATTTTAATTTATTAGAAAGCTACAGGCCTTTAAGGTGTTGAAGAAAGTGTTGGAGGGCCATATCTGAATGCGGGCAGAAAGCTACAGGCCTTTAGGGCCAGATAGAAGGTGTTGGAGGACCATATCTGAATGCAGGCTGTAGTTTGGGCATCCCTGGTTTAGACATATTGAACAGAATTTATTGTGGATAACTGCTCCAAAAAATCAACTAGAATCACAATCTCTGCATTCCAAAGACTTGAGATGACTTTTCCTGCCGATTGCATTGTTTTTTAATTTTTCTTCTTCTGTGATGTAGTGTGATACTTTACCATTGAAACTCTCTTGGATTCAGGTTCACAATTTTTGCTAAGAACTTCCTACCCCCTCTTTACACTGATATCAGAGGGTACAATGAATTAGGCTTTCACGACTGGAGTTTGTATTATGAACTTGCAGAAGAATTCCAGGCTGTTGGCCGTAGTCTTTTGAGGTTTGAAGTTCCCTGACATTTTACCAGAGACTGTCTGGCGAAACGTCGAGGAACTTCAAACCTCAAGATCACGACCAACAGCGATAAAAAACTTCTACGTGATCATAATATCAGAGGGTATTGTTTTCCTTACTTCTTTATTCAGGTTAGTCAACATTTTTAGTATCCATTGTACACAAACTTTGGAGTAGTCCAGGTTATCAATAATGCCTATTTACTATGCCTTTATGGATGGAGAGCATGGGATGCAATTCATCTGTTATTTGCCTTTATTTACTAATGATCTTATCAAATCATGTGATGTTACTTGGAGTCAGTGCAGATGCAAATAGCCATTGCGCTTTTCATCACCCCATGGTTTCTCCTCTTCTCTTCTCTTCTATACAGCAACAAATATTTGTTTAATGTTGCCGACATCCACTTTTGCATCTCCATAAATCACTTCAGTCTTTCATGAATGCAAGTGATTATTTCACCTTCCACAGTAGGAGTTCTGTCACAACACACCATCTTATACATATGTTGATACTTTCTACAATGATGTAGTACTGCCATCTGTTGAATTAGGAAACTTATAATTAGGGCGTCCCGCGCCGTAGCCGAGCGGTTAAGGTAGGAAGCCTTGGTGCAGAGCTACGGGACTTGCGCTGGTTCGAGTCTCCATGGGGGAAGAAATTTTCTCATGGTATTTCGGCCAGTATGGGACTGGTGCCCACCCAGCATCGTGAGGCAATTGGGTAGCTACAATAAGTAGCGGCTCCAGGTTGAGGAACCAGCTATAACGGCTCGGGGACTCGACATGCTAACCACATGTCACCCCTACACTGGCTGTTGATCATCTACCTCTGTGATTGACACATGTGGATGTGAAGGGCCAGCAGCCGGCTGGTAAAAGGGCAACCGCTGAAAAGTGGAAAGACCCTCAATCAATCGGATAATTAGGGCTTAGAATGGGATTTGGAACAGGGATCCTTCAGAGGGTTGGGTAGTGTGGGAGAGAGATACTTACATAATTGGGATCTGCCGAGCTAAAATGGAGAATTATGACAAAAGGGTAGTTGAGATTCTCATAAAAAATAAATCTTAAACTCTATATTTGAAACTTATAAGTAAATTAATACAAATAAATTGACCTGAAGCCTACTCTAACTATACTATGGGATTTCCTACGTGTTGTACGAGAGAGAGAGTGTGGAAGAGATTTGTGGTTGGGACTATGCCCATTCGTATTCCTGGAATAAGAATAGATAATAAAATGTGCATAAATAATCTTCTATTTGCTGACAATGTAATCATAATACAGAAAAATGAAAACGACTTACAGAAATCTATGCATGCATTAAATTAAATATATAAATTATATGATCTAAAGATTTCTGTAAGGAAAACGAAGACCATGGCTTTTAGAGGAAGAGATCCAGTGATATCCAAAATTATTTTAGAAAATCAAAGTATAGAACAGGTGTCTAGTTTCAAATATTTGGGCTGTGATGTTGGCTACAATGTGGAAAGAGATATTGACTCCAAAATAAATAAATTTCAGATGGTGTGTGGAACAATATAGAGAGAACATTCAAAAATAAAATTAGAAAAGAAACCAAGATAAAAATGTATAATGTTATGACGGTTCCCACAATATTGTATGGATGTGAAACTTGGGCACCAATGAAAAAACAGAAGGATAGAATACAGACGGCGGAGATGAGGTTCCTAAGACAAGTTAAAGGATGTACAAGACTTGATGATAGAATAAGAAATGAGGATATAAGAGAAGAATTGAAAGTACAGCCTTTATTGTATAAGGTCATGAATTACAGACAGAAATGGATTGATCATATGGATGGAATGAGTAAGGAGAGATATCCATTGTTAGCAAGAAATTATCAAGCACGAGGAAGACGTGATGTTGGAAGACCTAGAAGACGTTGGGCTGATGTATTATGAAGTCGGAACGGGCAATTGCCTAATCCCTGGAGTGATGATGATGATGACTATGCCCATTTCGACCTAACTTTAATGCAATCTTTATTCTCAAATATTATCTTAGTTTTTAATCACAAGTTTTTAAAGGCATTTAATTATTTCTCGAAATATAACCATTTGATTTTGATCCTAATCCCAAACCTTATTAAGAAAAACGGTGCAGACTTACTTCAAGCTGGTTCTTCATAATATTCAACCCAGGGTCATGTCTCTTCGATATTTTATACTATTCATAACAGTCCCTTGATTTCTCTTTGACTCTTTCCAGCAGTGCTACATTTAGCCAGCTACATATAGCAATTTACAGTTAGTTGTCCTACATAGCATTTCAAGCTTCAGGTTTCTTAAATATCAATTTTTTTGTTTTTTCCTATTTCAACATTAGTTTTGAAATAAAATAACCAAATAAAATCCTATAGCATTTTTAATAAAATATCTATTTCTTAACCTGTAGTTTTTTCCTATTCTTAACAGAAACTGTTATTGAAATGTTTTATAGAAGAAGATTCAAGAAATTGTGTTAAATTCAAAATTGTCAAGAAATTATTTAAGGGCGAAAAATAGGCATTAATTTCTGATAACCCCTTATATTTCATTTTGCCTCTAAATCAAAACACACATGAAGCAATAAATCCATATATTATATTTATATTGAATGATTTGTTATAATAGTGATTTTGGCAAAATCAACAGCATAATACACTCAATTAAGTGTGTATATTCAGCAGTTGTGGTATTTAATTAGAATATAGTGTAATTAAGATCTATTTGGCTATTTTTTACATTTTTTCATGTCATTATTTTAGATGTAAGCTGTAATACTTCTTGTGTATTTTTCATTCATCTTGATTATTTACATAACCAGTCATATAAATCCACTATGTAAACTTATATTGCATTTTATGAGTAATTTCTGTATAAAGTTTATTTATTTATATATTTCCAGTGGCAGAAACTGACAATTGTCATTTGCTCTCTGGCTTCTCAGTATAAGCTCACAAGGTCTTTTGCTTGTGCTGGTTAATTTTGTTTTGAACAAGGCAGGAGGCAATGATTGTCTATGATTTGTTGTGGGTTGAGGCTTAGGACACATCTGTTCATTTTGGTAGATATCAGTCCATCTTGTCTAGATGGTGGACAAGACAGTCATACCCTAAAATCAATCTGAATTTCACTTCGGCTTCATTGTAGTTTATATTATATTAAGTTTAGTTTTATAATATGTTATATTTTTTTATACTTCTTTGGTATAGCATTGAATTAAACCAGAGATTTTTATGTAATTGATCGTATGGTTTATCTTTCAAGTGTTATCACAATAGTGAACTGTGATTTTTTTATTCTGAAGGATTGGTATTAACATTGTTAATTATTATTTTTATAATTCTAGTTTTTTACTAGATATGTACATACTTATTTTAGGAATTCTCACTATGAGGTATATTCATTAAAGTAGAATTTTTTATCCATAGTTTGGTCTTTCGGAATGCTTGGAAATATTATTATATATGGAAATTTTAGAGATTTGGATGAACAATAATAAAATTGAAAAAGTAAAGATAGTCGAATATAAAACTTTAACTAAATTGTGTATCGATAATGTTTTTCACCTACAATGGAAGATTTTATAAACAAAATTCAGGACTTTCGATGGGAAACCCTTTATCTCCATTCTTAGCTAATCTATTCATGGGGAATTTTGAACACAAGATAATTAATTGACATCGTTTAATTTTCAAGTTCTGGTGCAGATATGTGGATGACATAATTGCAATAGTTAATCATAAACAGATAGATGATGCATTAAAATTATTGAACATTCAAAGTCAAACTATAAAGTTCACTATGGAAAAGGAAATCAATGGAGAAATACCATTTTTAGATCTCAACTTAAAAAGGAATGAAGAAAATAAGATAGAATTTGGAATTTACAGAAAGAAGACACATATAGATAACTACATAAAAGCTTCAGGTTTCAATCACATAGCTCACAAAGAAGCAGTTTTCAATAGTTTGACACATAGATTAGTGAACATACCAATGAACAAAGAAAATTATGAAAAAAAAAAAGAACACATAATCAACGTAGCCACGAAAAATGGTTTTGCAATAAAAATGATACTCAAAAAAATAAACAAGTTCAAAAGACAAAAATTTATTAATCAAAGCACTCTTCTAAAAGTAAAAGAAGATAATGTAAAATTTAGAAAATTCACATATCATCCATTAAAACACCACAAGTTTCAAAATTTTTTTAAAGATTTCAACATAAGGTTAGCACCCAAAAATGACTACAGCATCAGTAGACTGATTAGACCTAATAAGAATGAGAAAATTAAAGAAGAAAACAAATCAGGGATTTATCAAATTAAATGTGAAGAATGTGAGAAATTCTACATAGGAAAAACTAAGAGAAATTTGAAAACTAGAGTGAAAGAACATCTCAGGAATGTCAAGAAAGGGGAAGTAGAAAAATCTGCAGTGGCTGCCCATGCATGGTCTGAAAAACATCTTATCGAGAAAGAAGCTAAATTATTAAAACAAATAGAAAAACCAAAAGAACTTACTGTTTGGGAAAAGATCTACATTCAAAAGAGCGAAAAGAAGAAATTTATGAACTTTGAAATTCCCGGTGAGAATGACCTGGTTTCGAGGTTTTTCAGTCAGCCAATGGAAGGAGCGAAGGACAGCTCTTCAAGACGACAGAATAACGGTCGTGACGATACTGAGGATGGAACATAAACTATGTTCCGAAACTAGTTTATAGTCAAATAAGAAGAACAATATGAGGTGAGTGATAAAAAATTCTACTTTAATGTACAATGAAATAAGGATTTATAATATTAAGAGATTCTGGGCTATGTGAATGTGGTCCATTACTGGTGTTTTTTCCAGACGTTTCTCCCTCGACTTCGGAGGGCATCTTCAGGGGCGAGGTAGTGTTCCCTGGTCGGAGGTTCAACTGTGAATGAGCAGTAGACTGCTGGAAATGATATTTATACTAGTGCTGGTTCCAGGATGGCTAGATGAAGCCAAAACTGATTGGCTAGTTGTTATCAATCTAGCATCTGATTGGTTGGGAACTGTTTCCTCATAAATATAATTAATAACGAGGAGACAGTTCCTAACCAGTCAGATGCTACATTGATAATGGCTAGCCAATCAGCTTGAACTTGGTGCAGCTGTCCTTGGACCAGCACTAGTGCTTTGCAGCAGTCTCCTGCTCAAGCCTACAACCAGGGAACACTACCTAGAAGTATTCGCCACTATGCAGTTGAGGGAGAAACGCTTGGAAAAAATGGTCACATAGCCTGGAATCTCTTAATATTATTATTACCGGTCATGAAAACCTGCTTTCAACAAATAAGAATTCAATTTTTTAATAAATTAATGAGTCATTTTTACATCTTACCTCATATTTCATGTTTTATTAAACACGGTAACTATAGTTTTCATATGAATGACAAGATCATTTGAAAACTATAGTTACCGTTATGTAGATAGGAAATAACACTATGAGGTTCTTTAATATTGTTTATTTTTTATTATTTCACTCACCTCATACTTCATAATTCATAGCAGACCCTGGGTTTCTTCACATAATTTGTGACATTGTCAATGCTGCGTCACATTCACAACTGATGTCCAACGGCCTTCTATCCTGCAGACTGACCTCCGTGCCATCTGGTGGCCGACCGAAGAATTTCCAAATCAGTCCTCTTTCTTTATAACTGGGTATTTCAAAATTCATAGTTGTATTTTCATTCTTGCATATGTAAATTTTTTCCCAAATTGTGAGTTCCTTCGGTTTTTCCAATTGTTTAAGTAATTTTGTTTTGGTTTCTATTCTATGTTTTTCTGACATGCCTGGTGTCACAAATGTCACAAATTATGTGAAGAAACCCAGGGTCTGCTATGAATTATGAAGTATGAGGTGAGTGAAATAATAAAAAATAAACAATATAGTTACCGTGTTTAATAAAACATGAAATATGAGATAAGATGTAAAAATGACTCATTAATTTATTAATTAAGAACCTCATAATGTTTTTCCCATTTTTAACTTTGATTAAATTTTTTTCTCATTTATTCCTGCCATAAAAACTTAATAAATTGTACCACTCACTGTAATAAAAGGATATAGTTCTCATGCAATTAACAGAATTGATAGGAAGTAACACTTTGAGATTTTTTTATTAAGACCTGGATTGGAAATGTACACCTTAGCTTATATTTTTTTCTCACCTGAAATCAGATTCTAGTTAAGAATGGTGGTGGTGCTTTCCATAAAATGTCTATGCGAGAAAAAATAAAACATGAGGTGAAGTATATATGTACAATTCAGGGTCTTAATTTCTCATGTAATGTTAAAATTGAAATGGAAATGTAACCTCGCCTAATAAATTGAACTTTCTCACATGGAGATATTTTTGGAGATCATTAACCTTATTCTCAACTCTAAGTGATATGGTTATAATTATTGCCTCATAGTGTTATTCCCTATTAATTATTTAAGTTCTCAGCAACATTCACCTTGGCTTTTCTAAGATATAGCACTGTATAAAGGTATTTTGTGATTTTTAAAGTGGCGTTATTGCATAAGGCTGGAAAATCTAGGAGATCTGACGGTACAACTGAGAGAGAGGCACTGGAGAATATTCAGTTTATCTGGAACTCTGGAGACTGTGAGAGGTAGAGGTGTAGTTGGCCAGGAACCTGTGCTGTCAAGCAGCTTACCTGCGTTCCAGTACAGCAGTCATGTCAGCTTGCAGGCTCCTAGTGGTCATATGTGGTAAGTAGTGCTCAAGAACAATTGAATGGGTCATTTCGAAAAGGGATCATCTACAGATGATTAAATTTTACAAGAGAGGGAAAAAAAACTGATTCAACTTGTTCAGGATAAAGCATTGAAAATTGGTAAAGGAATAGTGTAGTTGATCCGTTCTCACGCAGAAATGATGGAAGTAGGTATGTAAACATGGAACAACGAAAAAGGTGAATTTCAGTAAAATAGTAGATGATCCCTTTTCGAAATCATTTATTCAATTATAGTCATTGCAAGTTACATTTAATACAACAATATTAAAAAAATTAAATTAAAGAAATTTAATAACAGTTGGTTGGATATCAGATGAACATCCATATTTATTTAGGTAAATTTTTTATCGTAATCAAATGGTAAAGCCTTCATGTCTTCTTAATGTAGAAGCCATTCATTGTGTATTTGTGAATGATGATTCATTGCATTTGAATGTGGGACCAAGAGAGTAAGGTAAAGGAAGGATTTATGCTTGGATGGGAAGGAAGCCTGAATTAGCTCAATGGTTAAGAGCATCAGCACGGAAAGCTGAAGGTTTGGGGTTCGATTCCCGGTTCAGGCATAATTTTTTCTCTTTACCATTTGATTACAATAATTTAGTTGTGTACTTTAATATCCGATTGAGGGTCTTTCCACTTTTCAGCGGTTGCCCTTTTACCAGCCGGCTGCTGGCCCTTCACATCCACATGTGTCAATCACAGAGGTAGATGATCAACAGCCAGTGTAGGGGTGACATGTGGTTAGCATGTCGAGTCCCCCAGCCCGTTATAGCTGGTTCCTCAACCTGGAGCCGCTACTTATTGTAGCTACCCAATTGCCTCACGATGCTGGGTGGGCACCGGTCCCATACTGGCCGAAATACCATGAGAAAATTTCTTCCCCCATGGAGACTCGAACCAGCGCAAGTCCCGTAGCTCTGCACCAAGGCTTCCTACCTTAACCCTCTTAGAGCCAGGCCTGAGTACATGTGCTAGGGGTTTAAATGCCAAAGCCATTAAGGCCGGCTTTAAAGTTCCAGCATTTAAATTGCGAGAGTCGATTTGATTGGCCGTCTTAATTTTGCATAGTTTAACTAATTTTTTGGCATCCTATAGTAAAGGAATGCAACTTGCATTTTAGGGGAATCTTTCGACCTTGGTTTAATATATTTATGAGGGTGTTTTGCTTTCACTAGGGTAGTTTTACAAGTTAAAAACAAGCTCCTTCAGTTAGTTGCAGATGTTAAATGTGGATTTTCAAGTTGCAATGGCAAGCGGTTCTAGTGAATTTTTTAAAGCTGGTGTAGATGACAAAAATTTAATTCAGTATTTTGATCAATGTGAATTTGATTCCGATGGATTATTTTCCGCGAGTGACAGTGATGATTTGGGCTCTGATAGTAGTGACGGAACTGTACCAGACACACCCTCGGAATCACCGTATATGAAAAAAAAAAAAGGCGTTTACACGCTTCTAATGGAGCTTCGTTGGTTCAATTTGATATACAGGTATATTAAGATAATGGTAATGTTACCTGTGATAACGACGATGGCAATGAAAACGATATTCAAAATTTCAGAGAAATATTTCCTACCGAACCTGACCCAAATCCTAAGCCTCCTTTCACATTCATGGAATTGCCTGGAACAAAACATACGCCTCCTCCTCATTCCCCTCCAATATCTTATTTCAAATTGAAAGGTTATTTATTATTAATGCGAGATTTATTATTAAGGCTTCAAAATCCATTGTAATATATATTTCTCTATTAGGCTAAATTTAGTGATAGGTTTGCACTTTTTTCATTAGTGTTGGTGTTAATTGTAGTGTCAAGAAAACATTAGTGTTAATTAACAGTTACTAAAAATAAAAATTGACTTATTCAGCAACAAGTCTTCTTTCCAGAAAGTTTAGGTGAGTACCATAAGAATAATTATTATATTTAATTAGCTCATAGATATTTTTCCTTTTCTCTCTCTCTCTACCTCTCTTTTTTTTTATAAATCGTATTCGATGTTTTATGCTATTTCGTAATAGAATGAATGCACTTCGTTACAATATTTTTTTTACCCTTGTAATATCAATTTTAAAACAACTTTTTTAAATTAAAAGTATTAAAAAATATTTCACCGTGCACAAATATCATGTTTAGTTAAATGTATTAATAATACTTTACAATAATTAAAGACATTATTTTCATTAATCAATTGTGTTATGTATGGGCACTCTATTCCATAAGTTTTAAATTATAATTCGTTATACTTGTTTATTTATTTGCAAATATTCAGAGTCGTGTATTTTCAGCCAAAAAGGCGTGGCATTTCACAGTATGCTAGTCCAGTGGATTGCCGGCAGCCAACAGCTGACCGTAACTAGCCGACAGGTTCGGCACTCGGCACTAAGAGGGTTAACTGCTCGGCTACGGCGCGGGACTGTATTTTAATATACTTATTTCAATCATAGTAACAGCTTTAGCTTCTTAATATTAATTTAATAACATTTTTTATCACTCACCTCATATTCTTCCTCTGTTTTAAACTAGTTTTGGAACTTTACATTTCAGTTCCATCTTCAGTAATTTCATGACCATTGTTCTGTCGTCTTGAAGAGCCGTCTCTCACTCCCTCTGTTGGTAGACTGAAAAACCTCAAAATCAAGTAATTTTCCTCGGGAATTTCAAAGTCCATTAATTTATCCTTTTCAATTTTTTTGAATATAGATTTTTTTCCCAAACAGCGAATTATTTGGGCTTTTCTATTTGATTTAATAATTTAGCTTTCCTTTTGATAAAATGTTTTCCCGACCATGCATGGGCAGCCACTGCAAACGTCTTATCGAAAGGAAAACTAAATTATTAAAACAAGTAGAAAAACCCAAAGAACTCACTGTTTGGGAAAAAATCTAGATTAAAAAAACAAAAAGGAGAAATGAATGAACTTTAATATCCGTGGGGTAATAACTTGTTTTTGAGGTTTTTTAGTCTACCAACAGAGGGAGTGAGAGGCAGCTCTTCAAGACAACAGAACAATGGTCACAAAATTACTGAAGATAGAACTGAAGCATAAAGTTCTGAAACTAGTTTAAAATATGAGGTGAGTGATAAAAATTTACCTAAATAAATATACCTCAGTGTGAATTCCTAAAAAAAAGTAATCCATCTTTATGTTTCAAAAGTTTTTTTGAAGGTTTTTATTGTTTATATTTGCAAAATAACATTTAATATCAAAGAGAAAAATATCTTTAATATTGAACGGAGAACATATTTTTAATAACTCACATTTCTTTGAGACCATCATTAACATATACAACTTATTGAATATATGTGGGAAATAACACTATGAGGTTTAGTTTAATTATATTTTTTTTTTAAGTTGTGTTTTTTGACTCACTTCATAATTCTTGATTTTATGCAGACTAGTTTTGTCACTATCTGTGCGACATAAAAATCAAGAATTATGAGGCGAGTCAAAAAACACAACTCAAACATATATAAGAGAAAAATTTGCATCTAGATTGGAACTCGCCATGGTAACTCAGTTGGTAAGAGCATTGGTATGGTAAACCAAAGGTCCTGGGTCGGGTCCTGGTCTGGGCAAAAATGTTTCTCTTCAAATTTAATGTTATTTTATTTTAATCTGAAATTATTAATATACTAATTACCCTAGCAGTGCTGGGATAGCTTGAATGTATGCCACTGCAGATAACCAAGAAAATATTAATAAAGGAACTTTTGTAGATTGTAAATTTAAGTTATTAATATTGTTGGTTGGTTGGTATCTAATGTCGAGCACTTGATAATGAAATCATTCGTTCTCTTGCACTCCAATATTTAGCAGAAAGGCTGGTCTCTTCTACAAAAGCTGGACAATGGAGGAGATGGTTTCTTTCCATATCTTCATTTAAATTGCAAAAAGGGCATTTAGGTGAATCTGTTATGCCAATTCTGTGTAGGTGTTTATTCAAGCAGTCATGTCCCGTTAGCAGTCTGAATGTTGCTACTGCAGATTTCCTTTGTAATGTAGTAATGTCATAAGCCTGTAGATTTTCCTATTCCTTTCCAGATGTTTTGGTGGTGTATTCTTCTCTAAGTTTATTGATATATTTTATTTGAGATAATTCTTTTGATAGAGTGAAAGGAAACTGGAGTAGAAGTTGGGTTTGAAACAATTTTGCTACCCTTCGTGGCCAGAAAATTGGCTTTTTAATTGCCTTTCACTCCACAATGGGCTGGAATCCATTGAAGTACAACTTTTTTATGTAGATGGGATAACTGTTTTATCATTTTGTGACATTTGATAATTTTGATGCTTTTGGGTGTTGTGTCTCGTGTTATAGTGAGAATGGCTGCTTTGGAGTCACAAAGAATTACAACTTTTGTAAATTTTTGGATGTGATATAAAAGATTTTGTAAACTTAAGAAAATTGCTAGAATTTCATCATCAAAGTTTGTTGAATTTGTGTTTAGTTTACAATAAAAGGAAAAAAAGTGGACATACTGCACCAGCACCAATGCCACCGTCGTTTGGTAGGCTGGAGCCATCTGTAAAAATATATATCCATTCAGGAGCAGGGTATCTTAGATTTATTATTTCCAGTGACATTTGTTTTAAAATATATGGGGGAGTTTCAGATTTCTTGATGTCTTCTGTTAAATGAAGGTTATATTCAATTTCCAAAAATTCTAGAGGGTTGTTTCTCATCTGCATATTTTCTTTTGAATGTGGAAGTTGCAATTTGTGTTTGATTTCTTGTACTATGCTTAAGAAGCTTTGCTGAGATTTTAAACATACTTGTGGTTTTCTTTGGGTCCAGTTATTATGGGGTAGCCTTAAAAATTTTTCATACTGTGTGATTGCTGTTTTCTCAATATCAAATGCTAAGTTTGGGTTATTTGTTAAGTTTTGCATGGCAGTGATTGGTGTTGTTTTAACGGCTCCTGTTATCAGGCGGAGGATTTGGTTCTGCAATTTATTAAGTTTTTCCACTTTAGTAGTTACTAGGATTCTTCACAATAATGAAGTACAGGTTTTATGTACATTTGGTAGAAGGTGTTTAGGGTTTGTGTATTGCAACCCCACTTTTTCCCTGCTAGTCGTTTTAATAATGGTAACCTTGTTTCTATCTTTGTACATATATTCTCTGTGTGTTTCTTCTATGTTAATTTTGTGTCCAGAGTTATTCCTAAATATTTTGCTTCATGTGTTTGAGTTAATAATTCACCCTCCAATTTCAGAGTGATGGGTAGTGGTTTCTTTCTTAATGTAAATAGTTGATAATTTGTCTTCTGTATATTTATCTTCATTAAGTTCTGGGATGTCCAATTCTCTAACTGTATTAGTGATTGTTGGGCTACGGTTATTAATTGTTGACTTTGGTTTTTCGGTTTGGAGACCCATATTACATCATCATCAGCAAAAAGTAGGGTTTTTGTTTGGAGCTTTTCTATATGCTTAGGTAGATCATTAATGTAGATATTGCAGAGAGTGGTACTGAGTACAGAACCTTGTGGTAAACCTCGATGTGTTTGTTGGTATTTAGAGAGGTGATTATTATACTTTGTAGCGATGAATCGTTGGATGAAAAAATTGCTGATCCAGAGTAGCATATTCCCTTGAATGCCTAATGTCTGCATTTTTTCTAATAATTTATATCTCCAAATAGAGTCATATGCTCCTTGGAAATCAATGAACATTGCCAGAGTGTCTTCTTTTCTGTTGAAACTGTCTTTTATATCTTGACTTAGGTGTACAATTTGTTGATTTGTTGATTGTAATTCAGTCCTGCGTCGTAGCCGAGCAGTTAAGGTAGGAAGCCTTGGCGCAGAGCTACGGGACTTGCGCTGGTTCGAGTCTCCATGGGGGAAGAAATTTTCTCACGGTATTTCGGCCAGTATGGGACCGGTGCCCACCCAGCATCGTGAGGCAATTGGGTAGCTACAATAAGTAGCGGCTCCAGGTTGAGGAACCAGCTATAACGGCTGGGGGACTCGACATGCTAACCACATGTCACCCCTACACTGGCTGTTGATCATCTACCTCTGTGATTGACACATGTGGATGTGAAGGGCCAGCAGCCGGCTGGTAAAAGGGCAACCGCTGAAAAAGTGGAAAGACCCTCAATCGAAAATTGGATTGTAATTCTCTAAATCCAGCTTGATTGGGTGAAAGTAAATAATTGGTTTCTAAATACCAATTTAATTGATTTGAAATCATTTTTTCCATAGTTTTAACAATTACACTAGTTAGTGCTATTGGACGATAATTTGAAAAAGTATTTGCTGATTTTTGTGTTTTCAAGATAGGTATTATAATACCTTTTTTCCAATCATCAGGAACTTTTGTGTTCCAAGAAAGATTATAAAGGGAGAGTAATTGAGTTTTGGCTTTATTGCCAAGGTGTTTGAGAAATTCTGCATGTATATTATCTGCTCCTGGAGATTTATTTGATTTTAAACTATTAATGGCTATGTTTAACTCTTCAATGTTGAAATTCTTATTAAAACTATTATCTTTTGTACTTACTTATTTTAGGAATTCTCACTATGAGGTCATTCATTAAGGTAGAATATGTTTATCACTCACCTCATATTGTTCTTCTTATTTGATTATAAACTAGTTTCGGAACATAGTTTCTGTTCCATCCTCAGTATCATCATGACCGTTGTTCTGTCGTCTTGAAGAGTTGTCCTTCTCTCCTTCCATTGGCTGACTGAAAAACCTCGAAACCAGATCATTCTCACCGGGAATTTCAAAGTTCATTAATTTCTTCTTTTCGCTCTTTTGAATGTAGATCTTTTCCCAAACAGTAAGTTCTTTTGGTTTTTCTATTTGTTTTAATAATTTTGCTTCTTTCTCGATAAGATGTTTTTCAGACCATGCAGTGGCTGCCCATGCATGGTCTGAAAAACATCTTATCGAGAAAGAAGCAAAATTATTAAAACAAATAGAAAAACCAAAAGAACTTACTGTTTGGGAAAAGATCTACATTCAAAAGAGCGAAAAGAAGAAATTAATGAACTTTGAAATTTCCGGTGAGAATGACCTGGTTTCGAGGTTTTTCAGTCAGCCAATGGAAGGAGAGTAGGACAACTCTTCAAGACGACAGAACAACGGTCATGATGATACTGAGGATGGAACAGAAACTATGTTCCGAAACTAGTTTATAATCAAATAAGAAGAACAATATGAGGTGAGTGATAAACATATTCTACCTTAATCTTTTGTACTGCTTGTTGATTTTATGTAATTTTTTAGGTTCTCTTTTATTGTTTTTTGTTCCTTTTTGTTCTCTGAGGACAAAGTATGGGTGTTAGCATAGTGTTTGTTGAATTTGTTGGCTATTTCATTTTCATTTGTAATTTGTTTGTTGTTGTGGATAAATGGTGTTTTTTGTTGTTCTTTTTTATTTTGTATGTTGTGTACAAATCTATATGTTTTCTGGCCATCTTTCCTATAATCCATTTTTTGGAGAAAGTTATTAAAATTTTCTCTTTTATTGCTGTTAATTTCTTTTTTGAGTTGTGTGCACAGTTTTATCCAATTTTGTACATCTTTTGGGTCTTTTGTTTTTTCTGCTTTATTTCTAGCGAGATCTCGGTCTATTTTCATTATTTCTAGTTTTGAATTCCAGAAGGGTTTGTAGTTTTTAACTATTCGTCGTGGTATATATTTTTTTTGCTGTTTTTAATATTATTTTGCATATAGATTTGTTAATTTGATCTGATTGAAGTGATTCGTTTAAAGGATTTTCAAATTTAGTTTCCAGTTCGTCTGTGTACGGTTTCCAATTGGCTTTTTTGAAGTTCCACCTGGGTTTAAGATGCATTGGAAGTAAGTTGTTATTCCCCAGTTGAATAGTAGCAATGATGGCTCTATGTCCTGAGCCAGGATCTTCTACAATTTGTTTTTTGGTTTTGGAGTATAAATTAGAAGATACAAAGAGTAAGTCAGGATTGGTCCTGAACCAGAGTAATGTATATATGTTGGAGGATCCTCTTTGTTGTGTATTATTTCTATGGGTGTTGAATTTAATAAGTCTTCTACAATTTTCCCTGCATTATTTGAATTGGTATAGCCCCATCGTCGTGAATGTGCATTAAAATCTCCCATTATAATTGTATTTGGGTTTATTGTAATATGTTCAAGATTAGGGGAGTTATTTGGTGGATTATAAATTGAATATATATTATACTGAGATTTATTTATCCATATGTTAATTTTAATTATTTCAATTTTGTCTACATTGTCCATTTCTTTGATAATTTGAACGGACGAAGTCATGTGTGTTCAAATTCCAACTAAAATACCACTACTTATTTGTCGTCCTTTAGGAAGTATATGAACAGTAAAATCCTCAAAGTGGTAATATTGTAACTGTTCCTGTGTGAGATTTGCTTCTTGAATTGTGAATACATCAATTTGGTGGTCAGATAGTATTTTGGTAAGTTCAGTCTTTTTAGCTTGTGATAGTCCTCCAGTATTCCACTGGAGGATTTTGATTGAGTTTGATTTGGTATATTTATTTCCTTGAAGAAAGGTCCCTGTCCGGAGATCCGAATGGGGGACTATTTTACCTCTGGATTTGTATTTCTTTTTCCAAGGCTTCATGTTTGTATTGGAGTACAATAAACTAGTTGTAACCGTTTAGTAGGCACCACATGTGATGGTTACGTCACCCATAGAGAGAAGATAGGTATAGGAAGGAAGGAGAAATGAACCCCTAGGCCTCGAATACTCTAATACCATCAGGGTCGAAAGAAACAAGAGGTCAGTCAAGGGAGACTGGATAGAAAAGTTGAAAGAGGGAATTGGTATGGGAAGAAGAAGTAATACCAATTCGGTCAAAAAAGAAAAACTCACCAAGCTGACCAGTACTTACTGGTGAGTACCCCTTCCCTTTTGTTCATCATGCATAAGCATGATTACTAACAGCTGCACCACGAGAAGGTGAGGGATTGGACACTAGGTTATTGTCCAGGTTGGTTTCTTTAAGCCTTCGATGGAAGGAATTAAAGGGTCTCCTCCCTTTTAAAGACAGTAGCCTTTCCGCAGCCTTAATCATATTGTATATTGACTACAACTTATGTGAACCACCCTAAAAAGTTTTCTTCTTCCAAATTTCCATGATCTAAAGATAATAAATTTTTTTATGCAGGGGTACTTTCCGCATGGAACGAGAAGATGGCTATACTTTTGATTGTCGCATCCCTCCATTCTCCTTAGAAAGTAAAAATGAAGATCCTGGATCATCATCAGGAGGCATGTGATGCAACAATTAAAATGATGCAACCAAGAATAATAAAATTTTCAATATGTATATATTTATAAAAAAAGTCTTTTATATGCAGTACATCTAATGTCATAAGATTCATCCCTTCTAATAAATTGTAGTAAATTCTGAACCTTCTATTGATTTTCCAATTCCAGAAGTGATTAATGTACGGATATTCATTTAAGAATTAAAATAATAAAATTAATAATGTTTGATGTGGTTTGAAATTTAATTGCTATAAACACACCTCTGGTTCAACTTGTATCCTTTAACTTGCTGCTAAATAAGTTCTTTCCTTTAAATAATAAAATGAGTTGTATCTCTCCTCATACTTAGCCTTCTTTAAGCATGGAAACTGCAGTTTTCAAGAGGAATCCCTCCCATCTTCAGCCAACATCATGACTGCCAAATTTCCGTCTATGTCTTCATCTACAAAGTTGCCATCTGGTGTTGGTTTGATGAACCTTGAGATCATGTCCTGCTTGCCGGGTATTTCAAAATTCATGGATCTAATTTATGATTAAGTTTGAGAAAATTCTTTTATATCTCACCATCGAAAGTAGCGTGTTTTCACAATAGTGGTTTCAAAAGTAATTTTACTTTCATATTCAGTCAAACTCCAAACTGGAGTTTGAGTTGAGATATAATAAACATTTTCTCCAGCTCATTCATAAATTGAAAACATCTCATGGTTTAACTTTTATAGGAATTAATCACTATGAGGTTTAATTTATGGTGAAATTAAATGTTTCTTACCTCTCCTTGTATAAATCTTCTAAGTTGATCGGGATTTCGAGACTATAACTGTCTCATCCTAGAACTGTCTCATCCTAGTTCCTTTTGTTTGTCTATTTGTTTAATTAGACTGGCTAATTAAACAAATAGACAAACAAAAGGAAATCATGGTTTGGGAAAAGATCCACATTCAGAAAAACAAAGGAAAACTTATGAACTTCAAAATTCCTGCAAATATTGACCTGATCCAGAGGTTCATCGGTCCACCAACAGAGGGAAGAAGAAGAGTTTCTTCCGATCGACATAACACCAGTCGCCAAGAAAGTTCTAGGATGAGACAGTTATAGTCTCGAAATCCCTATCAACCTAGAAGATTTATATGAGGAGAGGTAAGAAACATTTAATTTCACCATACATCTCATAGTGTTACTTCCCACTTTAATTTTGATTAAATTCAAGACTAGTTCCAAAAGGTACAGTAACTTCATGTTTCAACAGTTGGGGAGATGGACCTAAAAGGTATATAATTTTATATTATAATTCCACATAGTGAATAACATCTCAATGGAGTTTATAATGAATTTTAATAATGATAATGTAAAGTTAGCATAACTTCAAAACAAGAGCTAATCTTGCATTTTCATTAACATTTCCGTTATCAGCACACCCGAAAACATAAAGATTAGCTGTTTCTATGCCAGTTACAGAAAAAAACTAAAATTGTATTAGTTAGTGTAATTTAATATAGGATATGGTGTGAATATAATGGTACTGTACATCAACTATATGTAGACTTCAAAAAAGCATATGATTCAATTAAGAGGGAGAAGTTATATAGTATCCTGCTGGAGTTCGGAATTCCTAAAAAGTTAGTTAGACTTACACGGATGTGTCTAAATGGAACAAATAGTAGGGTGCGTGTAGGCAAACAGTTTTCGGACACTTTTGAAATCCAGAATGGGTTGAAGCAAGGAGATGCACTATCTCCTCTACTATTTAATTTTGTACTAGAGCATGCCATTAAATCTTTTGAGAATGAGGAAGGCTTACAACTCAATGGTATTAATAAGCTGTTAGTTTATGCTGATGATGTAGTATTGTTGGCCGATAGCGAGGAGATACTAAAGGACAACACGCACACACTATTGAGTAACACTAAGAAATTAGGACTGGAAGTAAATATCAATAAAACTAAATATATGGTCACATGTAGAAATACATTATATAATGGAAAAGGACAGCTAATGACAAATGAGGGAAATTTTGAGGAAGTGGCTGAATTCAAATACCTACGAACAATAACCACAAATAGGAATGAGATGCACAAAGAAATTAAACATAGGCTCAATTCTGGAAATGCGTGCTATTATGCATTGCAGAGACTCTTGATGTCCCAACTTACTTACTTACTCACTGGCACTATCGAACCCGTAGGTTCATGGCCGCGCGGACATAAGCTCTCCATACATCCCTATCCTGAGCTAATGCTTTCCAATCATTCCCTGTATAATCTACTTCCCTCAAATCATAGTTAATGTTATTCTCCCACCTCATTCTTGGTCTACCAACTGGGCGTTTTCCCTCTGGCTTTCTTACAAGAAGCTTCCATGCAAGTCTTTCATTCCCCATACGTGCAACATGTACTGCCCATTGCAGTCTACGAGACTTAACTGTTCTTATTATATCTGGCTTCCTATAAAGACCATGTAGTTCATTGTTATGTAGTATTCTCCATTCACCTGTCTGTTCGTCTCTCTTTGGTCCAAAAATTTTCCTAAGTACTTTATTCTCAAATACTCGTAATCTCCTTTCCTCCCTTAAAGTAAGAGTCCATGTTTCGCACCTATATAATATAACTGGTAGAATAATAGTTTTATATATTTTCAGTTTAACGTTTTTTGAAAGGAGTTGGTATATCAAGAGTCTCTGCAATGCATAATAGCACGCATTTCCAGAATTGAGCCTATGTTTAATTTCTTTCTGCATCTCATTCCTATTTGTGATTATTGTTCCCAGGTATTTGAATTAAGCCACTTCCTCAAAATTTCCCTCATTTGTCATTAGCTGTCCATTTCCATTATTTAATGAATTCCTACATGTGACCATATATTTAGTTTTATTGATATTTACTTCCAGTCCCAAATTCTTAGTGTTACTCAATAGTGTGTGCGTGTTGCCCTTTAGTATCTCCTCGCTATCGGCCAACAATACTACATCATCAGCATAAACTAACAGCTTATTAATACCATTGAGTTGTAAGCCTTCCTCGTTCTCTAAAGATTTTATGGCATGCTCTAGTACAAAATTAAATAATAGAGGAGATAGTGCATCTCCTTGTTTCAATCCATTATGGATTTCAAAAGTGTCCGAAAACTGTTTGCCTACACGCACCCTACTCTTTGTGCCATTCAGACACATTCGTATAAGTCTAACTAACTTTTTAGGAATTCCGAACTCCAGCAGGATACTATATAACTTCTCCCTCTTAATTGAATCATATGCTTTTTTGAAGTCTACATACAGTTGATGTACAGTACTTTTATATTCCCATTTATTTTCTAAAAGCTGTCTTATACTAAAAATCTGATCTGTTGTAGACCTGTTCCTTCTAAATGCACATTGATGATCTCCTAGAATGTCGTCAATGTAGGGAGTAAGTCTGCTTACTAATATATTTGCTAGAATTTTGTACGAAGTTGAAAGTAATGAGATGCCCCTGTAGTTGTTGCAATCAGTTTTATCTCCTTTCTTATAAATTGGTACGAAAATTGATTCCTTGCATTCATCTGGAAGAGCTTCTTTTCCCCAAATCATACTAAGCAACCAGCGTATCTTGTCCATCAATTTTTCTCCCCCTGATTTTATCAGTTCTGCTGGGATCTCATCTGAACCTGATGCTTTATACATCTTCAATTTTTCTATCGCCATTTCAACCTCTAATCCATTTGGTTCTGCGACTAGCATTTCTGCTGTCTGTAAATTTTCCTCTTCAATGTCCTGTTCTGTATGTACATTTAATAGCTGATTAAAGTAACTTTTCCATCTATTTAATATACCCCTGGAATCTGCAATCATATCCCCATTTTCATTCCGAATTATGTTTGTTCTGGCCTGAAACCCTTTCTTCTCTACTAATTCCCTGGTATAATTCTCTAATGTTCCTATTTTTTGCATTCATTTCCGATTCCGATTGAGGGTTTTTCCACTTTTCAGCGGTTGCCCTTTTACCAGCCGGCTGCTGGCCCTTCACATCCACATGTGTCAATCACAGAGGTAGATGATCAACAGCCAGTATAGGGGTGACATGTGGTTAGCATGTCGAGTCCCCCAGCCGTTATAGCTGGATCCTCAACCTGGAGCCGCTACTTATTGTAGCTACCCAACTGCCTCACGATGCTGGGTGGGCACCGGTCCCATACTGGCCGAAACACCATGAGAAAATTTCTTCCCCCATGGAGACTCGAACCAGCGCAAGTCCCGTAGCTCTGCGCCAAGGCTTCCTACCTTAACCGCTCGGCTACGGCGCGGGACGCATTCATTTCAAGATCATTAATCTTCTCTCAAATATTCCCTCTTTTTACTCTTTAGTAACTTGGTGGTTTCCCGTCTAATACTACCCAATTGCTCTAAATTTACCTCATTTGGCTCGTGTAACCATTTCATTTTTGCTAGCTTTCTTTTCTTTACAATGTCGGCACATTCCTCATCAAACCATTTCTTGTTTTGCCTCTTTTTTAAACAACCAATGCTTTCTGATGCTGACAATTTAATAGTATCTCTTATAGCCTCCCATTCTTTATTTATATCAGTTTCTTCTTCGTTTGCCACATTGTCATCTGAAGATTCCAGTACTTCAAATCTATTAGCAATTTTGATTTGGTATTCTTGCCGCATTTCATCATTTTTCAAGTTTTTTAATTCAAATTTTACAGAATCATCTTTAGCGTTTGTTCCTCTCATAAGCGATAGCCGTTGTCTGATTTTCACTCTGACCAGATGATGATCCGAATTGCAGTCTGTCCCTCTAACTGATCTAACATCGATGATGCTACTGTGCCAGCATTTATCCACTAATACATGATCTATCTGGTTCCGAGTTTCTCCATCTGGGGACGTCCAGGTGTATTTATGAATATCCTTATGCTGAAATGTTGTGCTCTTAACAATGAGATTCTTTGATGTGGCAAATGTGACTAATCTAACCCCGTTGTCGTTACTATCTTCATGAAGACTGAATTTGCCTATTGTTGGTTTGAATATATCTTCCCGCCCCACTTTTGCATTAAAATCTCCTAAGACAATTTTCATATGATATCGTGAAAGGCTATCAAATAAGCATTCTAATTCTTCATAGAACTCATCCTTGATCTTGTCATCTTTACTTATCTTCTGTGGGGGCATGTACATTTACAATTATAAAATCATGCCGTTTACCCTTTAGAATTATTTCTGATACCATATCGCTAACAAACTTAGTATCTCGGATAGCGGATAGGATCCTCCTTCTGACTAAAAAACCCGTTCCAAATGCAGGTCTTTTTGCACCCCCGTAGTATAATGCAAAGCTTCCTGATTCCTGACTACCTTCTCCTGGCCACCTAACTTCCTGTAAAGCGACTATATCCAAGGGCGATTTATCTAATTCCCGCGTTAATAACTCTAGTGTCCCGCTATTGTATAAAGTCCTAACATTCCATGTTCCTAGGAACATATCCCTGTGTTTTGAGCCTTTGGCATGGGTTCCCTGAAGTAGTCCCCGCCCGGAGAACCGAATGGGGGACTATTTGACCTCCGGAAAATTTTACCCCAGATGAACCCATGTCCGCATTTCTTGACGGTTGTATTTTTACGGTGAAAGATCGTCACTCTTTTGCCCAAGGTACTTTTTTCGTCTGGCTTATCACCTTCGACCAGTCCGGCATGGGTAACCCTATCGGCAGCAATGCTACCGCCGGCATAGCTCTCAGGATCATTTAAGCACGCAAGCCACTCCACCACGACAAGGTAAAGATACCATGGAGGGCTTGATGTCCCAACTCCTTTCAAAAATCGTTAAACTGAAAATATATAAAACTATTATTCTACCAGTTATATTATATGGGTGCGAAACATGGACTCTTACTTTAAGAGAGGAAAGGAGATTACAAGTATTTGAGAATAAAGCACTTAGGAAAATTTTTGGACCAAGGAGAGATGAACAGACAGGTGAATGGAGAAGACTACATAACAATGAACTACATGGTCTTTATAGGAAACCAGATATAATAAGAACAGTTAAGTCTCGTAGACTGCGATGGGCAGGACATGTTGCACGTATGGGGAATGAAAGACTTGCATGGAAGGTTCTTGTAGGAAAGCCAGAGGGAAAACGCCCAGTTGGTAGACCAAGAAGAGGGGGAGAATACATTAACTATGATTTGAGGGAAGTAGATTTTACAGGGAATGATTGGAAAGCATTAGCTCAGGATAGGGATGTATGGAGAGCTTATGTCCGTGCGGCCATGAACCTACGGTTCGATAGTGCCAGTGAGTAAGTAAGTAAGTATGGTGTCAGTATCAGTTGAATTAAAATTGCAATTTAATAAAAAAATTTATACTTTACCTCATAAGACAAACCGTTCTATATAATTATAATCTCGGGACCATATTCTCTATTCTTCTTCTTCTTCTTCTTCTTCTTCCTTCCAAGTATTAGGCCAAGGCCTGTTACGATCCTATAGAAAATTTTCCCTCCAGCATTTCATAGCATGGCCCAGTGATCTTCGTCCTCTTGGTATATAATTAATATTCTCTATTCTTAACTAGATTCCAGAAACTATTTGAGAATGGGGAAGTGATATAAAATTTTGAATTCAAATTATTCTTCGTAGATCAGTTTTGGGACCTTCTTTGGTTCCATCCTCAGTATTTTCATGACTGTTGCTATGTTGTCTTGAAGAGCTGCCTCACAATGGAGTATTTGACCAATGTAGGAGACCAAAAGTCAATATCTGAAATTTATTCTTAGACAGGAAATAACACATGGCAGTGCTGAATAATTAGGCGATAATATAGTGCCCAATTTTCATCAGTCAGTGTTACCTTGAGTCTGTTTGACCAATCGAAAATTGACTGTCTCTCAAACTGCAAGTATCTTTTCTCTGTGCTCTTTGTACAAGCTTATGTTCCACGTAGATTATTGCTTACTAGAGATTACATTTTAAGTCAATAGTTATGGATTGTGATAAACCAGTAAGTATTAACACATTTTAATTATTTTGATCCTCTTGATAACTATTTTGACTCAGATAAAGCTTCTTCATATAGGATACTTTTTTGTTGTTATTTTTTCAAGTATATTTTAACAAACTTGAGTTATATTTCCAGGCATCTCCCGGCACTTTCCTTTACTATGGTAGAAAGGTTAAAGTATTGGCTTCACGATTTCTTGAAAATTGATCCTGCAAACTCGTGGTTTTCTATGATATTCATGTTCATTTAGGTATTAGTAAAAAAGTTTTTTTTTTACTATGTAATTATTTCTATTTTAAATTTCTCGAGCTATGTTTTAGAGCCATCGTGCATCAGTATAATGACTCAGAAAGACTTTAACAATATGCAACAGCAAAATTTACCTAATATTAAAGAAAAATGAGATTTTTTGGAAAATTACCTTTTACACTATAACATTTACTCAGACAAACAAATAAAGGAAATAAAGCACAAAAATTCACATTTTAAGTCCGAATTGAAAAGATGGATGGTAGCACACAAGAAAGTGGAAACATTTCGTAAGAAAAGTAGCAATTGGCTTGAAGGGGTATTCACAATTCCTAATTTAGTGATTCTAACAGGGTGACTAACGAAAACATTTCAAGATTTGAATGAGAGAAACAGAAGGAGGAAAGCAGAGGTGCTACATACCAGTACAGATACGGGTGTCCTGACTTAAGCTGCAGGAAAAAGAGATGGTTGTAAAGTACACGGAAATAATCAGTTCTCCAAAGTGGGCAGGGAAATTGTAAGATAAAATACTCTCATAGTCTTCAGAAAGACAAAGCACAATAATCGGCGTTAAAAACATTGGTCATGTTTGTTGAAGTTGGTTTTCTAGAACACAGTCTTAAGTAATACGGAACACTGACAAAAACATATATCCTTGCTACAGTGTGCTATAAAAGAAAAAAATGAATTGCTATCTGGATAAAGAATCTTGTCATATTACTGACACTTTTACTGCAATTAATTTACGATTGTTGGATTTTACTGTTACTATTACACAACTGCTGACACATTTACACGACTGCTGACACATTTAGAAGAAGTTGTACAGACTCTAAATGAAAAAGAAAATACCTCATTGGTGCAATTGAGGTTGCGATGGATCACAACAAATTCAATATAGGTTAACCACAAATTTCAGAATTATACTGACTCTGATTCAAATATTTTTAGAGTTATTTTGTGTACAAATAAAAAAAATGATAGTAATGAAACCTAGACATGCTTAACAGATTATTGCTAATTTTTGATCCTGTTCTGACTGGTATGAGGCCACAACCTATAGAAAACGCACAAATCTTTTAAGGAAACTTTGGAAATACTACTTCCAGCCAAATCTGGAGCAGATACAGCTGAATATGAAAATGAAGGAGGTGAAAGTATCTTCTGATGAAGAACTGTAACTCTGATCATCAAAGTCATCATTATAAAAGTGATCTTATGTATGAACATTTATGTAAAGTTAGTATTTAGCATTGTTTATTTTTTATTTCACTCACCTCATACTTCATAACTCCTCGCAAACCCAGGGTTTCGTCACGAATGATGTGACGAAACCCTGGGTTTGCGAGGAGTTATGAAGTATGAGGTGAGTGAAATAAAAAATAAACAATATTAAAAAACCTCAAAGTGTTATTTCCTATCTACATAACTTAATTAGTATTTAGCCTTAACATATAAGCGAGTGGAAATTTCAAGAATATCTTGTAGAATGACATATGTTGTTCTTCATACTCCATGTTCTGAACATAGATGGAATGTTTATTGCTTATAGCAGTGCTCTTATTCAGATATAGTTTTCCCAAGTCTGATCATAGTAATATAATATTTAATTTTAGGAAGTTATATTTTGAGGTTATTTTAATTATATTATTTTTGATCTGGACATCTTACCTCAATATTAATGTTGATTTGTTCTTGGACATGTTTCAAAACAATTCTGTTTTATCGTCAGCTTTCCCAGACTGATCATAGTGATTAATAGTGATTAATAAATGGACTATATAATTAAAAAAAGTAATTTTTTTACTAAAATATACTATCTTTCTCTTATAAATTCATTGTAGTAAGAGAGCACATTTAGACTCAATTGAATTGCAAACATAATTTTGGCTGCCTAAATCAGAAAAAATATGCCATTGTGCACCTCCTGCTCACTCTGTTAGTAGACTGAAGAACCTCAAAATCAAATCATTGTTTTCTATTCTAAACTAGATTCAAGAAGCTAGTTGAGAATGGGAAGTGGTATAAAATTTTCAATTCAATTTTTGATTTTATTGCAACCTTAATGTTGTTTTGAATTCATCTTTTTATAAGAATGATTTTAAATTTAAATAGAATCTTATCACCTCACCTCTTATTCTTCTTCTTAGACTGGTTTAGGAGCCTTCTTTGGTCCATCCTCAGTATTTTTATGACCATTGTTATGTCATCTTCTTAGACTGGTTTAGGAACCTTCTTTGGTTCCATCCTCGGTATTTTTATGACCATTGATATGTCATCTTGAAGAGCTTCCTCTTGGTAGACTGAAGAACGTCAAAATCAAATAATTTTCCCCAGAAATTTTAAAGTTCATTAATTTCTCCTTCCATCTTTTTTTTTTATAGATTTTTTCTTTTAGGTTTTTCTATTTGTTTTATTAATTTAGCCTTTCTTTCGATTCAATGTTTTTCTCGCTATAATGAAAAAAAAAAGTAAAAGAGCTCAGGTTTGGGGGAAAAAAATATACATTCAAAAAAATGGAAAGGAGAAGTTACTGAACTTTGAAATTATCGGGAAAAATTATTTGATTTTGAGGTTCTTCAGTCTACCAACAGAGGGAGCAAAAGGTGGCTCTTCAGGACGACATAACAACGGTTGAGGATGGAACTGGAGAAGGTCCCAAAACCAGTGTAAGAAGAAAATTGTGAGGTGAGGTGATAAAATTTTGCTTCAATAAATAATACCTCATATTGTTTAATATCTAAAAAAGTCAATGATTTTCAATTTTCTTTTCTTATATGGTTCTTTATCTTTTGTAACCAGTAATTTTATAGGGTCCTTCCATTTTTAATTTATCGAGTTGCATGTATTATTACTATTATTATTTAGAACCCTAACTATAGTTTCATAAATGCAGAAGAAATTTAAACTTCATTTCTCTAAACATGAAAGGAATTTTATGCCAAAAAATGTCAACATTTGGATGAGACATCATACTATGAGTATGTCCATATCTAACATATTAATTTTTCTTCTTTTTGTATGTTCATTGTACAGTAGTGAAATCTTTGAAAGATGGGTTGAGTTAAATGTGATTATTTACTATATCTATAAAATAAGAAATTATATAGATTATACAAGGTTCAAATTCACTACTTTTATATAGTTTCTGACTATGACTTTAAACATATAAAATGAAACAGTAAAAATATCCATGATTTCATGAAAGGATACAATATTTTTATATCTAATGCAATACCTACTTTTTACACTTTTCTTTTTAAATTTATAAATACTGCATTAAATACAACTCTTGGTTTTTTACACACATTATAAATATAACTGTTAAACTAATTTTAGAAATAAAAGTAAACTTGATTTTAAACTTAAAATATTAAACACACACATTTACTGTCCTTGATACACGTCATATTGACCTTGATCATTGATTGGTTTTTTGTTATCAAGGAGACAATAGAATGAAACTGACAAAAGAAAGCAATTTACTGGATTCCAATCGGCACTGAATAGCTTCCTACCTCATTACCCAACTAATATTTACCTGTAAGAAAAAATATAATTTACCACACTATAGGATGTTTATAAACATTGGATATTTTAGTATCTAACAAAATCTAATCTTGAGAATAATTTCACTTTACTATTAAATTCAGTGTTACTCTGTCTTACACTTGGATTAGAGGATAATGTTGTTAATATATTTGTCTGCTTTATTGAATCTTAACAATCTGAGGCATGTCATATACCATAATATGTTTTTATACTTTTCTATCTCTAATATTGTTGAAACATGGAATTTATTGATTATATTCTTCATAAGGATTTAATAATTACTTATGTTGTTTCATTTAAGATTTATATTTTATATATGTAGGAAATAACACTTTGAAGTTTCTTTTAATTATTAATGAGATAAGTTTCAAAAAGTTTTCAGCAAATTTAACATTAAATTAGCACTGAAAAATTATCACAGTTTGAATAAATTAATCAAAACCAACAAAAATGAAAAGATTGAAGATGGCAACTACTCAGGGATTTATCAAATTGATTGTAAAGATTGTGAAAAAATATACATAGGAAAAACAAAAAAGAACTTAAATACAAGATTGAAAGAACACCTTAGAAATGTTAAAAATGGAGAAATAGAAAAATCTGCAATAGCTGCACATGCATGGTCAGAAAAACACAGAATTGAAACTAAAGTCGAATTACTAAAATAGTTAGAAAAATGTAAGGAACTCACAATTTGGGAGAAAATTTACATCTGCAAGATTAAGAAAATAACCATGAATTTTGAAATTCCCGGAGAAAAAGAAAAAAAAAATTGATTTGGAAATTCATCAGTCAGCCAGTAGAGTGAGCAGAAATCAAGTTACAGGATGGACAACTGCAAAACAACAGTTGGAATGCATCGACAATGTCGTGCAAAAGCAACAAAACCTGGTTTGCATAGAAATCAAGAAATATGAGGTGAATCAAAATAAGCAATTCATTAAGAATTAAGATTTATATTTTAAGATGTTCACTAACTGCAAAAAGCAAACATAATTTATTTGGTTATAGATAGGTACCACAGATTTTTGCAGTCGCAATAAAAGCGACAAATTGTTTATTGCAAAGAAAATCCAGTTTCTTTGTGAATAGGACAGTTACGGTATCTGAAATGGCAATTTTATTTTTGCAATAAATATGTTTTATGGCGAAAAAAACGAAATTTATTGGCATTTTGTGTTCATTCCTTTTTTTTACATTCCATGCACCTCTTAAACATTTGAATTTCTGAACATGACAGACCCTCTTTTTACAAGCCAAAGCTGTAATTGGAAAAAACACACATTCCAAAAGCGATTGAGATGAACATCTGGTGGCCACTGACACTTGGCAGAGGGAGAGGGTAAAACCTAGGCTCTTATTGTCCATCTAAACAGGGTCCTGTGGCTGCTGGTGTTAACTTCAAGGCCACCAATAATCTACAAGTCGCTATTTTACGAACTTTTCCTAAGTCGCAGTTGAAAATTTGAGATGGGTCGAACATCAACAGTGACAATTCATTCCAGAGCCAAAAGAATTTTCCAGTGAAGGTCTTTATGTATCCGATTCAAACATTCTAATGTGTAAATTATGTAATGTGCGGGTAGATTGGGAGAAATGAGGCACAGTGTCTAAACATTGTTTTAAAAATAAAGAGCATTTGCGGCTTAAGGAAAAAAAGTGCAGCTCCTAAAAACAGGTGTCTATCGTTGGTTCATTTGATCATCAGAAGAGAGCAAAACAAGAAAAAACGGAGTTTGTAATTGATACTACAAAAATGTTCTTGAATACAAATATGCCAATTGAAAAGGTGGAACACCCAACAGTAAGAACTTGGCTTCAGAAGTATGTTCCAGGTGAGTGTTAATGGTATTCTTCTTCTTCTTCTTTAACATAATTTGTAGGATTTTCATCCTGTTTATTTCCAAAATCATTCCTCGGAGGAAGATGTATTGGATGTGCATTCACTGTCTATCCATCTCTTGGCTGGTCTTCCTCTTGTTCTTCTCCCGTCCATTGGTCTATTTTCGGTTTTCTTCCATTCTTTCTATATGACCCTTCCAATATTTTCGTCTGTCTATAATAAATTTGGTTATGTCTTGAATATGACATTTGTCCCTAATTTCTGTGTTGTGTATTTTATCAAATAATGTTTTCCCCGGAATAGTTCTTAAGATTTTCATTTCACATGTGCTTATTATTTGTTTAGTTTTGTTGTATCGGCCCTAGTTTCTGCTCTGTGACCGAATAACTGGTCAACTATCTTTTGTATATGTGGTTTTGCTTTTTATTGACATATGTTTGTTGTGCCAAATTAAATCTTTCATATATCCATATATTTGTACTGCTTTATCAGCTTGTTTCTTTACTTCTTTTATTAAATTTTAGTGTTTGTTATTAATACACGTAAATAATTAAATTCTATACTTGTTCTATAATTTTTCTTTCCACTTCTAATTTGCATCTTACTAGTTCTTTTTGATATTGTTAAGCATTTTGTCTTATTCATGTTAATTTCCATATTGTATTTTCTGGCATTTATACTAAATTGATGTAAAGATCTTTGTAAATTGTCTTCAGATTCTGAAAGGAGAACGACATCATCTGTGTAACATATTAAGTGAAATCTAGTGTTTCCCATATTAGTTAATGGTATTAATACATAAATATGTTTTGAACATTATTCATTTCAATAATTATTCCATGCACATTATTAAACCAAATTAATAATTGTATATTATATTATATTACATTCACTATAGTTTTAATAAGCAAAATAGGTCCCTCAAAATGCATATTTCCAAATATTGTATTTTAATATTTTTTTTTAATAATTTGCATAGGATTGGGAGATATAATAGCATTATTCTTTTTACCTAAAATCTCTTTAGAATTTACACAAAATTATTGTGATAATCTTACAACTATTTAGCGATAAAACATGAAAACCAATATTCACATCACAATTTTTTTTTAAATTAATGCAAATTTCTGTGGCCTCTAGTTATAGAGAATGAAGGTATAAAATTATCTGGATGTTGTAAAATGTAAGGTTTTTTAATTATTATAATTGTTAATGTAATTAAGATAATAACTGGCAGTGGAAGTAAATAATAAAGGGCACATGGAAGCAGTAACAAAATTTAGAATGATGATAGGGCATGACTGTCTCACTCATCATTTGCACATCCAACAGATGTGTTTTGTGCAATAACCTGGATTACCTTATAGATGAACATCATTTCCTGGACAGCACAATGATTCAAAGACTTAATCATCTTGTACTGGGAGTCTCAAAAGAGGATGACTTAAGTGTCAGATCTGGTCATTGGAAATTAAACAATTCACTCATTCACTGGCACTATCGAACCCATAAATTAATCGCTGAATGGACATAAGCTCTCCATACTTCCCTATCCTGAGCCAACATTTTTCAATCATCCCCTGTATAATTTAACTCTCTCAAATCCTGGTTAATGCTATTTTCCCACCTCATTCTTGGTCTACCTACTAGGCCTTTTTCCTCTGGTTTTCCTCAAAAAGTTTCCATTTTTCTCTTTCATTCTCCATTGTATTACATGTCCTGTCCATAAGAGTCTATGAGGCTTGACTGTTCTTATTACATCTTGCATTAAATAAATAATTTGGATAATGAATCCAGAAGTGTTTTAAATTGGAAAGTAGAGAAGGAATGGAATTTAACCAGTGTTTCTGTTTAATCCAAGAGGATATTTTGATATAAAGGTATGAAGTCTAATTGCAGTAATACATTAAGATTAGATACCCTATTAAGAAGAATTAAGTAGACATAAATTTCCACATATTTTCAGCCAATTATGCGAGATTAAAATAAGGTGAAAAACCAAACTTTGGCCAAATTCACACAAAGAAATTAATTTACATTATTAAACAAGATTGAATGGATACCAGAGGGAGAGTAAATGGGTATGTGTGAAAAAATATATATTCCACTCGATGATACAAACTTTTTTTGATATCCTACTATATAAGTTATCACATCTTGCATTATTTTTGTGGTTTTTAAAGTAATGTATGTAGAGAACAATTCAAAATGAAAAACACAAAAAGGAAACATTCCTGTATATTGAGTTTATTTTATGAATACAAATGTAGTATGAGAGATTAACTCTCCAAGTTTTGGTTTGTGACAGTGAAAAAAAAGTCACTGATTCTCATTATAGGAGCAATTAATCAAAATTGCGGTTTCAGCAATAGCAAAGACACACTGCGACTTCATTTTTCAACAAGATGCTACCCTGCACATAACCTCTTACATAGTCATCTCAGTGACCATCTTCCACAATGCTGGATTGAATGATGTGCCATAGATGTTGTAGCCTCCCAGGTCACCAAACCTAGCACCATGCATTTTTTTTTTTCTTTTAAGGGATTACCCCTATTTCCACAGAACTTACAGCAGCTAGTCTAGTGATTAAGTCAGTTGATCAGGCTATTTTGCAACTCATCTGGCAAGAAATGGAATATCGCATAGACATCTGCTGTGTCACAAATGAGACCATATTGAACATTTACGAATATCCACGGAAATTGGAGAGTTAATTTTTCATGCTAAATTTATATTTGTAAATAAATTCAGTAATCACAATAATGTTTCCTTTTTTTTTTTTTGACCCATTCATTTTGAATTGCCCTTTACCTAATAATGGTAAAGTTTAGGGAGGTAATATCTAAATAAAAACAGCTTGATACATTTCACCAAGACCTAAGACCTGAAATTATACTCTTGAGGCCCGAGTGGTAATAGGAGATTAAGAGTCCCACCTTTTTAGACAATTGGTGCATGATGTTAGCAAGTTGTTAGTCCTGAATGAGAGTCGATTTTACTTTCCAGAACATATTGCTGGTGCTCATTTAATTTAGAGGCTGAGTCAACCTCGGGACCATGTTGCTGCCAGGTGGTTTAGGCTAATTTAAATATCCTGACCCTATCAGGGATCAAACCTGGGACTTTCCAGTTCATAGTGTATTACCTTAATCAATTATGCTACTGCATGCCCCCATTCATCCTTGTAGCCTGTGACATGACAGTATTGTCTGCAGAGATTTGAAGATAATATGGTACATTTTATTATTATTGTTATTATTGACATCAATATGATCATTATAATTATCAATTATTATTGTGATTTTTTATTGTCATTAACCATTATCATCGTTATTACCAGCATTATCATTTTATCATATTTTGCATTTTTGAATCATTAAATTAATAATACATGTGCTTATTAAATATTGAAGTGCTACTTGTTCTAATCAACTTACCAAGTTCATCTATGGAAAAAGTACATCTGTTTATTTATATGAATCAAACTGAACAAGGAAGCACACAACAAAATAAAAACTTACCTCTATTCTATTGGGAAGCAAGAGAAAAATGGATTGCATTTTTCCAAAATCAGCCATTAGAAAACAACAACAGTTTGTTGTAATCTCATTTATCAAATTATGTGTGGTTGTGAATTTTATTATATTTAAGTTGTGAGATTTATTTTCAGGCAGGCTGTATTTTTTAGCACTTATATGTTGAGGAGAAGACTTACAGAATGCATTTTGTCTTTAGAACTGGCCGAGTGAGAAACATTTTTTACACGTAACATTACAAAAATCATACAAATTGTAAGTATAAATATTTTCAAACTATAGTGTGTTCTGATTGTAAACAAAAACTAGAAAATAAAATTTCTTAATAAATAAGTTTGGTCTGTCCTCAACTTACCTATACTTGGTTGTTTCTTGTAAGAGATATGTTTTAGAACTTCTTAGCTTCATCATCAGTATTTTCATAATTTTTTTTTCTAATTTATAAATCATTCTTTTAATCATACAAAACCATTAATCTGGTTCATTTTATTTTGTTATTTTAGCAGTGCAGAGAGTATTTTCACTCTTTGGTTTTGATTTTCTAGTCATATTCTTACTTGAGTTTGATCTGAGGCTTTTTTCCTCAGACACTCAGACAGTTTATCCTTTTTTAAATTTTTTTTTTATTCTTCTGATCTTTCCAGATCTCTGTTCAAAATTTATTATTAATGAATTCATAATCTTTATTCTAAAAAAAATAGATAAATCATGGTCATTCTGCATTAAATTAGAATTTATCTGTGAAAAATTATAATTTTTATATTCTTAATGGAACATCTGGTCATTTCATTCATAAATCACACATCTCACTATCTATCAATTATTGGTCCTCTGTTATAAATAATAGGTGTAATGGAAATTTCATAATTCTAAGAAATTGATAATGTAGTTATTCTTGGAATTGCATTGTCTAGTATTAAATTTATCACTTCTCACGAATGATAAATTTAATTTGTAGAGAAAAATATAGACCTAAATCAGGATTTGAACCCATTATCTCTGTACACTAGTGCTCTATCATCTGATTTAATTGTACATTTTTCTTTACACTAATATGATTCCGCATACCAGTAGCAATGAACTTTGTTCCACTAACACCATCTAGCGACTTTTTGAATAAGAAGAATTTTTAAAGGGATCAACACAACATTCATAGCCAGTGAAGCTTAGATTCATTGGTTTAATGTTAAATTTATCTTTGAATAAATTGGATACCTAATAGCTCAGATGGTAGAGCATTGGTGTACAGAATCAGGGACACTGGGTTCAAATCCTGATTTAGGCATATATTTTTCTCTTCAAATTTAATTCTTGGGAATATTTCAGTTTTAATTTAAAGTTCTGAATTATTTTTAACAGGAATAAAGGAGTGATCAAGATAATAGTTATGAAGGAACTTGTTATTTTTTACATTCTTCACTTAATTGTAAATTGTCAAACTGGCCCTGTTCCAGCACTGCATCAAATCATGAGTAATTCTCCATTACAATGGCAGTTCCCATTTCTGTCTTCAATAAGGTAAGAATTTTCTGTCATGAAGTATTTTTATTTCTTGCTACATATACACGGTCCTCATTTTAATATACAACCCGAGTGCCTGGCAACCGTTCATTGCACGGTAATTGTTCCATATCTCCAACTCTAAATTTACCCATTTCAAACAGTACCACCAAATCAAATACAAAAAAAAAATTAATGATAAACTTTTGAAAAGTGAATGTTATGCCTACACTAGGGCCTAACTGCCATAAATAATAAAATACTATAAAAAGCCGATAAAGGATAGACACACATACATGTGTATTATACCAAAAATAGGGCATAAATATTCACCCTTTAAATGCGGATTGAAGTCTCAATCAAAATATACATAAGAGTTTTATAGTTAAAAAACTAGGGAAAAAATTATTATAAATGACTATTTCACATCAATATATTTTTCAATCAATGAAGACACACTTACGAAATCTTATATAATATCAAAAACAACTTGTTAGTTTCAACCAAATAGGAAACTCTTACGAAAACTTATATAACCCAAACACATTAGGATAAGAAGTTAAAAACACCTTATATAACATGGCCATGAAATAGCTAGGAATATTACTACAGATGGGGCAAGAAAATAGGGTTTCCATTAGTTTTAGGGGATGGTGAAAGGTAAAGATAAGAATATAAAAGCCCGTTTTGAGTGAAAAAAGGCAGAACGGCGGCGGGACCGAACGCAGTCCCCCGGCTGGGGAGGCAGCTCTACATAGGTAATATAAATCTTTTTATCATTCTTTAATGGTCATTTTTCAGACATAGAATTAATTAATGGACCAAATGGTCCAAAGAACTTAGAATAATGAACAAAGTTGAATATTTTAAATGTTTGTTTTCTCTCTCTGAATTTAAACACTTTAGTATTTGACATTTACAATGTGGCGATTTCAGCTGACTTTAATAAATTGTTTTATATGTTGTTGATCTAATATTTCTTTATGTTTGGTTTTATTTTAATAAATAATGTTATTTTTTCGTTTACTGTGTTTTTAACATGTTTAAATGTGGAATTCATCCTCCAAAACCAAGGCCAACCGCTCGGGCCAAAGACCACTTAAACAGTAGTGATCTTCACGCTATCAATACGGCGGGGCTTAACTGACCCACGCGTAATAGTGAACTTAAAGAAATTTTACATCTTCCAATAGATGTCCCTGATCACATGTTAAATATTGAACGTCGGAATAAAGGACTTGGTTTATTTTGTGCAATATGGGAAACAAAATTACAGCATATAAACATTTGCCATATTCTTTACCAAGGAAATAATACATATATTACTTTTCTCTGAAAGCTAAAAGAGGAAAGTTTACAATGTGTGAGAGACCTTAGCATTGAACCTAGTGACATCAATATTAATACTCAAAGTCTTCTACCAGATGCAAGGAAACTTAGGAAAGGAACTAAGAGACAAAGAAGCAGTTCTCTGGAGTCAACTCCCTCATAAAGGAAAAGGTGTTGTTCTCTATAGTGAATATAAACCAGCAAATCAATGGACTTGTGATCATCAAGGATTGTCTTGTTCCGAACGGAGAGAAACAATTAAAATGCAAGCCAGTGTATCGGTGGTGCGTTCTTTGCCGGGCAGGTTTAGGGACGATACCCTCTTTAGATGTTGTCGCAGAAAGCACGAAACCCCTTGCACATGTCCTTGGGGCTTGTCTGTTTGGGGAAACACTGAGAAACATTTGGCACCACAGTATTAAAAACATGATGGCAGAAGCCTTGCGAGGTTATGGATATACAGTTTATGAGGAAGTTCATTGTGTGGCCACTAATGGGAGTAACAAATGAATAGATATTATTGCATTTAGACCATCTTCTAAAATTGGTATGATATTAGATCTTACAATTCATTTTGAGACTCATAGTGGCCAACCTGAGGAAGTTGACTCTGAAAAGAAAGCCATATATGAGCCAACAATTGACTATTACAAATATAAATATCAGTTAGATAGTATAACTGTCACAGGATTGATGATTGGAGCAAGAGGTACTATACCTGGATTCTTAGCTAAATTTTGGAATTTCTTAATTTGGACAGAGTGTATCTTTCTAAAATTGCCATCGCTGCATTAGAGGATCAATTTCAGTTTTAAGAAACCATCTTTACAAGATTTATATTTTATAGAATATACTTCAATTACAATTTGAAATTTTTAATGTATTTCATCAATTTAGAAAATTAATTGTCTGTATCACTTTGTTCTTGTGGCAATCCTCAAATGAGGAAAGTTTTATATATAATAATAATTAACACCAGATAATTCTAAGTACCGGTAGCTGTGAAAGTAACTAGAGATTGTAATGGATTGAAGTAGATTTTTGTGGTGTTTATTCCTTACCTTAAGATAAAAGGTGATCAAAATGATCTCCTTCAGTTTCAATCCAATGTTTACATCGGTGAAGAAGATTTTGAAACATGCTATCCAATTCTTGCCTAAGTTGGAGATCACAGTTCAAATATTTTCTTGAAGTTCCTCTAATGTTCAAAGATTTGAAATTGTGACTTTATTTGGGACAGTTGCATTATGGAATTGATGGCATAATTTATGGAACAAGTTTTGTAAGATTTATTCTCTGCATATGTCAAAAGTAAAAATAACCTCTGTTCAGTGGTATACCCCATGTTAAACTGAAATCAGCGCAATAACAACTGAAGTTGATTAAAAGTAAATTGGAAAAAATTTCACCAAGTACGTCTGAACCTTACAGTTACAGAAGTAACAACAAATAGGGGTAGAAAGAATGTGAATTGAACTGGCTTTGCCATCTGCCTTCCAGTTCACTGACTGCGAAATGGGGGTGCTTTGACTGCTTGCCCTGCCGGCTGGTTGCTAGGTACTAGGGTTGCATCTTTATTTAAAGGCTCTGTATGTATGTATGCACGTATGCATGTATATATATTATATATATATATATGTGTGTGTGTGTGTGTGTGTGTGTGTGTGTGTATTAACAAAGGCATATGATAATATTCCTCAAAAATGTTTATGGCAAACTTTAGACAATTCTAACATTACCAAAAGATTAGTAGAATATATAAAATCATTATACAAAGGATCAATTTTGAAAATAAAAGTTGGAAATTATATAACAGAGGGATTTACTATTACAAAAGGTTTAAGGCAGTGTTGCAGTTTATCTCCAACTCTATTTAAAATTTATCTGGAGAGAGTACTAAGAGACTTGAGGAAAAAATGTAAAAAAAAAAATGGGTATACCAATCCAAAATACACATGTATATTCACTTAATTTTGTGGACGACCAGGTATTAATAGTACAAGACCACAATGACATAGAATATATGGTAAAAAACTAAAGAAGAATATGAAAAATGGGGAATTTAATTAAAATTACAGTGGGAGGAAACACTATGACGTATTACATTAATAAATGAGTTGGAGAAAATCTTTTAACATCTCACCTCACAAAGTTGCGTGTCTTCATGATACCAGTTTCAAAAGTATAGTATTACTTCCACTTCAGTCAAATTCAGTTGGAAGTAATACTATACTTTTGAAACCTCACGAAGACATGCAACTTTGTGAGGTGAGATGTTAAAACATTTTCTCCAACTCATTTATTAAAGAAAAATAGGGACTTTATATAGAGAAAACTAAATATCTGTGTATAGGAGAAGAAATGGAAAATATAAATTTCAACATTGGAGAAGAACTAAAACGTAGTATTGAATACACTTATTTAGGAACAAAATTAGACCATTCAGGTGATAACACAGTGGAAATTAAAAATATATCATACAAACAAACAGGCAATAAATGCTTTAAACTCTGTTTGGTGGAGCAAGAATATTACAAAAAATAGAAAATTACAAATATATCAAACCATAATTCAGAGCATTTTAATTTATGGTGTTGAAGTTTGGCAAATTCCTACCAGGGAAATGAAAAGAATTTAAAGTACAGAATGGATTTTTTAGAAGATCAGCTAGAAAATCTAGAATGGATAGAATACGAAATAAAGAAATAGGGGAAATTATAGGTGTATAAGAGGAGCCAGACATCATAGACATTATAGAAAAGAAAAGATTGCAGTGGTATGGCCATGTCAAAAATGCCAGTGCAAAGATTGCCTAAAATTGTTATGGAATGGATCCCAATGAAAAGGTGGAAGAGAGGAAGTCCAAAGAAAACTTGGATAGAAGGGGTACAAGCTGCTATGAATGTCAAAGGATTGGAGGAAGATCAATGGATGGATAGAGAGGAATGGCGTTTGGTTTCCGGAAGACGCGGCAGCTGCCATGATACTGGATGATGATGATGATATATATATATATATATATATATATATATATACACACACACACACACACAGGGTGTAACATAACTCACGGCAAAATTTCAGGAATGAGTTCCTCATATGGAGAAAATAAAAAAGTGTATTACAACATGGGTCTGGAAATTGATAATTACAGAGTTATTCAAACTTTTATGAATGTTAGGTTAAGGTTTACAGTAGTTATTGACAGTCTGTTTTCATAAAAGTTTGAATAACTCTGTAATTATTAATTTCCGGACCCATATTGTAATACACATTTTTTATTCTCTCCATACGAGGAACTCATTCCTGAAATTTTGCCGTTGAGTTATGTTACATCTGTATATGTACATACAATATGTACAAATATGCATATTGTCAGCAACTAGCTGGATATATATATGTATGTATGATATATATAATTACCTAACTAACTAATTCACTGGCACTATCAAACCCGCAGACATAAGCTCTCCATACATCCCTATCCTGAGCTAATGTTTTCCTATCATTCTCTGTATAATCCACTTCCCTCAAATCATAGTTAATGTTATTCTCCCACCATATTCTTGGTATACCAACTGGGCGTTTTCCTCTGGTTTTTCTACAAGAAACTTCCATGCACGTCTTTCATTCCCCATTCATGCCACATGTCCTGCCCATTGCAGTCTACAAGACTTAACTGTTCTTATTATATCTGCCTTCCTATAAAGACCATGTAGTTCAATGTTATTAGTCTTCTCCATTCACCTGTCTGTTCATCTCTCTTTGGTCCAAAAATTTTCCTAAGAACTTTATTCTCGAATACTCATAATCTCATTTATTTAACTTTCACAGGGAAAGAATGAGGTTTAATTTAAGAATTAAATTAATGTTTTTATTACCTCACCTCATATCCTTTTTCTTCTATACTGCAGTTTCGGAGCTTATCTCCATCTTCAGTAGCTTCTGGTCGACCGGTGTTATGTCATTTCTTGGCGGCTTTCTTCTTAATTCAGAAGTAAGAAGAAAACCGCCAAGAAACGACAGAGGCTACTGAAGATGGAGAGAAGTAAGAAGAAAACCGCCAAGAAACGACATAAAACCAGTCGACCAGAGGCTACTGAAGATTGAGATAAGCTCCGAAATTGCAGTATAGAAGAAAACATTAATTTAATTCTTACTCATAATCTCCTTTCCTCCCTTAAAGTAAGAGCCCATGTTTCGCATCCATATAATGTAACTGGTAGAATAATAGTTTTATATATTTTCATTTTTACGTTTTTTGAAAGGAGTTGGGAAGTTAAGAGTCTCTGTAATGCATAATAGCATGTATTTCCAGAATTGAGCCTATGTTTAATTTCTTTGTGCATCTCATTCCGATTCCGATTGAGGGTCTTTCCACTTTTCAGCAGTTGCCCTTTTACCAGCCGGCTGCTGGCCCTTCACATCCACATGTGTCAATCACAGAGGTAGATGATCAACAGCCAGTGTAGGGGTGACATGTGGTTAGCATGTTGAGTCCCCCAGCTGTTATAGCTGGTTCCTCAACCTGGAGCCGCTACTTATTTAAAGAAAATTATTGCTCTGTCTACTCTAAGTCAATTAGGTTTAATAATAAGAATTTTATCTTTAGGATTTGCCGGGTTGGCTTTTTTTCATTTATTAACTCATGCTCTATTTAAAGCATTACTTTTAGTACCCAATTGCCTCACGATGCTGGGTGGGCACCGGTCCCATACTGGCCGAAATACCATGAGAAAATTTCTTCCCCCCATGGAGACTCGAACCAGCGCAAGTCCCGTAGCTCTGCGCCAAGGCTTCCTACCTTAACCGCTCGGCTACAGCGCGGGACACATCTCATTCCTATTTGTGATTATTGTTTCTAGGTATTTGAATTCAGCCACTTCCTCAAAATCTCCCTCATTTGTCATTAGCTGTCCATTTCCATTGTATAATGTATTTCTATGTGTGACCATATATTTAGTTTCATTGAAAATGGATAAAATTATTGAAAACATACCACCACGTTTGGGTTATAAAATGGGAAACACTAGATTTCACTTAATATGTTACGCAGATGATGTCGTTCTCCTTTCAGAATCTGAAGATAATTTACAAAGATCTTTACATCAATTTAGTATAAATGCCAGAAAATACAATCTGGAAATTAAAACGAATAAGACAAAATGCTTAACAATATCAAAAGAACCAGTAAGATGCAAATTAGAAGTGGAAAGAAAAATTATAGAACAAGCATCAGAATTTAATTATTTAGGTGCATTAATAACAAACACTAAACATTTAATAAAATAAGTATAAAGCAGCACAAACATATGTCAATAGAAAGCAAAACCCGCATATACAAAATGATAGTTCGACCAGTTATCACATATGGAGCAGAAACTAGGGCTGATACAACAAAAACTAAACAAATACTAAGCACATGTGAAATGAAAATCTTAAGAACTATTCAGGGGAAAACATTATTTGATAAATACACAACACAGAAATTAGGGACAAATGTCATATTCAAGACATAACCAAATGTATTATAGACAGACGAAGATATTGGAAGGGTCATATAGAAAGAATGGAAGAAAACCGACTTGCAAAAAAGAGCTAAAGAAGATAGACCAATGGGATGGGAGAAGAACAAGAGGAAGACCAGCCAAGAGATGGATAGACAGTGAATGCACATCCAATACACCTTCCTCCGATGAATGATTTTGGAAATAAACAGGATGAAAATCCTACAAATTAAGTTTAAGAAGAAGAAGAAGAAGATATTTACTTCCAGTCCCAATTTCTTAGTATTACTCAATAGTGTGTGCGTGTTGGCCTTTAGTATCTCCTCACTATCGCTGAATAGTACTACATCATCGGCATAAACTAACAGCCTATTAATACCATTGAGTTGTAGGCCTTCTTCCTCTAAAGATTTGATGGCATGCTCTAGTACAAAATTAAATAGTAAAGGGGATAGTGCATCTCCTTGCTTCAACCCATTGTGGATTTCAAAAGTATCTGAAAACTGTTTTCTTACATGCACCCTACTCTTGGTGCCATTTAGACACATTCGTATAAGTCTAACTAACTTTTTAGGAATTCTGAACTCCAGCAGGATACTATATTTAGGTAGAATTTTTTATCACTAACCTCAAATTGTTCTTCTTTTTGACTAGTTTCGGAACATAGTTTCTGTTTCATCCTCAGTATCGTCACGACCATTGTTCTGTCGTCTTGAAGAGCCGTCTTTCACTCCTTCCATTGACTGACTGAAAAACCTCGAAACTAGGTCATTCTCACACCAGGAATTTCAAAGTTCATCAATTTCTGGTGAGAATGACTTGGTTTCGAGGTTTTTCAATCAGCCAATGGAAGGAGTGATGGATGGCTCTTCAAGACGACAGAACAACAGTCATGATGATACTGAGTATGAAACAGAAACTATGTTCCAAAACTAGTTTATAGTCAAAAAGATGAACAATATGAGGTGAATGATAAAAAATTCTACCTAAATGGATATACCTCATATTGTGAATTCCTAAAATAAGTAAGTATATCATATAACTTCTCCCTCTTAATTGAATCGTATGCCTTTTTGATGTCTATGTATAGATAATGTACAGTACCATTATATTTCCATTTCTTTTCTAAAATCTGCCTTATACTAAAAATCTGATCTGTTGTAAACCTGTTTCTTCTAAATCCATTGATGATCTCCTAGAATGTCATCAATACAAGGAGTAAGTCTGCTTACTAATATATTTGTTAAAATTTTGTACAAAGTTGAAAGTAATGAGATGCCCTATAGTTGTTGCAATTAGTTTTATCTCCTTTCTTATAAATTGGTACGATAATCAATTCTTTCCATTCATCTGGAAGAGCTTCTTTTTCCCAAATCATACCCTTTAAGTGCCATGAGCTGATTAGATCGGCTCTGATGCTTATGTTCATTACCTGCCAGACAACATACTTAAACTACTTGCAAAGCCGATCACATCGGTGGATGTGATTTAAATCTCTGACACAAGAGATTTTACCAGTGGCATGCAGAGGGTTAAGCAACCGGCGTATCTTGTCCATAAATTTTTCTCCCCCTGATTTTATAAGTTCTGCTTGGGATCTCATCTGAACCTGATGCTTTATACATCTTCAATTTTTCTATTGCCATTTCAACCTCTAATGCACTTGGCTCTGCGACTAGCATTTCTGCTGTCTGTAAATTATTCTCTTCAATATCCTGATCTGTATGTACATTTAATAGCTGATTAAAGTAACTTTTCCATCTATTTAATATACTCCTGGAATCTGCAATCATGTCCCCATTTTCATTTATAATTACCTACACTATTAAAGTTAATTATGCCTTTGTTCATTTAAGGAGGACTATGAAAGGCACATCATGGTAATGTTAAAAAATTATATCTTGCTGTAGAATGAGAGTATCTTCAGGGAAATAGATCGTGAATTTACAAGATATGAATCTATACTGTACAAAACTTTATTACATTATTATCTTAAAGAATTCCTGAGAAAATGGGACATAAGTTTTATTAATATATCATTACCAGGATATTATCTTTTATAGTCATCTTAAGACAAGAGTTTGACTTCTGTTCATGGCATTTCTTTTTTGCAATAAAAAAAACTTTGAAAAACTACAAACAGGAATTAGACCTTAGTCTGCTAAGAGAGAAGTAACATTTGTTCTCTCCACAGTGTTTCTCAATTTTATTTAGGGTTTTTGACCTTATTTAATCTTTATTATTACTTCTTATTTTTCATTTCTATTTATGGGACACATTTTAGTTCTTGATTTTCAAACTTCATTTCTTCTCAACAACTATTGAGCAATATGTTTCCATAGCTAGAATTGAAAATTACAGGCTAAGTAAAAATTCAGAATTGGGTATAGTCAGTTTATTCATTGGCTACTGATTATGAAAATCTAAAATTTATTATTGAACTTAATACAAATAAGGGCAAATTCTTATCCTTTTATAAACATACTGGAAGAAATACTACTAATTTTGGAGGTGAAATTGAAGCTATTAATCCCTCACTTAAAAACATTTTCAATTGGCTATAACATTGCAAAAATATTGTCATTCTATCAGATTCCAAAGCCGCAATTCAGGCCATAGCATTAACCATGTATCCAAAAATAAAAATATTAGAAATACAAAACATGATTCAGACTATTGAGAAACTAGGTAAACATATTGGCTTACAATGGATTCCAGCCCATTGTGGAATACAAGAAAATGAAAGAGCTGATATACTCACAAAAAAGGATGTAAAATTAAGCAGAGAGTAACAAATGCATTCTCTTATGAATCAATTAAAATAATTATGAAAAAATTAATGATAATTACAATTCAAATTTAATTGAAAAAGTTGGAAACAGAAATATAAAAATACTGTTAGAAAATCCATCTATAATTCCAGAACTACAATGAAAATCTGCAGTTGCTATACTGAGGCTTAGGAAAACATCTTCATAGAATTGTTGTATTAATGTCTCCTGAATGTATATTGTGTTCTCAAGGTGTGGAAATGGACAGAGAACATTTAACAAACTGTGTAGCTCTTCAAAATTATCAAGATGTGACATCCAAGTATTGGGAAGCAAGAAGGAGAATAACTTTATTGTTAACTCCAGAGCATTAGCTACATACATACATACTTGATATTTGATCTGTATAGTTGGTTATAAGTTGGTAGAGTTGATAATAAGATTAACATGTATTTTCTTTTATAGGAATGCTCCACTTTTCTCAATTCCATATTTTCTTCAGGGAAATCAGTTTCTTCCCTATTATGTCAGTAATGTCAGCAGGAACTTGTCTCCAGAATTTAAGACAGTGAAACATTCACATCCAATTGTCACGTGCCATGGAGAAAATAAGCATCAGTTTGATGGTTTTCCTTGCGGTGATGGAATTTGTGTGCCAATTAGATGGATTTGTGATGGTGAAAGAGATTGCAAAGGTGAATATCAGTGGTATATATCAATATAAAACATAACACAAAGAAATTGTACTTTAAAAAACTGTTTAGAAAACCCTGTTCTTCTTCATCAGAGAAAGCTGCTTTAACAAAAATTAACTCATTATATTTAATTTTTCAAATTCTAAAGTTTTTATTATATTTGATATAAACATTTTTTGTATAACAGAGAGAGTAATTGTTAGACATGTAGCATGCTATTGTCTATTATTTTTATGCAAGACTGAGATGAGTATTGGTAATTTATGATTTTTTACAGCAGTTACCTACTTTAGGTAATGGTTAGTTTAATAGTGAGTGGAGAACATATTTTTAACAACTCACCTCATAAATTTTAAGTTTTCTTGAGACCAATGGTTTCAGATGACTTCTCGTCCCTCTTCAGTCATGACTCCAACTATTGAAATTTGTTGGCTGTTAATTACTCTATGGTCGTCAACTCTTGTGCTGCCATTTTTGGTTGGATTTATAAATTTCAAAATTAAATTATTTACTGAAATATCAAAAAGCAAATTTAATTTCGAAATTTGTAAATCCAACCAAAGATGGCAGCACAAGTGTTGACGACCATAGAGAGTAATTAACAGCGAAGAATTTGAACAGTTGGAGTTATGACTGAAGAGGCATGACAAGTCGTCTGAAACCACTGGTCTCAAGAAAACTTGAAATTTATGTCTATGAGTTGTTAAAAATATGTTCTCTGCTCACTATTGATGATATAACCTCATAATGTTTACTTACATTAATTTAAACTCCTCAGGGGTCTCCTTCTAGGGGATATGTGGATGGCGACCACAAGGTGCCCAAGCTGAGCAAAACATTGCTTCCACTTACTTGTGTTTTGCTCCTTACTTTTATCTTTAACTGATCTGGTATTTCTTCCACTTATTTATACCAGACTCTTTTAACTTTACTATCTAACCTCTCTTGGTTAACTCTTGTTTTTTCGACCCCAAAGCTATTCGGGCATCCGAGGGCTAGGGAGTCTTTCCTTTCTTCCATTTCTTCTTTCCTATATTTTCATTTCTTCTCCAGAAAAGCTTGACCAGAGGCTATAAGATGGCATCCCCATCACTAGTCTTGCCTTCCTTTGGCCAGCAACCAATCGAAGGGACTATTATTATGCTTTCAAGTCTTATATGAAAAATGAGTTTAAATCGGATCCCCAAAGCTGTTTATAATTATGTACCAAGAGGATGAAGATCTCTGGGTCGTCCTATGAAATGCTGGAGGGAAAATTTTCTATAGGATTGTAACAGGCCTTGGCCTAATACTTGGAAGGAAGAAGAAGAAGACATTAATTTAAATATAATGGTTAGTTTATTCATTTTTAGTTTTTATTTGTAATCTATAAGAACCCATCTTATCACCAACGATTATGTTATCCAAGTCAAAATTGCATGCTACATGTCTAACACATGTTATTATTCTATAATAAATCACCGGAGACCATGGGCTCTTTGTGAAGAACATGGTTCAAAATATAATTTCCTGAATTATAATTTTACAGAAAGTTACTACAAATTTTCTTTCCTGAATATTTTTTGAGTGTATTGAAAAATTACAGTTTAGTGCATTAATTGGGTAACTGGAATTAGTGTTGATAAAATCTGACATAAAATTCTATCTTAGTGGCAAATTAGCTTGGTTAAGAAACTCCTGGTAGGAGCACCCTGTCCCCATGTGGGACATATGGGGTTTAGACATTTATTACAATAATCTTAGAAACAATTCAACTTGTTCTGTTATTGCAAGTAGTATTTTTATTCACCAAATATTTAGAATGAATTGTGAAAACAGATATTTAGTCTGCTCATTGTTCAAATTTTAGTGACAACTAACCTAATTGCATTGATAAAAAAGTATGAGGCAGTGAATTAATTTTCCATAACTTTAATAATGCTTCCATGTTTTATCAATAGGAGGAACTGATGAGTTACACTGTGAGGATTGTGACAGAGATGACTTACATTGTCGCAATAATGGTGTTGATATTTGTATTTCCCGTCAGTACCAGTGTGATGGCAGAAGAGATTGTCAGGATGGGTAAGTTATAATTCTAAATTTATCGATACTTTTAAAATTCATGACGAAACACCGTTGAGGTTACTATGTAATATTATAATATAAAAATAGAATAACTGAGATCTCAGTCTTCCTCAACTTTGGATGTAGAATGTGGAGTACTTTCGAAGCATATGCTTCATCTTCAGCTTGTAAATCAGTAGCCTACTGGATGTTCGTAAGAATTTTGTGGAGCAGGTTGACGTCACTAAATTCTAAATTTATATCAATATTGTATTCTCTAGAATAATCAAATGTTTCTATATTCATAAATTAATGAGTCATTTTTACATCTTACCTCATAGTTTATGTTTTCTTAAACAAGGAAACATGGTAAAATCAGAGGTTCATTGGTCCACCAACAGAGGGAAGAAGAAGAGTTTCTTCTGATCGATATAACATCAGTTGCCAAAATAGTACTGAAGATGAGACCGTTATGGTCTCGAAATCGCGATCTACTTAGAAGTTTTGTATGAGGAGAGGTAAGAAACATTTGATTTTACCATAAATTAAACCTCATAGTGATTAATTCCTGTAAAAGTTAAATAAAGGGAAACATGATGATTTTTATTATTAATTTAACACTTCTCATTGAAGGATAAATTATATTTGAAGAGAAAAATTTTCACCTAGACCAAGATTCGAACCCGGGACCCTTGGCTTTCCGGGCCAAGTGCTCTACCAACTGAGCTACCGAGGCGAGTTGTGATCTAGATGCAAATTTTTCTCTTTCAGGCAGAAAATTCTTCTCTTTCATAATATTTATATGTTTAAAAAAATACAAACTCAAATATCAAATTAAACCTTTAACATGTTACTTCCTAATGATTTTAAAATTTATATGTATTTTTAGATAATTTTATTTTGACAAGTCTTTGCCTTTTCTGTTACATTAATGTAAAATATTGTTTGATTTATATACAGATCAGATGAGGACCCAGATTTATGTGAATATGACTGTGAATTCCGGTGTCAAGATGGCAGAGGATGTGTAGCAAGCAATATGGTCTGTAATTGGCAACGTGATTGCTCTGATGGATCCGATGAATTCAATTGCTTTGATCATACAACATCAAATGAATGTCATTCTGAATTTGAATTTCAGGTGATGTGTGTTCATAATTTATTTTCCTTTTCTATTCTATTGGTTAGAATGCTTCATTATTCTTCTTTCTCTTTTCCCTTTAAAAAAATACTTAGCAAAAGTGTGAACCATCTAGAGTTTTTCCACTTTGAACATTGATTCGGTGACACTTATAGGGCACTAGAATCACTAAGGCCTTTATTCAAGAACCAAGCTCACTAGGCCATGCCAAGCTGAGGCTCTCATCTTTCAATGTGTATTGAAACTTTTTTTAAATAAAAATTTGTTAGCACATGATGTTGAATAGAGTGAGCCAGTTAGAGTAGGTTCTGCATGACCCACTTAATCAACCATGGAGAGACGGGCTGAGAGTCTGGTTCTTGAATACCAACCTAAATGTTTTGTATTTTAAGTCATCTTGATATTATCTAGGTTTTCAAGTTTTCTTTTGAAGAAATGAAGAACATTTTTTTAAAAATATAATTTGTGAGATCATATTAACTGTCACTAATAATCAGAAATACTATGATATTTTCTAAACCCAGCCAATTTGTTGACTATATATGAGTATGGAGTCCCAGGTAAATAAATGTCCAGTAGGTCAACTTGACATAAAACAATTTTGTGCTTATAAGCACTGAAGTACATTTTTTCTGAGTGAGGTAGCTGTAGTCATTCAGTCTCATTTTTCTTCTACAACTTCATCAGACATCTACATGGGACTCTTAGCAACAGATATTTGCTACTTAGCTATAACAATGGAAAATTACTTGGATTGTGGAATAAGTTTTCAGATATTTAATTGTTCTCTGATTAGGCAAGTATAGTTACTAATTTATGATTGGTTGGCCATATCAGACTTATTTAGAGTATGGTTTTTTCATATATAAATGGAACGGCCAATGTATAATCCAATCAGTTTTCTTCATTTACTAAATAAAACTATCTGAAGTTTTATATGTTTTTCATAAAATAATTATTTTAACATTCGTAAAGCTGTTTCAATACACTATAACTTCTTCAGATGAATGTCTGAAGAGATACAATGTATTGAAACAGCTGTTACAAATGTTAAATAAAATAAATATTTGTGAAAATCATATAAAACTTTAGATAGTTTTATTTAGTAAATAAACATCACGGATATTTATTTAATAAACACCAAACCAATTGATTACAACCAGTTTTCATTTATTAGCCAAGTAGTAAAAATATTCATAGTTAAATATGGGAAATAACATTATGAGGTTCTTAATTCATAAATTAATGAGTCATATTTTTACATCTTACCTCATATTTTATGTTTCTTTAAACACGGGAACTAGTTTTCAAGAGAAGGGGTGTTCAATTTCTTATTAGTAACCCCAGATAGCAAAAATCTGGAATTTATCATAATTAATGCCACGAGTGATTTCCAATTTATCTAGAGAATTTGGAAATCAAGAGTGGCATTTGTTAGGACTATTTAACGAATAAAATTAAGCTGTTTGCTCAGAAATCATTATTTAACTATAGTTATTTTAAAATATTTATATATTTAATGTAAATGGCAATGTTTTGAAAACAAATGAGAAACGATTGGTACTTATATTATTTTTGATCTGGACATCTTACCTCAATATTAATGTTGATTTGTTCTTGGACATGTTTCAAAACAATTCTGTTTTATCATCAGCTTTGGGAAAGCTGACGATAAAACAGAATTGTTTTGAAACATGTCCAAGAAGAAATCAACATTAATATTGAGGTAAGATGTCCAGACCAAAAATAACCTCAATATATAACTTCCTAAAATTAAATATTAACGATTGGTACGCTTCATCTGCTTCTTTTGTTTATCACTGCAACCAGATCATACTATTTATTGCCAAAGGAATGCAATATTGTAAGAATGCTCTCTAGTGGAGAGAAAATGAAACACATCAAACTGTATATTAATTTATTTCTGATGTCGTATGATGTAAATATGACAATTATATTTTTCTGGATTATTACCTGGGAAAAAATACATTTAAGAAAGTGCAAACAGTGGTTTCTTTTTTTGGTGGTATGATCAATTGCTACAAATGTTTTTATATTAACTCCTGCAAGCGCTATGTGTTGACATCCATGCACTATATATACAATCTGGTAGCCGTATTGCTTGGAGAGTCAGTCACTGCAAAATAATGGCCAGACCTATTCAGAATATTAAAAAGGAGGAGCTTTAATTAATATGGTAAATTTAATATTGATAAATATTTGGTGAAACACGACTGTGATTGGTTTTAAAACAGAAATCATTGAAACGTGATTGGTCATTGACTCCCATTTGGGGCATGAGTTAAATAGTCAAATTAATTGCAAGGACTGCAATAAAGTATACATAGGAAAAACAAAAAGGAATTTGGACACTCGCACTAAGGAACACTTTAGAAATATTAAAAATGGTGAAATTGAAAAATCAGCTATTGCAGCACATAGTTTATTGGAGAGTCGTAAAATTGAAAAGCAGCCCAAGTTTTAAAACATTTGGAAAAATCTTTAGAATTGACAATTTGGGAGAAGATATATATTCAGAAGAACAAATTTAGAACCATAAATTTCAAGATTCAGGATGAATGTGACCTCATCTCAAAGTTCATCAAATCAACACCAGATAGCAATGTTATTGATGGAGATTCCGATTCCAATGAAAATCTGGTAGTCATAATGTCGGTTGAAAATGAGAGAGACCCTTCTCTTGAAAACTAGTTCCCATGTTTAAAGAAATATAGAATATGAGGTAAGATGTAAAAATATGACTCAATATATATATATATATATATATATATATAGAAACATATTTTTATCATTCATTTCATATATCTCAATGTATAAAGAAAAAAAATTTGCATTTAGATTGGGGCTCACTCAGATAGTTCACTCGGTAGAGCTTCACCTAGAGTGCAAAAGGTCCTGGGTTCGAGCCCCAGTCTGAGCGTATAATTTTTCTCTTCAAATATAGTAAACATATGTTGCCACAATCTCTTAAGGGATAGTCTGGGAACAGAGATCGTGTAACTATAAAGCAGGAAGTCACTGCCACCATTAAATTACAAGTCTTAGATAGGCTCATGGTCTTGTGATCAGTGCTTCTATGAGATCCTGGATATGATTTCTGCTCAGACCATAAGAATTTTTTCTTAAAAAATTAATGTGATCTCCCACGGTCCAGAATTTAGGTTAAGTGTAGATTTAAGGACTATCCTGGTGCTTCTTTATTATTTATCACTCATCATATCATTGGGGTAACCTAACTCTGCCTTTCAGTTGCCTCAATATTAGAAGTGGGTTAAAATTCTGCCAATGTCTGGAGAGAATTCCCAAAATGTTGCAACACAACCTGCTGCATTGGACAAACAATCCCTTGAGGGTGTCACAGAAATATTATGACACTGGCCATGAATACCTATATGACTATATTTTGCCCTTACAGTCAGAAAGGTAAGACATTGGAAGACAAATAAATATAAATAATCCATGCTTTTTGTTTTATCTGCTGATCATTAATCTGAATAAAATCTCTTCTGGAGTCCATTTTAAACTATAGTTTATAACATAATGTTTCTATTTCAGTGTTATGACTCATTGGATGAAGACATTTGGTCTCATTGCATTCCAAGAGCATGGGTTTGCGATGACCATGATGATTGTCCACACGGTGAAGATGAATCCATCTACACATGCAACAAAAATCATAATTACTATGATTACTAGTAAGAATGGAAGTCTTTCCAGTTACTTCTGCATATTTTCTTTGAAATTTCAATTGGTAAATATAAATAATTAATTGAACTATTATTTATAAGAAATATAAAATTATAAATAATGAATATTGATTATGATATTAAAAAGTAGAAAGTTATTTTAGTTCCTTATAGAAGATGTTGTTGATCAGTGCTTTAGTTAGATAAATAGGAGAATTGATTTTGATCCCTGGGGACAATTTTGTTACTAAGCTGGCTTATGAAAACCTTCAATGTCTTACCGAATGACAAATTAAATTTGAAGAGAAAAGTATATGCCTAAATTGGGATTTGAACCCAATATCTCTGGTTCTGTACACTAGTACTCTAATGATTTAAGCTATTAGGCTTCCGATTTACTCATAGATTTTTCTCTACACTGATATGATTCCTGTGCACCAGATAGCAGTAAACTTCGTTCCACGAATGTCATTTAATGGGTTCTTATCCTTTAAAAGACTTGTGGGACATATTTGTCCCATGAAATGTAAAGCTCTAAAGGACATAGTGGACATATTTGTCCATGATAACATTATTACACAAATTCAGAAAATATTGCAAAGAAATTATTATTGGCTCTAACCTATTGTGTTTCAGATAAAGTATTCACAAAAAAATTAAAAATAACCCTAATTTTGACATATTTTTCCCATGATAACATTATTTCTTTGTAAAATTACAAAAATTCAGAAAATATTGCAAGGAAATTATTAGTGGCTCTAACCTATTGTGTTTTTAGATCAAGTATTCACAAAAAATAAAAAAAAACACGTGGTGGATTTTTCACCCCTAATTTTGACATATTTGTCCCGTGATAACATTATTTCTTTGTAAAATTACAAACATTCAGAAAATGTTGCAAGGAAGTTATTAGTAACTCTAACCTATTGTGTTTTAGATCAAGTATTCATAAAAAATAAAAAAAACATGTGGTGTCTTTTCCACTCGTAATTTTGTATTTAAATTATAATGAGTTAACATGGTAAATATCTGGTTAGTATTTATTTTTAAAAAAATATCTGATATGCTCCTCACATTATTTTGATAATCCAGGATGTGTTGGTCACTCGTTTAGAACTGTCTTTTTGTATGGTAGTCCTTGAAGCACCCCGATATACACAACCCAATGTTGCATTTTTCACATTTTGTTTGTATACGGTGGCGCTTCTTTTCTCTGGTGTGACAAAGTGTACAGTTTAATCTGGTAGTCGAAATTGTAGGCCAGTGTTGTCTGTCTCTTTCTTCTAAACAAGCAACCCTTGTAGATATATCTGAAGGTCATCCTACTACACGTTGTTGGGGGCGAGTCTGTCTGCCAGATAGTTCTAATAGTTCACGTACAAGTCGGAGTCTGAATTCTCTATGAACCGCATGATGTCAATAAAATAGTCAAGTCAGTCAGGTGAAAGAACAGTTTCTTAGTCCATTTCATTGTCCGTCTACTGATAGAATAGCTATTAGCCATTCTATCAGACTTGTCCACATAACTCATATGTCGATTGTAGTCCTCTATTATTTTTGGTTTTAGAGCATTGCCATGATCATCACAAAAATTCCCCTCTGCAGGTGCATTATGTATATTTGTCAGCATGTGCACGTCTCTTTTGTCTTTCTATACAATTGTGGTCAAGTCATGTTTTGTTCTTACCCTATGTTACCCCTTTTCAATTTTGACCTTTTGCTACGCAAGTCTGCTGGCATACCTTTCCTGTTTGGCCTAACAGTCCCACAACAATTTAATTTTTTCGTAGATAGTTCATTGAATAAGTCTGGAGAGGAAAAGAAATAGTCCATATATAATTTGTGACCCAGTCCTTGTATGTCTTGTGTCAGTTTGTTCACTGTTGAAAGTGTAGCTGTCAAGTCTTGCGTCGTTTATTGTTTGTCTTTCCCTAAGTATACCTTCATTGTATAAGTATAGCCAGCCTCGTCACAATTTATATATTTTTATACTGAAACATTTGTGTTTTTTTGGGATATACTGTTTGAAAAACACTTTACCTTTGAATTTTACAGTAACTTCATCCACTGCCAAATTTTCAGAAGGATTATAATATTTTTTGTAAGTCATCATCATCATCATGAACAAATTCGTTTTAGGCCATGTGGCCTGTACGGTAAACCTAGCGAAGATGGTCTTGATCTTTCCACCGATGTTTTGGTCTTCCTTGGTCCCTATGTCCAGTTGGGGTATATTGGAATGCCAATTTTGGAAGTCTATTTCTTGCCGTCTCAGTTAGTAAATAAAAAACCTGTCTAATTTTCCATAGTCTGTCGTAATTTTCATCTGTCTTGTCAATTTTCATGTCATTATCAGCGGAATGTAAGAATCTGAGTATGTGAATAAATCTGTCACGTTTCATAGTATTTGAAAAAAGAAAGGGTGAAGAATTGTTCCATTGTTGACCAATAGTCTTTCAGTCTGCCTCTAATGTCATGTCCCATTTGAATTATAATGACCAGAAACAAATACATTTCTGAGTGGGTGACTTTGGGTAATACAGTAGTTTCTACATTTTGTCTGTCGCAATATTGTGCATAGTAGAGGTTTGTCTCTTATACTAACAAATCAACAATTTTTTGAAAAAATAACATAAAAACCGAAAGAGGAGTTGAAGTCATGTTTATGTTGGGTGTGTCTGTCTGTCGTATGCCTTTTTTAGGCCCCCTGAATTTGTGAATATTTTTTTGGGGGGCGAGATGGTGGTCCCCTGCTCTGGTTCATGTTCTCCTTCACTCGCGTCATCTAAATTGTCTGATTCACTACACAAATCATAGGCGTCAGAGTCACTATCAGAGTATAATTCTTTCACAATTTCTTCTTCAGTAACTAATCTACATAAAGCCATTTTTTATATGTTAAAACAAACCACATCTACAGTTACTAATTCAAGACTGAATGTGTGCTAAGGTTTGAGTGCCACAGAAAAAAACAAATAGTAGTAGTAGTAGTAGTAGTATTCAAATGTTCTGAAGCTCTTGATTTGTCATCATTTGCTTGTGAGCTTCCCAATAATATTCAGCAATTTGGAATGATGTTCCAACTATTTCCTGAAGATCAGCGCAGAACATCAAGTGATCCTTGTTCATTATCGTATTTGTGTCCTTGCATACTATGCAGTGTGGAGAGTCTAGTAGCTTAATTCTATGTACATGTGCTGCCAATCAATCATGACCAGTTTCAAGACGAAATGATGCAAATGCAATTGATCGGGGGCTGTTTGGTATTGTATCTGGTTCTAGTAATGTCTTCCATATCTTGGTTTCACATTGGATTTTTTTTTGTTCGGCTATATGGGATTTTATTTTCATTTTGGTGTAGAGTTGTACTGATTTGTAAGATAGGTAATTGATCTTACTCTGTTGGATGAGTGTACCTTTCTTTGGAAGCATATCAGCCTTCTCATTACCATCCACACTACAATGTGCTGGAATCTATTGTAGAACAACATTTCTGTTTAGATTTTTCAACAACCTGATGCAATTTTTGGCTTCTATTATTCTATGGTCTTGGATGGTCTGGTTGTGTGTTAGTGCCATTATGGCTGAGCTAGAGTCAGAAAGTATTACAGCATTTTGGAAGGAATTGATATGAAGAAACAATTGTTGTAGGGCTGTACGTATTGCTTGTAGTTCACCGCCATAATGTGTTGTATAATTCCCAAGAGAGATGTAAAATGAGAAGAGTTTACACATTATTCCTGCTCCTGCTGTTGCTTCTCTATTCATTAGCGACCCATCTGTATAGACATGAAGCCACATTTGTTCTGGATATCTAATGTTGATTGTTTCTAATGCTAATTGTTTCATTACTATTGGGCTTGTAGTTTTTTTGTTGATCTCTTCTGTCAGGTTTAATGAATAGTTGATGCTGCCAAATTCGAGAAGGGATATTGGAGTTATAAGCTTTTGTGCTATTTGTGGTATTTCATATTTCTCTTTAATCTGTAATATTTTTTGGATGAATCCTACTTGAGTTTTTAGATGTCTATTTTGATTTATGTAGCTGTTCCAATAGTTCTGATATGGAAGTCTTCTTAGTTTTTCATATAACAATATTCCTTTTTCTTCAATATCATACTGTGTTGGTCTATTGTTAGTTAAGATTTGCATTGCTAATTATGGTGTCGTTTTAACACCACCAGTAATTATTCTCAAAGCTCAGAAAAAAACAAAAATGTGCTTATAACTCTGTCGTCAACAAGGCTGGGTATTCGTGTGTATGCTTTCATAGCAGATTTTTCATGGCACATGTGTTCATACTATGCCATTAACTTCCCCTTGCAAGAGTACAGTTACCTTCAAATCATAAACTGAACCCATTGTAAAGTCAAACCAAAAAATATAGACCTTGTGAAAGAAATTTTAACTTTTAATAATAACATTCTCTATTGTATGTAAAAATGAATCATTTAATGAATAATGCACTCTTTTATGAACAAAATTAAAGTTATTTTATACTTATATCTCCAATAGTTTATTGTAAAAAAATTTTTTTGTTAGTATGCGTGCTCTACCGTCCATTTAATATCACAGACCGGGATTTAAATTCTGGCCAGCAGATCATGCAGGATTTTTAAATAACCCAGAATATAAAGGTTAAACAAGGAGACTTTAAATGGGAATTAACACTACATTTATAGCCAGTAAAGCTTAGATTTGATGTATAACATTAAATTTATCACTTCTCACCAAATGACAAATTTAATTTGAAGAGAAAAATATATGCCTAAATCAAAATTTGAATTCAATATCTCTGGTTCTGTACACCAACGCACAACAATTTAAGCTATTAGGCTTCTGATGTACTCGTAGATTTTTCTCTATACTAATATGATTTCCATGTGCCAGATAACGATGAACTTCATTCCAATAATGCTGTCTAGTGCTTCTGAAAGAGTCATATATTTTTCTTTTCAAATTAAAATGAGTTATGAAAACCTGCATCTCCACCAGCATTGCTGATCTATTTTACAACTGTGGACCCTTGCTATCTCTCAACAGTGGTGAATCCCCTGCAGAAGTGCTTTATGCAGAATGTTGATGTTGATATTGGACTACTACTTCTACGGTTCCCATAGCCCTTCAATAGAGTGTGGCCTCTAACTTCCAAGCACTACTTTTTAGAAGACCAAATGCACAAAAATCCATGGGTGTAGCATCAGTTGACTTGATAGGAATATCACAGTAGTGTGTATTCCAGTTTTCTGTTCCATTTTCTCCAAGAACTGCAGTGTTAAAGTAGACCTGTTGGATCCAGATATTGTTACTTCTTTACATAGTGGGAGAGAATCTCATTGTAATCAGTTGGTGACAGGACATTCTTTTGGTATTAGGTAGTGTTAACTTTGGCTTTTTTATTGGCTCTGCAGATAGTTAACTTGCCATTATACCTAAATCGTGTAATGACCATGAAGCTTTTTAAAAACTTTTTCTGCATTTGATATACCAATTTTGAAATTTTTTTTTACACCTCTTGGCTGGTAAAAAATTGCCCAGGGCTTATTCATATCATATAAAGTCACTGAACTTCCATTTATTACTAGCAAGATGACTTCCATAGAGCTTTAATGTTAATATGCCTTTGTGCAATGTCTTTAACCCATCAGAAACACGCGCATAATTTTGCACCGTTGCCACACGCGCTGGGTATTTTTTACCCGAAACTTTATTAAGTGATATTAACAGCAAAATGTAATTTTTATGAATATTCTATAATGATATCTTTATTTTGACCATGTCTATCCTTCATTTGGCCTTGTCTAAATTATTTATTGTTTAATTTAACAATACATAAAATAAGATCTAAGTATGTACTACATTTTCTTCTTCACAAAATACTGTAGTATAATGTATTAGATCAGTGCCAACAAAAATTATGAAAAAGTCATATATATTTAGCAGCCACTCACACACTATGTTCACTTCCTGAATCGGGATTTGCCCCCCCTAAAAAATTAACAATGCACATGAGCTTAATGCATAAGCAATAATGTTCTTCAGAAAATACTGCAATATTATGTTTCTTGTTCAGTGCTAACACTAATTAGAAATAAATAATGATTATAGCATTTGGGAGCCACTCACTCAAACACTATTGTCACTTCCAGCATCAGAATTGGCACACTCCTCGCAGAAAGGAACAGAATGTTCTTTACAGATCATCTTGTCACAGCTGTGGCATGAAGTAGTTGTTTTACGATCTTTCTTCTTCGGACATACTTCACATTGAACTGAAGACATATTCATACGTTTCTGTGTTGATTTGGTTTGTTCCTCCACACCAGCCAATCTTCGAATAGTGGATCTGAGGTCCAAAGTTAAATACTTCAATGTCAACCGATGAGCCAAATGATCTATCTTTCACCAAGGCGAGAGCAATTTCTTTTAGAAAAGATCGGCTGATGACATGTCCTTGTGAAGTTGAATTGTTGTTTTTTATAAATAACAAGAGAGTTAATTGCTGTGATGTTGAGAAGCCCAAAAAACACTAAGTGGCCAGCGTCGGGATTTCCTGGACACGCTGTATGTACCGCATAGTTCATTGACTGTATCAATTCCTCCTTTAGTAGCATTATAAAATGTTACTAGTTCTGGCTTCTTTTGAACTCCGGTGTCTGGATCAATTGCATTATCATAATGCATAGTGGATGCCACTAGAACGACTTTTCCCGGCTTTGGTACATAGGAAGTGAGAGTCAGTTTACCGTGGTATCCAAAAATACTAGAACATTTCTCACTTTTTTTAGCACAAATTCAGGCTGAATCTCACGTTTATTTACCCTTACAGTTCCAACACAAGTTAAGTTGTGATTGTTGAGAAGTGTTTTGGCAAGCGGTACACTCATGAACCAATTATCAAACGTGACGTTCTTCCAGTGCCATTAATAAGTATAATCAATCATTTGACACATCAGCTGGGGAATTTGATTGCTGGTATGCACCTTCTGGTTGCATACCAGTGTATATTTCCAGCTTCAACAACACATAGAAGGTGCGGGAATCAGCCAGACCAAATATTTTGATACCATACTTGGCTGGTTTGCTTTTGATATACTGTCTGAATAGACAGTTTCCTCGGAAAGGCTCCAATTTCTCATCTATCGTACAATATTCAGAAATTGTATAACTTTTCTGAAAGTTCTTTATGATAGCTTCGAAAACATCTCATTTTGGAGCAAGCCTATCTGTCACCTTTCTTATTTCCCTTGTGGTGCTGTCGTCAAATCGAAGGCACCGCAAAAGAAAAAAGAATCTATTTATTCCCATTGTTGCTGAAAACAGAGGGATTCCTGTTCCACTAGTTGACCATAGATCTGTAGCATTGAGTTTAGCTGATCTCAGTGCACCAGCGAAATATAACAAACCAAACAGTGCCTTTATCTCAGCTATATTAGTTGGCAAAGCATCATGCTCACGAACAAAATTATTCTGGATGGACCTAATGTAAATATTTGTATATTTTACAATATCACCAATGATACCATCATCTATTAGACATGACCAGGTTTCTATAGAGAATTTTGCATGGCGAGCGTCTCCCTTACAGCCCGCAAGATGAGTAACTATATTGCATGCTCTGGTCCTAACATTTTGATGTGGCACATTTTTTCTCCAAGAAGTTCCATTTTACCTTCGTAACTAACAAACTGAGACAGTGGAGCATCATCCTCATAGTCTCCATCACTCATAGTTGCTTCCTGTTCTGTATCAGAATTATGTTCACATTCGGAGAGATGATCGGCTTCATCTCCTGATTCATGTTCAATAACATCTTCATCTTCTTCTTCATTTAGCCAGTTTACTATTTGTCCACTTTGCTATATTGTAAGTCCATTTTGTAATGGAAAATAGAAATGGTGCACAGATAAAATGATTCACTATTTATGTTACTTATTCACACGCGCTGGGTAATTCTTACCCAAACTTGATATATGCATGCATAAACTCCTACAGTCACAAGAAAACTAACTAAATCTTACATATAACAATGCAAAAATATCTGAAAGAAAGGTACTGAAAACGGCAGATAAATTTAAATTCAAACACAGTGTTGCCAACAAAAAGAATAACGTCTGGGTATTTTTTACCCTGGCGCGTGTGCTTATGGGTTAAATAGGAGCTTTTGAATATAGCTATAATGCCACTTCTTTAAATTTAAATCTCTATCCCTTGTGATGCATATCATCTTTTATATTTTCTGAGATGCCCAATTTCACTACTATAGCTTTTTGAGTCTTTGGATTCTTTCTTGTGACATGGGTTTTAACTTCCCTACCACTTTGGGGTATGGCTTGTTGCAGGCCTAGTATATCTTATTTCCCTTATGAATCAATCCAATATGGACTTTATCCTTTTTAAAAAACTGAATAACTGCCATTTTTTGGTAATATACAAATCATGCTTCTTGTACATTTCTGGTGATAGTACTTACTATATCTGTACATAGAATCAGAAAGACCTGTTATGTAGCCCTCCTGTTCATATGGTAGGCCTTCTGCATTCCATCCACAGTAGTTTGAACAGTTGCCTTTGAGGAGGATATGTTGAGATGGTTTGAAAAAGATCTTCACCAGCACGGGCTGAATGGCGCAAATGTTGATAACATGTCATGCTAACTTGTGGAGAGTTGTCCATGAACAACATCTACATTCATTAACAGTGAGTGGAGAACATATTTTTAATGACTCACCTCATACAATTTCAAATTTCTTTGATACCAACGGTTTCAGACAACATCTTGTCCCTCTTCAGTCATGACTTCCACTGATGAAATTCTCTGGTTGTTGATTTCTCTGTGGACATCACCTCTTGTGCTGCCATCTTTGGTTGGGATTATAAATTTTGAAATTAAATTTTTATCCACCAGAATATCAAAGTTCATAGATTGATATTTATTCTTCTGAATGAATATCTTTTCCCAAACTGTCAATTCCAACATTTTATCTAATTGTTTCAAAAGTTTTGGCCCATTTCCAATTTTATGATGTTCTAGCAAACTGTTGCTAATTTTACATTTTACACAATTTTTAATATTTCCAAAATGTTCTTTAGTACATGTTTCCAAATTCCTTTTTTTTTTTCCTATATATACTTTGCCACAATCATTACAATTTATTTGATAAATTACAGATTTCTTACTGTCTGGGAGTACATGGGAAATTTAAAAAAAATGTTTGACAAACACAACATTACTTTGGCACCAATAAATAAATTTAGTCTGAAAAAAACTTCTAAGTACCAATAAAAAAATCAACATCCCAGACAGTAAGAAATTTGGAATTTATCAAATAAATTGTAATGATTGTGGCAAAGTATATGTAGGAAAAACAAAAAGGAATTTGGAAACATGTACTAAAGAACATTTTAGAATTATTAAAAATTGTGAAATTGAAAATGTTACACTGGAAGTTAAGCCCAGCCGTAACATAGCGTAAAAAGGATCTCTGAGGTTTAAGTCATCTTTGGCCCGAGCGGTTGGCCTTGGTCTTTTTGGTGGGACATTTCACATATAAACAAATATTAACATCCGATTGAGGGTCTTTCCACTTTTCAGCGGTTGCCCTTTTACCAGCCGGCTGCTGGCCCTTCACATCCACATGTGTCAATCACAGAGGTAGATGATCAACAGCCAGTGTAGGGGTGACATGTGGTTAGCATGTCGAGTCCCCCAGCCATTATAGCTGGTTCCTCAACCTGGAGCCGCTACTTATTGTAGCTACCCAATTGCCTCACGATGCTGGGTGGGCACCGGTCCCATACTGGCCGAAATACCATGAGAAAATTTCTTTCTTCCCCCATGGAGACTCGAACCAGGTCAAGGTTGACGTTGGAGATAGTGTTTTTTTATAGTTGCCTGGGTTTGTTCTATACTGCTTGTGAGGCGGTTGCCTTAGGCTGGTTGCGAATCTGGACATTCATCCATCTTATGCTTCCATCACGAGATGTACATGGTGCGGTAGGTGATCCTGCCAGCTCTTATGTTGTTGTTCTCGTTATCAGATGTACAGGGTGTGCCGTGAGTCTGGGCCACGTAATCTTGCTCCCATTATGAAGTGTGTGAGGTGAGCTGCAGGTCCAGGCGAGAAGCTGGTAGCTGGTGCTCCTGAAAAACTTGGTTATTGTGTTTAAAAACTGGAGGATTACTTCAACAAACATCGATTCCTAGGTGGGTAGGTGTATTGCTCTACATGGGTCGCATATCTATTATCACTCCTTGTCAAAAAAAAAAATGGCCAGTTTCCAGGATCGATTTAATCTTATCGACTAGTTTTTATCGTCCTCCGCTAAAATACTTCGAGGAACCCTGTCTACTAGATGTCCTGGCTTTAGGCCTTATCACTGTTACACTACATTAGTTAATACATATTATTTAGTTTTTTATTATGTGCCCACATGCATCTGTCTGTATCTTTATTGCAAAAAAAGAGAAATGCTCTTACGTCTCTGTATTATAATTCTCATGGATCCTTTACGCCCTTATTGCAATTCAGGTTTCACTGGATTCAAAAAAATTATTCTGTTCAGTATCTTACCGTATATTTACCGTTTGTTTTCCAAAAAAGTTCCATTGCTAGGATAAAATTACAATTTTGCTTTTCTCTCTATAAAGTCCCGAGTTCGATCGAGTGCGCTCGTCTACACATAAATCGATAGGGCTTTAAGATGTAAATACTACTTGTACAATTATACCATAATGTCATGTAACCTGAATTCCGGATATCATTCCCTCGTGAGGTCCTGATTGTGAGAGCATTCCTTTCTTACTATGACTCTATATCCTTTATGCTTCTTTGTATCTTAAGTTCCCTCTTTTCTAAATTATCTGACAAATTTCCGTTGCTACAGCCTATAATAGTTAACTTTACAAAAAATATTTCATTCTTACCAAATGAAGTTGTTCCCTTAAGCCCTTCCTAATTCGTTTGGCAATATCTCATAACTGCCCTCTTGAATTTCTTTAGATAACATTTTACATTACTTCTTGTTATGCATGGACTTATTCCTTGTCTTGGGTCCCTATCTTATCTACGGGTTTAACCTCTCCCTTTTGTCATCTCCTACTCCTCTTAATTTCCGTTTACGTTTTTGGGTCAGTTCCTGGTTTCATACGTGTAGACTTATTCCTTGTTTCCCTATCTTACCTGAGGGTGTATCCTATCATTTCGTGTACTACCTTATGTATTTAACATTGTGAGTACTCCCTTAAGTGTTTAACCTCTCATTATATTACCTTATGTATTTAACCTCTCATTTCGAGTACTCCCTTAAGTGTTTAACCTCTCATTATACTACCTTATGTGTTTAATCTCTAATTTCATGTACTACCCTATGTGTTTAACCTCTATTTTCTGCGATCTCCCCACCTAGGTCAATCTGTCTCTCTTGACTCTACTCGTCGATCGCAAAATCGTATGTATGTGTGTTTCCCTTAGTATTGTTCCTCTTGTGCCCTAATGTTTCTGATGTTCCTTGCTAGTATCCGTTGTCTCTTCGTTATGACCATATTCTATTTGTGCATACGGCTTTCTCTTCGCGGTTTTCCCTTTCCGCTTTGCTCTAACCACCGGTGGCTCTCTGTGTCTGGCATCATTTCTACTCTGGATGGTCCCAGACCATCGCTCCTTGTATTCCTGACTTATTGGGGGCCCCAGACCCCTGACTGGGCTGCGAGCCTCGAAGGCATGGGATATTGCAACGTTTCCCTTCACCGCAACAGTGGCCCTAGCCATGCTGTCTGCCCCCCTCCCTTAGTCGCGATTCCTGTCTCGCTAATCGTGTCGTGTGAGCCAGCGAAGCGGCCGGGTTGCGAGCCTCGAAGGCATGGAATATAGTAACATTTCCCTTCACGCCAACGGTGACCCTGGCCCTTCCTGTCACACCCTCTTTAATTCTGTTGCCCCAGAATTTTCGCTCTCGATGTTAATCTTAGGGAGAGCCTTTTGAGCTCATGGACGACGGCCACATCGGAAGAGTGGATTTTATCCTAACCTCTTTGATGGTGTTGCCCTATTGCCCTCATCACTCCCTAAACCCGGGTATCTCTGTCTTTCCTGTGGGACCTCTCTGCCCGTGATTGCCTCTATGTTTCCTGTGGGTCCTTCTGCCCGTGATGATGCCTCTATGGTTTCCTGTGGGTCTTTCTCTGCCCGTGATTGCCTCTGTGTTTCCTGTGGGTCTCTCTCTGCCCGTGATTGCCTCTGTGTTTCCTATGGGTCTCTCTGCCCGTTTTGTCGTTTTTTCGTTCGTATCTAGTTTTCTCGGATGCCTATTTCTCTCCCTAAACGATGTTGTTTCCGCATGGTCCCCAACGTCAGTGCCAAGCCGGCAAGGTTTTATGGCCAGTGCCCTAAGATAATTTTGGAGTTCTCTGTCTCTAGATCATGTCATAACGGGGTGTGTCCCACCCTCCGACTTGCACATATCTAGCTTTCTCCCTAGCTCGTTGGCGAAGTGTTTCAGGGCAACTCGCCAAATTGTCGAGGGCAGAAACCCCTCTCCAAAAGGTGTCCTTAGTCCTTTCCCAACTTGTATCTCTTTGTGCGACTGTGTGAATGTTTTTATCTGTGTGTGTGTGTGTCTGTCTAATGTTACCTATCCAAGATTGACCTAAGTTGCTGCCTATCCTCTTATTGCTCCTTGTATGTCTAAAATGTGAAGGGTCCTTAAGTTGATCTAGTTTTCATCTATTATCTTAATATGTCATATTCCATATGCATGTGTGTGTGTGTATCTAGTTCTCGACTGGTCACTAGCCCTAACTGACATGGAACGAGGCCTGCAGGTTAAGAGAGCCCAGGCGCCTTTAAATTCTCCAATCCTGTCACAAGCTCGTCCATTCCAGAAAAAACCACTGCCTGTCGAGTGTATTATTTGTATTGTAATACTCAGCAATAGTATTTTGTGTAATCCCTGGGTTCCCATTTCGAATTTCCACCCTCTACTAGATCAGATAAAATACCTCACTGATTGTCAAGAATCCTAACTTTCACTTTAAAAAAATAAAAAATAAAAAAAAACTATGGGAATAAGTCCTTTTTTTCTGTTCATTTCTGTATGCATCTTGTGTCCAGAACTAAAATCTGCATCTCTCATTAGGGGAGTTCCCTTTTGATTGCCTCTTTTGTTCGAGCTCTCTCTTATTTATTCTGAGTTTCCATGCCCCTTTTTCATTCTTTCTGTTTCCAAAACTATAATCTGTATTTCGGGCTAAGTGAGTTCCCCCTTAATTGCGCTCGTCTCTATTACTTCACTCATGACTTTAAAACTTCACTTATGATTAAAAAACGCCCCATACTGTAGTTGAGCCCTACACATTGTGCGCTCGTCTGCACTTGTTGCAAAACTCAACACCGCATGAGGTGTTAACCCAAAAAAATATTTTAAGCTATTACTCAACCTGAAGTTCGGTCGTCTTCTCTTCTTTGAGTTTGAAATCCCTTAGTAATGTTATTTCCCTTAGATAGGTGTGTGGTGTCTGCTTTATTTTTACTGCGCCAAATCTCCATTCCCGTCTTTTGTTCGAGTTCTCTAATTCAATATAAGCTCCCATGCCCTTTTTCCATTCTCTCAGTTTCCAAAACTAGGATCAGCATTCCTCAATAGTTGAGTTCCTCTTTTGATTGTGCTAATTCTCTATTCCCCTCTTTCGTTCGAGTTCTCTTTAATTTATTCCAAGTTTCCATGCCCCGTTTCCATGCCCCTTTTCCATTCTCTGTTTTACTAAAATGCCTCTAATTGCTAATACATGCCACTTTTATTCCCGTAATTATCCCTTGGGTCCTTAAGTTGTTATTAATTTCTATAATTTATTTATTTATTAGTTTTCATCACGCTTCCTTATGACCGAAAAAAAAATAATAGTATTTATTGGCACGTATGTGTATTCAGTATAAAATGTGTTCATTTGAATTGCCTGCAAATGAGTTCACTAGATGCTTGAACAAATGAATCTTATCTTGAAGGAGATCAAAAAAAGCTTTCACCTCCCAAAAATAAACGCAAGCTAGTGTCATGGCCGATATTTTCCGTTATCTGACATACTCACTTCAGTGCATGTTATTTACATGTTGAACGAGTTCCTCCTTGAAGGTGTTTAAGTGCCCAACCAAATGTTTTCAATATGGCGTCTTTGTGGGGGTGAGTACACATTTTATTTTCCCTGAGAGAGAAAAAACATTCTCTGTATCGCTAGTGTATACCTGGGTTGAGCCTTACCACCTCGCTTCCCCTATTATTTTCTATGGTTATTATTAGTATTATTGTGATTATTATTATTATTATTATTATTATTATTATTATTATTATTTTTAGTCATCAAGTTACTTACATGATTTTTACCTAGGTTCCATCGTGTTATTATTATTATTATTATTATTATTATTATTATTATTATTTGTCACTATTATTATTTTTATTACTAACATATGATTTTTACCCGAATTCCATGTTGTTGAATATTATTATTATTAATTTTTAACCACTCGGTTATTAGTTTTTTTATTTCTAACTCTCGATTTTTAACTGAAATATTTTAACATGTATAGGTGCTCGTCTACCTTTCTACATCTCAATAATACCAGAAAAAATCTGTATCATTTCTCAGTTATTCACCTCATGCCCTGTCTTGTCATTGATGCACGGTTGTTTGTTTATATAGCGTTTAAAATTATTTTGATATTAGTATTATTATTTATCCACTATTACTTTATTAGGAAATTGTTCATAGTTTTATTCGTGTTTTACCAGAGCTGATCTTTTGTCTCTTGATTTTATGTATTCCATTTTCCTAACTTTTTTTCCCTGCAGGTCTTCGGCTACTATTTTTATAATTAAATTATTCATAGTCTTATTATTAGACTTATTTATTTTCCCGCTATAAATTACTCATTACTTTGCAAGTCATCATGTGGTTCCCTGAACCATACGTGAGCCAAGATCATATACCTAGCTTAAGGGTACGAGCGGAATAGTCGCAGCGCGCATGCGCGAGTTGCAGCAGTTGCAGTCTAATGGTCAATACAGCCTCCGGTAGATGGCTCTGTAGTCGTCGTTACCCTTTGCTCACAAAAATAATAATAATGGACGTAAGCCAACTCCCTATTTCCTAGTAATATAATGTACGGTTAAAAACTATATTATAGTTTTTAACCGTACATTATATTACTGTGAACTAATACCTCAACGGAAAATCACCATGAATTTTACTAGTACCTATTTCCTAACCTAACAAAACAATTTACATAGTTAATAACTATAAATTAATTTTACGTACTCTACCTCTATCCATAGTTAAGTAAGGTATCCAAGATCGTGTTTTACATAAAAAAAATTGAAAATCTTTGCAAATTGTTTACATAGTACAAAACGTGTTTACAAGTGTTTAGTGCATTAGTGGTATAAGTGTAGAATGTGTCCGCCATCCTTTTTGCTTTAAAATCATTTCTCCTCTGCCGGTTCGAATCCAGAAAAAGATACAAAAAATTGCAGCTTAATTCGATTAGTGGCGTGTAAAACAATCTATAATCCCTTGGGCTTATCTCTCATGGTGATGCTTTCAGAAATGATTTATTTTGTACATTTGTCAATGCCACGCCTTCCTGATAGACGAAAAAGTATGTCATTATCAAAGTAGAATTATTAACAGTAAATGAGATATTGCCTTAATTAACACAAAAAATTAAATCAATTCCATAACTACAACTTCCTGTTACTTAAACAGTGTAACTCTACAAATATTCAAGTTCTGAAAAAAAAATATATAACATAACCTAGGGAAAAAAATATCATCTGACTGTAAAACAAAATTATAACACCAAAATTATCTGGATGTAACCTAAAAAAAACAGCGGTATAGTTATATATCCAAAAATACCCATTGACAAAAAAAATTGAATATACCCTAAAAAAACATCTATACAAGTGATATATCCCCAAAAAAATATAACCACTAAAAATACACGACAGTCCTAAAGCCAGTTATTAATAATATCCTAATGTTGAATTTTTCTGGTCTCTCCTCTGTTTAAAAAGGACATAGTTTATTCATTAGTACAACATATAGATCATTACTGTATGCAAATTGAAGGTTAATTTTGTGGGTCTAAAGGTTCGATTCCTATCCGTGAGTATAATAGAATATTATGCTCACGAATATACCAGCCGATAGTCACCAGAATGTTACACTAGAAGTTAAGTCCAGCCATAACGTAGCGTATAAAGGATCTCTAAGGTGTAAGTGGTATTTGGCCCGAGCGGTTGGCCTTGGTTTTCTTGGTGGGACATTTCACATATAAACTCGATAAAAACAAATATTAACATTATTTATTAAATAAAACAACCATAACGAGATATTTTTAAAAAAATCATCATAAACAAAATAACTTAAAATGTTCCTATAATATATGTGCAATTATTATAATTTTCATAAAGGTTCGGTTGGCCTTAAATTTCTTTAAAAGTTTTATCTTTAAGGGGGGTAGAATTTAAGTTGGAATATATCTAGCTTGCAATTATCAATAATTGCAATATCAATAACAGTTATAGTAAAAATTCGCCATGTTGATTTAAGCCGAACAATTAGACTTTGTTCAATTCAGAGGATAGAAAAAATCTTTTAAAAGTTCAACATTAGGTTATTATTCATCTTGCTTGACCCTTAGGTCTTCTTAAAATCGTGCATTAATAATATTATTCTAAGTTATTTGATCCTCTGGTCAACAGTAATTTTATAAGTTATTTTGCTTCTGAAAATGACCATTTTAGAAAACTTGGAACTTTATAGAGTGATAATAAAAATAAACATCTTACCCATGTAGAGCTGCCTCCTCCCCTCTGGAGGACCTCTTGATCCTCCAGACCGTTCTGACTTTTCTTAGAAAAATTGTGAATATTTATATGATCATTTTTAAGTTTCTAATCGGGGGAAACTCGGGTGGAAAGTTAACTTTTCCCTTCTATACATGTGGGGTTTTTTCATCGGTTTTCACTTACAACTTTTACATGATATAGTTCAAAACCTTCATCTATGTCAAAATGGAAAACTCTGTTCCACTTTCACTTCTTGCAGCTCAAATTCACCCTTATCTAATGTGGTCATCTCTGATCTTTCTGACTAAACAATGTTGATATGAATTTACATCCTGGAATGTTGTGACATGGTTTTGATCCAGGATATAAAACATTATAGATTTTTACTCGCCTTTTCATATTTTAAAAGCCCTTTGAGTATGACTGATTTGTCTTTCAATGCGGTTATTTATTTCCTATCTTCTGATATAATAAACAAGTACATATGTATATTTCTTTATCGGTTTTTTAATAGTATTTTATTATTATGGCAGTTAGGCCCTAGTGTAGGCGCAACAGAAAAATCGGCAATTGCTGCACATAGTTTGCTAGAACATCATAAACTTGGAAATGAGGCAAAACTTTTGAAACAATTAGGTAAACTGTTGGAATTGACAGTTTGGGAAAAGATATCCATTCAGAAGAATAAATATCATTCTATGAACTTCGATATTCCGGTGGATAAAAAAAAATCATTTCAACATTTATAATCCCTACCAAAGATGGCAGCACAAGAGATGATGTCTATAGAGAAATCAACAACCAGAGAATTTCATCAGTGGAAGTCATGACTGAGGAGGGACAAGATGTTTGTCTGAAACCATTGGTATCAAAGAAATTTGAAATTGTATGAGGTGAGTCATTAAAAATATGTTCTCCACTCACTGTTAATGATATAACCTAATAATGTTTACTTCCCAATATTAATTTAAATATAATCTACATTCATAGTGCACAAAATCCATAAATTAGTACGATGAGTACAGATTGAAAAATAGCATTTAAAGAGCTACATACTCCAGTCACAATTCACGACTTCGGTGCATAAATGAATGCAAAATCATTCAAGACATCATTTGTGAATTTGCAGAACACTCATATTTGGGCTTACAAAAATCTGCATGTGTTAGTGATTAAAAGTAACCAACACAAGCACAGTGTAAATATATGGGCTGAAATAATTGGTGACCAGATTTTTTTTCATATCTACCTCATTTTTTTGTAGAGATGTTTTTCCTGCCTTAATAGTTGTGTCCAACTATGGGTTCATCAGTTAATGTGGCTGCACAACGATGCAGCTCCATCTTACTTTAATGTAAACATACACCAACACTTAGAGCCACATACCCAAATTGATGGATTAATAAAAGGGTACTTATTCCATAGCCACCCCCAGTTATCAGATCTTATACCTCTTGACTGTTTTCTGTTAGGTAATATGAAAACTATATTGTGTTGTATTCTTGTAATATTGCACAAATTCATGTTAAGACTGAAATACAAAACGCACAACCACACTTATTTAGCTATGGACGTCAGTCTCTGCGTACCAATGCATTGTCTACAATCAATTAGGAAGATAAAATTTTGAACCCCTTTTGTAATTTACAGCCTGGTGTGGTGCTATTGTTGAATTTCTTAATGAAATGTGAAATTCACACCCATCTAAAAAAAATCTCAAACTTTGACATCCCATAGTATCCCTTATAAATTTCAAAACATGGGTTTCCTCTTGAACAATGACCAGTTTAGAGTCCTGATCAACATGCTAAGCGTTGTCTGAGTTGTTTTTATACACACTGTATATGGCATTTTTAATGAATTCGTGAAATCAGGTTGTGTTTGTCAATGTTTCTTTTCTTTTTAATGTCCTTCTTATTTTACATGTACTTTGACATTCAAAGTCACATTACATTTGGAATCATTAGAAATATCTATACAAATTCTGAGCTAAGTTCCAGTTGTACTGTAAACAAACTTGCATAAGATATTACCTTGCCAACACCATCTATTGGGAGAACTGTGCTGCTAATTTTACCTGCCATATGACTGAACTGTGTATGTAACTATTATGGATAGAAATGCTGTTCTTAAGCAACATCATATTATACAGGAAATAAGACCGAATACAAAGTAAGTTAGTATCAATAATTAGAACTTCCATTTCTTACATATTTATGACAAAAAAATATATACTGTATGGGCCTAACTAATCAGATGTTTATATTTTTTCCATGATGTCGATAGATATCCTTTATTTAGAATTTCATTACAAACAGAATTTATGCTCCATGCTGATTCACCTCTAATTTTTACAGGTTGTTATTTTCACCACATCTTCAATGGCTAATGTACAATATTGTTCACTAAACTGTTTGAAAACATTCAAAATATTTGTTTCTCTCCGCTTTTCAAATGCTTTTCTTTCCAATGTTTTAAGAAATTATACAGAAGTGACCATTTTGAAACTACTGAAAATCCAATATATTTTGCTTTGCACATGCGTGAGAATAAAACATTGCTTATTTAATGTATTAAAATTGCAATTATATATTTTAAGATTCTCCTATATATTTAAATATCAAAACTTTCCAATACTGGACAATATTATTTTGAAAAGAAAAATTAACGTGTGAACAGGAAATAGAACCTCGGACTTCTGATTCTACCAGTATGCAGTCCATTACACCATTCAAGACATGATACAAATGTCAATATTTCTTTCCTCATATACAATTTTTCTAATCGTTCTAAGGTAGATAGACAGTGCTACCAGTAGCCAATGGACAGCTTCTATCAAGAAGCATTTTTAATGAGAATTTTTTTACAGTACTTTTTAAGCAGTTTAGCTTAATATTTTGATTTTGATATTAATACTTTCCGATACTAGACAATATTATTTTGAAAAGGAAAATTAATGCCTGAACAGGGACTTGAACCCCGGGTCAAGAATCTCTGGTTCTACACATCAGTATGCGGTCCAATATACCATTCAAGACACGATACAAACCTCAACATTTCTTTCCTCATGTACAATTCTCTAATCGTTCAAAGGCACATAGACGGTGCTACCAATACGCAGTGGATGGCTTCTATTCAAGAAGTACTTTTAATGAGAAATTTGCACTACCTTTTTAAGCTTAATATTTTGATATAAAAATTATGGCTGCTAGAGCGATTTTAAAATTTTTGCTTCAGGTGAATGCCAATTTCTAATGGTCCAATTTAGCTTGTTAATGAATTCAACCTTACTTTTCTTAATTGATTGCTATATGCTGAGTTTGGTTCCAAAAAAATTGCAGCTGTTAGAGTATTAAAAGTCATATAAAACATATATAAATTTTTGTCATGGTCATTTTTGATATGGTATCTTATTGAGTAAAATAATTGCTGGCAGATTTATAAATTAAAAAAAAAAATATTTTCATGAGAACAATCTCATTAGCTACATTCCTAGAGAACAGAACTATGGTACAGCATAAACATTGAAATGGAATATACTAATAAAATATTTTGAGATTTATTATAATTATATTTAAGTTAATATTGGGAAGTAAACATTATGACGTTATATCATTAATAGTGAGTGGAGAACATATCTTTAACGACTCACCTCATATAATTTCAAATTTCTTTCATACCGGCAGTTTCAGACAATATCTTGTCCCTCTTCAGTGGAAGCCATGACTGAAGAGGGACAAGATATTGTCTGAAACTGCCGGTATCAAAGAAATTTGAAATTATATGAGGTGAGTCGTTGAAAATATGTTCTCCACTCACCATTAATTTATTATGATTTTCTGATTTCTCAAGAAAAAGTTTCTATTGTATTCTGGAGTTGAGTAATGCTAACAACTTACTTACTTACTCACTGGCACCCGTAGGTTCATGGCCGCGTGGACATAAGTTCTCCATACATCCCTATCCTGAGCTAATGCTTTCCAATCATTCCCTGTATAATCTACTTCCCTCAATTCATAGTTAATGTTATTCTCCCACCTCATTCTTGGTCTACCAACTGGGCATTTTCCCTCTGGCTTTCCTACAAGAAGCTTCCATGCAAGTCTTTCATTCCCCATACATGCAACATGTCCTGCCCATCGCAGTCTACGAGACTTAACTGGTCTACTTATATCTGGCTTCCTATAAAGACCATGTAGTTCATTGTTATGTAGTCTTCTCCATTCACCTATCTGTTCATTTTTCTTTGGTCCAAAAATTTTCCTAAGTACTTTATTCTCGAATACTCGTAATCTCCTTTCCTCTCTTAAAGTAAGAGTCCATGTTTCACACCCATATAATATAACTGGTAGAATAATAGTTTTATATATTTTCAGTTTAACATTTTTTGAAAGGAGTTGGGACATCAAGAGTCTCTGCAATGCATAATAGCATACATTTCCAGAATTGAGCCTATGTTTAATTTCTTTGTGCATCTCATTCCTATTTGTGATTATTGTTCCTAGGTATTTGAATTCAGCCACTTCCTCAAAATTTCCCTCATTTGTCATTAGCTGTCCTTTTCCATTATATAATGTATTTCTACGTGTGACCATATATTTAGTTTTATTGATATTTACTTGCAGTCCTAATTTCTTAGTGTTACTCAATAGTGTGTGCGTGTTGTCCTATAGTATCTCCTCACTATCGCCCAACAATACTACATCATCAGCATAAACTAACAGCTTATTAATACCATTCAGTTGTAAGCCTTCCTCATTCTCTAAAGATTTAATGGCATGCTCTAGTACAAAATTAAATAGTAGAGGAGATAGTGCATCTCCTTGCTTCAACCCATTCTGGATTTCAAAAGTGTCTGAAAACTGTTTGCAACAATAAGTAGAATTGTAACTCTAAGAATCATAAAAAGTACATTGTTATTCACAATTAAATATTTGCACATGTGTTGCATTGCCACCCACTGCACTTGTGCTTCGAGTTCAGCACCAGTAGATAAAGTGCATTAATATGATCTGTTTTCAATTTTTTGGCAGACCACATTACTCGTATGTAAATGATTTGTAGGTTTATTTGTACTGTGTACAGAGAGGGATGTTTAAGTTATATCCGCGGACGAAGCGAGAATTATAGATTTGTATATGTGGAAAGAATTGTTGGTGTTTGTGCCAGATGTGGAATGGTGTAGTGGGCTGCACATTAGTCTGGAGAACTACAGGTCCACAGTTCGATTCCTGGTTCACATATTAATTTTTCTTTTCACAATATCATTATAATATTATAATATGATTCATTATTGGAACTGTGTTAAAATAACAATATTGGAAAATGTTAAATAAATTATATTTGAAGAGAAAAATTCTATGCCCAGTCTAAGCATATAATTTTTCTCTTCAAATATGATTTATCCATCATTGAGATGTATGAAATGAATAATAAAAACATTAGATATTTAAGTGTTTGTGTGTAGTATAAGTGTGTTATGAGGACGATGATGATGAAAAGAAGGGAGAAAGTGAAACCAGTACGAGCACCTGGTGGTACTAATGTCAAAAGCTTCAAAGGTGCTACCAGGTTTCACATTCCCATCCAATGGACTAAATTCCTATTAACAGTACTACATGCCTTCTGAATGTTTGAACTCTGGAGGAGTTTAGAGTTTAATCTAGGCATCTGATGCACAATCTGATAATTAAAAATTGTCACCACCACCCCTTCTAGTCATGTTTTAAAAGTTGGAAAAACCTTTAGAATTGACAATTTGGGAGAAGATATATATTCAGAAGAACAAAATTTAGATCCATGAATTTTGAGATTCCTGATGAACGTGACCTCATCTCGAAGTTCATCAAATCAACACCAGATGGCAACATTATTGATGGAGATTCCAACGAAAATCCAGTAGTCGTAATGTCGGTTGAAAATGAGAGAGATGGTTCTCTTGAAAACTAGTTCCCATGTTTAAAGAAACATAAAATATTAGGTAAGATGTATAAAATGACTCATTAATTTACAAATTTTCAATCCTGCTGAATTTCGAACCTCAAAGCTAGATCTGCTAGTCAGAAAGCAGGCATGCTACCAGATAGTCCATCGGACTTATTAAAAAAAATTAAATTCCTCTAGATATTTTGTATGTAAACTAGGAAGTATTATTTTGGCACCTTTTGTGTGCTTCCCATATTTTATTATATTGGCAATATCTGTAATTTTATCCAAAGAAATTTGAAATATCTATAACAAGAAATAACTTTACAAAATTTTTATTCATATTGCTATTTATTGTTTAACAGTATATTCAATACAATGATGTTATAAACTTTGAATTGACAAAAGGCAATTCTCAATTAAATCATCAATGGCAGGCATGGATTAAGCCAATTGGCCTGTTCCGCTTCAGGAAAGAAATTGATCCCTCCATCTCTTCTTAGGTCTTCCTGGGTCTCTTCGCCCTGTGGGTCTGTAGTTCAATAGCTGCAGAGGTAGTCTATTGTTTGGCATCCTCAGAAGGTGTTCATGCCAATTATTTTGATATTTTTGAATGATTTCAGTTATTGCTGGTGTGTTGAGAGCTTTGCGGATATCTTCATTACGCATGTGATCATAAAGCGTATAACCCGCTAAAGGTCTTAATAACTTCATTTCTGCAGCTACTATCCTATTTAATTTATCTGTAGTAAGAGTCCAGGTTTCAGAACGCCATTGTTTTATAAAATTTTAGAATTGTATCTGGACATACTTTTCGGAAAAGAATGCTTTTTATTGTTCCTATAAGTTTTTGAAATTTGACCAATTTTATGTCTATGTCTTTACATGTGTCATACGAAAGATTGCAGCCAAGATAAGTAAAGTTATTAACTTGTTCTATTATATTGTTGTTAATAACAATTTTAGTTCGTATCGGTATTTTCCCTTGAAACGCCATAGTTTTTGTCTTACTCACCAAAATTTGTAAATTATAATCTTGGATTATATTTGACAATCTATGTACTGCTCTTTGTAGGTGATCTTCAGAAGTAGCCAATATTACTTGATCATCTGCATACATTAATGTGTTGAGGGGTCGACCATCAATCATAAAGTGTGATTGTGATTGGTTTTGCCATAATTTTATGATTTCATTCGTTTATAAATTAAATAGAAGAGGGGAAATTAAATATCACACCAATCTCACTGTGCTGTTTGGATGATAACTTGCTTACCTTTCATTAGCGGGTTTGGGTTCAATGTCCAGTGGAAATGGAAATTTTAATTGTAAACTTTTCAATATTGTGCTAGGAGGGATGTTAGTGCACATTTTTGAATCACTAGGTTATGCACCAGATGCCTGAATTAAATGATAAATTTCTCTGCATTACATCTGCTGAGAAGGCATGTGGTACTGTTGATAGCAATTTGTCCATTGGATGGTGACGTTAAGTCATGCTCTTTAACAGCACCAGTTTTCACCATCTTTTATCATCATCCCTCACACAAGATACACTACACTAATGCTTAAACGTACATTATTTAAAGATTCATCCTCGTACATAATACCAGTACACATCACTTACAAAATGTGGTCTGCTGAAAATACTATTTTAATGTCATCTATCTACCAATATGGAGCCCAAGGTATTAAAAATACAGTGGGTGAGCTTTAGAACTTACCAGTACACCAATCCAATAGTCATGCCACGTATGGCTAAATAATTAAAAATAATTATGATCCTTATTTTCATTACCATCATAATTTTATCTCCTAGCAAGAGCTAGGGACTTACAAACCTTTTTTCATTCCTTTGTAATTTCATCAGCAACAAAGGTTCTTCTCTATGTTTCTTTGGTTTTCCTCTTTCTCTATTCCATTGAGGATTCAAATCTAATGCAAATTTCTCATTTTAGCTCCTATAATAATTCATTGGAATAAAATTCTTTTTACTATAAAATCATTAAAGATACAACAAAATTTTGCAAAATATTTTATGGTATACAGTAAAAGTAATGATTCCTCTAATAAATTTAATATATGGTACATATTTTATAGGAAAAGATATTCTCCAACTAATCATGTGTGACAAGTCATTCGCTCAGCCTCTTATTTCAGAAAAATAAGTACTTTCATCAAAGTGAATAATTTATGAACCCGTAATTATTATCAGAATTAGGGCATATTTATATTCAAATGAATTGTAATGAAAATAGGAATCCAATAGTAACAAAATTAAAATGATATAACCTACCACAAAATAATTTAATAAGCAATAAATAAAACAGTAGTACCAAGCAATTAGCGCCAGTCATAGACCTGGACCCTTGCTATTGTAGCGAACGAAATTAGTAAACATCATACAGTGGATCCGTAAGCCCTTATACAATGGGGAAAAAGTCTGCAGTTTCTTTTGTTAAGAGGATTTACAAGACTGCACTATTATTAAATTTGCTATAACAATGCTAAGCCCAAAAACTTCTTACAAAAGGCTGGGAAGTCACAAACAAGCAATTGGATTTCCCTAGGTAACTTGTGGAAAGAGTTATCCCCAAACCAATTTTAACGAGTACATGTCGCTAACAGCGGGTGACTTCTTTGCGGCGTAAGGTAGATGCCGACAGTCGATAGCTGCGTCCTATTAAGGACCACTCCATTTGGTCAACCCTGGAAATTTTATATTATGAGGCAACTAATTTAAAGGGGGGACGAGGCCACAAACTTCTAAGTTTAACACCTACGACAACGCCCTTAAGGTAAAATTTACCAATCAAAATTAGTATAACATATAAACTGTTTGTGAGACGATAAGACTTTTGGTGGAAGGGACTAATGTCGGCCCACTCGGAATTAATAAATATATTTTATTTAGCGAAAACTAGTTAGTTCAGCAGTTAGTTAGTCAGTTCAGTTCAGTGTGGACAGTCAGTTAGGCAGTTCAGTAATGGGAGTAGGCAGCCAGTAGTCGGTTGCGAGCAGAGTTGCGACTGGCAAATGTGCCGGTAGAGACGGCACATAGCTTTACATAGGCTAAGTTACATCGCTTTATATAAGTTACATCGCTTGGTTGAGTGTTATAACCATTATTAGTTCTGACCCACCAACAGCCTTCTCGTCAAACTCGTCGTCGAATACGACAAATGTAATTCAAAGCATCAATAAAAGTGGAACATCAATTACAAGACAGCACACTGGGCCTACTGTTTTTTCCCCAAGTGAACATCCCTTCCTCACGGATTCCCGAGATTTAAGTCCATTGTTCTACCGAAACCTGAACCCAACTAGCCCGGAGCACAACTGTCCATGAACCCATTTCGCTGGACCTAATTAGAACCTACCTCGACCTACAATCCTTTTTGTTCACATGTTATTTTATGTGTGATTCATAACATCTCATAATCATATTCCATCGTATGTCTTTCGTAAAACAATCTGTAATATGAGTAATAACTCCAATTTTATTATTACTTTTATCTGCTTATATATACAGTTCAAGTATAAGTGTTTGATTATAACCCAAACTGGAAGTTTAAGCATACTGATATGTTAAGTCTGTTAAATTTTGTAGATGTCTTGTCTCTGTATGTTTTCTGAAGTATACAAAACATTTTTATAAATGAGGCAGGATAGATAAGCCTGAATTCAAATTCAATTTCAAAACATATAGAGTGATATGAAAATCATGATATTTTGAAGGAACTAATATAATAGGGTAAGACTGCCTATATTGGACCACTGCTTAAATTGAACCGATAGCACAAAAGTAAGCTAACTATAATTTGCCGCACTCTATTGGTGTGAAACCGAACATTGTATTCCCATCGTTAAAAGGAAGATGTTAAACAGTGTTACAATAGTGTGACTTGGTTTTACATATTTGTTTAATTTTGACAGTTACTACATCTAATTTATGAGATCTATTTCTAAACAATAAGTGGAAAACTTTCAATCTGAACTAAATGTCATTATACATTCATAAAGACAGTTTAATAATGATAACAATAAGGTATGTACATGCATGTTAATGTGATTAGTTCACAAGGTTCTTGAAAGATAGGAAAATGGTATATTGTTCTATATTGGACCAGTGGTTTAGTCCTATATTGGACCACATGGTCCAATTTAAGAATAGAAAATATAAATTCCATTCTATTCTTTTTTAGGGAAATTAAATTATTCTGATGAATATTCTGTTATAATACTGTATTCCACATTTATTACTTCAATTAATTTTGAATATTCTTCTTAGAAGATGTCGAGTAGACGTAAATATGGTGCCTGGGAGGAAAAAAATTATGAGCACAACATCCATGCAAATAATATTGATGCCATTATCTTGGCAAGAGAGAAAGGAGTGATAATTCTCTCTCTTCCAGTACTCATTGCCTACAGCCCTTCGATATGGTCTTCTTTAAGCCTCGTTCTGTGTACTCCAACAGAGCTTGTGATACTTTCATGCGTGAATATCCAATGAAGTCTATTACTCAATTTCAATCAAGTTTTTTTTTTTGAGTCTGTAATCATCTTACCTCAATTTAAGCTGAAGATGATATAGAAGATTATATTGAAACATGTTCGAGAATAAATCAACATTAAATTGAGGTAAGATGATTACAGACTCAAAAAACTTGAATAAAAGAACCTCAAAATATTACTTCCTTAAATAAACCACTCAATTTCAAATTAATAATTTGTAGAAAATTCCTACAGACAAGCTACAACTCTGTACAATGCATTAAATGGTTTCCCAAAAACTGGTATTTGGCCAGTTAACAGAAATATATTTCAAGATAGCGACTTTGCTGCAGCAGTTCTGGAGGATGCTGATCAAGACAGCACTTTTCATGAAAATGAGAGGGCTACAATCTCTTCAGCAGCAACAGCTCTAAGGGTCGCATGCAAATACATTAGTCTCTACTCAAATTACTTTCAATCACTGGTGAGCTGACTCACAGTGAGCAAGTGCAAAGATCGAATTAGCTGCCCACTAACTGGTCATGCATGAAAGTTTTCGTAATATTGGCAAGAAATTACCCAGAATTCTCAGCGATAAAACCACTTCTGTTATTTTCGTCTTCTAGAGGAACGCATTTACGCTTGCGTCCCGCAAATGATACCGTATACAACGACGTCTGCATCATGCAATATTACGCCGATTCTCCTGTTCTTCCAGTTGAATTCTTTGGTAGACTCTATCAAATTCCTCTTCTCCGCGTATACCGAAAACGTGATCGAAGTCTTCAAGGTCTGACATCTTGAATAAAGCAGCAAGGTACGCAGCAAGGTTTCAAACTACATTGGTTCCCTTCGGGATTCTCACGATTCGTTTCTCTCTTAAGTTACCTCATCAGGTAGATTACGAATTTCAACAATTATTATCGCATGAACAGATTTCTGAGTAAGCAAAATCGTATTAGGATACAACTTTCTCAGCAGAGAACGCCTTTTACGTCTAATGCGTTCATAGATTCGACCCTAAATCTCAACTCTTGATCCACCACCAAAAACAATACTTCCAAAATGAGAGCGCTACTACTTCCGTAGAAGTAGCTTAAATTATCACATGCTCATCAGGAAATTACTCCTTATCAATATAAGAGAAAAACTATGTTACAGTGCAAACAATATCATCAATGCCTAAAAAAAATAAGCAGAAAAAGGAAATTGTTGATTCAACAGTTTTGATCTCCTCACCCTACAAAAAGGATCTAGAGAAGGCCACAAAACAAGTTTGTCAATTCAGGGAATATGAAAGAATTGTCAAGGTACCTGGTTTTGCAATCAATGTCGAATGCATGATATGAGAGACATTATTGAATGTATGAAGTGTAAGGAGTGGGCTCACCAAGATTGTACAAAAGTGGGGCCTAAGAAAATGAAGTACAATTGTAATGGCTGTAATTAATATAATATAGGTTATTTATACTTTCTCCGGTTGTTTCAACCCTGGGCCAATTTAGGAAGCTTATGGTCCAATATAGGAAAATGTATTCCTAAATTGAACCAATTCAGACCTTTCAGAAAATGTAATTTATGTTGTTATTTACAGAATAAATTTAAAATGGCGTGCATGAATCAATAGCTAATGAATGCGCTATTAAGAAAAAACTCGTTTTTCAATTTATTTTCTCTCACATTTCATATCTATGGTGTAATGTTCTTAGGGTGTCCAATATAGGTGGTCTTACCCTTAATATGTCTTCTGATTGTGAAATTTGTGATTCATTACTATTGCTTGAATATGAAATAAGTTAAGATAAGGAATGAGTTCAAATATAATTTGGAAATTTTAACAAATTGAATATGAAATAAAATTCTTTATGTAATGGGATTGTTTTATTTATCTCCCAAATTATTCCATATACATTTTTTGAGCATTTATAAAGCACTCTTTATTCACTTCTACAATGCTTAGAATCATTGAAGATCACTATCATTTAGTAGTGAAAGAAAGTGCAAGATTAAGATGAAACAATTTTCATTTACCAAAACTATTTTATATAATATTATAAGATATTACAAATCTTGTGCTCTTAATAGATTACAGTATAATATATTTATTAGTAGAGCCCGGATTTGTATGCAAAATAAAGTAGTAAATATGCATAAAATTTAGGAAATATGCACCATATATATATATATATATATATATATATATATATGTATGTATATGTATGTATATGTATATATATATATATATATATATATATATATATGTGGAAAAACAGATTGCAATAAAAAATCAAATAAATGATTTGCTTTGTGGGTAATCTTATCTCATTCCTGGCTGTTATGGTACACAAGGAAGGTTTTCATGAGGTATTTTTTGTGTGAAGCTCCTTCATCTGTCAGTGAAGAAGGTTTCATACAATGAAAATGTCCTTTATACATCACATGATGTCACAGGTGCATGTGAAAAACGCCACAGTTCTTCTTCAGTGTATTCCTCTTTGGTTACAGTTTTTTCACTATCACTAAAGAGCATTTTGCTAATTTGACAAATTCTATTGTAGCCAGGATTTTTATTTAATATTGCACTAAGCTTATCAAATTCGATTTTAGCAACACTGTAATATTATTTCTCACGGCCCACGGGCATTACCCTCTTACACACATGTAAATATACACATTACACTTATATCCAATTGATTGCAGAGGCTTTAATAATTAAACATATTAATTAATAATTAATTAATTACTAGTAATTACCTGAAGGGAAAATTATAATTTAATATCACATTTAGGAGTAAAATATGCATGTATGTATTAAAAATCTGAAATAAGCATTTTCCTCTGGAATATGCATTTCTATGCATTATCAAATACTGCTCAAATTACACACAACAAAGAATTACTCGCAGACTCGAAATGTATCAATAACTATGTTTTCAGACTCGCAGAAGACGAAAATGATATTAGTTTTTTCCAATCACCTAACCGGAGTCAGATATTTCGACGACAACCGTTAGCAGAAGTGATCGTTTCCATGAGAGTCGCAGGCGCTATTGTCTCTCAAACTGGCCACCCTTCTTTTTCTTTTGCGCGGTTTTATTACTCTTAGGGATTGTTAAACCCTCAGGAATACACAGGTATACAACATTTCCTGATTGCCACCGTCAAATACGTGAAGTAATGGCTTGTAATACCTCGTTCTGTGCAGTTCGTCTTACATTACATCATTGTGATTGTGAAATGTCGATATATGCATTACTGTGTATCATTATAAAGAAATTGAATTAAAACAATCTACTATAATATATTTTAATACGTAAGTTTTAGTGTTTTTATAATTTTGCAATGTCTCGCCGCTGAAAGAATTCTCCTAATTTATTCTGTTACGTATGTGGAGAGTATTGTATAAAATCTCAACGCAGAACTAGTTATAAATGCGTACAATTTATATTTCGGGAACTATAGTAAATTTGAAGATACTGATAAATATTGGGCCCCCAATTTTTGCTGTACAAACTGCCAAAGGATTTTAATAGGGCGGTTAAAAGGTTCTCATTCGTGCATGCCATTTGCCATTCCAATGTTATGGAGGGAACCTACGGACCACATCACTGACTTATTTCTGTATGGTCAATATATCTGGTTTCACTTAAAAAAATAAGCATTCTCTTCAGTATCCAAAATTGCGGTCAGCCATGCGACCTGTAAACATAGTGATTCTTCACCAAATTTAGGTGACGTCTGTGATGAACATGGCGAAAGGTTCCACGAAGACATTTTAGAAATGGAAAGGCGTTATAAAGGGGAATCAGTGACCAACATGCTTGCTGATTACTGCTGGCAACTTATCACAGACGTTTCGGAGCCATCTTATCATAAGTAATGCCACGAGTGATTTCCAAATTATCGATAAATTCACGACTCACGAAGTGAGGAGTGAATTTATCTAGAGAATTTGGAAATCAAGAGTGGCATTTGTTAGGACTATTTAACGAATAAAATTAAGCTGTTTACTCACAAATCATTATTTAACTATAGTTATTTTAAAATATTTATATATTTAATGTAAACGGCGATGTTTGAAAACAAATGAGAAACGATAGGTACGCTTCTACTGCTTCTTTTGTTTATCACTGCAACCAGATCATACTATTTATTGCCAAAGGAACGCAATATTGTAAGAATGCTCTCTAGTGGAGAAAAAATGAAACACATCAATCTGTATATTAATTCATTTTTGATGTCGTCGTATGATGTAAATATGACAATTATATTTTTCTCGATTATTACCTGGGAAAAAATACATTTAAGAAAGTGCAAACAGTGGTTTCTTTTTTTGGTGGTATAATCAATTGCTACAAATGTTGACATGTAAGCACTATTATATACAATCTGGTAGCCGTATTTGTTATAGGCTCAGTCACTGCAAAATAACGGTCAGACCTGTTCAGAATATTAAAAAGGAGGAGCTTTGTTTAATATATGATAATCCTAACACTGATAAATATTTCGTGAAACACGACTCTGATTGGTTGTAAAACAGAAATCATTGAAACGTGATTGGTCATTGACTCCCATTTGGGGCATGAGTTAAATAGTCGGCGTAAGTCATCCAGGAAGGAGTTTTGAAAGGTGAGATTTTTGCTACAATTTAAGCATGTGTAGTAACGTAACTACTTATTTATCCTTCTTAGAAAAAAAAAAACTTTTTGGATCTTATATGATTTGGTTTTACATAGATCAATTGCTTCTAGCAATATTATTGCAAAAAAATTGGAACTAAGTGCAGATAAGCAATAATATGCGAAATATAACGAACAAAATTCAACACGTCCTCGCAAAAAACTGTTAGGTGATAGAGGAAAACGGACTTCAAATTCGAAATCAGCGCGTGCCAATTAACTAAAATCACCTATTTTCAGTTCTGCGAGCGACAGAAAGTTCAAATTTGTTGTTGTGTGTTATCTGTGAAGGGACCACTTAATATGTAAATCATTTTTGTATATAATAAAAATTATTGCATAAAACAAAACATGCATTTTTTCACACAAATCTGGTCTCTATTTATCAGTATCAACAGAAATAGTATCAACATGTGAACAAGAAGCTCATATCCAGGAATTCTGAGGCAGTTTTAAATTACCAAACACACATTAAAAAGCAATGGATTGACTCAGGAAGAAATTAACAATTTTTTAATCATAACAAACCTGCAAGGAGCATAACATGATGATTACAATATTTTTCTTAAGAAAATGTTAATTTTATGAAGGCTGTCCTATTGGTAAAATGGTTAATTCATGAACCTGAAATAAAAACAGTCTAATTAATATTACATTATGAGACATACAGTGCGATCAGTACAGCACTGGACAGCAGACACAGGGATTTCACTATACACTGCTGACGCACTCACAACGGGGAATGAACAGCATAGGACCGCGGTGATACAACCACACACATTTTCGTAACTATTTTACAAATTGTCATACTTACCAACTTTATTGAAGCAGGTGCTGGAACTGTTCACCTTCGTTGTCCATACATTTTTGACACCTCTTTATAAAATTTGTTGTACAGATTATGGACTGTTGAATGTGACGGAATTTTTACACCCGGGAATCGTGTTTCAAAAAGTCTTTGTACTTGGCTGGCTGGCAGACTGAGTTAACAAATATTGATCATAAATAAATACATGTTCGAGGGCTAGGGAGTCTTTCCTTTCTTCCATTTCTTCTTTCCTTTATTTTATTTCTTCTCCAGAAAAGTCTGACCAGAGGCTATAAGATGGCAGCCCAGTCACTGGTCTTGCCTTCCTTTGGCCAGCAACCAATCCAAGGGACTATTATTATGATTTCAAGTCTTATACGAGAATTTCCCGGAAGATCTCTGGGCCGTCCTATGAAACGCTGAAGAGAAAATTTTCTATAGGATCGTAACAGGCCTTGGCCTAATACTTGGAAGGAAGAAGAAGAAGAAATATAAATACACGTTGTTCAGTAGAAAAATTATTATCCATTATACAGTTTACACTTATACACACGTCATTCAGTTTACATTTATACACACCTGTTTTATAAGATACAAATTTTAAAATTGAAATAACTTATACACACGCCATTCTGTACCCAAGAAAAAGCGAGCGAGCATCTTATCCACTCGAAGCAACGATCTGACTGCGACTGTGAACGCATGGGATGTGCTTGTTATACTGCTGAGTCTGCGCACATTTCACGTTCCGTGTCTGCATGTGTCACCGCACAGCACATAGCTGTCCAATGCTATACTGATCACACTGTATTAATATGTATAGTCACAATATTAATAATATATTTTTGAATGAGAATCTATGAGACCGGAACAAGCCACATGATTGTTAATGATGGTGTAAATGTGATTACCTGGACATGTGGTGGAGTACCAAGAATATAAAGCACAGCATCAGACACATCTTTTGCTTCAAGGCATGTCATTACATTATAAATTTCTGGCCCTAGTGTCCTTGTGCCTCCAGAAGTGAACATTTCTGTTTTCACTATTCCAGGACTCACGCTCTTAAAAACAAAAATCATTTTATTTATTTTCTAAACAGAATCATGCCAACTCCTATTGTGTGATAAAGCCAGATATTTATTTACCCTTACTTAATAACAATAGAGGTTACTTTTTTATTTAATATACATATATTTTTAATATTTTAATTTTTGTATTCAATGGAAATAATTTAAAATATTGAGAAATTCATATGTTTTATGTCATATATAAAAAATAGTAACTGAATTTATTGTTGAGAATAATTTTGTGGTTTTAAGAAGTTATAGAATCAGTTAAGAATTTCAAAGGGGTTTAAAAATATCAACTGACATTAACTTTAAAGAGATTGGATAACCTGGATATGAGTCAACCAATAGTACTTATAAGCCAAGTTTTTGACCAATCAGATTTGAATGTCATAATTTGAAATGAAGGATTGTGGGAAGGAGATATTTCTGAATCTTGAGAGTCTACTAGCGGTTGTCATGGCGACAAGACCTTCATAGAAATGGTCATCCATGATTTTGATGAAAATGAACATAATTTAATTTATAATGGAATAAAAAGTGCATTGTTTGATTCCACATGCATTTTAATATATGTGCAACTAATTTCAGCTTTAAATATATAGTATATTACGATGTGAGGTTGGGAAGTGGTTTTTACAGAATTGAGGAAAAATTTTAAAAAACCGAGCGATAATATTAACAGTATGGGCAATGTTTGTTAGTTGAAGGGTCATTCCATCTCAAGTGGTCTAGTGCTGCACGCTCAACATGTTCAATTTAGCTGAAGCTTGGTGTAGGTATGGAACCTGATTATAAATAAACCTCTGCAAAATATCAAATCAAAATATCAAGTGTTTGGAAAACTATGGCCCTTCATATGGAGGCCTGTTTGATGAATCCATCAAGAAACCGAGCAACATTCAATTTTTAACTCTTTGTTACTACAAGGCAAATGCACGTAGGGATCTTTTATATCTATGTCTTGCACAAGTTTTTATTCTAAATCCATAAAAACATAGTCCGACGAAAGGAAGTCCACTTTAGGAGTCACCAACATGGATCAAAGTGCCTAACAAAATCTGTCATATCAAAATTTTAGTCAATTTTTTAGGGCCAAATATCTCAAGAACGAAAAACAAAAGGAGACTAATATTTGGTAAATTTGTTAATGGTGGTTGAGACAGTGCACTGCCCAAATATCTTTATTCATAGCCACTTATCTAGGATTATACTAGATCATAAACATATGCAGTTGTTAAAAGTGAACTATGTTCAAGCTCAAATAACGTGAATTACGTCATCTCAAATGTTGTTTTCTTTAGTACCATTAGAAGGAGCACATCTTCATCTACTAGAATCAACTTATTTCATTTTTGAGCCCATTCAATTATGGGATGAAAATTAAGGTGCCAAATGTGCAATTGTTAAAAGTGATCTATGTTCAAGTTCAAATAACGTGAATTAGTCATCTCAAATGTTGTTTTCTTTAGTACCATTAGAAGGAGCACATCTTCATCTACTAGAATCAACTTATTTCATTTTTGAGCCCATTCAATTATGGGATGAAAAGTAAGGTGCCAAATGTGCAATTGTTAAAAGTGATCTATGTTCAAGTTCAAATAACGTGAATTACGTCATCTCAAATGTTGTTTTCTTTAGTACCATTAGAAGGAGCACATCTTCATCTACTAGAATCAACTTATTTCATTTTTGAGCCCATTCAATTATGGGATGAAAAGTAAGGTGCCAAATGTGCAATTGTTAAAAGTGATCTATGTTCAAGTTCAAATAACGTGAATTACGTCATCTCAAATGTTGTTTTCTTTAGTACCATTAGAAGGAGCACATCTTCATCTACTAGAATCAACTTATTTCATTTTTGAGCCCATTCAATTATGGGATGAAAAGTAAGGTGCCAAATGTGCAATTGTTAAAAGTGATCTATGTTCAAGTTCAAATAACGTGAATTACGTCACCTCAAATGTTGTTTTCCTTAGTTCCATTAGAAGGAGCACATCTTCTTCTACTAGAATCACTTACTTTATTTTTGAGCCCATTGAGTTATGGGATGAAAAGTAAGGTGCCAAATGTTCAATTGTTAAAAGTGATCTATGTTCAAGTTCAAATAACGTGAATTACGTCATCTCAAATGTTGTTTAGTACCACTGGGTAGAGCCCAACTTCATCTACTAGAATCAACTTATTTCATTTTTGAGCCCATTCAATTATGTGATGAAAAGTAAGGTGCCAAATGTGCAATTGTTAAAAGTGATGTATGTTCAAATTCAAATAACGTGAATTACGTCATTGCAAATTCTGTTTTCTTTAGTTCCATTAGAAGGAGCACATCTTCTAGAATCAACTTATTCATTTTTGAACCCATCCAATTATGGGAAGAAAAGTATGCTTGAACTTAATGAGATATTGTTTGATGTCCATCACACTGTCAAATGATGCGACTTACTCAAGTAGCGCTTTAATTTTTCACCGCCACCACTCACAGTGGGAATGACGGAATATTACGTCAGGGAGTTTCTCGCAAGTACAGACTAAAACTAGGTAGCGTGTGGAGGGGTAGAATGGCTTTATTTGTTTTCCAGACTGTTAGAAGGTATTGTGAAACATCCTTTTTTTTCCCCCTAGTTTTCCATAGTTTACCATTATGTGTTGTTGGGGTCCGACAAGTTAAATTTCATATTATATAGTGTTTGGAATTCATGATGTCGGCTGGGAAAACAGCGTGTTCTAAGAGAATCTATTGATTTCGATTTAATTGAAAACAATTCTGATTATGAAATTAATGACAGTGATGCACTTTTTTTTTGTCATGGGGAATGAAAGGTGTGCATAGAACCTTATTGTAGGAAAACCAAGGGAAAAACGTCCAGACCAAGAATGAGGTGGGAGAATAACATTAACCACGATTTGAAGGAAGTAGATTATACAGGGAATGATTGGAAAACATTACCTCAGGATAGGGATGTGTGGAGAACTTATGAACTTACGATTTCGATAGTTCCAGTGAGTTAGTTAGTTGGATGCAAGGTTTTTCAGTGATGTTTCAATAGAAGGATCAAGTGACGACGCAAGTAGTAATATTAATGAAGTTTGAGAAAGTTGTAGAGCTGGAAGGGGGATCAGATAAAGATGTTAATAGCATAGGCCTAAATAGTGCAGACATAAAATCCAGGGCCCAAATTTAAATTTATCGGTAAGCCTGGAGTTCAGGTACTTGTAAAGAAACCCAAAAGACACTAGACAATTTTGAACATTATATTTTAAGTCAGCTTGAACAGCTCATTTTTAACAATTGCATATTTGTCACCTTACTGTTCATCCCATAATTGAAGGGGCTCAAAAATGAAATAAGTTGAGTCTAGTAGATGAAGATGTGCTCTTTCCAATGGTACTAAAACAACAACTTTTGAGATGACGTAATTCACGTTATTTGAGCTTGAACATAGATCACATTTAACAATTGCATATTTGTCACCTTACTGTTCATCCCATAATTGAAGGGGCTCAAAAATGAAATAAGTTGAGTCTAGTAGATGAAGATGTGCTCTTTCCAATGGTACTAAAACAACAACTTTTGAGATGACGTAATTCACGTTATTTGAGCTTGAACATAGATCACATTTAACAATTGCATATTTGTCACCTTACTTTTCATCCCATAATTGAAGGGGCTCAAAAATGAAATAAGTTGAGTCTAGTAGATGAAGATGTGCTCTTTCCAATGGTACTAAAACAACAACTTTTGAGATGACGTAATTCACGTTATTGAGCTTGAACATAGATCACATTTAACAATTGCATATTTGTCACCTTACTTTTCATCCCATAATTGAAGGGGCTCAAAAATGAAATAAGTTGAGTCTAGTAGATGAAGATGTGCTCTTTCCAATGGTACTAAAACAACAACTTTTGAGATGACGTAATTCACGTTATTTGAGCTTGAACATAGATCACATTTAACAATTGCATATTTGTCACCTTACTTTTCATCCCATAATTGAAGGGGCTCAAAAATGAAATAAGTTGAGTCTAGTAGATGAAGATGTGCTCTTTCCAATGGTACTAAAACAACAACTTTTGAGATGACGTAATTCACTTATTTGAGCTTGAACATAGATCACATTTAACAATTGCATATTTGTCACCTTACTTTTCATCCCATAATTGAAGGGGCTCAAAAATGAAATAAGTTGAGTCTAGTAGATGAAGATGTGCTCTTTCCAATGGTACTAAAACAACAACTTTTGAGATGACGTAATTCACGTTATTTGAGCTTGAACATAGATCACATTTAACAATTGCATATTTGTCACCTTACTTTTCATCCCATAATTGAAGGGGCTCAAAAATGAAATAAGTTGAGTCTAGTAGATGAAGATGTGCTCTTTCCAATGGTACTAAAACAACAACTTTTGAGATGACGTAATTCACGTTATTTGAGCTTGAACATAGATCACATTTAACAATTGCATATTTGTCACCTTACTTTTCATCCCATAATTGAAGGGGCTCAAAAATGAAATAAGTTTGAGTCTAGTAGATGAAGATGTGCTCTTTCCCAATGGTACTAAAACAACAACTTTTGAGATGACGTAATTCACGTTATTTGAGCTTGAACATAGATCACATTTAACAATTGCATATTTGGCAGCTTACTTTTCATCCCATAATTGAATGGGTTCAAAAATGAAATAAGCTGATTCTAGTAGAGGAAGATGTGCTCTTTCTAATGGTACTTAAGAAAACGACATTTGAGATGACGTAATTCACGTTTGAACATAGCTCACTTTTAACAATTGCATATTTGGCACCTTACTTTTCATCCAATAATTGAACCGACTCAAAAATGATATAAGCTGATTATAGTAGACGAAGACGTGCTATTTCTAATGGTACTAAAGAAAATAAAATTTGAGATGACGTAATTCACGTTATTTGAGCTTGAACATAGCTCACTTTTAACAATTGCATATTTGGCACCTTACTTTTCATCCCGTAATTGAATCGACTCAAAAATGAAATAAGCTGATTATAATAGATGAAGATGTGCTCTTTCTAATGGTACTAAAGAAAATAAAATTTGGGATGACGTAATTCACGTTATTTGAGCTTGAACATAGCTCACTTTTAACAATTGCATATTTAGCACCTTGCTTTTCATCCCGTAATTGAATCGACTCAAAAATGAAATAAGCTGATTATAATAGATGAAGATGTGCTCTTTCTAATGGTACTAAAGAAAATAAAATTTGGGATGACGTAATTCACGTTATTTGAGCTTGAACATAACTCACTTTTAACAATTGCATATATGGCACCTTACTTTTCATCCCGTAATTGAATCGACTCAAAAATGAAATAAGCTGATTATAATAGATGAAGTTGTGCTCTTTCTAATGGTACTAAAGAAAATAAAATTTGGGATGACGTAATTCACGTTATTTGAGCTTGAACATAGCTCACTTTTAACAATTGCATATTTAGCACCTTACTTTTCATCCCGTAATTGAATCGACTCAAAAATGAAATAAGCTGATTATAATAGATGAAGATGTGCTCTTTCTAATGGTACTAAAGAAAATAAAATTTGAGATGACGTAATTCACGTTATTTGAGCTTGAACATAGCTCACTTTTAACAATTGCATATTTGGCACCTTACTTTTCATCCCGTAATTGAATCGACTCAAAAATGAAATAAGCTGATTATAGTAGATGAAGATATGCTCTTTCTAATGGTACTAAAGAAAATAAAATTTGGGATGACGTAATTCACGTAATTTGAGCTTGAACATAGCTTACTTTTAACAATTGCATATTTGGTACCTTACTTTTCATCCCGTAATTGAATCGACTCAAAAATGAAATAAGCTGATTATAGTAGATGAAGATGTGCTCTTTCTAATGGTACTAAAGAAAATAAAATTTGGGATGACGTAATTCACGTTATTGAGCTTGAACAAAGCTTACTTTTAACAATTGCATATTTGGCACCTTACTTTTCATCCCGTAATTGAATCGACTCAAAAATGAAATAAGCTGATTATAGTAGATGAAGATGTGCTCTTTCTAATGGTACTAAAGAAAATAAAATTTGGGATGACGTAATTCACGTTATTTGAGCTTGAACATAACTCACTTTTAACAATTGCATATATGGCACCTTACTTTTCATCCCGTAATTGAGTCGACTCAAAAATGAAATAAGCTGATTATAGTAGATGAAGATATGCTCTTTCTAATGGTACTAAAGAAAATAAAATTTGGGATGACGTAATTCACGTTATTTGAGCTTGAACATAGCTCACTTTTAACAATTGCATATTTGGCACCTTACTTTTCATCCCGTAATTGAATCGACTCAAAAATGAAATAAGCTGATTATAATAGATGAAGATGTGCTCTTTCTAATGGTACTAAAGAAAATAAAATTTGGGATGACGTAATTCACGTTATTTGAGCTTGAACATAACTCACTTTTAACAATTGCATATATGGCACCTTACTTTTCATCCCGTAATTGAATCGACTCAAAAATGAAATAAGCTGATTATAATAGATGAAGTTGTGCTCTTTCTAATGGTACTAAAGAAAATAAAATTTGGGATGACGTAATTCACGTTATTTGAGCTTGAACATAGCTCACTTTTAACAATTGCATATTTAGCACCTTACTTTTCATCCCGTAATTGAATCGACTCAAAAATGAAATAAGCTGATTATAATAGATGAAGATGTGCTCTTTCTAATGGTACTAAAGAAAATAAAATTTGAGATGACGTAATTCACGTTATTTGAGCTTGAACATAGCTCACTTTAACAATTGCATATTTGGCACCTTACTTTTCATCCCGTAATTGAATCGACTCAAAAATGAAATAAGCTGATTATAGTAGATGAAGATATGCTCTTTCTAATGGTACTAAAGAAAATAAAATTTGGGATGACGTAATTCACGTAATTTGAGCTTGAACATAGCTTACTTTTAACAATTGCATATTTGGCACCTTACTTTTCATCCCGTAATTGAATCGACTCAAAAATGAAATAAGCTGATTATAGTAGATGAAGATGTGCTCTTTCTAATGGTACTAAAGAAAATAAAATTTGGGATGACGTAATTCACGTTATTTGAGCTTGAACAAAGCTTACTTTTAACAATTGCATATTTGGCACCTTACTTTTCATCCCGTAATTGAATCGACTCAAAAATGAAATAAGCTGATTATAGTAGATGAAGATGTGCTCTTTCTAATGGTACTAAAGAAAATAAAATTTGGGATGACGTAATTCACGTTATTTGAGCTTGAACATAACTCACTTTTAACAATTGCATATATGGCACCTTACTTTTCATCCCGTAATTGAGTCGACTCAAAAATGAAATAAGCTGATTATAGTAGATGAAGATATGCTCTTTCTAATGGTACTAAAGAAAATAAAATTTGGGATGACGTAATTCACGTTATTTGAGCTTGAACATAGCTCACTTTTAACAATTGCATATTTGGCACCTTACTTTTCATCCCGTAATTGAATCGACTCAAAAATGAAATAAGCTGATTGTAGTCGATGGAGATGTGCTCTTTCTAATGGTACTAAAGAAAATAAAATTTGGGATGACGTAATTCACGTTATTTGAGCTTGAACATAACTCACTTTTACCAATTGCATATTTGGCACCTTACTTTTCATCCCGTAATTGAATCGACTGAAAAATGAAATAAGCTGATGTTAGTAGATGAAGATGTGCTCTTTCTAATGGTACTACAGAAAATAAAATTTGAGAAGACGTAATTTACGTTATTTGCGCTTGAACATAGCTCACTTTTAACATTTGCATATATGGCACCTTACTTTTCATCCCATAACTGAATCGACTCAAAAATGAAATAAGCTGATTCTAGTAGATGGAGATGCGCTCGTTCTAATGGTACATAAGGAAATAAATTTGAGATGACGTAATTCACGTTATTTGCGCTTGAACATAGATCACTTTTAATAATTGCACATTTGGCACCTGGCTTTTCATCCCATAATTGAATCGACTCAAAAATGAAATAAGCTGTTCTGGTAGAGGAAGATGTGCTCTTTCTAATGGTACTAAAGAAAAGAAAATTTGAGATGATGTAATTCACGTTATTTGCGCTTGAACATAGCTCACTTTTAACAACTGCATATGTTTATGATCTAATATAATCCTAGATAAGTGGCTATGAATAAAGATATTTGTTCAGTGCACTGTCTTAACCACCATTAACAAATATACCAAATATTAGTCTCCGTTTGTTTTTTGTTCTTGAGATATTTGGCCCTAAAAATGGACTAAAATTTGATATGACAGATTTTGTTAGGTACTTTGATCCACGCTGGTGACTCTTAAAGTGGACTTCCTTTTGTCGGACTATGTTTTTTGGATTTAGGATAAAACGTTGTGCAAGACATAGAAATAAAAGATCCATAATTTGCATTTGCCTTGTAGTAACAAAGAGTTAAAAATTAAATGTTGCCCGGTTTCTTCATGGATTCATCAAACAGGCCTCCATATGAAAGGCCACAGTTTCCCAAACACTTGATATTAGGGCCTATGAATTGAAATCTTGCAGAGCTTCATTTTTAGGGTGGATCTGAAGCCACGCCAAGTGTCAGGAAAATTGGTGAATTGGTGATGATCAGCGTGGATGACATTAAAAATTAGACCACTTGATATGGAATGACCCTGAAACAACAGGAGGCCTTGAGAACAATTATTGATAACATGGCCGCAAGTACGTATTTATTGATTTATATTGTTTCAAATAAAATTCAGTTCATTTAAAATGCTGTGATTTGTTTTGTATAATGTATATTAACACTACCTTTTGGATATTTTCTGTATATATATATATATATATATATATATATATATATATATATATTGTACTTAGTATACATATAGGGCAGTGGTTTTACTTCCGCACATGGGTGTAAATGTAATATTACAGTATAGTTATTTAGGTTGGCAACCCCGAAATGTAGGAAGTTGAACTTTCAATAATGGTCGCCATTGCTGGTAAGTACGACAAAACGCACTATTGCGAAAAAAATAATTTTGAGTAATTTGATATATGACAGCTGAATCATCTCAACCATTTTGAAACTGACAAATAAGAGAGTCAATATACAAGTTTCATAAATGTTGAAGTAACTTTATTGGTGAAACCAAAATTTTATTCAAAGTTAATTTGTGATTTTTATTTTGAGCAAAAACCAATTTTGAATCTTCTCTATGTTCTCCAGAAGGGAGTTTCAAAGCCGAGGCAAAGTTAAGTTCAATCCAGGACTCCTACAATGAGGACCTTCATCTTCCCCTTTATATGATTGCCTCAATGTATGTCCCAAGCAACTATTACTTCATTACATGGCACCTACAACATGGTGCATCTCAAAGAGGAAACAAATACTTTTTCAGTGAATATTTCCCATGCACTTGCAGAAGTTTTGCATGTGGTGAGTTCATAGTGGACTGTAGTACAGTTTCTGATTGGGCTAATTATTTTCATGATGGTTGTATGAACATGTACAATGATCCAACACCAGGAAGGCCAAGAACATCAACAGATAAAAGAAGTGTGAAGCTTGTGGCAGATGCTCTTGAACAAAATCGTTGTACAACATGCAAAGAATTTTCTAGAACCACAGGAGTTCCAGCAGCAACCAATGATTTAAAGAAAAGAAAAAAATCTGTGCAATGGGTTCTTCACTGCTTAACTGCTGAACAGAAGCAGAAACGTCTGGACATTGCAACTTTTGCTGAAAGAAAGATTTGATGTTGAAGATCAAGCAATCTTGTGTCAAATTGTTGCTATAGATGAAATATGGATTAGGGACTTCGAGCTGAAGTAGAAATCACAGATCAATGGTTGGAGAGCTAGAGGTTCTCTTGGCCAAAATAAAATTTTACGAGCTCAATCAAATACCAAGCAAATTATGATCTTTACTTATGATCACCAAGGAGTCATCATGACAGATACAGCCCCATGTGGTAGAAGTGTTACTGGAGTGTATTATCATGATTTCTTGCAAAAATTTGCAGGAATATGCACATGAACCATCCTCAGTTACTCACCTGCAATTCACGGATATTGTAACCAAAAAAACTTCACAATTTGTGTAGGAAGTGTTACTTTATGTGCCCTACAGTCCAGACATTAGTCCACCAGACTTGCTTTATTCCCAAAGTAAAAACAATCTATGTGTGGGCAACGTTTTTCCTCCCTGGAAGAGCTTTGTACCAATCGTTACCTGTGCTATTCGACACATGAATAAAAGTGGTGTCTTAGGTAGAATAATAATGCTTTCCAAATGTTGGGACTCAGTCGTTGAGAAGTAGGGTAGACTGTGAACAGATAATCTCAAAGAAATAAAGGTGCTACTAAAAAAAAATATTGTGTGCATTTTGAAATGCCCTCATATATGGAAAGAAGAGAACACAAGCAATTACTTAAATGTAATAAATAATAATTTTAAGAAACTAAAACAACACGCTTTATTAGAAAACCGAACTAAAAAATGAAAAATAATTTTAATTTCCAACACGCTTGGGATGAAATTAAAGTGGTCAACAAAAAATCATCTCCAACACATATAGAATAAAACTAGAGTTATCAACAAAAAGAAAATAATTTTACCATCAAAAGCATGGGGTGCTCTATATCAATTAATATATTTGATAATAAACAGATATTGGTAAAACTAAAGTCTCTAAGAAGAAAATGTTAAAATCACAAACAGCACCCCACGCTTTTGATGGTAAAATGACTTTCTTTTTGTTGATAACTCTAGTTTTATTCTATATGTGTCCAGAGAATGTCAAATTCCCGTTTACCAAAGATGATTTACCACCTCAACCCTAAAGGCAAAAGAGACCTCGGAAGACCCTTCAACTGATGGAAAGATCAGTTTTTGTAGTCGCAGAACGGGCATCATCACCCAATACTGCATTCGGAAGAAGAAGAAGATGTGTTGGAGATGATTTTTTTGTTGACCACTTTCATTTTATCCCAAGCGCGTTGGAAATTAAAATTATTTTTCATTTTTTTAGTTCGGTTTTCTAATAAAGCGTGATGTTTTAGTTTTTTAAAACTATTATTTATTTTTTTATTTTAAAGTTTTAACATTTTACAGAATATGATAAAAATGTAAATACCTTTAAATTCGATCCTATTGTAATATGAGCTAAAAGTAATACTCTTCTAAAAATCCTCTCAGCCGAATTTGAACCAGCGACCTATGGATTACTGAAATTATATACCACTACAGTTCACCGCTCTACCAACTGAGCTCTTACAACAATTGACTAAAAAGTCGACAAGTCCGCAACCTATTATACCAGTTTTCATTTTTTTTTATTTTCTTATGATTCTGGCCAGGATTTTAGAAAAAAAAATGAAATTATTGGATTGTCATGGGTTCTTTACAAGTATACAAAGTTTCAAGTTGATCCAATGATTTTAAGTGGGTGAAAATTGCGTTGAAAGATTCCATTACATAGATAGATAGATAGATAGATACAGGTCAAGCTAATATAAAGCGTGTAAAAATAGAATTTTATTTTTGATCTTAAATATTAAATTTATCACTTCTCACAGAATGTCAAATTTTATTCAAAGAGAGAGATGTATGCCTGAATTGGGATTTGAACCCAGGTTTAAATCTCAATTCAGGTGTATATTTTTTCTTCAAATAGAATTTTATATATCCAATAGAGGATATATTTTCTCTGGCTTCCCAATAGAGATTTGTTTAGATGTTGTATGATGTGGTGTAATGGATTTTAATTACATTCAGATAAAATACACTGCTCAAAAAAATTAGGGGATATTGTAGAATAACCTATTAAGACTATGTTTTTTGGAATAGTATTAGATGCAATCACTTTCTATTACTCCAAGATAATGTAAATAAGAGTTTGAAGTTGTTACGTAACCTCGGTACCACACCAGAGGGCAGTGTCTGTACTGTTGATGTGAAAGGGCGGTGTGGGGGTGAATGTTTTGTTGCTGTTTTTAAATCCAGTCCAGTTTTCAGTTAGTGAGTAACTTGCCTTAGGGACAGCGATGCCTCGACAACGTGATTTACCTGAACCAATGGCTTGGAGGGCCATAGGAAGGATGGAAGCTGGACAGACACAACAAGAGGTGGCACAAGCCATTGGGGTGTCTCAAAGCGTGATTTCCAGACTTTGGAATCATTTTCAAAGAACATACTGTTCACAGAAGAGCAAGGGCAACAACAGCAAGGGATGACCATTACCTCTTGTTAACAGCCCGTCGGAATAGACAGCAGAATGCAACTCAACTGCGAAATACACTTCAAACAGCAACAGGATGCAGGGTGTCAACTCAAACTGTCCCTAATCGACTGCATGGAAGTGGTCTCTATGCCCGTAGGCCCATGGTGTGTACCAGGTTAACTCCACAACACCATAGAGATCGCAGAAACTGGGCGGAGGAACATCGTGGGTGGAGGCATGCTGAATGGAGATCAGTTCTTTTTTCTGATGAGTCGCGATTCAACGTGGAATGTGATAGTTGGCGTGTATTCATCTGGAGAGAAAAAGGGACACGAAACAATCCAGCTTTTGTACGTGAAAGATCCCCATATGGTGGCGGTGGATTGATGGTGTGGACAGGAGTCAGTAGTGGTGGACGTACGGACCTCTACGTCATCCAAGGTGGTACTTTGACTGCGGTAAGGTATAGAGATGAGATTCTCCGACCTTTTGTCGTGCCTTATGCTGGTGCCATAGGTGATTCTTTTCTTTTTATGGACGATAATGCACGACGCCACAGAGCTGGCTTGGTGGACGACATGCTGGAAGTGGAGGCTATCGAGCTATGCAATGGCCAACTTCCTCCCCGGACTTAAATCCGATTGAACATGTGTGGGATGCATTAGGCAGGCGCATTGCAGGCAGACCAGCACCTCCCACAACTGTTCCAGAGCTGCACATTGCTCTTATGGAAGAGTGGCCACGTATCCCCCAAGAACTCATTGCTAACCTCATTGCATCAATGCCACCCAGGTGTGAGGCAGTGCTGGCCGTTCGAGGAGACCATACACCATACTAAAGAAACATTTTCACCCATGTTAATGTTGCTTTGTATGTTTGCCATATTCCTAATCAGGATCTCTTTGACATCTGGTGTGGTACAGAGGTTACGTAATGACTTCAAACTCTTGTTTACATTCTTTTGGAGTAATAGAAAGTGATTACATCTAATACTGTTCCTAAAAACATAGTCTTAATAGGTATTCTACAATATCCCTAATTTTTTTGAGCAGTGTATAACTTACCGATATTCTTATTTGTGAATTCTGTTGCACTAATTCTCTCCTCAGGCCCTCTGTAGATGCTGTAACAGCATGTTTTGTTGTGGCATACATGTTCATTACTGGGTTATTTGACATGGTGTGCCCTAGAAAACTGTAAGAACACCAAACTTATCTCTTAGTATTAGAATTATTTAAATATTATGCTAGGCACATGATGAGAGATGAAAATATTAAAAAAAAAAAAAGCAAATAAGAAATCAGTTTGAAAGATACCAGGTTTATAATAATAGTAATAATAATAATGATGATGATGATGATGATGATGATGATGACGATGGTGGTGGTGGTGATGGTGATGATGATGGTGGTGATGGTGGCAGCGGTGGCGACGATGACGATGATGATAATAATAGATTTATTTATTCTGGCAGAGTTAAAGCCATAAGACCTTCTCTTCCACTCAACGAGCACAAATATTTGACAAATATAGATATACACTATACTAATTATAAACAGTTAAATATACATTAAATGTAGCAATGTAAATTTCATGTACAAACAACATTTTATATGATAATAACAATAATAATACTTACGATAATAATAATAATAATAATAATAATATAATAATTATAATAATAATAGTATAAATATGATAAATTATATGAGAACACCAATTAATATATATACCTTACACTGGGTAATGATGAAGTCAAGGTTAGAGCAAATATAAATTTAGATTATATTTGATTAAATTTAGATTTCTTTTAAAAGATGCCAATGTCTGGCAGCTCCTTATTTCTTGTGGTAGGGAATTCCAGTTGCGAGAAGTGAAGACATGGAGTGATGTGATGTCCTATGTTGTGGTATATTAAGCAAGAGACTATGTTGTGATCTTGTGTTTAAGTTATGGTTTGAGGATAGATACTGGAAATGAGATGATAAATAATTGGGAATCGATGTATATAGGATCTTAAATAAGAGAATTAGACAATGCGATTTTCTTCTCTCTTTTAGATGTAGCCAAGACAATTTGTGGAATAATGGAGAAATATGATCGTATTTTCGAACATTAAATATGAATCTGATACACATATTATGGACACGCTGCAGTTTGTCCAACAATCCGTCACTTATGTCAGTTAGTAGAATGTCACGGTAATCAAAATGCAGCATCACTAAGGTTTGAATTAAAATTCTTTTAAGAGCTGTAGGAAGAACATTTTTGAGACACTTTAGGGAATGCATTATGGAGAAGATCTTTTCAGATGTTTGTCTTACTTGGTCATGCCAATTTAAATTAGAATCTAAGTAAAGTCCCAAGTTTTTAACGACGTTGGTATAAGGAATTTGTTCGTTATCTAATATGACAGCCGGCATATTGCCATTGTTTATGGAGTGTAAAGTCTTGAATGAGTGTACTAATTTTTTATCTCCTTATTCCATTGCACTGCAATCCAAATTAGGCCTTGACTTCTCTCACATATTGCCTCCATTCTTCTCCATTAGTACCATCCCTTTCCAGGTTCTTGCTATCGAGTATACTTCTCCCATCTTTTCCGACCTCATCAAACCATCTCTTACATAATTTACCAACTTGCATATTTCTTTGCATTGATACTATTAAAGATTTTATATGCTTTGTTAATCCTTACATATGATCTGCCCACTGCAGTATGAATTTTTATACTTTTATAAAATAAAGTTAGAATGTAATTAGAATATGTGACTAGCAATTCACGAAAATATTTCTTAAACAGGTATGTCAATAGTATATATTTCAGTTGTATGAATATGGTTTACTTACAATATTCTCCCATTAAATCACATCAAATAGTTATTAATGATATTAAACATGTCATACATGTATTCTTACCTGTTGATGTTTATAATGTGGCCATCATTAACTCCATGTTCTTTCATCATTTTGAGAGCTTCTCTAGTACAAATTGTAAGACCCAAAACATTTACATTCATCATATTCAGCCACTCTTCTGTAATGAAATCTGAAAATTCATAGTAAAATTTATTAACCATCTTCCATTGATGTTTTATTAATATCAGTTATAGGTTAGAATAGTGCAATAATTAAGTACATTGATTAAATTAATGTTGGGGAGTAAACATTATGAGGTGAATTTTAATGAAGCACATTGATGCTGAAAAATAAAACATTATAATTGATAACCCTTCAGTAATGTATTTCAGATATAACATTTTTATTTTAATTGTGCTCTATCTCAAAGTAGTTGTATTTATGTTTCAGTTATTGGATGTTGATTTAAGTCATTAATCCTCTTGCCTTCAAATAAAGATCTGCCAATTCTTCACTTTCATGTTTCCTTGTACTGAGTGGAGGAGGTGATCTCTGCCCATTATTGAATTGGTGATACAGGATGTGTCTTGCCTAAATTCTGCATAATTTCATTTCTAAGATTTTTCTCTATCTCCTTACAAGGATCTACAATTGTTGGGATTTAATATTCCCCCTCATCATAATATAACATACACATTATTACCAATTTTGTTCTGATACGAGGGTTATTTAATGTCAACTTTTATTATAAAACTTTTTTTTTAAAGACTCCGATGTTTTTACAATCTTAATGAAGATACAGTTTTTTTTTCTGTGCCCTTCAACTTTCATTCTTTTTTAATCTGTCCTTCTTTCATCATTTTGAAAACTTCTCTAGTACAAATTGTAAGACCCAAAACATTTACATTCATCTTATTCAGTCACTAAGAGAGTAAATGACATTGCCATTGTTTGACATTAGATATATTCCAATCCACTGCAGATACCAAGAGATAATGTTTTATTTTAGGATGTAAAACAGTTAGAAAATACAAAAGAACTAACTATTTGGAAAAAAATCTACATTCAGAAGAACAAACACGGAGTTATGAATTTCGAAATACCGACTGAACATGAGCTCATTTGGAGGTTCTTCGGCCAACCACAGGACGGAGCTGACATCGACATCCAGGGTTTACAACATAAATCTAACCAATATGGCCATGCTGAAGATGATTAGAAGAATAATTGAAACATGTTCAAGAACAAATCAACATTAAATTGAGGTAAGATAGGACAGACTCAAAAAACCTGACTAAGAGATAATTTGAAAGTATGTTCCTCAAATTTTATTTTCATGGTAAAAAATCTAAATCTGAGAAAATAATATTGGTATGACAGTTAACAAATAACTATAGTATTAACATATACATGTTTCAAGGTTATAGAGAGGGAGGTGTGTTCAAGGAACATCATCATCATCTCATCACTGGCATGATGGTCCTTTTAGTTTGACCTTAGCCTCCCTCGTAACAACCATCCATTCTCTTCAGTCGATGGCCTTATTTCTCCAATTTGTTATGCCAATCTCCCGTAGGTCCACCTGTACATCGTCTATCCATCGTAACTAGGCCTCCTAACTTTTTTCATCCAGCTTAGCGTTTGATATCATCCTGAGTAAATGTGTCTCGTTCATTCTGCAAATATGGCTCAATCATTCAATATGTCTAACTTTAATATCTATAACTATATCATTATCTTTATATAGGTAATATATTTCTTGGTTAGTTCTTATTCTCCAGGTACCCTTATCCTTAATTGGACCATATATTTTCCTTAAGATCTTTCTCTCCCAGGTGACAAGTCTTGTAGCAGTTCTTTCTGATATGGTCCAGGATTCACTGCCATACACTACAACAGGTTTAATAATTGTTTTATATATTCTTATTTTAATTTTATTAGATATAAGAGTGGCATTCGCATCACAAAAGCGACATATAACTCCATTTATTAAGAAAGTGTACCAATCTTTATTTCGGGTGCAAAATGGAGAATCTTGACAAACATTTTGCTCCATATATTTGCTACAATTACATGTTCTGCAAATCATAGTGACTGGTTGAAAGGAAATAAGAAATCCCCATGATGGAGAGAACAAACTAATCATGCAAGTGATTGTTATTTCTGCATGGTCCCACCAGTTAAGTTTATTTCAAAGAAGAAGAGGTCAGCCGTGAATTATCACAACATACCTTCAGCTATTTGTTGGTATCACACTCTAAAGAGCTTCCTATTGCCTTACCACCAGATTCCTATAATATTGATTCAGACGCTGAAACGAAATCCAGCACTTCGGAAGAAATACCCAGACTATCCACATCCCATGATCCTGACTTCAATCCTGAAATTTCAACTCAGTCACACAAAATGCCTCAAGAGGAATTAAATGATCTTGCCCGAGATTCAAAACTCTCAAAGACCAAAGCAGAGCTCCTGGCTTCTCGACTTAGACAGTTTAAGTATCTTGGTGATGAAGTAAAGGTCTCTGCATATAGAACACATCAGAAGCCATTTGAGCAATTAAAAAAATGACATTGTATTCTGCAACAATATAAAAGGTCTAATGTCTGCTATAAACATCCAACACAGACCAGAAGAGTGACGATTATTTTAAAATTAATCAAAGTTCAGTCTTAAGGCAGTGTTACTGATGTGAGTGCATTTAGGTACTTGATGGGAGTGCATTTAGGAACTTACTCATAACATTTCCGAGACTAAGTACAACTATAATTGAATCAGTCATTTCGAAAAGGGATCATCTACGATTTTTTCTGAAATTCGCTTTTTTCGTTATTCCATGTTTACATATGCCCTTACATCGATTCCGTGTGAGAAAAGATCAAATACACAATTATTTTACCACTTTCTGACTTTACCTTTCAGGTAGTCATTTCGAAAAAGGATCAACTCGCCAAATTGTTCTCTTTTCGAACGGACTGTCGCACAAATGTGATCTTGACTTCAGCTGCATATCTGTCCTGAATGCCCTTTGCACTCTTTCTGTGTTATTCAAAGTAAACAACATTAAAACCATGCTACAATTGTTATTTATTTAATGCAGGGCACTTGAAATACAGATCATTCACCCAAATACAGACCTTATTAACATATTTGTAATAACTATAACACAAACACTATAACAATATAAGCAGAATACTATTAAGTAGATTATAATCGTATCAGTTGAGATCTGAATGTTACAGAGTAAAGTTGTTTATTGAAATTACGTTATTGTGAGGCTGCCAGCCGTTTAATAATGATGAAAATATTAATGAATGTGTTTCGGAATCATCAGAATCTGACGAAAGTGGTCGTTCGACTGAGAGAAAGAAAGGGATCAGACAACCAGAAAAATATTTTCACAACATAATCAAGTTACACCAGATGGGGTCGGAAAAGGAACACCGATATCTTAAAAGAATTGAAGACTACGCCAATTTTGGAATATATTAAACAGTACCAATTAAATTGGAAACACCATCTTGAAAGAATGAGTTCAAATCGAATCCCCAAAGCTGTTTATAATTATATACCAAGAGGACGAAGATCACTGGGCCGTCCTATGAAACGCTGGAGGGAAAATTTTCTATAGGATCGTAACAGGCCTTGGCCTAATACTTGGAAGGAAGAAGAAAGAAGAACATAATCAAGGACAGAGACATGTCAACCACACTAAAACAGAATTTCCGGATCGAAAAACAGGATAGGATTCTGGGTAAGCAATTTAAGTCAGTTTGAACCTAACATTAAAACGCTCTACCTGTACAATTTTATTTCATTATTAAGTTTAAATTCCAATTTTAATTCAATTTTATATATCCATGCAGTTGCTTTCAGTCATTCTCACCCTTACGATGACAGGAAAATTCACTAAAGTTAAAATATAGCCTACTTTCCCCAAAGAGGTATCATCCGTTAATGACTGTGATAGAAATATTGCCTGGTAGATGAAAACGCAAAATGCCGCTGTCACGCCGGCGTTTATAGCATCCAGAGGAATATGAGGCGTTCAGCAGTAGTTGTTCTTCAAACCATTAAGTTTCTTTCTTTGAAGAAAAATTCATCATATGGAGCATTATAAATTTTCAACAATTGGATGAGCTGCCAAATGTTTTTCAAAAAGAAAGTGTTGTCCATACAGAGTATGGGTAAAGGTGTTCCAAAGGAACAAAAAACATTATTTTACAATAAATACATTTTACGAATTTGAGTGTAATAGTGACAAGCCTGGAATTGTAATCGGCCGGAAATTCATTGACGCCATTTTTGGGGAACAAGAGTTCAACTTGCTCAACCAAAGCCCCCAGAAATACTGCAAATACCAGATGTGAAAATACACCCTGCCTACACCAGCAAAGTACCAATCAATCACAAAAAAATGGATGATGTAAATAAACTTTATCATTACATTTCTGATATCCATCGACATTTTTATGATGATTTATTCAAATGGCCTACAACTACAGCTGAAGTAGTAGAGAACGCCGAAGATGTTCAGTGACGAAATTTTTCGGGTGTACTTTTTTATAATCACTTCCGAGTAATAAAATGTATACAATATTATTCCATTAATGTAGTTATTTCGCAATAATAAACTTTTTCAACGAAATGTGTTAAATTTAATATACATTTCTTCGTTCATTTCGAAAAGGGATCATCTCCGAAAAATTGTAATTAGTTTTCCAGAAAAACCAACAACAAGAAAGTCTTGTAAATCGGTTAGTAAACGTGAATGGGCATGAAAATTATTCAGTAGAAATTTCAGATTCACAGTTTTATCCTGGAGAAATTGAATCAGTTTTTTGCCTCTCCTGTAAAATTTGATCAGCTGTAGATTATCCCTTTTCGAAATGACTGATTCAATTAAGGAAGGTATTTTTATTGGTTTCTTGGTCAGAGAACTCTTCAAGTATAAACACTTTTCAGAACATTTGAAAAGAAAAAAAAATGCATGGGAATCATTGAGAGTAGTTACCTTAAATTTCTTGGGAAACCATCGGGCTCCAAACTACAGACAATGTGTGGACAATATGTTACTAGCATTAATGGGGTGCATTATGTCATTAAAAATCCATTTTATCCACTTTCATTTGGACTTTTTCCTGGAAAAGTGTGGTGCAGTTTCTGATGAATGTGGAGAACATTTTCACCAGATGATCTCATCATTTGAAAGACGATGCCAAGGCAAATATAAAATATCTATGCTAGCTGACTATGGTTGGTCAGTGGTGAGAGATGTCCCCGAAGTCTATTGCAGCAAACAAGCTAAAAGGAAATGCCATTAACTGAGGTAAGCTAGTCTTAATATTACTAGATTTAAGGAGGGATTTCATTTTATTCAAAGATATTTGTCAAAATTACGAAAAAAAACTGGACCACTGCTGACTATTTCATTGTCATTTTCGTGTTCAGAATGAAAAAATACATCGAAATCTGGTCATTCCAATTCTGTAACTAACAAAAAGTTAAAATTTGTTGTCCAGTGTTATCTGGCATTACCCATGAACAGATTTGCTAGAAATTGGGACAATGTGTTCTCCATTGCAAAGCCCTGAGTTTTGTCTGTAAGATTTACCAACAATTTTGTCCATGTGGAATTTCAAATTGAAAACTAAACTCTTTAACATTGCTCATGTGCCATGGCAAATATCAAATTTACTTCATATGGTAGTGCAAACAGATTGAAAGCTCTGACAGTTGATAATAATTGTAATAGCAAAAGGAGTTTGATTGTATTGATCTGACATTCAAGATGTCATTTTTACCATGAAGGATGTGATACTACTCATCAAATGAACAAATTTTTCCATGGAACATAGCTAAAAAATATGAACTTTTTCCACTTACCAAAAGTAATAATCTAATTGGGTACTTTGTCTAATGTTGTTAATTATATATTTTTGTGTTGGGGGTGTTCTCCAACTTTTGATACTCAGAAATCACCAGATTGTTTTAACAGTTAGGCCAAAAAGTAGTTTCTCTCTTTAATTGAGATGAAATATACTCTGTCCTTTTTCAGGCTTCAACATACCTCTCTACCAAATTTAATCAATATCAGTTTTGTAGTTTATCCCTACAGACTAGAAACAGATAAGCTCATTTTTGCATTGATAGTAAGGATTGTAAGCATACTCTATCAAAATTGAAAAGACTTAACAGAGAGTATAATTCAATCAGGAGGGAAATGAAATCAAGTGGAGTAGATATTCAACATTTAAGATTTATTTTATAGATAAACATTTTAAGTTCTAAAAAATTATTACAGAGATACTTTCTAAAATAGTACCATACTAAATTCTTTTAATATGTAAAAGTAACTTACAATCACACATTCTTTATCAATAATAAAATCCAACATATCCAATGCACATTTGCTAATGTTATACTAAATCTGAATTTCTCGAGAATAGATCATTATCTTATAAAAACATCACTTATTGTTTTGAAACAAAAATGCTTGAACCATGATTTGAACCCTGGACCTCTCATTACAATTTTCAAATTGTATATGAAGAAAGAAATGTTAAAATTTGTATCATGGCTTGAATGGTGTAATGGATAGAAACTTGTAGGGTGAACGAGAGGTCCAGGATTCAACTCATGGTTCAAGTGTTAATTTTTCTTTTCAAAATAATAATATCCAGTAATCGAAAATGTTAAATTTAAAATATCATGTCAAAATCACTTATTGTTATTAGAAATGTGTTGAAACACACATTTTATTATGTAACTTAAAAGGTAAAGTGATCCCACAACAGGCCTCAGGAGGCCTTTGGGGTAGTAGGAGGTTAAGGCTCCCACTTTTTCTAGACAATCGGCACTTGGTGTCAGCCGGGTTGTCAGCCCTGCGTGACGGCCGCCTTTACCCCAGAACAAGCGTCTGGTACTCATTTCTGTTAGAGGCTGAGTCGACCCCAGGGCCATAGTGCCGCCAGAGGGTTTGGGTCAGTTTAAAAATCCTGACCCCAACGGGACTTGAACCCTCGACCCTCCGGCTTGTAGCTCAGTGCCTTAACCACTACGCTACGGCGTGCCCCCTTATTATGTAACTTACAATATTTAATTCTTTGTGCATTGAAGATCTGAGTAATTTCATTCTCTCTGAGGTTTCAACTTTATGAACATATATTGTTATATAAGTTATGTAATTTGTTATATTTACCATGAAGTTGTGTTTCATTGAAAACACCAGCATTGTTAATTAAAATATGAAGAGTACCCAGTGTTTTGTTTATCCAAGAAAATGCTTCTAAAATATCTTGCTCCAATGAAACATCACATTTCACAGGGTACAGCTTACCAGGAGAATCTTGTAATTCAACACTAAATTCCTGTTCAATATTCAACCAATGTTAGTTAATTTATCATGTACTCATTTGTTTAAAGAAAACAATGAAACATGGATCATTGTGGCGGGGAAACGGGTGGTATATAACTAACTAACTCACTGGCACTATGGAACCCATAGGTTCATGGCCACGCGGACATAAGCTCTCCATATATCCCTATCCTGAGCCAATGTTTTCCAATCATCCCCTGTGTAATCTATTTCCCTCAAATCATAGTTAATGTTATTCTCCCACCTCATTCTTGGTCTACCAACTGGGCGTTTTCTCTCTGGTTTTCCTACAAGAAGCTTCCATGCATGTCTTTCATTCCCCATTTGTGCCGCATGTCCTGTCCATCGCAGTCTACGAGATTTAACTGTTCTCATTATATCTGGCTTCCTATAAAGACCATGTAATTCATTGTTAAGCAGTATTCTTCATAAAGGGTTCTTAATCTCAGGGAATGGATTTCCGTCGTGGAATGGCGAGGAACGAACCAAGGAATATAAGTACATAGGAGGCTTTCCAAGATATACACTGGTATCAATATTATATATTTATTAACCACTTGAAGCACATGGGCAATCAATTATTACAGTTGTATTACACACACTGTATGCAGTCTGGATACATGCCCTTTCTAATATTCCGGAATTATCCCTTCGGAATTAAACTGCTAATAGTTGCGGTCTGCAGTGAACCTATTTGAATAATATAATTCAGTGAATTTATCGCACTTAATTTAATAGTGGGTCATCAGTGGACCTATTTAAATATTTATTGTAGATTTATCACACAAATATAACAGGATTGCCTGAATCGCAATCAGCACACTAATGCTATTGAAAATTACTTATATTTATTTATTCACTTCAATAAGCTGATAATTTCTGGCCTATCACGTTTCCTAAGTGGCCAATATGTCGTTGGCCAACGACCGATGATCAACTCGCACTATCGCGAGACTCGCAGAACTGGCCCCCTGCTCGGGAGTCTTATGTATTGTTACATATTTCATTACTAGGCATATATTCATACCCGTTCGTAAGAAAATAAGTTCCAAAACCAATATTCTAATTGGTTAAACACTCATTCAACATTTTTAAAAGGGCGTATCTTAACATTTCTTTTATGGTCCCACTTTGTGTAGCCTACTGTACGGCGCATAAATCGCTTCTCATTTGCTGTTATTCAGCTTTCATCTATTCTTCGTATTGTCCATGCTTCACTACCATATCATTCTTCACCACATACAAAACTACCAGAACAACTGGAAAGCCCATCTTCAACGAATGCCATCTCATAGAATTCCAAAAGCCATACTTCACTACTGCCCCCAAGGCTGGGACATCCAAAAAAGCGCTGGATGGAAAATTCCTCTTTGAGACCGTAACAGGCCACATGGCCTAATACTTGCATGGATGATGATGATGATCTTAACATTGTCACCACCCTTAACCATGTTACCAAAATTAATTATTATATATGATTGGAAAGTGTCCTTCCCTACTCTACTTAAACTGAATCTAGGAAACACTATTGGTCTCCCCGTTACAAAGTGGAGTTTTATCTCATGGCTCTGGGGTAACTAATTGAGTTGCACCAGTTAGGTCCAACTTACAATAATTTACTAATGAGACCGGAAGTCGGTCATCAATTTAAATAACACAGATGGGCATTGACTCTGCGACTTCCAGCTCCATGGGGGAGGGGGGTGATCCCCGGCACTGAAGACTGACCGTAATTATCTCAGTATGAGACAGTTGCACAGTCCTCATAATTTAAGAAAATAACATTGTTCTAAATTCAGACAAGGTTCACTTCCTTGTCTGGCTAGTAGGACTTTGATACAAAAGGGTCATGGCTACCATTAGATACAGTTACAAAACAATTTAAGCCGACCCGTGTTGATTTCAACTTTAGATACAAGAAGACAGGAAATATCTAATTTTACATTTATTCAAGTGTGTCAAATTAAGTAAAGGTTCTTCCGAGGGTTGGCTGTAACGACCCTGAGACCTCCTGTACAGTGTAACTTAATTTTTAGTTGAGCCCATCTATATGAGTTCATTAAGAAAATATTCTAAAATACAATATTATTTGCCTCATCATGTGATATACTTCTAAAAAAGCTGGGAATCCTACTTTGTACTTAACTTTGGTTAACAAATGAATAATCATAATTGAAAATTCACCCAAGTTACAAAGTCAATATTTGTGTGATCAGCCACATGGGCTCCAGGAGAATAATATTAATTCCAATTAAAGTATCTAAATGTTAATTTATAACATATAGAATTTATCAGAGACTGGGATTTACTTCTTATGTAAGTTGATGATTAGTTATGTAAAAGTCAAATACACTATTTCAAATAATTAGGATCTCCAATGTCTGCCTATTCCAGTACATCACCATGTAGGTCACCTTGCAGGAGTTACTTAACCAAACAGATTTAATTATGGTTATTTCCCTACAGATATTTTCAAGTGGAAAGTGGTTAACTCATTGCCTCAAAAATACACCTTAGTATACATTCAATCTATTATTTGAATGGGAAAGGTTGGTTAAATTTTGCTCAGAAGCTTTAATTTAGATTTAAAGTTTTTTTACAAACCTGAAAATCGTAATATTACAGGGCCCATGGCTGAAAGTCCCTCCCAGAGGAATTGTTCCTTGATTTTTTCATGTTAAAACAAAATCCATTGATCCCAATTGGGTTTGAACCCACAATCCTCAGGACTAAAGGAAAGGAACTTAACACATTGACCATCAAGGCTGCTTTAGGATGTCCATTACTGTATTTAAGAGAAGCAGATATGGAAGGTAAAACCAAAAGTAAAAAAATTAAATTGTTAGGAATAGTAAAAGGAAGACATAGAAAATTAAGTTACAAAAGGTACTATAACAAAATTTGAATTTCAGAAATCTTATAAATATATAATGAAACATTAGTAATAACAGCTAATAGACAAATTGGGTAACAAATACCGTAAATCAGGCTCCATAGGTCAATTCAAGTGGAAATTACTTATTGTTGTTAAAACTGTTAATCTCCTTCAAATCTATATATACATATGTATGTGTGTCTGTCTGTTCTTTATAGACTTCTAAACCATTCAACCCATCTTCATGAAAATTTGTATATACTGGTTTTCAGATGCAGCGAGTGTTTAGCCATTATCTATTATGTTCTAAAATCATTAGGTATAGGACCTCACCTGAAACGAAAATTTAAAAATCGCTCTAGCGGACACATTTTCAATGTTTCACAATGAAACTCAGTATATCCTATAAACTGAGGTAGGTATTATCAAAAAATTAGAAGTGGAGGTTAACTTGAAATCCAAAATTAAACAACTGGACCAATTTGATGAAATTTTTTGTATGGTCTGATTGGGTCCCTGGATGGTTTAGATTCAAAATTGGACCCTATAAAACAATTAGGTGTAGGAGTTCACTGAAGTGAAAATTTAAAAATTGCTCTAGCAGTCATAATTTTTGATGTTTCATAATGAAATTCAGTATATCCTATTAAAATAAATGAAGGTAGCTATTATCAAAAAATGAGCAAAATCATACAATTAGAAGTGGAGGTTTACTTGAAATCTGAAATTAAAAACTGCCTAAATGACTGGACTGATTTTGATGAAATTGTGTGTTTAAGAGTCCTGTATGGTTTGGATTCACAAGTGGACCTGGTAGATGGCGTTGCAATCGAGTTATAGGAATTTTTTATGTCAAATATGTAGTCACCTGCATTACCGACATTCTGTGTGACTACAATGTGATGTCATATTGCAAGCTTCTTGAGCCACAACAGATGACAGTGAGTTTTTTTGTGAACTTAATAATTAATTAATTTCACGGTAAAAAAGTAACTTATATTTTTATTGTCTGGCCATGACATGTGAATTGAATATTCGGGCAGGACAATATCTGCCGGGTCTGCTAGTTTATTATAAAATTACAATAGAACGTAATAATAAATAAATAAGGCGAGTTTGTTGCATCTTGCCTAATAAAAGTTGAGCTCAACTTTTATAAGGTGATATGCAACACACTCATCTTATATACTCCTTCAAATTTCTTTTTTTAATATACAAGTATAAATTATAGCTGTGTGGAGTCCCATCATGTCTCCATAATGTAAAAGCCATTCAATGATGATTCATTGCATTGGGTGTGGGATCAAAAGAATGAGGGTGAAAGGAGAATTTATGCTTGGATGGGAAGGAAGCCTAAATAGCTCAATGGTCTGGGGAACAGCATATAAAGCTTGAAGATTTGAGGTTTGATTCTCAGTTCAGGCATACATTTTTTTTCTCTTTACCATTAATTAGTTTTACTTTTATTGATAAAATAGAAGAATATGAATAAAACTGGCTTGAATATATGAATGTAATTATGGACCATAAGCTGATATTAAATAAAAGCTTTGGTTGGCGTTGAAAAATATAAAGAATCTAATTATATAAAGCATGGAAAATATTTTAAAATTTAACAATTAGAAAACAGAAGAAGAATTCATAAAAGCCATTTCCAAAAGGTTATTGTAATGTTTAAAGTGATTTGCAATTACAATATTAACATTAGAAGATAAAATGACAAAAATATTTAATGATGCATATAAGAATAATAAGATTACAAAGGGAAAAGTACACAACTATCTAAGTTACATGTTTGCAAAAATTGGAATGAATAACAATTTTGTAAAATTAAAATTAGAAAGGAATTTCAATAACCATTAAGCAATTACAAATAACCCAGAAAATTACAAAGTTGTTACAGAATAAAAATTTACCTCAATTCTGTTTATCCTTCTGGCAAGACCAACAACATGTACTCCGTACTTAAGAAGATTCTTAGTTATTGCAGCTCCAATTCCAGAACTTGCCCCAGTCACTACAGCAACTTTCCCTGACCACCGCTCCATTTCTGAGATGTAATGAAGAGATAAAACAAGTCACGTTTGTGAAATTACAAATTTAAGTGCATCATGAAAATAGAGATTACTGTAGCCTATATTCTATTTCCCTCTTGACACAATGCAAATTCTATAGTACATTTTTCTTTCAAAGTGTACTCTAATTGCATTCTTAATAGACAGGATTTTCTATGGCTGTGGCTTCTTTCCCACTCCTAGTCTGCACTTTTTTCTGTTTAATGGATTTTCCAAATTCAGTCCTCTGGTTCTCATCCTTCTTAGTATATTTTCCTTACATTTAGATCTTAGTCTTCCTCTCTTTGCTCTGCCAGGATTTTATCATTTCCTAGGCCATACCAGTCATCTTTTGCCATTTAGTTGGTGCATTAAAACTACCATAGGAATCCTAAATCTAATGTATACCGGTAGTATACATGCTAATGCCAGTTCTGTTATGGGCACAATATTTAATAAGATGTTAATTATATAATCTTTTACCTGGTAAGTCAGTCGTCCTCAACTAAGTTATTAAATTTCTTCAAGTTATTCTAATATGGAGGCCTTTCGAAAACAATGTTTAATCTTCTGCATTTTAACTGGAACTGATGGCTGATGGTGTTGTATAGGTTGTATAATGGATTTATGTCTGCGGTTATGTTCTTGTTGAGCAGGTTTTCATTCCTTGCTTCATTCAGAATCTATATGTGTTATACAACACTAGGGCCTAACTGCAATAATAATAAAATACTATAAAAAGCCGATAAAGGATAGACACATATACATGTGTATTATACCAAAAAATAGGGCATAAATATTCACCCTTTAAATGCGGATTGAAGTCTCAATCCAAATATACATAAGTGCTTTATAGATAAAAAGACTAGGGAAAAAATTAATATAAAATGACTTTTCACATCAATATATTTGTCAAACAATGAAGTCACACTTACGAAATCTTATATAATATCAAAAACAACTTATTAGTTTCAACCTAATAGGAAATTCTTACGAAACCTTATGTAACCCAAACACATTAGGGAAGAAGTTAAAAACACCTTATATAATTTGGCCATGAACATACTAGGAATATTACTACAGATGGGGCAAGAAATTAGGGCTTCCATTAGCTTTAGGGGATGGTGAAAGGTGAAGATAATCATATAAAAGCCGGGATTTTTGAGTGAAAAAGGCAGAACAGCGGCGGGACCGATTGCGGTCCCCCCCCCCATCGGGGTCCAGCGGGACGGTGGCGACTACATGGGTAAAATATATATTCATTTATCAATTCTTTGGTCATTTTAAGACTTAGAATCAAATATGGGACCAAATGGTCCTAGTAACTTAGAATAGCTAACAAAGTTGAATATTTTAACATGAGTGTTTTCTCTCTCTCTGAATTTTAGCACTTTAATAATTTGAATATTTTTTACGTTTGACAATGTGGCGATTTCAGCTGTTTTCAAATAACTTGTTTTATATGTTATTGATCCAATATCTCTTTATGTTTGACTTTATTTTAATAAATTATGTTAATTTTTCGTTTACTGTGTTTTAACATGTTTAATTGTAGAACTCTTCCTCCAAAACCAAGGCCAACCGCTCGGGCCAAAGACCACTTAAACAATAGGGGTCTTCACGCTATCAATACGCAGGGGCTTAACTGACGCCGCGCGTAATATTCTGGTGGCAGCCGGTGGTATATTCGTGAAAATAATGTTCTATTATATTCACGGATAAAGAAACGAACCTTAGACCACAAAATTAACCTTCAATTCGTATACAGTAAAAATCTATATGTTTTTTTTTCAATTGGATAAGAGTCACATCGGTACTAATGAATAAACTATGTCTTTTAAAAACAGAGAGAAACCAGAAAATCTTCAACTTTGGGACATTATTATTAACTGGCTTTAGGTTATCTTATTTTTTTTTTGGATCTAATATTTGGGTTTTTATAGACAATGGGTAAATTTTGGATATATCGCTGTTTTAGGTTATATTTTTGGTATTGATGTTTTTTCAACAAATGTTTTATTTTTCTGGGCATAATTAAGGTTTTTTTTTCAATGGGTAAACTTTTTGGATATATACGACAATTTTGGTGTTGTTGATATTTTTTTGATGAGATGTTATTTTCGTAATAGGCAGACATTTATATATACATTATTTTTTTTTCTAGGCTATGTTATATGTTATGTTCATTTCAGAACTTGATTTTTTTTGGATACCTATAAGCTTTATGAATTATTTTGGTGTTGTTTCAGTCAGAGGATATTTTTTGGTTATTAACCTAGGTTATGATATTTTTTTCAGAATATTTGTAGAGTGTAGTAATGAAATTGATTTAGTATTTTTTTGTGTTGAATTAAGGCAATATCTCATCCAATGTTAATAATTGTACGTTAATAATGACATATTTTATTTTTGCGTCTATCGGGAAGACGTGGCACGATCACATGTACACATAAATCATTTCTGAAAGCATCACCACGAGAGATAAGCCCAAGGGATCATAGGTTGCTTTACACGCCACTAGATTGGAATTTTTTTTTGTTATATTGAAATTTTTATCACTTTTTGGAAAAGGGTAATAAATTAAAGCAAACAAGATGGCGGACACATCTTATACTTACGCCACTAATGCACTAAATACGTTTGGTACTATGTAAACATTCTTTTTTTATATATATATTCACGTAAAAAAAAAGATCTTGGATATCTTACTGAATCATGGATAGAGATAGGATACGAAAAATTAAATTATGGTTTATTAACTAGGTAGTTTGTTGTTAGAATAAAGAACTGGGAAGTTGGCTGACGTCTATTATATTTTTTTCTCAAAATGGCCACGATGACTACAGAGCCATCTAATGGAGTCTATATTAAACATTACAGCCACCCCGTAGGAAACTAACCCTAATCCATCTCAAACAAATAAAATTCTACTTATATTCGGGCTAATAATCAAAAATATTATTGACATAAATACAAGAAAAATAAATCGATTAATATTTAAGTCTCCATGTAACAACTCGTGCATCCACACTGGGACATTTGCACTAATGCTAGTTAGGTAATTAATCTTGGCCACGTAAGGCTCAAGGAACCGCATTATAACTTGCAATGAATGATTTATATTGGGAAAATAAATTAACAATTATTCTAATAATAAGACTATAAAATTTAATTACAAAAAGGAATAGCCGAAAACTAGCAGGAAAATAGTTAGGGAGTTGGAAAACATAAAAATCAGAGGATTTGGAAATAGAGTAATAACAGTGAAAAATAAAGTAACATTTAAAGTAACATATTCCCCCTACCGGAGATCTTGAGGTATCGGAAATGTTAGGGCTCCCAATATTTCTAGACAATCGGCACTTAATGTCAGCCGGGTTATCAGCCCTGCGTGACGGCCGCCCTTTCCCCAGAACAAGAGTCTGGTACTCATTTCAGTTAGAGGCTGAATCGACCCCAGGGCCATAGTGCCGCCAGAAGGTTCGGATCAGGTTAAAAATCCTAAAACACACCGGGACTTGAACCCCCGACTTTTCGGCTTGTAGCGCAGTGCTTTAACCACTATGCTAGTAGAAATAAATATTCATACTAAATATATCAAAGAAATTTTAAACCCTATTAAAGTTAAACCGCCTACCGTGCGACATTGACAAGGCAGGGCATGAGGCAAATAATACCGATTTGTCGCTGGAAATGTATTCTAGGATATTTTATGGTAAAGGCGAGCACCGTATTATATTTAGGAACGTTTTTCAGTTAAAAATCGAGAGGTAAACAAAAAACAGAAAGAACTAATAACTGAGTGGTTTAAAATTAATAATAATAAAACACACAATAAAATAATAATCATCACACGAAGTTCGGGTACAAATCATACGTTCATAATAAAAGGTAATGGAAGAAATTGGATGACAAATAATAATAATAATATTAGGGAACGTTCAAGAATATAGAAGTTTTCTGAATAATAAATATGAACTCACCAGCGTGGAAAAATGAAAAAACCGCCATCTTGAGAACTATTTTAAATTGAAACACGCCCTTCATTTACATGCAGAAGACTGAGTGTCTATTAGGAGGTCAAATAGCTGTAAAATTTCAGCAGGCTCTGGAATGTGTTTATTTTGGTGAAAGTTTAGATTATCCACATAGATAAGAATTCCACACCAACTGCATTAGGAATATGAACAAAATTTATACTAATTGCATTTACAGGGAAATAAATATTATTTTTTTTCTTAACATCAGAAAGCGTACTTTAAATAAATAACTACGTAAAGACCCATGACATTAACAGAAAATAAAAGTGGCATATATTAGCAATCAGAGGATTCTAGAATTGAAAACCGTGAGAATGAACAAAGGGCATGGAGACTTAGGAGAAATAAACGAGAACTCGAGCATAGAGGGGAATGGAGAATTAACGCAATCACAAAAATGATAACGCAACTAATGAGGGATGTAGATTCTAGTTTCGAAAACAAGAGTATGGAAAAGAGGCATGGGAAACTTAGGATGAATTATAGAGAAATCGAACAAAGCGGGGAATGGAGATTTAGCGCAATAAAGCAAAGTAGGGACCACACACCTCCTCCAAGGAAAATAACATTAGACTCATGGAAGGGAAGACGACCGAACTTCAGGTTAAATAATAACTTAAAATAATTTTTTTTGATTAACCTCTCATGCGGTGTTGAGAGATTTACAACAATGCCGGCGGGCGCATTCTGTGAAAAATTTCGACTACAATGTGAGACGTTTCTAAATCATGAGTCAAGTAAATCAAAAGTAAAGTCAAGGAGGCTAGCGCAATTAAGGGAGGACTCGCTTGATCCGTAATTCAGATTTAGGTTTCGGAAACAAAAGAATGGAAATTCTGTATAAATAAGAGAGAGCTCGAATGGAAGAGGGGAATGGAGATTTGGCATAATCGTAGAACTCCGCTAGTGAGGAATACGGAATGGGGGCAGAAACAAGATGCTTACAGAAGTGATAAAAGAAGGATAGACTGATGCTTACAGAAGTGATAAAGGAAGGATAGACTTATTCCCAGAAATATTTCCTTTTCGGCTGTATCATGATTTTTTTTGAGGTGAAAATTAGGATACTTGACAAACAGTGAGATGTTTTATCCGATCTAGTAGAAAAGTGAAAGTTCAAATGGGAGCCCAGGGGTTACACAATACTGAGTATGACACAACAATAATACACTCTGCAGGAAATGGTTCCTGCTGAGATGGACTGGCTTCGAAAAGTTTGGAGGGCCTAATGGCGCCTAGACTCTCTTATACTGCGAGCCATGTTCCATATCATTTAGGACTAGTGACCAGTCGAGTAGTAGACACACACATATATGTGATAAGACGTATTACGATAATAGATGAAAACTAGATCGCTTAAAACTCTTCATATTTAGGCTACGAGGGATAATAACAGGTTAGACTGCAACTTAGGTCAATCTAGGCTAGGTAACGTTAGAAATACCCACATAGAGATGAAACTTTTACATAGTCGCACACAGTAATACAAGTTGGGAAGGACTAAGGACCCTTTTGGAGAGGCTTTTGCCCTCGACAATTTGGCGAGTTGCCTGAACACTTCACCAACGTGCTAGAAAGAAAGCTAAGGGACGTTAGGGACCATGCGGAACCAACATCGTTAAAGAGATACAAGTTGGGAAGGACTAAGGACTCTTTTGGAGAGGCTTTTGCCCTCGACAATTTGGCGAGTTGCCTGAACACTTCGCCAACGTGCTAGAGAGATAGGCATCCGAGAAACTAGAGACAAACGAAATAACAATACAATTACGGGCAAAGAGACCCACGAGAAACATTAGTGATACCCGGGTTTAGGGAGTGATGAGGGCAATAGTAGGATCACCATCAGAAGAGAATCGGATCAAATCCACTCCGATGATGAGGCCGTCGTCCAATGAGCTCAAGAAGGCTCTCCCTAAGATTAACAAGCGAGATTGGAAAATTCTGAGACAGCAGAATTAGAGGATCAGGATGGAAGCGGTACAGGGGAATAAGGACCCTGTTGATAAGATTGGGATTTCTCCTGCTCTCATCTTGGGGCAGATGCTCGTCGAAAGACGGGACCCGAGGATGAGATTAGGAACCCAATCTCTGTCAATTTTGGCAGATGCCTGCTCCTCCCGCTTGCCACCGAGGATTAACGAAGTCTGAGGTAGACGGAACTAGGGACCCTGTTGATAGGGTTTGGATTTTTCCTACCTTCGTCTTAAGGCAGATGCCCCTCGAAAGTCGGGACCCGAAGACGAGGATGGGACCGAACGCTATCAATTTTGGCGACTGCCCGAACGCCGGTCTAAAAAGTCAGAAATACAAGGATCGATGGTCAGGGACTATCCAGAGTCAATAATGATGCCAGGGAAAACCAAAAAGAGGCCACCGGTGGTTATAGCACAGCGAAAAAGGAAACCGCGATGAGAAAGTCGTACGCACACATAGAATATGGTCATAACGAAGGGATAACGAATACCAGGCAGAGATATCAGAAACGTTGAGACACTAGATGAAGAATACTAAGGGAAACACATATACATGCGATTGTGCGATCAACGAGTAGAGCCAAGAGAGACAGATTGACCTAAGTAGGGATATTACATTCCAAGAGAAGTTAAACAGATACGGTAATACATAAAAGGAGATATCGGAAAATTAGAGGTTAAACACATAGGTGAAATTCATAAGGCGTGCATGAAATTAGAGGTTAAACACTTAGGGAAGTGCATGAAATTAGAGGTTAAACTCATAAGGAGCACACGAAATGAGAGGTTAAAGAAATTAGAGGTTAAACACTTAGGGAAGTGCATGAAATTAGAGGTTAAACACTTAGGGAAGTGCATGAAATTAGAGGTTAAACTTATAAGGAGCACACGAAATGAGAGGTTAAAGAAATTAGAGGTTAAACACTTAGGGAAGTGCATGAAATTAGAGGTTAAACACTTAGGGAAGTGCATGAAATTAGAGGTTAAACTCATAAGGCGCACACGAAATGAGAGGTTAAAGAAATTAGAGGTTAAACACTTAGGGAAGTGCATGAAATTAGAGGTTAAACTCATAAGGAGCACACGAAATGAGAGGTTAAAGAAATTAGAGGTTAAACACTTAGGGAAGTGCATGAAATTAGAGGTTAAACTCATAAGGAGCACACGAAATGAGAGGTTAAAGAAATTAGAGGTTAAACACTTAGGGAAGTGCATGAAATTAGAGGTTAAACACTTAGGGAAGTGCATGAAATTAGAGGTTAAACTCATAAGGAGCACACGAAATGAGAGGTTAAAGAAATTAGAGGTTAAACACTTAGGGAAGTGCATGAAATTAGAGGTTAAACACTTAGGGAAGTGCATGAAATTAGAGGTTAAACTCATAAGGCGCACACGAAATGAGAGGTTAAAGAAATTAGAGGTTAAACACTTAGGGAAGTGCATGAAATTAGAGGTTAAACACTTAGGGAAGTGCATGAAATTAGAGGTTAAACTCATAAGGCGCACACGAAATGAGAGGTTAAAGAAATTAGAGGTTAAACACTTAGGGAAGTGCATGAAATTAGAGGTTAAACACTTAGGGAAGTGCATGAAATTAGAGGTTAAACTCATAAGGCGCACACGAAATGAGAGGTTAAAGAAATTAGAGGTTAAACACTTAGGGAAGTGCATGAAATTAGAGGTTAAACACTTAGGGAAGTGCATGAAATTAGAGGTTAAACTCATAAGGCGCACACGAAATGAGAGGTTAAAGAAATTAGAGGTTAAACACTTAGGGAAGTGCATGAAATTAGAGGTTAAACACTTAGGGAAGTGCATGAAATTAGAGGTTAAACTTATAAGGAGCACACGAAATGAGAGGTTAAAGAAATTAGAGGTTAAACACTTAGGGAAGTGCATGAAATTAGAGGTTAAACTCATAAGGAGCACACGAAATGAGAGGTTAAAGAAATTAGAGGTTAAACACTTAGGGAAGTGCATGAAATTAGAGGTTAAACACTTAGGGAAGTGCATGAAATTAGAGGTTAAACTCATAAGGCGCACACGAAATGAGAGGTTAAAGAAATTAGAGGTTAAACACTTAGGGAAGTGCATGAAATTAGAGGTTAAACACTTAGGGAAGTGCATGAAATTAGAGGTTAAACTTATAAGGAGCACACGAAATGAGAGGTTAAAGAAATTAGAGGTTAAACACTTAGGGAAGTGCATGAAATTAGAGGTTAAACTCATAAGGAGCACACGAAATGAGGGGTTAAACACATAAGGAATACATGGAATTAGAGATTAAACACATAGGGTTGTACATGAACTTAGAGGTTACACCCATAGGTAAGATAGGGAATAAGTCTACATGTATGAGACCAGGAACTAACTCAAAAACGTGAAGGGAAATTAAGAAGAAACAAAAGGGTAAGAAATGACAAAGGGAGAGGTTAAACCCATAGGTAAGATGGGGACCCAAGACACGGAATAAAGTCCACGCATAATCAGGAGGAACGTAAAAAGTTAAATAAAGAAATTCAAGAGAACAGATGAGATATTGCCGAACGAATTAGGAAGGACTTAAGGAAACAACACCATTTAGATTTTAATTAAGTTAACTCTGTAGGCTGTAGCACGGGAAATCGACAGATAGATTAGAAATGAGAGAACTTAAGATACAAAGACGCATTTTTATTAAGTTAACTCTGTAGGCTGTAGCACGGGAAATCGACAGATAAGTTAGAAACGAGAGAATTTAAGATGCAAAGACGCATCCCGGATAGAAGAAAGGAAATGCTCTCACAATCAGGACCTCACGAGGGAATGATATACGGAATTCAGGTTACATAATCGTACTAAGTAGTATTTACATCTTAAAGCCCTAGCGATTTATGTGTAGGCGAGCACACTCGATCGAACCAGGACTCTAGAGAAGGAAAAGCAAAATTGAAATTTTATCCAAGCAATGGAAAGTTTGAAAACCAGCGGTAAAATACAGTGAGATACTGACAATTTTTGAACCCAGTAAAACCTGAATTGCAATAAGGGCGTAAATGATTCGTGGGAAATCATAAGGCCAGAAACATAAGAGCATTTCTTTCTTTTTTTTTTTGCAACTTGAGGCTAGCTATAAGGGACAAATAGGAACATGTGAGCACAAACCTAAACGATGCAATCTAAAGCCAGGACGTCTAATCCGCAATGAAGTTAAAATAAACCGATGACCAGGAGTGATAAAGAGGATGCGGACCCATGTAGTACGGGATAGCACCAAACCCATAATCAATGTTGAAGTTATCCTCCCAAGTTTTAAACAAATGCCATAAGATTGCAGCTTCACGCCTGGACCTGCGGCCACCACCACGACACTACATGATGGGAGGAAGATTAAGAGGGCCAGACTCACTGCGCACCCTATACATCTGAGGACGAGGGGCAGCATAACGCTGCAAGGACCAACCACACCCTGTACATCTGAGGACGAGGGCGCAGCATAACGCTGCAAGGACCAACCACACCCTGTACATCTAAGGACGCAGGGCAGCTGCCAGGACCATTTACACATCTCGTGACGGAGCATAAGATGGGCGAATGTCCAGACTCGCAACCAGCTAAGGCAAACGCCTTACTAACAGTAAAAAACAAACCCAGGCGATTATAAAAAAATAATAACTATCTCCAACGCCAACCTTGTCCTAACATCCTACATTCCAAATGTTTTCCTATAGAAGAGTCAAGAAAACAAACACCACGTCAAGATTAAATCCTATCAATCCTTTCACAAGTTCTCCTTGGACCTAACTGGGTTTTGTTAATGAAACTAGGCATGACTAAATCAAAGGCCTACCTGGACCTACGGCAGCTGAAAATGAACAACGAACTCGAGTATTAGATCATCGCATCCTCCATCGAGGCAAGCAGACACGAACCCTGACCTCCAAGCTAGCCACAGCAGACACCACCGTTCGGATATTTTTTTAACAGTGATCCGGTTCACGAAATAGAACCGTCGAAGTGAATAACAAAAAGAAACGAAATGTGGTTAAGTGCGTCGGAAATGAATAACAGTGAAAGTGTATCGTTTCAAAGAAACCACAAGAAGGTTTAAACAAGGAAAAAGATGGAGACGAGAAGAATTTTAGTGAAAATAATTTTATAGTCGATAGCTTTTTGTTTCAGCAAACATTTTTAGTGGAAAAATAAGATTATAACTATTCGTAAAATATTGGGTTAAAGCACGAAGGCATGCTATATTGTGATTTTTGTTTTTTTTTTTTGAAGTACAGTGTTCTCACTAAGTAAACATATCTTACCGATATTTCGACGCAATTAAAGGTATCCGGGGCAATTTACAAGTAAAAGACGATCTAACCTCTTAGGATGCGAACAAAATACTTCCAGGACAGATGGAATCGCCAATTGACGACGTCAGTTCCACTCCGACTTAAAGCTAAGTTAATAAGATAAAGGTCAGGACCAACCCCCGAGAGGTGAGAGATATCCTGTAAGGAAAAAAAGACTTTCGGTTTTTCAACCCTACAGTCTTATTTAGGGGGGGAATTGTTATACAACACTAGGGCCTAACTGCAATAATAATAAAATACTATAAAAAGCCGATAAAGGATAGACACATATACATGTGTATTATACCAAAAAATAGGGCATAAATATTCACCCTTTAAATGCGGATTGAAGTCTCAATCCAAATATACATAAGTGCTTTATAGATAAAAAGACTAGGGAAAAAATTAATATAAAATTACTTTTCACATCAATATATTTGTCAAACAATGAAGTCACACTTACGAAATCTTATATAATATCAAAAACAACTTATTAGTTTCAACCAAATAGGAAATTCTTACGAAACCTTATATAACCCAAACACATTAGGATAAGAAGTTAAAAACACCTTATATAACATGGCCATGACATACTAGGAATATTACTACAGATGGGGCAAGAAAATAGGGCTTCCATTAGCTTTAGGGGATGGTGAAAGGTAAAGATAATCATATAAAAGCTGGGATTTTTTAGTGGAAAAGGCAGAACAGCAGCGGGACCGATTGCGGTCCCCCCAGCGGGGTCCAGCGGGACGGTGGCAACTACATTGGTAATATGTATCATTTATCATTCTTTGGTCATTTTCAGACTTAGAATTAAATAAGGGACCAAATGGTCCATGGAACTTAGAATAACGAACAAAGCTGAATATTTTAAAATGATTGTTTCTCTCTCTCTGAATTTTAACACTTTAATATTTTGAATATTTTTACGTTTGACAATGTGGCGATTTCAGCTGACTTTAATAAATTGTTTTATATGTTATTGATCCAATATCTCTTTATGTTTTACTTTATTTTAATAAATTATGTTAATTTTTCGTTTACTGTGTTTTAACATGTTTAAATGTAGAACTCTTCCTCCAAAACCAAGGCCATCCGCTCGGGCCAAAGACCACTCAAACAATAGTGGTCTCCACGCTATCAATACGCAGGGGCTTAACTGACGCCGCGCGTAATAGTATGTCTTCAAGGATGCTGATTCTGTTGTTGTTATACTCTTTGTGTAGTATTGACATAGAGTTATTGATTTTTTCAAATCGATGACCTGTTTCAAGTATATGTTTAGCAAAACTTGATTTTTCTTCATAATTAATAAAATGTTTTAAATGTTCCGAATATCGTGTATTAAAGTTTCTTATTGTTTTGCCTATGTACAATTTTTCACAACTATTGCATTTTAGTTTATAGACACCTTTATTTTCATCCATATTTTTTGTTTCTGTTTTGTTAGAAATTATGTTATTGAGTTTATTATTGGTTTTAAAGGCAATTTTAATGTTTTTATCTTGTTTCTTGATCAAATTAGCTAATTTGGTCATTTCATTTCCTCAATAAGTTAGTGTAATTCATTTATTTGTATTTATGTTACATTCTTTTTCTAGTTTTGTTGTATTTGTTAAATTGATTCTTCTTTTTTGTTTTCTGACTAGTTTGTTGATCATTTCTTCTTTGTATCCATTGTTATGTGCTAGGGATTTTATATAGTTTAGTCCCTTTCTGTAGTTTGTTTTGTTTAGTGGTAACTTTAACATTCTGTTGATTAGGCTGATGAAGGTACTCAGTTTTGTTGTATTGGGTGTCTTGATTTTTGGTGTATAGCTATTGTGTTGTTTGTTGGTTTTCTGTATAAGTATATGTCTAGATTGTTTTTAGTAAAATTTTTGGAAAGTGTTAAGTCTAAATAGTTTATGGAGTTATTATTTTCAGTTTCTTCTGTGAATTGAATTTTGTTGTGCATTTTGTTTAATTCATCTGCAATTTCTTTTTCTATGTGGATGTCGTTTTCATATATTATTAGAAGGTCATTGACATATCTTGCTAATATTTTGATTTTGAATTTTTCTTTTAATTTTTCAAAATGTTTGTCTTCTAGGTGTTGTAGGAATATTTCAGAAATGATGCCCATCGGTATTCCGTCATCCTGTGTGTATATTTCGTTGTTGAACTTAAAGTAGTTATGTTTTAAAATTGTTTTAATCATTTTGTTTAGTTGTTCAGCGTACTTTCTGTCTGTCTTTTTTTCTTCTAGTTTCTGTTCTATTATTTCTATTGTTTCATTGATTGGAATGTTTGTATATAGATTTTATATGTCAAATGATGCTACTTTAGTGTTTTTCTTGATTTTTAGATTTTTTATTTGGTTGGCTAGATCAAATAAGTTTTTAAGTACATCATATTTAATTCCTGAAGAGTGTATCATTTATTCATGGCACATGAACCTCATCCCACTGTCTGTAATTCTAATTTCATCACTTTTTCACTTTCCCCCATAGCAGTTCTTGGCAATACCTTATGTAAACAGGTGTGAGTGCATTTTTGGATCAAAAATGGCTTCATTACATTATTTATTATTTCTATAGATTTTTTAATTTCATAATCTTGTCGAATCCATCTAATTCTGTCAAAAATGATAATATGAAGCTGAGATAATTAAATTGGTTTACTCTTTCTATAATGTTATCTATTCAAATTTTACTAGGTAAAGGATTCTTACCACCTAAAAACACTATTCTCAATTTTTCAGCTGATACTTTTATAGAATATTTCTCTGCTTCTACTTTCAAATTATATATCAACTTTTGTAAATTATCTTCTGAAGACTAAGAAAGTGCTGGGATGAACAGATGTGAGATTGGAACAGGCAAAGACCTAATCCATGAAGTTTGATGATGATGATGATCTTCTGAAGTAGCCAATAATACCAAATCATCTGCATATAATTAAGTATTAAAGCATCCAAATATAAATTGAAGTTTATAGCCATTTGTTCATATGTTGTAGTTTTAAATTCTCTGATATTGTATTCATCACATCGTCATCATGAACTTATTTAGGTTTAGGTCATTTGAGACTGTTCCTTGAGATCTCAAGGTTTGGTTGGTCAATCCATCTTAATTTTAGTCTTCCTTTAGCTCAAAGTTCTTGGTTGATACTGAAATGCTAATTTAGGAATACGAGATGGGTCCATTATTTAGACATGTTGTAACTGATGGGGCTTCGTACAAAAAAAAAAGTATACATTTTCTGAAAGAGCACAAAAAATAAAAAATTATAGTGTAACCATAAGTCTCTCTGACAAGTAGTAACCAAGAAAAATGAGTTTCAAATTTAGTTTCTTAAATCTACACCTGCCACGGTTTGATTGCAGCATATGATCCAATGATGCCATCACTTATATTCTCTAATGTTTACACATAGCATTGATTCATATTTAGTGTTTCAGATAATGTTACATGTGCTTGTGCAAGTGTTGAGTGATGATGTATTAGTAATTTATGATATATTAGTAATATAGGGTGTAATTCAGATCTATAATAATTTATGAAGAGGCCTATGTGTGGGTGGATCTGATCACAGTACAACAAACTTGGATTGTAAATAGTTATTGATATTAGTTTACACTTTCAGAAGTTTGAACTTATTTTATTCTTATTTGTTTTTTTTTAGAGAAAATTATTCCCTACATCATTTCTGATTTTTAACTTCTCAATTGAACTAAAATTTCTAAGATAACTTGAGAATTTATAATAACAGAAATTACCATTTTCTTAGTACAAAACAACTTAGAATTGAGGCCTACCTGTATAATTCAATTTTGTGTGGTACACCTCAAACATTCCTCCAAATATATCCAATATCAAATTCCATGCTACAGTAACCTGTCTCTCTCTCCTTCCATTCTTAAATTGCAATCTGACATAATAATTCTTACAAATTAATTGTGCAGTCAAGGTTACTTATAACAAAAAAAATCACCTACATGGATTTCTGCTGATGTGACGGCGGATGCTGCAGGCAGTTTCATCATTAATTTAATTGTGGGCAAGTTGCATCAAAACCTTATTTAATTTATTGTAAAACTTTGGAGACAACAAATAGTTGAAGAGTTGCTAGAATCATTAATGATGGACTTAAGATATTATGGCTAGATGGCATAAGAGAAGAAAGGATTTACACAGATGCAGCTCCATACATATTGAAAGCGGTGAAATTGCTTACCATATTTTATGCTAACTAATAGTGCATGTTAAACGTACGACTCATGCATTGCAACGAGTGGCAGAGACAGTTAGACATAAATTCCCAGAAGTAAATACACTGATATCAGCAACGAAGAAGATTTTCTTGAAATGTGCTTATCGTGTACAACGCTACAAGCAGCAGCTACCTGATGTACCTCTGTCTCCAGAGCCAGATATCAAGGTGGGTAACATGGATTGTAGCTGTGATTTTCTACAGTAAGCACTTTGAAGCTGTGAAGTTAGGGCCTGGATGTTTATGACCTCAAAATGTTAGAAAAATTACCTGTAATATTCCCTTAAAATTCTCTTAAAATGACCTAAAATTATAAAAAAATTATCTAATGAAAATTATAAATTTAATAATAATTAACTAATTAATAATTATTAATTTATTAATTAGAAATGATCTAAGAAAAATAATGATTAATATTAATTAGGGTAACCATTCTAAAGCAATTCTTGTTCTTAGTAGTAATATCCATCCATCCATAGTAATTCTGCCCGAAGGCAGGTCCTTCACTGCAATCATAGCATTTTCATGCTATGCTTGCAGCTTTACTAGGGAATGTAGGTGTGGTAGCTTCCCGTTGCTTTCCACACCGGTGAAGGATGATGATGATAATGATAATGGTAGGGATGATAATGATAAGGATGATGGCCATATGATTTCGGGGACCGTTTGGGCCTTAAAGTTTTCCTGACATTTGTCTTACAGGTGAGGAAAAACCCCGATAAAAACCTCACCCAGAAAAACTGCCCCGACCGGGGATCGAACCCGGACCCGCTGCGTGACAAGGCAGCATGCTACCTCGAGACCACAGCAGTGGACTAGTAGTAATATAAAATAATTAAAAAAATAATAATTATCACTAGGTCAATCTCATTTCTACTAAACTAATATGAAAAGTTATTAACTAAACATTGCAATACATCACCATGGTCATCCTTAAGTTATCAAAAGTGAACGATCAGCGGTTGTCAGCTAACACGGTTTTATATGGTTTAATGTGTCTTCATAACATTTTATCAAATAGTTTTTACACAATGTTGATTCATCTGGAACAGTATGACCTGTGGCGTTCAAGGAAATCGCTTAGTTTAGATTCGTTAAGTTTTTTTCCAGTTGAATATTTGCACTGACAAACACTTCACATAATTCTTTAAAAAATAAAGATGACTTGCTGTTTGATGTGGAAGCAGTTTGTTTTAACAGTAATTGAGACACTTTTCTTTTTTTCACATTTTTAAGAGCCCACAAATGTTTCTCGTACCCGATATGTTGATGTACTGTGAAATGTTTATCTGCAGCGACTTTAATTTCGCACACCTTGCAAAATAATACACTCGCTTCAGTAGAAAATTCTTATTCACTGAATTCTGTTACATACTGTCTTAAACGGATAGCACTAGACACTTTTTGTTTTGGCATTTTACACTGCACAAAAATCAACACAACCATACAGAAATGCTACTCTCGTGAGACAAACAAATATTACAAATCAAAAGATTCCTGCATTGAAGGGAAATCCCGAATCAATTCACATGGAGGCAGAGCACAATGGTTTCATGTTATATTGAGGCAACACACTGCGCTTTCTCACTGATTTGCCTGAGCACAAAAAACAAGATAGCAAAAAAAATATATATATATATATATATATATATATATATATATATATATAAATGAATATTTAACCATAGATTATTTAAAAACTGGCATATGAAAGTATGAAAAATAAATAAAATGACCTAAAATGACAAATAAAATGACTTTATCAGAGAAAAGTGAAAAATTCCACATTAATGACCTTTAAAAACCTGATATATCTAACATATTTATTGCTTAATGCACTTAATTATTAATCTGCATCGTGTCTGACAACTCTTTAAAAAAATATGACATTTCGTCAAAATCTGGACCCTAGAGAAGAAGAACTTTTCTTCTGATCCTGCAGTATCTGTGGGTGAATCCTTTTCACCATTCAACAGTTCTGAAATACTCAGTTCAAGTTACTTCAGCTGTCTTCCGACAGTATCAAGAAACTGGAGGCTTCAACTATGCCTCTCCAAGAAGCTGTAGGAATAATGGAAGATGCAGTTCAGAAAGTCAGTGTTGTAAGTGAGTGGTGTAGTTTCCATTAAACTGCAATCTGTACTGAATAAAAACCGTGGATACTCAAATATTATTATTTTGTCTCGCTTATTTAATTGTGATTGAGGAAGTGGCTGAATTCAAATACCTAGGAACAATAATCACAAATAGGAATGAGATGCACAAAGAAATTAAACATAGGCTCAATTCTGGAAATGCATGCTATTGTGCATTGCAGAGACTCTTGATGTCCCAAATCCTTTCAAAAAACGTTAAGCTGAAAATATATAAAAACTATTATTCTACCAGTTATATTATATGGGTGCGAAACATGGACTCTTACTTTAAGGGAGGAAAGGAAATTACGAGTATTTGAGAATAAAGTACTTAGGAAAATTTTTGGACCAAAGAGAGATGAACAGACAGGTGAATCGAGAAGACTACATAACAATGAACTACTTGGTCTTTATAGGAAGCCAGATATAATAAGAACAGTTAAGTCTCGTAGACTGCGATGGGCAGGACATGTTGCGCGTATGGGGAATGAAGACGTGCATGGAAGCTTCTTGTAGGAAAGCCAGAGGGAAAACGCCCAGTTGGTAGACCAAGAATGAGGTGGGAGAACAACATTAACTATGATTTGAGGGAAGTAGATTATACAGGGAATGATTGAAAAGCATTAGCTCTGGATAGGGATGTATGGAGAGCTTATGTCCGCGCGGCCATGAATCTATGGGTTCGATAGTGACAGTGAGTAAGTAACTTATTTAATGGTGAAATTATAGAACATCCTGAGAATATTATTCCTAGCACAATCCCTCTGTATGAATATACACCATTGATGTCTCAAGACAACCCTTGAGGATGCCAGACGCAGTCTCTGGCGAAACGTCGGGGAACTACAAGTGTTATGCCAACACTAGGGCCTAACTGCCATAATAATAACATACTATAAAAAAGCGATAAAGGATAGACACATATACAGGGCAAGTCAAAATGTTGTGCAGGTTTTCAGAAATTTATTATGTGAAATGTAATGAACATATAATATCGTGAGACATATTGTATGAAAGGTAAACTCTCAAAGTTTAGTTGTCCACTTCTAAAGTTCCGCGTTCACCCGCAAGATGTCAACAGCAGAGCAGTAAAGGAAAATGGCGTTGACTGGGGATCAGAAGTCTTTCTGTGTGCTTGATTACCATGTAAACAACTCTGTGACTAGTGTTCAACGACATTTCCGTACCAGATACGATAAAGACCCGCCGGATGGGAGATCCATTCGTAAGTGGTACACACAATTTAGGGATTCAGGCTGTATCTGTAAACGAAAATCGACTGGCCGTCCGTCGACGAGTGAAGAGACAGTCGAACGCGTTCGCACATGCTTCGTGCGGAGTCCACAGAAATCCACCTACCGGGGAGCGACAGAACTTCAACTACCACAAAAAACTGTATGGCGGATTCTCCGGAAACGTTTACAGATGAAACCCTACCACTTGCAACTGGTTCAAGCCTTAAAACCCGCCGATTATGCTTTGCGAGCGTCCTTCTGTGTTGATTTTCTCGCATTAATGGAAGAGAATGAGTTCCATGAGAGGGTAGTTTACAGTGATGAAGCGACTTTCCACCTTTCAGGAAAAGTGAATAGACACAATGTAAGGATTTGGGGAACTGGTAACCCCCATGCAACTCTGGAACATCAACGCGATTCTCCGAAAGTGAATGTCTTTTGTGCCATTTCCCATGCAAAGGTTTATGGGCCCTTTTTCTTTCATGAACGTACTGTGAACGGACATGTTTTCCTTGATATGCTACAACAATGGCTCCTTCCGCAGCTGAAGCGGATAGTCCAGATTTCATTCTGCAGTTGGATGGTGCCCCTCCACATTACCATGGCAGTGTTCGAGACCATTTGAATACGGCTTTACCACAACGCTGGATAGGCCGTGCATCTCAGGGTGATCAACAACTCATTCATTGGCCACCTCGTTCACCCGATCTAACCCCGTGTGATTTCTTCATGTGGGGTCTTGTAAAGGATCATGTTTACGTACCACCACTTCCAACAACACTGCATGAACTGCGTGCCCGCATCACAGCAGCCATTGCTGATATCGACCGCGGACTGCTACAGAAAGTTTGGCAGGAGATTGAATATCGGCTTGACATCTGTCGTGTAACAAAAGGCGCTCACATAGAACATCTGTGAATATTTAAAAAAAAACTTTGAGAGTTTACCTTTCATACAATATGTCTCACAATATTATATGTTCATTACATTTCACATAATAAATTTCTGAAACCCTGCACAACATTTTGACTTGCCCTGTACATGTGTATTATATCAGAAAATAGGGGATAATTAACCACACTGAAAAACATATTGGTTCATACGCATATAATATAAAAAAACGCTAGTAAAAAGGCATATCTTTATATCCTGGATCAAAACCATGTCAAAAGTTTCCAGAATTATTTGGTCAAGAAGATGACCACATTAGATAAGAAAGCAATGAGTGCGCGAAGTGAAAGTAGAACAAAGCTTTCCATTTTGACATAGATGAAGGTTTCAAACTAGATCATAAACTTTCCACACCCAAATTTCTCCAATTAGAAACTTAAAATTTATCATATAAATATACGCGATTTTTTTACCGAAGACAGAACGGCGGCGGGACCGAATGCGGTCCCCCAGCAGGGGAGGCAGCTACATTGGTAATATGAATCCTTTTACCATTCTTTAATGGTCATTTTCAGACATAGAATTAATTAAAGGACCAAATGGTCCAAAGAACTTAGAATAATGAACAAAGTTGAATATTTTAAAATGATTGTTTTCTCTCTCTGAATTTTAACACTTTAGCATTTTGACGTTTAACAATGAGGCGATTTCAGCTGATTTAAATATTGTTTTATATGTTGTTGATCTAATATTTCTTTATGTTTGGTTTTATTTTAATAAATAATGTTATTTTTCGTTTACTGTGTTTTTAACATGTTTAAATGTGGAACTCATCCTCCAAAACCAAGGCCAACCGCTCGGGCCAAAGACCACTTAAACAATAGTGAACTTAACGCTATCATTACGGCGGGGCTTAACTGACCCCCCGCGTAATAACAAGCCTCACGACCACGGCCTACAGCCCGAAAATCTTCTTCAAGAGCATCATACACCATTGACTTCTTGCAAAGATGTGTAATCATTCTCTATTTATAAAAAACATATTGTCAGACAAAAGACTGCATGACAACAGAACTTTTGGAAAAGTATATTATAATTAATTGTGTATAGCATTCCAATGTGACTAATGCACTTGAGTGGGGGACGCTTGTTCTACAGTAGAGCCTACTTTGTAGCAGAAGTGAACTGATTAAGAATCAACATAAAAATTTGACTAGCCTACCTGTGAACTGCTATTTGTAGCAAATAAATGAAATTTTGGATGTTACGTATAATTGCATCATTACATATTTCACCAATTTTGGTTTCATATTTATGTACGTATTTCTTAATTTGATATTACATAAAATCCGGGCCCTAGTAATAATTATGATGTGACTATAGTTTTCAGCTGGTACCTTTCATACATTTAGCCCTACCAATGTTATTTTATAGGATGCACTTATTGTTATCACTTGTTATGTTGCAAGGAACATTATACAAGATACAACACACTGAGTGGATTGCACAACTGAAGTCTAAACCACGACCCCAATTTTCCAATGACACAATAATGAAATTTTAAGATTTGTGCCTTTGAAGTAACCAGTTGACCCTCTTTTCATCCTTTCATCTGGTTTCCTTTCCAGAGTTTTTACCTAAGATATAATGCGCACAGAGTATATAGTTATAATAATAACTAACTAACTGGCTCTATCAAACCCATAGATTCCTGGCCACACAGGCATAAGCTCTCCATACATTCGTATCTGAGCTAATGTGTTCCAATTATCCTCAAATCATGGTTAATGTTATTCTCCCACCTCATTCTTCGTCTACGAACTGGGCATTTACCCTTTGGTTTTCCTACAAGAAGCTTTCATTACCCATTCATGCCACAATATTCTGCTCATCGCAGTCTACGGTACTTAATTGTTATTATTATATCTGGTTTCCTATAAATATCATGTAGCTCACTTATGAATAATAATAATAATAATAATAATAATAATAATAATAATAATAATAATTACTTAATGACATTAAATAAACTTGGGTTCAATTTTCCATTATGGCCTTCTATGCTATACCTTACAGGCTCCTAACATTTTTATGTAATCTTACCTCTCCCAGAAATTATGCTTGTTTTACAATTCCATTAGCACACACTAAGTAGGCTACCAGTACTTATAAACGTTCTCCTCCATTTTCGTAGATGGACCGCCACTGAAATAAATTATGAAATAAACAATATGAATCTTAATAGTATGCCTACTTACTTTTTTGTGTCTATTTTAAATTCGATACTGCAAAGAAAATGTATAAACATGATCTAGTAAGCTACAGTCGTGAACAATTATATCTTAGTGATAGCCATATTTATTTAAAAAATGATGAAAAACACAAATATAGACTAATTCTGCTAACGTTTGGTTATTCAACGTCATATTCCATGTGTTTAATATTCAGTTCACGATTGCCTTCATTTTTACCAGATTTTTTTACCAGATATCTTAAGAAAACAGAGATAGTTTTGTCTCTGCCTTTATCATCTAGCCTTGACGATCATGCAGTGCATTCAAATACTGATATGTGAGGATTAATAAATGTACATATTTATGAATGTGTTGTTGGACGTTGAACTCATGAAGTCATTCTATTCTACAGTTTAGAGAAAACTATTGGAAGTGGCCTACTTACTTAATTTAATAGGGTTAGAGGCTTGATTTTTAAAATGTAATTTTTTATCTGTATTATTTTATTTTTGCCTGTATATTTCCTGTCTTTCAGAATAAATATCATCATATTTCATCCATATTGTGCGTGAAATACCGTAATGGCACTGTAGCAATCACTTATTTTCTAAAATGAAGATTCCAAACGAGCGTACACAGGTTGAGTGGTGGTATGCAGAAACGAAATCCATTATTTGAATGCATCGAAACTTTCGTCGTGCATTACATTACATGAAGCTCCTCCGAAAACCAAGACTATAAAGAAATGGCGTGAACAGTTCCTGGCGACCGGCAGTGTTTTGAAAGGATTTGGTTCTTACCACGTGGTAGTTGATAAACTCCGCATACAGGAAGAGGCTGTAAAAAATGTGCGGAGGACGTTCGAAAGGAGTGAAAAGACAAATAGCGAGAGAACTTGGTATGAAATGTCAACCGTTCGCAAAGAAAATAGGCCTACTGTCACTGGTAATACGTGGATATGTTGAAGAATTTTGCGTGCCACAGATAGCAGCCTTACTGCCAACAATACTTTCAGCAGAATGGTGCCCCACCATTGGAGCCTTGATGTTCGACAGTTTTTTGTTATTGTCCATGATTCGGAACTAATTGGGTCTCAAAATCTATAAGACATTATGATTATATATACCGCAAGTAATACTTAAGACTGCGCGCTTAAATATACTTTCATTTAGCATAAGCTAACGAAATAACTTAATGTATAAAACAGTGCTTATATTATTTTCATTTAAAATAGGTTTACTTCTAAAATCATGGTAAAATCGAGATTTAGAAAATTGAATTTTTATTTATTTGAAACTACACGCACTTACTGTAGGCCTATACTTACAACGAAGCACCTTTTTATGTAGACTATTTAACTCATGCCCCAAATGGGAGTCAATGACGAATCGCATTTCAATGAATTTTGATTTACAACCGAACACAGTCATTTTCACCTCGATTTATCAGTTTAAGTTTATCACATTAAAATCAAGCCCCTCCTTTTTAACATTCTGAGTAGGCCAGAGCATTATTTTGCAGTGACTGACACTCTAAGAAACAAGGCTACCAGATTGTATAAGCTTATATAGTGTACGAATGCAAACAGATACCGCTTGCGGGATATAATAGAAAAATCAAAGGGAGTTCGATTAGTTTCAGGCAAACAAGAAGTAAACCATACTAAAGCTATTCGTAGTAATTGATTATACCACAATAATAAGAAACCACTGTTTGCACTTTTTAAAACCTGTTAACAGTAAAACTTGTTCAAAGCGGGATCACATGGGACCATTTTTTTTTTTTTTCACTAGACAACATTCCGCATTACAAAACATATTAACCAATCTTAGATTAATATCCAATGTTAGATTCAGCAATTCGACCGGTACTTCATGGGCCAGGTTTACCCATACCAATTCCACCAGATCACATAACAATGATTGAAGAACTTTCTGATGTTCAGGATTTACAGAATGATTCAGATTTTGCGGAAGATGATGCTATACATGAAACTCACTTTCTAACACAGGAGGATTTAAATGATTTGGTTCGGGATCTTAGTTTAAGTAAAAGCAAGGCAGAATTACTTGCTTCAAGATTGAAAGGATGGAAGCTACTGTAGGATGACACCAAAGTAACTTTTTTCCGCAATTGCCAAAAGGAATTTGAGGATTTCTTTTCTAAAGAGAAGGACCTAGTTTTCTGCAATGATGTTGAGAATTTGTTCCAGTCACTGGGTGTTAAGCATAAATCTGAGGATTGGCGTTTATTCATAGACTCCTCGAAAACAAGTTTGAAAGGAGTGTTACTACATAATGGAAACATATATCCATCCAATCCTTTAGCCCATGCAGTTGGTATGAAGGAAAATTACGAGAATATGAAGCTCTTACTATCCGCTATAAAGTATGACAATTTTTCTTGGCAGATATGTGGGGATTTGAAAGTTATAGCCATCTTACTTGGGTTACAGCTTGGCTATATTAAATTTTGCTGCTTCTTGTGCAAGTGGAATAGCAGAGATAGAAGTAATCATTATATTAAAAAGAACTGGCCAAAGAGAGAGTCACTTAATCCAGGACAAGAAAATGTTCTTCACCAACCACTTGTTCGTTCTGAAAAAATCTTATTGCCTCCACTACATATTAAACTAGGCTTGATTAAAAATTTTGTGAAAGCAATGGATCGTGATGGCAGTGCATTTCTCTTCCTCAAAAATAAATTTCCAAGGATCAGCGAAGCCAAATTGAAAGAAGGGATATTTGTTGGCCCTCAAATAAAGGAACTGATGAAAGATATGCAGTTTCAGAACAAGTTAAATATGCAAGAAGCAGCTGCATGGCAATCTTTAAAAAATGTTGTCTCAAATTTTCTGGGGAACTTCAGGTCTGATAACTACAGAGAACTTGTCAATGAGATGATTGAGAGCTACAAGATAATGGGATGTAATATGTCTTTGTAAATTCACTTTCTGCACTCCCATCTTGATTTCTTCCCTGAAAATCTAGGGGCTGTGAGCGACGAACTCGGGGAGCGCTTCAACCAGGACATCGCGGAAATGGAAAGGCGCTATCAGGGTAAATGGTGTCCAAATATGTTAGCAGACTACTGCTGGACACTGAAGAGGGATATTCCTAAAGCGAAGTACAGCCGAAAATCCAATTCACGTACATTTTGGGTGAGCAAATATAATTTCAGCTAAGATAAAATAAATTGTAATGTATAGACACGAAAAATGTTTTTCATGTGATTACTCGAAAACCCTGGATGATGGAAAAGTTCCGTAAACAGATTTGAAATCAGCACAAAAAAGTAAGTTAGAAACACACATTTTCTCCCTTGTAACATCAAAAAGTTCAAATTTTGTTGGCCAGTGTTATAGAGCACCGTATGTGTATTTTTATGTACCTTGGATCAATTGTAGTTTCGCTGCTGTTAGAAAGTGAAGTATAACATGTACGAGCGACTTCGACGGTAACGCGCGAAAAAAAAACACTCGTTTCGTCAGCGTTAAAAATGTCTCTTAGGCGCGTATCTTGAAATTAAAGTATGCAGTTTCGGTTTCCACTCACTAACTATTTTCTTCCACATCTTTTGATTCCCCGCAAATTTCATTCTACACTACATTGTGTATTTTAAAACTGTCCACAACCAACCTGATATGCTTTGATATCGTTATTCCCTAGGGATATAGCAACAGCTAGAGCTTTACTTTGGAGCATCGGACCGGAAATTTGGAGATTTTTTGATCGTGGACTTGTAAAACACCCCCACACTTCGTTGATTTTTTTTCTTTCCTCTTCATTCGACTTTTTTTTGAGTCCATTCATTATTTTCTCTTATGTTTTAAAATCTCATAAACTTGAGTTTATCCACATTTAAATTTAGTCATTCTTTCCCGTACTGAGAGTTTGTTTATCTTCATCTTCAAACACTTTCACTTTTTTCGTTTAATGACAATGATACATACAATTTAGCCATCTTTACCCGTAAATTCAGAACGCTACTTGTGAAAGATACGCACACAATCGGTTTTAGATCTGAAACTAATTTAAGATTTTATAGTGCACTGGTTGTTTGTATGACAGATGTCACACGCCAAATATTTGTTATACCAACCTGTATTTCGCAAAATGTGTGTGCAGTGAGGCCCGAAAAAAAAATCCAGATACAGGTAGAAACTCTACTTCACCCGGCGGTAGGAATAATCACTTATTGTTAATTCGCCTAACGAGAATTCAATGAAGTGGAAACTAATTTATTTCTCTATCTTTCCGCCTTAAACATTTTTTCATGAATTGTGTAGAAATATCCTTCCGTTTCCGCATTGGACATATTCCGTTTTATACAAAATAAATAAGGTAAAATTACTATTATTTTGCCGGGACCAATACATTTGTTCACACTGGACAGATTTCCGCAGTATTCACGTTCCGGATTAAACACGATTTACTGTATTTCCCAGGAATTTACGTTCCAGAAAAATATAATTTACATCATAGGACATCAGAAATTAATTAATAACCTATAATGTTGGTTATAAACAGTTAGATGTGTATTCACGTAGACTTTCACGGCCGGAGTTGCTATGATGATCTTGAAGATTTTCGGCCTACAGCCCGAAAATCTTCAAGATCATCATAGTTAGATGAGTTTTTTTTTCCCCCCACTAGGGTGCATTCTTACAATATTGCGATCCATTGGCAATAAATAATATGATCTGGTTACAGCGATGGACAAATTAAGCATAATAAACGTTTCTCATTTGTTTTCAAACATCGCCGTTTAAATTAAATAAATAAATAAATAAATAAATAAATATGTACATATTTTAAAATAACTATATTTAAATAATGATTTGTGAGTAAACAGCTTAATTTTATTCGTTAAATAGTCCTAAAAATGCCACTCTTGATTTCCAAATTCTCTAGATAAATTCACTCCTCACTTCGTGAGTCGTGAATTTATCGATAATTTGGAAATCACTCGTGGCATTAACTAACTAACTCACTGGCACTGTCGAACCCGCAGGTTCACTGCCGCACGGGCATAAGCTCTTCATACAGCTCTTCATCCTGAGTTAATGTTTTCCAATCATCCCCTGTATAATCCACTTCACTCAAATCATAGTTAATGTTATTCTCCCACCTCATTCTTGGTCTACCAACTGGGCGTTTTCCCTCTGGTTTTCCTACAAGAATCTTCCATGCACGTCTTTCATTCCCCATTTGTGCCATATGTCCTGCCCATCGCAGTCTACGACACTTCTGTTCTCATTATATCTGGCTTCCTATAAAGACCATGTAGTTCACTGTGTCTTTTCCATTCATCTGTATGTTCATCTCTCTTTGGTCCAAAAAATTCCCTAAGTACTTTATTCTCAAATACTTGTAATCTCGCTCGTGGCATTACTTATGACAAATGGATAGATAGTGTTAATCTTATTATTCCGTGTTTCTAAAAATTTTCATTAGCTGATGTTTCTTTTAATATTTCATGCAGTAATGCATAAGCCATACTTATTTGTCCACGTCTGTAGCATAAAATCAGTAGGTTCCGTTTTTAAAGACTCGTTTTAAACCCTAAAACTCATTGTAGGCGAATTTAACGTAAAAGTGTTTATCCATACGTGCCAGATTGTAATTTGTAGGGTGTATCCCGACTATTTACTTGTTCATGTTGGGAATCCTATAAGAAAGTGAATTATTTCAACTCTTGGAGGAACAAAGACCTACGTTTATTGAATTTAAACCTAAAAATCAGATTCACTATCACCTTAGGAGAATAGCTTTTATTAGGCGTAGGCCTATATGTTAAACGTTTTGTTTGGAATTATATGTATATCCCTAAAAGTTCCTACTTACCTGGTTATATTTTATTTTAATTAGTGAAAATATAAAATCTCCACTCTTAAACGTCGTTTAGATAATAAGATTGGCATTGCCTACCTGGATAGCTCAGCGTTAAAACGCTCGCGATTGGAATTGAAGAGTAGGTACAAATTCGGCCCTAATCAATGGACTTTAATTTATAAAATTGATAGTGTGCTAAATTTATAAATATATTATATATATATATATATATATATATATATATATATACCTAAAATCATGGTTTTAATCGAATAGCCGCCCAAAGTTACTTTTTACATGAAAATAAATAAATATTAATGGCGCAACGCAAAGTTTTTACATAGCTAAAAACAACAAATATATTGTGCAGAACACATCCAATATTTTTGCCTTGTCCTCCGGGCCAATAATAACACTTTTCCATGTAAAAATCAACTTTGAAGAAAATGTAGGTACAACCTTGTTCTGGACGGTTATTTAATTATTAAAATTTGCATATAAATGTTAGTAGTTTTAACAATAAAAACTTGAAAAAAAGAAAACTTATCTATAGGTTTTATAGTCCAGCAGTTCCCAAACTTTCATGGAACACTTTTCAGTAGAAGGATAGCTATATCACGGAGCACCAGCTCTTACATAACTATATTATTTGAAATCAAGTATTTAAATTAGCTGATAAAATGTAGAGCTCTATAGATAATTGGAAAACACACTTACGAATGATGGCGAGCAAAAGAATTTCACATTTTTTCAACAATCAATCAGTAGGAGAAGAATGACCACATCTCAGATGGGAAGACTTTTGGGAAGTGGAACGGTCCCATGACTCATGCCGTGAATATAATGATAGTGAAGTGATAACTTTTTGAAGACAGAAAGCAAAAACATTCAGAATTTGGAACTTTAGACACGATTTTCCAAACTCTTGATGGAGCACTATGCATAGATGTTTCGCGGAACACCAACTGCTTTGCGGAGCACAATTGGTAACCGCGTAATGAGAGAGATACAGACCAGGCAGTGTTAGGGCCTACAATCGTCATTATTTCTTCGGAAACTTATTTGATAATGCGGTTATCCTAAAATCAATTAATTTTCGAAGAAAATATTGACGATTTACGTCACTTTCCTCTCTCTAATAAAGTGTATACGTTTAATTACATTTTATCAAAATTTATTGAGAAAAGGCATTCCTTCCTTATTTCATCTCCCAAACCGTTCATTCTTATTTATTACCGGTATGCGCTTTAACAGCCAGTCAAATAGCGTCTAGAAACTTTGGTTTCATCCAGTAGGTTATTAATTGCAGTTGTGCGTCATGTGTTTTGTTTAGAACATACTAATTTTACATTTTTATTTCTCTTATAGATGCTTTAACATCTGAGGTCATATCGCGTATATTTACCTGGTTAATTTTTTTTTTAATTACCGGATATATAAGATAGGTCCCGGTAAGTAAATTCTAACCCAGGGTTTGCCTTAAGGAAAAATAGGAAAAGACCTCAGTCATGTTGGTCGACACCGGTATTTGAACCCGAAACCTTCCGAATACGAGTCTCAAACACTATCGCTTGACCAATTCGCTCGGCAATACTCGGATATAAATTAATTATAGACCTATTATAAACTGATGGTTATAATGCCATTCTTGAAATGGAACTCTAAACCAGGAAATATCCCAGTCAACTTCGGGATATGAACCCGGGACCTCCCGAATACGAGTCTCTAACAGTACAGCTTAACCAACCCACTCGTTAACGCACTGATTTAAATCAGAGAAATCTATTATGAAATTGTGGCTATGATGAAAAGGAACTCTAACCCAGTATATGCCATGAGAAAAACCTGTCAGGTTGGTTGGTACTGAAATTTGAACGTGGGGTCTCCCGAATACTACTTTCTGAGTCAACTCACTTGCTGGGAAGTAGTATTGGAGGTTAGGGATATTCATTTGCCTCTAGATCTAAGTCTCAGATTCAGTCTTGGCAAAGGTTCATAGAATTTTCAGGTGTGGGAAATTTGGGAATGTTTTTTCTTTGGTACTGTGTTACCGAGATGTGTGGCAGATTAAAAAATATTGGATCTATGTAGCAAATGCCTGGCAAAATTCCAAGGCATAGGAGTTAATTTCCTTTACTGTTAGATTTATAGCAGAAATAAGTACCTAACTTTAAACTTATAAAACAAACATTTACATTTATTTTTATCAATTATTACAAAATTCAAACCAATATATTAATTTATTTATACTTATAAATTATTACACATTGACAATATTTTACATTATTAATACTTAGAGGTTTATAAATATATTATAATTTTAATAAAAATAGAGATTACCGTAAATTAATGTCATGAATTGTCTCCATCTTATGGTATGATGTTAAGAAAGTACCAATATCACTTATATTTCTATAGTTCAACAAAATGAATCTTGGTCTTTCACACAACAGCCTTCCATTCAGTTCTCTCTCTGGCATGTAGACTCCAATATCATACCCCCAGGCTTCTCTCAGATTACACTCTGAATCATCAAAGCCAATGTTTCCTAAGTCAACTTATTTCCCTTCTAACTTGAATTTTGGAGATCAAAATCATTTTAATCATTCTTTCTTTATTCATTGTTTCAATATGTCACAACCATCTTGGTTAAGAAAATATAGCATATATTTATTCTATATTTTTCTAAACTCTAGTGAACTAGCCTATGGTTAACACTAATTTTTATTACTGTGTGCATCTTCCTTTTGGAAGGTCAAAACCTTCTCTATCTTCCCACGCTATCCTTCTTTTTAGTTCTTCTCAGTCGTATCCTCTTTCTTGTAAACTTTTCTTCACTTGGTTAATCCATCTTACTTGTGGTCTAGCTTTATACACTGTAGCCTATATTCACTTAATGTTGAATGAACAAATATGAAATTCAAAACCATACTTTCTTCACTTTTTTCTGGTTATCATACCTTAGAATTCCACTACTTCAGAATAATGTATAAAAGTGAGCTTATTTGAATACAGGGTCAATCCATAATCATCTCGTCATCTTTGTAAACTGTAGTTATATAACCCAAAGTTTGCTTCAACTTCACAATTTTCTTTCATTAGGTAATTAGATATCCTTATTCCTTGTTGCTGTGTTTCTATATCTTATTTTTAAAAATATATTAATATTCACTTTTATTGTTATCCCATACTATCCTCTTGATACTCCGACTGCTCGTAAATAATTTTTCTTTCTTAATCATCACTAATCCATTCATAATAGTTCATTAGAGTACATTTATTTTCACTGTACTTGTTATTCATATTCTCAGTGTACTTGAATTTTGTATTTATTTTAATTTTAGATCATATAATTGAACAAAATAATGTTTGGTAAGGAATTTGTGAATGAAGAGGATTTATAATATAGTCAATGTTATTATCACATGTTCACATCCAATAGATCTAATGTTTTCATCTCCTTTTTTTTCTTCTCTGTTTCTGTTCTTTTTTATTTTTTCCTTGATCATCATCATCATCACCAATCTATTCATGATAATCTATTGGCATATATTTATTTTTACTCTACTTGATATTCATGTTCTTTGTGTGGTTGTCTAATATTTTATTTATTTTAATTTTAGATGACATAATTGCACAAAATAAATGATTAATTTAATAATATTAATAATTGAATAATAAATTAATGATTTAGTTTAAACAAAATAAATTGTTCATGAGTCAAGAGGATGTTATGTCATGTTCAATGTTCCTTAATACATGTTTAATCCGATGTGTCTGATGTTTTCTTCTCCACTTTTTTTTCTCTTTTTATTTCTTTTTGTAGCCTTTTTAAGATATTTCCATTGTGTCTTCTTTTGATGTGTTTTCTATTTATCAAATCGTCTTAAGATTTGTAGATCCCAAATCAATTGAAATGTAATTTAACTATTTTGAATCATGGAATATTTATAATTATGTTTTTTTTAATCACATAAAAATTTGTATTCTTGTACCATGAAACAAGAAATTCTAATGATTTTATTAGCAATTTTAGGAAAATTATGTAGACACTGAATACATATTGTCAGTAATTTTAGGAACTTTGATTATTCCATTCATAATTAAATCAGTAAAATCTTATTATAAGGTAATTAATATTCCTGATTCTTATTAAATGTATCTTAAAGGATTTGAAGAACATTATTAGAACAACCAATTTGTACACCTATGTCAAATGCAGTAAATCCATTTATATTTTGAATACTTATCTCAGCTCCTTTGTTCACAAGGAACTCAATCACAGATAATTTTTTTAAGTACACTGCTCTATGTAATGGAGTGTTCCCTTGAAGATTCTTAATATTCATGTTTGCACTTAATTCAATTAAAAGATTAATTAATTTTATATTGCCTTCAAAGGTGGCAATATGCAAAGGAGTATTTCCTTCTGCATCAGCAGTATTAACATCCACTCCAGCATTAATTAAAGTTACTACAATGTTTTCAAGATCAGATCTCACAGCTTTTATTAAGGGAGAGTCACCCTTAGAATCCCTTACATTTAAATCAAGATAACCTGTAGTTATAGACCTATCTGTTAATATTTTAATTATATCTAACCTTTCTTTCTGAACAGTTTGATGCAAGATTGAATTGCCATATCTATCAACAGCATTAATATCAGAACCAGCTTCAATTAAGAGTTTGATGACTTCCAAATTCCCCTTTTCTACTGCTAACTGCAATGCAGAATTCTGTTCACGGTTTTTTATTTGAACATCACTTCCATTATTTATCAGACAGCGTACTGCATGCTCCTTTCCTTGATGAGAAGCAAGGTGTAAGGGTGTATTTCCTTGAATATTAAGTGCATTAATGTCTGCCTGATATTCAAGCAAGTCTTTCATTACACTTATATTACCTTTTAATGAAGACAGATGTAGTGCAGTATTACCATAATTATTCAATTTATTAACGTTAGCCCCCTTCTTCAATAAAAATACCGCAGCATCTGCCTTGCTATGAAGTGAAGCAAGATGAAGTGGTGTATCTCCTCCCACCGTGATCACATCCACTTCTGGTATCACTTGGTATAGATAGTCTAACATGAGAACATCTCCTTTCATTGCAGCTAAGTGTAAAGGATGACGATTGTCTTTATCTCTAACTGTCAAACATTGTCTATATTTTCCTAAAACATACTTTACCAAAGTAGTATGTCCTTCCCATATTGCACAATCAAGAGGACTGTCACCGTTTTTATTACGAATGCTATTATTGATTTTTCTCTCTAGAAGATAACTCACTGATGCAAGGTCATTTCTTCTGCATGCAATGTGGAAAGGTGTTTCACCGAGTTTGTTATAAGAATTTACATCTGCATGATTGTTTAGAAGTATTCTTACAATCTCACTGTGACCTCCTCTAACAGCTTCATGTAAGCATGTATCTCCACTTTTATTATGTATAGCTACATCTGCCCCTCTCTCTATTAACAATATAACTGATTCAATTTTGCCTTGTCTGCTTGCCAGATGTAATGGGGTGCTATTATCCCAATTTCTATTATTGACTTGTGCTCCATGATCAAGTAGAAATTCAAGAAGTGTCATATGACAGTTTTCAGAAGCAATATGTACAAGCCCATATTGTTGATGAGAATATCTACTAGAATGAAGAGGCATATTGATGTCATTTCCTGCATCTAAGATGAAAGCTATTATGTGAACATATCCATTCATAGCAGCCTCAGTTAATGTCTCCTGTAAAAAGAGTGGGTTACAGAGTTTATTATTTGTGAATGTCATATCAGCAATATCTGAATTATTTGCTTCTAGCAATTTTTCAATTATGGGCCAATTTCCAACTCTGTCTGCATAGGACAAGGCTGTCCAATTTAAAACTGAATCTCTAATGGAAACGTCTATTTCATTGTCTAGTAAAATTGATATAATTTCAACACATTTATTAATGTTGACAGAATCATTCTCCAAATGGCGTTTTCCTTGAATTGTAGCCAAATGTAATACAGATCTACCACCTAAATCAAGAGAATTCAATTCAGATCTATCAGCACTCAAAAGAATTTTCTCTAATTTTTCAGTATCTTGATTTAATACCGCAATATGGAGTTCATTATTCTTAGCAAGTATGCGATCAAAAATATCCCACATTGATTGAAAATCATCTTCAAAATATGTTTCTTCAACCATTAATGTGTGATACTTATAGTTTTCTGTGAACCATTTTGCTATTATGTAATCTTGCAATTCTTGATGTAGGAAAAGAAATTGATTTACTCTGTTCTTAACTTCTTTGAGCTCCCCAGTGATTTTATTCAGAAATTCAATTACAGTGTGTTTCATTTGATTCTTAGAAAACATTGTTAACATAGCACTGTTTATTAATTCTTGGTAGAATTTGCATTTCAGATCATTTTGCATGTCATTTGAACTAGCATTACTGTTTAATTGATATTGCAATTCAAGAAATCTTTCATAAATTTCAAAAATATTAATATGTTGCAATATAGAGATATCTTGGGTTGTAAGAAATTCACTCAATTCTTTTTCAAAAGTGGAAGCAAGCATCCTGATGTGTTGTGGTGTCAAAGATAGATTATTAAATGATTTTTCGATAGAATTTAAAATTAGAGTAGCAAATTTTGTGTAGACTTCAGTGTTTACATTTTCATATTTGGATTTCCAAATATGTACTAATAAACCTAGTAATTCTTCTTTGTCTAGAGGCTGGAGATGCAAAGCAAATGTAGACAAAATGTTTTCTAGGTTTTCTTGGACACATTTATGAGCTGCTATCACAAGCTTTTTTATCTTCATGGTTTTCAGGATATTAAACAAGCCTTGTATCTTATCTCGATGTTTGAAGTTTATCTCATCAAGTAACAAAATCACATTCCCTGTTATCTCTAAGCTGTGTTGAAGCAGAAGTCTTTCGATCAATGAACTTGATTCTGTTTGCACAGTAGATAGCAGGAACTCATTCACATAATTCTTGGTTAAGTTGTGATTCTCTCTTTGTCTCAGAAGTTCATTAGCATTTATTCTTATAATCCATGATGAAGGATCTGCATTCTTTAAATCATTTGCGAAATTCACCAAAGAAATTGTTTTACCTTCACCATTATTACCTGTCAGTATTATTATTCTGTCTTCCAAGGATGATATTGAAGAGATATTCTCGGTTTTTTCTGCATCTATATAATGCCTTATAACATCTATATTGCCTTTAGATTGTTTCCAAATTAAACTATCGCCTTTCTTCTCAATCCAGTGAATTGCTTTGACATTTCTTGCCATTTCACATAAATCATTATATTCAGATTCTGCAGAATTTTCACAAAGTAAAATAAATCTCCACCCAGCATTATCTATACCAGAAGTATTGTCATGTTGGCTAATCCATTCTTCTGGTGGAATTAATTCTTTAAATTCCAATTTTGTCATTCCACTGACTGCAAAAGCTGTTGGTAACCTACTAGATTTGTGCCTGAAAATATCACGTTTAACATATATTTTCCTAAAATATTTTCGAGGTGTACAGTAACTATCTTCTTCAGGATTTGGAATTCCTATTATAGGTTTAATTCTTTTTTTAAATGAATATTTAATATGTTGTAACACTAACTCTGTCTGTGGGTAAATTGTTTCACCTAGTAATGATGATATAGTGACATACTTTCCTTGAAAAATAACAATTTCTTCAAGAATATCTGAATATTGAAAATTTATAAGTTTATTTTGTTTGTGCATCATTGGATAATCAACATAGTCTTGGTCTTCTACATTGAGATCTAATAATGAAACCTCACCTTTATCTAATAGAATATCTTTACGTTTCATTGAGGGTGAATCTAGTTCATCTTGAGATATTAATGTCATGGTCAGATATTGATTTCCTCTATTGATAATTTCCGATTTTTCAAAAATTTCATTCAGATCTTCTTGAGGGATGGTATCACTGGTTATGTCACTGCCACTCACACTCATATGTCTCTCTACATCAATCACATTTGTTTCATTTACACCATCCAAGAGAAATCTACTAAAAGTTTCATCTGTTATTGTCTCTGTACTCTCGTTCTCTGCAACCTGAAACAACATAGAAAATAAAAATATTATCATTAATATTCCTAACACTAAGAAATTGGGACTGGTAGTAAACATCAATAAAACTAGATATATGATCACACATAGAAATATATTATATAATGGAAATGGACAGCTAGTAACAAATGAGGAAAATTTTGAATATGTGACTAAATTCAAATACTTACTTACTTACTCACTGGCACTATCGAACCCATAGGTTCATGGCCGCACGGACATAAGCTCTCCATACATCCCTATCCTGAGCTAATGCTTTCCAATCATTCTCTGTATAATCTACTTCCCTCAAATCATAGTTAATGTTATTCTCTCATCTCATTCTTGGTCTACCAACTGGGTGTGTTCCCTCTGGCTTCCCTACAAGAAGCTTCCATGCAAGTCTTTCATTCCCCATACGTGCAACATGTCCTGCCCATCGCAGTCTACGAGACGTAACTGTTCTTATTATATCTGGCTTCCTGTAAAGACCATGTAGTTCATTGTTATGTAGTCTTCTCCATTCACCTGTCTGTTCATCTCTCTTTGGTCCAAAAATTTTCCTAAGTACTTTATTCTCAAATACTTGTAATCTCCTTTTCTCCCTTAAAGTAAGAGTCCATGTTTCGCACCCATATAATATAACTGGTAGAATAATAGTTGTATATATTTTCAGCTTAACGTTTTTTGAAAGGAGTTGGGACATCCAGAGTCTCTGCAATGCATAATAGCACGCATTTCCAGAATTGAGCCTATGTTTAATTTCTTTGTGCATCTCATTCCTATTTGTGATTATTGTTCCTAGGTATTTGAATTCAGCCACTTCCTCAAAATTTCCCTCATTTGTCATTAACTGTCCATTTCCATTATATAATGTATTTCTACGTGTGACCATATACTTAGTTTTATTGATATTTACTTCCAGTCCTAATTTCTTAGTGTTACTCAATAGTGTGTGCGTGTTGTCCTTTAGTATCTCCTCACTATCAGCCAACAATATACATCATCAGCATAAACTAACAGTTTATTAATACCATTCAGTTGTAAGCCGTCCTCATTCTTCTAAAGATTTAATGGCATGCTCTAGTACAAAATTAAAGAGTAGAGGAGATACGTGAATCTCCAGGGCTCAACCCATTCTGGATTTCACAAGTGTCCGAAAACTGTTTGCCTAAACACACCCTAACTCTTTGTGCGCCATTAGGCACATTTGTATAAGTATAACTAACTTTTTAGGACTTCCGAACTCCAGCAGGATACGATATAACGTCTCCCTCTTAATTGAATCATATGCGTTTTTGAAGTCTACATATAGTTGAGGTACCAGTACCCATTATATTCCCATTTCTTTTCTAAAATCTGTCTTATACTAAAAATCTGATCTGTTGTAGACCTGTTTATTCTAAATGCACATTGATGATCTCCTAGGACAAATGTCATCAATATAGGGAGTCAGGCTGCTTACTAATATATTTGTTAGAATTTTGTACGAAGTTGAAAGTAATGAGATGCCCCTGTAGTTGTTGCAATCAGTTTTATCTCCTTTCTTATATATTGGTACGATAATTGATTCCTTCCATTCATCTGGAAGAGCTTCTTTTTCCCAAATCGTACTAAGCAACCAGCGTATCTTGTCCATCAATTTTTCTCCCCCTGATTTTATCAGTTCTGCTGGGATCTCATCTGAACCTGATGCTTTATACATCTTCAATTTTTCAATTACCATTTCAACCTCTAATGCACTTTGGCTCTGTGACTAGCATTTCTGCTGTCTGTAAATTATCCTCCTCAATGTCCTGTTCTGTATGTACATTTAATAGCTGATTAAAGTAAATTTTCCATCTATTTAATATACTCCTGGAATCTGCAATCATATCCCCATTTTCATTCCGAATTATGTTTGTTCTAGCCTGAAACCCTTTCTTCTCTATACTAATTCCCTGATATAATTCTCTAATGTTCAAATTCAAAAACTTAGGAACAATAATTACAAATAGGAATGAGATGCACAAATAAATTAAACATAGGCTCAATTCTGGAAATGCGTGCTATTATGCATTACAGGGACTATTGTCATCCCAACTTTACCCAAAAAATGTTACATTGAAAATATATAAAACTGTCATTCTCCCAGTTAAATTATATGGATGTGAAACTTGGATTCTTCCTTTAAGGGAGGAGAAAAGATTACAAGTATTTGAGAATAAAATTCTTAGGAAAATTTTGGACCAAAGAGAGATGAACAGACAGGTGAATGGAGAAGACTACATAGAGTAACAGTGAGCAACAATTTTTATAGTAAGCCAGATATAATAAGAACAGTTAAGTCTCATAGACTGCAATAGGCAGGATATGTGGTAAAAATGGGAAATGAAAGAGGGGCATGGAAGCTTCTTGTAGGAAAATCAGAGGGAAAATATCTAGTTGGTAGACCAAGAATGAGGTGGGAGAATAACATTACCCATGATTTGAGGGAAGTATAGATTATACAGGGGATGATTGAAAAACATTTGTTCAGGATAGACATGAATGGATAGCTTATATCTGTGCAGCCTCAAAACCTATGGGTTCGATAGTGCCAGTGAGTTAGTTATTGTTAATATTCCACCACACTCATAAGCAGGGAACGGAAGTTCATGCATTTGCATATTTGTTCTCTCTCGTTGTGCAAATATGCCGAAAGGTTATCCTACACAAATCACAAATCAGAAGAATGCAATAATATTGCTTTTATTGTGCATAAAAGTGCATATTTTACCTTTATTTATAAATGCATCATATTTTAACATTTATGCAGGGAAGCTGCATATTTGGTATATTTTTGGTATATTTATTTGTATTTTTCAAATATTTAAAGGTTTTTAAATTCTAAAATTTCATTAATTTAAATTAAATAGTTAAGTAAAAAATGTAACGTAGTAAATATGATTAATGTATGTTTATGAATTTTGTTTAACGATGAATGGCACACCCATTGGGAGCCCCTCAACTTTGTGAGGTGACATCAATTTTTCACATGGTCCGTTGGTGAATCCCCATATGTATTCCACGTGCAGCGAAGGTCAACAGTAACGCGCTTTTTACGCATCGGACTCACTAGCAGTTGTGTCTTTGTTCATTGAATAAGTGTCTAGTTTTTGTGTGTGGTGAAGTGGATGTAAACTGTTAAGGGGGCTTTCTATACCACTATTAAATCATGCCCAAAGTTAATTTAAGTAATTCAGGTAGACTTAAATCATTTGTAAATTAATTTCATAATGAGTTTCTTTCCACGGATAATAGAATTTTATTTTGTAAAGCATGTGAGAAAAAAGTAGGCAGTGAGAAATGGTTTCAAGTGTTGCAATATATAAACACATCCAAACATAAGGAATTAGTAATTAAAAAACGTGAAACGGAAAATAATCCAAAGCAAAAACAACTTGCGGAGTGTTTAGGTAGTAGGTTAACTCAATTTTTTTCAGACTTGTGTGAAGTTTTTATAGCGTGTAATATTCCTCTCTTTAAACTCAATAATCCAACGCTAAGAAATTTTCTTCAGAAATACACCAACGAACACGTACCAGATGAAACTACTTTATGAAAAACATAAATATGTAAGCCAGTGTTACAACAGTGTAATATCAAATATTCAGAATACTCTTAGGAATCAATTTGTATGGATTAGTGTTGATGAAACGACGGATTGTGAAGGTCGTTACATAGCGAATTTTATAGTTGGAGCCCTTTGTAAAGAAAATCCCACAACTCCGTATCTTCTGAATGTTGCAGTGTTAGAAATTACTAACAATGTAACAATTACTCAGTTTGTTATTGATTCGCTGAAACTATTGTGGCCTGATGGCATTAAGTACGATAATGTGCTCCTCTTGATAAGGGACTCTGCGAGTTATATGATAAAATCAGGTACAACACTGAAAGGTATTTTCGCTCATATGATTCACTTAACATGTCTTGCACACGGCCTTTATCATATATCCAGAGTTCAAATGTTCAGAACAATAGCGCCTGACGTTCCCCTCCCACCACAGCCAAGTTTAACCCGTTGGGGCACATGGCTGGAAGCTGCTCTATACTATTTAGAACATTTTTCTAAAATTAAAGAAATTATAAATATTTTTGATTTTCTATCGAATTAGCACAGAAAACTGTATCGGACAATGAATTAAAAAGCAACCTTGTATTCATATAATCTCATTTTCATTTTATTCCTAAAGCAATTAGGTCATTGGAAGCAGTTGATATTCTTTTACTGCAGTCTTTAGCAGATTTCGATAGAATGATCTCCAGTTTAATATCAGTTCCGGGACATGTAGGAGATATAGTGAAAGAAAAAACAGAAAATATTCTTTCCAAAAACCCTGGCTATTATAAACTTGCAGAAATTTGAGATATTCTCGAAGGAAAAACACCAAACAAACCAACAAAATTATCTATAGAACAGCTCACAGTTTTTTTGCAAGCCCCTCTTACTTCTTGCGACGTAGAACGAAGTTTTTCGCGCTACAAAGCTATGCTGAGAGACAACAGGCGAAGATTTACAACAGAAAACATACGTCACTGGTTAGTTGTGAACTGCAACAGTAGTAATGGAGCATTCAGCAATGAGGCAAGCACTTCAAAATCCAGACTAAACGTAAGTTACCTATAAACCTATAATGTATTATTCTGTTAAAATAATCTCAGATGGTTTATGCATATTTTGTATCATATTTAGCTATTTTTACAGCATATTTTGTGGCATATTTAGCTATTTTTTATGGCATAAATGCATACATATTCTTCATGTTTTTAGGGCATGAACTTCCGTTCCCTGCTCATAAGTTATATTATATTTTTGATTGAAATGAATGTATGGTTTCTTCCTTTAAGGGATGAAAAAATTATCAGTATTTTAAAATATAGATAATGTCTTGACAATGGATTCTGCAGTTTTAAAAATATTTAATAATATCCTTAAAGGAAATGGATGATATGCTACAAGTGACATACACCATTTTTTTATGGATTTACAAGATTATAAAAAAAGTTAAATATGCCCAAATAGAGGCTAACAATTGGTGGAAATGGAAACATTTATTATGTATTCCTGAAAAAAGTGTTTTTATTTAATTATTGTCAATTTAATTATTTTCAATAACAGAAGAACTTAATTTATGATACTTACATTTTCATTTATAATGGAGTTCTCATTTTTGGATATAATTGGTAGTCGCTCAAACTCTTCTAATAGAAGCTCAAGAATTTCTTGTTTTTCTTCATCATCATTAATGTTGGTGTCATCTATATTCTCTGCTTCTTCAGCTTCTTCAAATGCCTCATCCTCCTTGCTAATAATGTCACTTTCAAACACTGAAGCATCTTCACTTCCTAAGTGGGTTTCTTCAATATCAGAAATAACCTCAATATTGTCATCTTCTTGTGAAGTACACAAATATCCTGGTTCATGCTGCTCCAAAATCTGAGTCTTCAAATCTAATTCAATCCTTTGTCTAGCTTGGATTTCGTCTTGGAGTAGTAGTTCAACTTCTTGTCTTTCTTTTATCTCTTTCATGAGTTTCTTATGCAACTCCAGCTTTTGTTTCACTTCATCGTCTAACTGCTGTGATATCTCCTCACACTTAATTTTTTCCTGCTCTAATGCATGTTGTAACTGTCGTCTTTGTATCTCTTGTTCTTGATTTAATTCATCAAATTCTTTCCTTGCAGACTCCATTTCCAGTATTTTAAGTCTTAATTCTTGCTCCAATTGTTGTCGCTTTTCTGTTTCCTCTTGAAAGTTTACGTTTAAAATTTTTTGCTCATTTAGTTGTTTCTCCAACTCTTTTTCTAGTTGCTTTCTTCTTTTAAACTCTTTATTTAATTTACCAACTTGATCTTCAGTGCTGTATAATTTATTGTTTTGTTTGAGTGTTTCTGTTTGTTGAATCAATGTTTCTTTCTCTGATATTACAACAATAAGTTTTTCTTGAAGCTCTTTACATATTCTTTCTGCTTCATTCACACCTTTTTCTTTCTCTTTTGTCACCTGTTCTATTTGTTCTTCAAGAAATTTCTTTTGTTGTACTTCTTGATCAAGTTTTTCTTTCAAATCACTATACATTGTTTTAATATCTTCTATACACTGATTTTTCTCTTTCTTAATCTGTTCAATTTGTGTTTGAAGAAGTTTTTGTTGTTCTAACTCTTGCACTAACTGAATTTTAATTCTGTTTGTTTCTGCTGTAATAATTTGTTCTTTTTCCGTTTTTACCTGCTCAACCTGTTGCTCTAGACATCTTTTTTCTTCAACCAGCTTTTGATACAATTCATCATGTAACTGTCTTGATTGTTCAAGTGTTCGACGATGTTCAGAAATTGTGTCTTCATAACATTTTCTTTCATCTTTACGTTGCTTCACTTCCCTTTCTAGTTGCATGTTTAAATGCTCAACTTGTTGTTTAAGAAGCTTAATTGCCAAATCTGCTTCACTTTCCTTCTCCTTTGTATCTGGCGACATCTGAAAATAAAAGTAAGAATGATACAATTTGTTGTGTTCCATTGAGTTTTTAATTTCAGTACAAATGTGCATTCCCTGTAATATTTATTACCAATTAATCAATTTTCACGCTTACTTAAATCACTTCTGTGGCTGATAACCAAAATTGTATATTATTCTGTGTCTCTATCTATTTATATTGTTGAGCCATAGCCTCTCCTAGGTAAGGAGTTACTAGACCAATAATACCTTACTTGCTCATAGATGTCATGAATGGCATGCGGTCAACACACCAACCCAATGAGACATCTAACAGTAACAGTATTACTAGGATGTTTGAGGTCGATAAATTTTGCTTAGAGGCCTTTTTATTCAGGCTTAAGGATCTTTTATGAGCCTGAATATCTTCAGACTCAGGACCCATGGCTTAAAGTTCCTCGTGGAGGACTTGCTCCTTGGATTTTTCCGTTCTAAAAAATCCATCAATCTTGGCTGAGTTTGAACCTGCGATCCTCGGAACTAGAGGCAAAGAGCATAACCACTTGTCCATCGCGGCTGACATTCTGTGTCTCTAGGCATCCTCAACTGTATATCACTTCTATTAAGAAATTTCTCCGCTAATATACTTTTAATGTGGGGCACGCCATAGCGTAGTGGTTAAGGCACAAACCGGAGGGTCGAGGGTTCAAGTCCCGTTGGGGTCAGGATTTTTAAACTGACCCAAACCCTCTGGCGGCACTATGGCCCTGAGGTCGACTCAGCCTCTAACGGAAATGAGTATCAGACGCTTGTTCTGGGGTAAAGGCGGCCGTCACGCAGGGGCTGACAACCCGGCTGACATCAAGTGCCGATTGTCTAGAAAAAGTGGGAGCCTTAACCTCCTACTACCCCAAGGGCCTCCTGGGGCCTGTTGTGGGATCACTTTACTTTTACTTTACTAATATACTTTTAATGTGATTTTATTTAAGAAGAAAAAGGGATTGAGCAATAGTCAACAGATAGGTGGTAACAAGAATCCTAAATTTTATTAGACTGTTTAGCTCATGCCCCAAATTGGAGTCAATGACCAATTATGTTTCAATGAATTTTGTTTTACAACCAATGATAGTTGTGTTTCACCTCACTATTTATAGAATTCTGTTTATTAAAATAAAGAAAGCTGCTCCTTTTTAATATTCTAAACATTATTTTGCAGTGACTGACTCTCTAACAAATACGTTGAATAATGAACAGAGTCCTTTGAACTACACATTTGATAATTGTGTTTTTAAATAATGATTTTACTGAGTTGTTTCCTAAAAAATAAGTTAATAACCTATAATGTTGGTTATAATAAGCAGTTTGATATGTTTCATTTTTTTCTCCACCAGGGTGTATTCTTACAATATTGGAATCCTATTTGGCAATAAATAATATGATCAAGTTGCAGTGAATAAATATAATCACACATTTCTAATTTGTTTTCAAACATCAGCATTTACATTAAATACCGGTATATAAATATTTTAAAATACCAGTAACTATATTTAAATAGTAATTTCTTAGTGAATAGCTTCATTTTATTCATTAATAGTTCTAACAAATGCAACTCTTGATTTCCAAATCCTCTAGATAAATTAGAAATCACTCATGGCCTTACTTATGAAAATGTAGGCTATACTGAAAGTAAACAATAAGGTTAATAATAATGAAAATAGTAATAATAATTTATTTATTTATTCATATACAAATTTTCAATGTTTGCTCATCTTTCTATGCCTGAAGTTTTATTTTCTTTCTCCATTTGTCTCTATCCATCCACTACATTTCCTCCAGTTCTCTTGTTCTCATTCCATTTCTTATTTCTTGCATCCATGAGTTTCGAGGTCTTCCTTTCCTTCTTCTTCCAAGTGGAAACCATTCCAATGTTTTTCTGGGTAACCTTTCTTCTTGCATTTGTCGTACGTGCCCATACCAATTAATTTGCTTATATCTTATATAATGTACTATTGAATATCTAACACTCATTTTTTCTCATATGACAGTATTTCTTATTTTTTTCTAATTTTGAACATCTTGCTGCTCTCCTTATGAAATCCATTTCCATTGACATAAGTTTTTGTTCGAAGTTTTTGTTGAATTTCCAAACTTCTGCTCCATATGTGACAGTACTTCTGATTGTTGAATTACATATTTGAAACTTATTTTTTCTGGTTATATGTCTGTTCATAAGACTCATTTATTATTGCTGTTATTGCTCTATCTTTATTTTATTTATTCTGTTCTTAATATTACTTTCTTGTTTCTCCTCTTTAGTCACTTTTATTCCCTGATACTCAAATTCTTCACATCCCCTATATACCCCTTCTGATCTTCTAATATTAAATGTTCGCTTTCTGCTCCACATCCCATATAAAATGTTTATACATGTACTGTAAAACTTGTTTAATCCAGAACATAAATAATGGGGAAATCTGTCCAATGTGAATAAATTTATAGGTCCCGGCAAAATAATAGTAATTTTACATGTATTTATTTTGTATAAAACGGAATCTGTCAAACATGGAAAGGGAAGGATATTGCTACACAATTGAAGAAAAAATGTTTATAAGGAAAAAGATAGATTAGTTTCCATTTCATTGAATTCAATATAACAATAAGAGATGATTCCTGCCGCCGGGTGAAGTGAAGTTTCTACCTGTGTCTGAAATTTTCTTTCGGCCTGACTGCACACCCATTTTGTGAAATACAGATTCCTTTAACAAATATCTGTGTGTGACATCTGTCTTACAAATAAACAGTGCAGTGTAAAATCTTAAATTAGTTTAAGATCTGAGACTGATTGTGTTTGTATTTTTGACAGGTAGCGTTCTCAATTTACGGAATAAAGATGGCTAAATCCTATATATCATTGTCATTAAAAGAAAAAGTGAAAGTGAATGAAGATAAAGTAAAACAAACTCTCAGTAGGTGAAAATGTCTAAATTTAAATTTGGAAAAACCCAAGTTTATGATAATGAATGAATGGAAGGAAATAGTCAAATGAAGTGGGAGGAAAAATAAAAAAAAGGAATCAAGAAATCAACAAAGTAGTGTGGGAGTGTTTTACAAAACCAGGATCAAAAAATCTCCAAATTTCCGGACCGATGATCTAAAGTCAAGCTCTAGTTGTTGCTATATCCCTAGGAAATAATGATTTCAAGGCATCTTCAGATTGGCTGCACAGTTTTAAAAGTCGACACAATATAGTGTGGAATGAAATTTGTGGGGAATCAAAGGATGTGGACGAAAATATAGTTAGTGAGTGCAAACCGAAACTGCATACTTTAATTTCAGGTTACGCTCCTAAGAGATATTTTTAACGCTTACGAAACAGGACTATTTTTCGCGCGTTACCGTCAAAGTAGCTCATACGTACTATACTTCACTTTCCAACGGCTTTGAACAAGTTTTACTGTATAATAATAATAATAATAATAATAATAATAATAATAATAATAATAATGTTATGAACCGAGCTTATCTCAGCCATAACGTAGCGTAAAAAAGGTATCTATATTCTAAGTGACTTTTGGCCCGAGCGGTTGGCCTTGATTTTGACGGGATAACATCACATTTGTGCACAGAAACACATTAAACCATAAAACAAACATATTTATTTTAAATAAAACATGACATAAAAAATATATTAAAACACAATCAGATAAAACATTTTAATAAAAGAATCTAAAAGTCGCCATGTTGAATCGCGTTGAATTGATTGAAATTTTGATATTACTCAGAGAGAGAGAGAGAGAGGAGAGAGAGAGAGAGAGAGAGAGAGAGAGAGAGAGAGAGAGAGAGAGAGTTCCACTAAATCAACTGTAGATTATTAATCTTTAATTATTAAGTTTGTTCGACCCTTTGCTCTTCTCATTTGATAAAGCATATTTTTAATAATCAGACAATTTATTCTAAAGTTTCTAAATTCAAGAGTTGACCATTTAAAAAAAACATGATCCTTTTTAGGAAGATGCAATCTTTCCCATGAAGCGTCTCCACTCGTCCCATGGGGACCGAAGCGACCACTTCGGTCTCCAACTCCAGTCTGATTTTTTCCCAAAAACTTGCTAGTTTATATACGATAGTTTTTTCCTTTCTCTCCTCTCAAAATCGGTGGAAACCCTATTTTTATTACCTAACCTTTAGAAATAATTCTGGTTCTGTCAGGGCCAAATTGTATAAGATGTTCGTTCACTTATATAATGTGTTAGTCAAAAGGTATAATTGTTTACTGGGTTATATAAGCTTTCGTAAGTGTGTCCCCATAGTTTGAAGCTTACAGGCATAATTGTTTACTTGGTTATATAAACTTTCGTAAGTGTGTCCCCATAGTTTGAAAAACATGTTGATATTAAATCACTTTTTGTCCAGAATATTCTATTTTATTATACATTTTTACTCGTTTTTCATTTCTTAAAAAGCCCTTGTATGAACTTTTAGCATGGTTAATTTGTATTTAAAGGTGAGTATTTATTTCCTATCTTTTGGTAAAATAAACAAGTATATATCGTATATGTAAATGTACATGCCCCCACAGAAGATAAAGATGACAAGATCAAGGATGAGTTCTATGAAGAATTAGAATGCTTATTTGATAGCCTTTCACGATATCATATGAAAATTGTCTTAGGAGATTTTAATGCAAAAGTGGTGCGGGAAGATATATTCAAACCAACAATAGGCAAATTCAGTCTTCATGAAGATAGTAACGACAACGGGGTTAGATTAGTCACATTTGCCACATCAAAGAATCTCATTGTTAAGAGCACAACATTTCAGCATAAGGACATTCATAAATACACCTGGACGTCCCCAGATGGAGAAACTCGGAACCAGATAGATCATGTATTAGTAGATAAACGCTGGCACAGTAGCATCACTGATGTTAGATCAGTTAGAGGGACAGACTGCAATTCGGATCATCATCTGGTCAGAGTGAAAATCAGACAACGGCTATCGCTTATGAGAGGAACAAACGCTAAAGATGAGTATGTAAAATATGAATTAAAAAACTTGAAAAATGATGAAATGCGGCAAGAATACCAAATCAAAATTGCTAATAGATTTGAAGTACTGGAATCTTCAGATGACAATGTGGCAAACGAAGAAGAAACTGATATAAATAAATAATGGGAGGCTATAAGAGATACTATTAAATTGTCAGCATCAGAAAGCATTGGTTGTTTAAAAACGAGGCGAACCAAGAAATGGTTTGATGAGGAATATGCCGACATTGTAAAGAAAAGAAAGCTAGCAAAAATGAAATGGTTACACGAGCCAAATGAGGTAAATTTAGAGCAATTGGGTAGTGTTAGACGGGAAACCACCAAGTTACTAAAGAGTAAAAAGAGGGAATATTTTAGAGAGAAGATTAATGATCTTGAAATGAATGCAAAACATAGGAATATTAGAGAATTATATCAGGGAATTAGTATAGAGAAGAAAGGGTTTCAGGCTAGAACAAACATAATTCGGAATGAAAATGGGGATATGATTGCAGATTCTAGGAGTATATTAAATAGATGGAAAAGTTACTTTAATCAGCTATTAAATGTACATACAGAACAGGACATTGAGGAGGATAAGTTACAGACAGCAGAAATGCTAGTCACAGAGCCAAGTGCATTAGAGGTTGAAATGGCGATTGAAAAATTGAAGATGTATAAAGCATCAGGTTCAGATGAGATCCCAGCAGAACTAATAAAATCAGGGGGAGAAAAATTGATGGACAAGATACGCTGGTTGCTTAGTATGATTTGGGAAAAAGAAGCTCTTCCAGATGAATGGAAGGAATCAATTATCGTACCAATTTATAAGAAAGGAGATAAAACTGATTGCAACAACTACAGGGGCATCTCATTACTTTCAACTTCGTACAAAATTCTAACAAATATATTAGTAAGCAGACTTACTCCCTATATTGATGGCATTCTAGGAGATCATCAATGTGCATTTAGAAGAAGAAACAGGTCTACAACAGATCAGATTTTTAGTATAAGACAGATTTTAGAAAAGAAATGGGAATATAATGGTACTGTACATCAACTATATGTAGACTTCAAAAAAGCATATGATTCAATTAAGAGGGAGAAGTTATATAGTATCCTGCTGGAGTTCGGAATTCCTAAAAAGTTAGTTAGACTTATACGAATGTGTCTAAATGGCTCAAAGAGTAGGGTGCGTGTAGGCAAACAGTTTTCAGACACTTTTGAAATCCAGAATGGGTTGAAGCAAGGAGATGCACTATCTCCTCTACTATTTAATTTTGTACTAGAGAATGCCATTAAATCTTTAGAGAATGAGGAAGGCTTACAGCTGAATGGTATTAATAAGCTGTTAGTTTATGCTGATGATGTAGTACTACTGGCCGATAGCGAGGAGATACTGAAGGCCAACACGCACACACTATTGAGTAACACTAAGAAATTAGGACTGGAAGTAAATATCAATAAAACTAAATATATGGTCGCATGTAGAAATTCAGTATATAATGGAAATGGACAGCTAATGACAAATGAGGGAAATTTTGAGGAAGTGGCTGAATTCAAATACCTAGGAACAATAATCACAAACAGGAATGAGATGCACATAGAAATTAAACATAGGCTCAATTCTGGAAATGCATGCTATTATGCATTGTAGAGACTTTTGATGTCCCAACTCCTTTCAAAAAACGTTAAGCTGAAAATATATACAACTATTATTCTACCAGTTATATTATATGGGTGCGAAACATGGACTCTTACTTTAAAGGAGGAAATGAGATTACGAGTATTTGAGAATAAAGTTCTTAGGAAAATTTTTGGACCAAAGAGAGATGAAGAGACAGGTGAATGGAGAAGACTACATAACAATGAACTACATGGTCTTTATAGGAAGCCAGATATAATAAGAACAGTTAAGTCTCGTAGACTGCGATGGGCTGGACATGTTGCGCATATGGGGAATGAAAGACGTGCATGGAAACTTCTTGTAGGAAAGCCAGAAGGAAAACGCCCAGTTGGTAGACCAAGAATGAGGTGGGAGAACAACATTAACTATGATTTGAGGGAAGTAGATTATACAGAGAATGATTGGAAAGCATTAGCTCAGGATAGGGATGTATGGAGAGCTTATGTCCGCGCGGCCATGAACCTACGGGTTCGATAGTGCCAGTGAGTAAGTAAGTATATATCGTATATGTTTTATAGCTTTTTATCATATTTTGTTATCCTTGCGATTATGCCCTGTCGTAGTCGCAACATATAATAATAATAATAATAATGATAATAATAATAATATTAATAATGATAATAATAATAATAATAATAATAATAATAATAATGATAATAATAATAATAATAATAATAATATAATAAGCACAATTGTCATTGTCTTTATTGTATTTGCCATCATCTACCATGCCTTAGACCAATTCTGGTTTGAAGTTTATGAGAAAAAAATATTTTATGAGGGAGGGGTACCAGCGCTCTGCACAACCATTAACCACTGGGAGGGAGTTGTTTATTCAGGGTTCAATCCTTTATGTCATCACCATGTCTCAAGGAATTCTGCCTACACCTATGTTTACTGGGTATTATCCACTATTGTAACGATTGTTTCTTTCACTCCTCAAACCAAACAAGGACTTATAATTTCTTTTTTGTCTTAAACACCATTGCAGACTTTGCACATTACCCTTGCAAGGGACCCTTCAACCAGGTATTACACACCTGTCAGTGTGCCTTGGAGGTAACGAGGGAAGGAATGCTAATTCCTCTGATGAGGCTCAATAAGGGTCCAACACCTGCTACCTCCAAATAATAATAATAATAATAATAATAATAATAATAATAATAATAATAATAATAATAATCTGCCTTTCAAGTATTAGGCCCAGTGGCCCGTTACGGTCTCCCGACCCATAGATCTTCTGCCTCGAGGAATGTAGTGAAGAATTTGTTTTGGTATTCTGTGACGATCCATGCGCTGAATATGGGCTAGCCAATTGTTTCTGTATTCTTGGAGGTATTCAGATATAGGTACGATTTTTAACTCTCTGGCTATTGTTGAATTTCTTTGGTGGTCTAGAAGGCTATAACCTGCAGTTCGTCGCAGAAATTTCATCTTCGTGGCTGTATTATGACGATCATCCTGAGTTCTGATGGTGCAAGCTTCACTGCCATAACAGATTATGGGTCTGGCGAGAACTTTATAGATTTTCATTCTTATGTGTCTCTGCACTTTTGATGGTTTAAAAACTTGATTGATAATTCTTAAAGCTTTATTATAGTTTTGTATTTTAAAGGATATATCACATTCCTCATTATAAGTTAGATTATACCTGTTACATCAGGATTAGAGTAAATGCTAATCCTCCTTCATGCCTGTCCAGAGGCTATAGGTGGCAGCCCCACCACTGGACTTACTACTTTTCGGCTAGCAACCGACTGGTAAGAAATCAACTTGCGTTCAAGTCTCCAAAGATTCAATAATAATAATAATAATAATAATAATAATAATAATAATAATAATAATAATAATAATAATAATAATAATAATAATAATAATAAATAATAATGTTGATAATGGTGAGAATGATGATAATAATGATAATAATAATACTAATAATAATAATAATAATAATAATAATAAAAGTAATAATAGTAATGATAATAATGGTGACTATTTAACTCATGCCCCAAATGGGAGTCAATGACCAATCACGTTTCAATGATTTCTGTTTTACAACCAATCAGAATCGTGTTTCACCAAATATTTATCAGTGTTATGATTACCATATTAAAGAAAGCTCCTCCTTACAATATTGCGTTCCTTTGGCAATAAATAGTATGATCTGGTTGCAGTGATAAACAAATGAAGCAGTAGAAGCGTACCTATCGTTTCTCATTTGTTTTCAAACATCGCCGTTTACATTAAATATATAAATATTTTAAAATAACTATAGTTAAATAATGATTTGTGAGTAAACAGCTTAATTTTATTCGTTAAATAGTCCTAACAAATGCCACTCTTGATTTCCAAATTCTCTAGATAAATTCACTCCTCACTTCGTGAGTCGTGAATTTATCGATAATTTGGAAATCACTCGTGGCATTACTTATGATAATGATGCTAATGATGAAAATAAAGATAATGATGGTAATGATGATAATGATAATGATTACACAAATAATAATAATAATAATAATAATAATAATAATAATGAGATAATGATGGTTATGATTATGATGATGATGTCAACAATAGAAACAATAATATTTATGAGGAGAAAGAAGACTGATAACAATGAAGATAATAATAAATATAAGTGCAACTTACTAATAATAAAATATAAAAAATTGATATATAAAGTGTTTCCCTATCATAATATTCTGAATTCACTTACCCAAATTATAATTTCCCCAAAGCCATTCCCCCAAATATAAGTGTCCAAAATTCTATTCACCCAAATACACCCTTAATCACATTAGTCTGAAACTTAAAATCCTAATAAAAATAACTCACTCTAATCTTATACTTGCCCTTTCTGTCTAGAATAGTTGATAAATTAAACAAGATTTTGGTTAGGGTTTAATATGAGGATTTAATATTCCGAATAATAATATTTTGGGAATGTATATTTAGAAAAGAGCTTCATTAGAATTCTTTAAGGCAAATATATTTGGTGTAGCGGTTTAGGTATTTATATACATCCTGTTACTGCATGAATATAAATCCCAAACTAATATTTCCTATAACATATATTTTCCTAGTTTAATAAGACTATTAAATAACTAATTAAAAATATCTGGTCCTAGCTATCCTATTTATGACAAATTCACCCCCGTCAAACCTGACAAAGGGGTTTTAAAAAGTCCTTTTCGGGCAGTTAATATAAACCATCTTATTGTTGTTCCTCATGAATTACCTTACTCAGATTTTTTTAACGGATCGTTTCTGCATGTTTCTAAAAATTAATAGTTGAGCGCAAAGTATACATCGTGGTATTAAAAGCAAATGTGTGTCGCTCCTTGACAGGTTGGCAAAACTTAAATTCAATGTCATAGGTTCAAATTAAATAAACATATAAAATACTTGTGTCCCCAGATTCTCCGAAGTGAATTAAAATCTGTAACATCTTAACGAGAATAAGTTCTGCACAGAAGTTTCAGATATAAACTAGGTGGATACAATGAGGACGGGCAAGATGGCGAATGCGAGTGAATGTTGGGTAGTTGGACGATACGTGGATGTAATGAAAACAAAACTTTAGTTTTCAATGTCGCCGCGAACTTTTATTTGATCAAAGGCACCTCCCCTGCATCTCAGATGATTTAGCATGCCGGTACACAAAGTAACTTAGGGGAAATATAATCTAATATGACATCTAAGGGACCTCGGGACACAAATGTGGGATTTTTGCAATAAAATAATACACGATTTAGGGGAATTGGGACCGTAGCAGCGGATATAGTCATTTCACGGGAAATAACTTTAGTAAATATCGACGTATTGTTGGGAGAATTCCTGTGGAACTTTTACTAGATTGGAATGTCCCCACAGCAGCAAAACTAATCCACATAACGGTGTATTAACACATTGGTGACGGGCCATGGAGATCTCCGTGTTTAAATGGCCAGCGCTAGACGACCGGCCGCGGAGATTTCCGTTTTTACGTTTTCTATGGCTTCCCTGCCTCTTCGCTTTGAATGAGGCATGCAATTTTGTTTCATCTCATTGTGAAATAAATTTTAGTTGTTTTTGTACCCCTCTCTTCTCTTTTATGAAATTTCCAACTTTACAGAAAGAGTTGTTTGCAATTATATGACAGACCGCTGGTGAAATATGGAATTTTCGTGCCGGTAGTTAGGCGATTACGGGATACGTGTGTAACCTGTAAATATATGTTGCAGAGCGGAAAAATTAGAGGAAACTCTATTTTGCGTTCTGGAGCCGAATTTAAATCTGTGGCATCATGTCCACCAGGATAATTATTATAATAGTGTGGCTATAGCTGAAGATTTGCTCGAAAGAAAGACGAGAGTCTGTGAAACAATAAGGATTAACAGAGGGCTTCGAAAATCATTTGTGGAAGCAAGAAATAAACTCAAACCAGGAGAAAGTGTATTTTGTAGTAAGGGGGACCTTTTGCTACAAACATCGAAAGATAAAAGAGACGTAAGAATGGTTAGCACATTGCATCAGGCAACACGAGAGTGGGAGGAGTAAAGTTGTAAAAATGCCATATTGAATACTTCAATGTAACAAGTATGTGAAGGGTGTAGACAGGGCTGACCAGTACCTATCATATTACTCCATCCTTAGAAAAACAGTGAAATGGAGCAAGAAAGTTGTATTGTAGCTTCTGAATTGTGCACTCTTTATGCTTTCAGGGTCTATAAATTCAAAATCCTAACAGAAAAATGTCAAAAAGAAGTTTTTTGCTTGAAACAGCCTCTTGTTTGGCAGTCGTGAAATCAGGAACAGATGACAGGGAAGAGGAAGAAATACAGAGAGAAAAGGAAACCACTTCTAGGAGACCACGTCAAGACCCACCAGGGAGGCTGAGACATGAAGAACATAAATTAAGACCAATTGTGATTGGAAAGAAAAAAATAATCCTCTAAACCTTGCCGCGTTTGCAGCAAACACAAGAAAAGAAACAAGCTACATATGCTCTTTTGCACTGTGCCTTTACATAAAGAAAAATATGATGAAAGTTAAAAATTGAATTGTACCTGTTGGTAGGTGCCGTCGTCCTCAACTTTGTTAATATGTTGTATATAAAATGTTACTTGTATTGATAAAGGGAAATGTTTCCAACGCTATCAAACCCTCAATTTCTACTAGAAGGTCTGGTGAGAACACTAATAAAGATTTACTTATGCATTATTGTTATTGACTAAAATATATTGATGTAAAAGTCACACTGTGCTAGCGCGGTTTAAAATTTAAAAGTCCACCTTACTGACAGAAATGTCCGGTCCAGCAGCGGTGGGTGGAACGCACAGCTGTCGGTCACCAATGTGTTAAAATAGATTAGGTTATTGTAGAATCAGGAATCAGGAAATTTTCCACAACATTTATAAGAATTACCCTAAAAGGTGCATAAATTTACAAATCTTAAATGCTTACCCACCGATCAAATCCAAATTTTAATCTTGGCAATACTTATAATGCAAATAGTGGCATAAATAAAATTGGCATTCAGGAAATTGAGTTTATTAGAGTTAATCCGGATAATAATCTATACTTGATTCTCAGCTTCAACCATAATAGTTTATTTAATCTGGCAAAATAAGGCAAAAATAGTTCACTTATATTTAAGCAGGCAATAATTCAATTTATATAATCCCAACCTCAAATGATATAATAAAACATACTTGCTATCTAGTAATAACCGATCATGGGATAAGAGAAAAAAAAATAAAAATTTTACTAGATAACACGATTGACATCTCTAACAGTCCGATAGCAACATGAGTGCTTACCATTTATTAATGGACAAATTTTAAAGGGGAGTACGCCAGTTTTTTTATTTTATTTTAACGAATGCATTAACCTAAAATTGTAAATAAATGTCAGAAATTTAGTAATTAACTTTTTTTTCTTTCTCATAATAGGCAAATCACGGCTCTTCTTTAGAATAATTTACCGTTGATTATTTGAGAGTTTTATTGTGAATTATAAGTCTTCGTATTTATTTAGTAACATTATTAAATATTTTGAATTTTTTAAAACAATTTTTATAACTTTACTTTAGAATTTTTAAGTATTTATTCAAATACACATATTGTGATTGTGACTTGCTATTTTCTCCAGAGAGTATATTATATAGTTGGAACCAGTGGGTTATCGATGGTTGCGATTAATAAGGAATGCAAAAAGGGCATCCACCCTAGGTTAGAGTAATTGAATTAAGTTAAGTGTGAGTTAGTTAGTTAATTTTTAGGTTCGTTACATTTTAAATGTGTCTAAATACATAAAAAAAAACGATAATCGAAACAATTGTGGGCATCACTGGCTCTGTAAACGCTGGCGCGTGCGCACTGGTGTTCTATAGGACTTCGAAAATATTTCACGTCTGTTAAGTGCAGTTTTCATTATATTTAATAGTGAAGAAAACTTAGTGGTTTAACTTAATTAGAATAAGCTCTATCATCATAAATTAAAAATTTTCATTATATAACCCAGATGAAGGTAATACTTTGGGAATGAATAACACGTAGGTAATTATGACTCAACAACTTTGACACCCATAATAATAAATAACTAATACATAATATTAACCATAGGCGTAGCGAGGTGGGTGCATGGGTGTGCACCCCCCTTGGTTTTCGACCAATTAACACTGGATAGAATGAGATTTTATTCTATCCGAAAGTAGGTGTAAAATGTTAAAAATAGATGTAAAAAAATAATAATATTAAGTTCGCCAAACCCAATCGATATGATATATCGATTTATCAAGTACCTGTTCCAGTGGACATAAGCATCGCCAATACAACAGAAAATTCTAGACCCCTATTATGAACGGTTAACGCAATATTCACTTCTCGAATTTCAGCTGAGTTCCTGAGCTTTTTGTTCGATGCCTTTGTGACTTTGAGGCAAAGAAAATGATTGCGGTTGATGTATAAAATGCCAACACTTACAGTGTTTTAGCTGATGAAAGCTGTGACGTTTCTGGAAAGGAGCAATTGTCCATTGGTGCGCGTTCTTTTTCTGAGATTGAATAACATTAAAGAAGAGTTGTTTTCGGCTTTGTTGTACTCAAGAGAATGAACGCCCAATCAATTGCTGCAGAAATTGAGCTTTTTTTTCAAAGAGATAGACATTGACCCGCACTAATATGTCGGCCAGGGCTATGACGGCTGCTCAACAATGGCAAGAAAAGACAACGGGGTCCAGAAACGTCTGCGCGAGTTTATTTCCAAAGGTATTTACTTCCACTGCGCGAGCCACAAAATCAATCTTGTGATAAATTATTTGAATATTGTGCCCGAGGTGAGAAACACGATAGCTACAATTAAGGATAATATAAACTTTTTTTGAGAGTCGCCGTTGAGAAGACGGCAGGTCCGAGCATCCCCATGCTCTGCGAAACACGTTGGTCACAAAAAATATAAAAGTAATGGGATATTTAAGAAATCCTTTTTTGTTATTATGAACGGCCTGAAATTGATTGCCGTAGAAGGAATCGCACGAAGCCGAAAAGTAGCTGATCAGTTGCATGCTGCTGCAAGTTTCATCTTTTGTTTTTTCCTGATAGCAAAATATTCTAGTTATTTGGAACCTGTCGTTAATTCTCTGCAAGCCGTGACTATAGATTTAACTAAATGCATTAAATACATGGTAATAGACATCGCAAAAAAAAAGTGATGAGATCTCCGAAGGCATCATGAAAGAGATGGAGACTATTGCTTCTGAGCTAGGTGTGGAAATCATAGTACCAAAAATAGCCAATAAGTAGACGCATCAAATTATGCACAATGTAATCTCGAAGATTACTTTAAGGTGGCCATCTTAAATCCCTACTTGGACTCTTTTCACATAGCATTGTCAGACAAATTTGGAGAACTTTAAATGCTGCAGCCTAAGAATCTAAAAACATATCTGAAAGATGTTCAATCAACGGCGAGCAAAATTTCATAGTATTTTAAAATCGAGGGCTTGTCCAACAACATTTAACTATAGCACCGTATGTGGATAAAACGAAGTGACAAGGATAAAGAAGGTGATTTCGATAACATCGTGGACGAGTGAAATTTTTTCCCCATCCATCAAAATGCAATGTAATATGCCTGCCTTTACCAAACACTACTGCGTCGATTGAACGCACTTTTAGCATCCTAAGAAGAGTGAAGACATGGTGCCACTCTACAATGACAGAAAATCGTCTTAATGGCTTGTGTATGCTCAGTGTACACAAAACACGTATTCAAATTATACTGAAAAATTCAAATAAAACGTTCTAAAAACTTTTTCTCAAACGAAAAGGCAGGTTGAACTGTGTGTGTAGTTGTACTTTATTGGTAGCTAAAATATAGTTCATAGTTTCAATAAAATTAAGTATAGTAAAAGCTCCTTATTCGCGGGGGATATGTTCCGCAAAATGCCGCAAATACAGAAACAGCGAATATGGATAGAGAATACGTTCCAACATTCCAAAGTAAAATAACAATTATCGCAATAAAATCAATTAATGAGAGATTTTGAACACTTTCTATTAATTATTACTGTCAGACTTAGGCAAGGGCTTAAAGAAGTTAGCTTTTTTTCCTGCTTTTAAATTATCTTTCAATTCAGATTTATACTCAGCTATGGATTCCTTATTTTGTCTTCGGATTTCTTGATGAATCGTACCGTTGATTCATTAACATTAAAACAGCGTCATAGCCTACAGACGCAAACGACTCTCCAACACGTAAACGGTCAAGCATTTGTGTTTTTACTTTAAGCGAAAACACTACTTTTCCCGCTTCGGAACTAATTTTTTTCCCCCTTTTACTCGACTTTATAAATTAGCAACAATGCAGAAGAGACACATGTTATTCAATCAAAATTATTACATCGAATGACAAGTTGAAATATTTTTCCCAGAATTGCCAAGCATGCAAAAATGATCGAAAAAAAATTAACTTATTCCCTTAGCAATTTAGAAGATGGAGTTTATGATACTTGACAAATAGTTGGGTGTCTTAATCGATCTAGAGGAGAGTATTATTACAAAAATTGGGAACCCAATGGCCACACTGAATATACGTCTAATGAAAATTACACAACAATTATTATACTCGGCTGATCGTGACAGTTGACTCAGATGCACACAGGAGGAAACAGAGAGAGAATCTACTGACGGGATCTCTCCCTCTGTGTACCTTGATAGCATATCAGTAGAGTTAGTGACCAGTTGAGATTAGACACACACACACAAGGGATTTGGAATTTGTTTAAATAGTAAATGAACACTAGATCGCTTTAAGGTCCTTCATACTTGGTCCCACACATCACTCGGAACCATATCAAGATAAAAATGAACAAATAGACTGCAACCTAGGTCAATATTGGCTAAATGACGTTAGGTAGTGAATCACTCAGAAATAACACATGAAGCAATCGCACAAGTAGATAACATCAACTTGCCAGGAGAAGTAGAGAGAAAGTTAGGGATTGTGCAAGTCGGGAGGGGAGACACCCCCTTAAGGAATTGTTCTGGAGGCACAGACCTTTCCTTGGTGATCCAGAGGCACGGACGCGTCCTCATGGCGATATAGAGGCACTGGCTCATAAACGTTACCGGGTTGACAATAGCGTAAGAACCATACCGAACAAGAGCACGGATAGTGATACCCGGGATTAGGAAGTGAGGTAAGCAAGAAACGAACCCCGTCTAGGAGAATAGGATCCAATCCACTTCTCGACGCAGTAGTTATTCGGTAAGGCACTAACAGGCTTTCTAATGGAGATACGGTAGAGGAAATTGGATAGGCATCGGAGAATGAGGAATGAACGAAAGCACAGGAGAAATAACGGACACATAAACGAAAGTGACACCCGGTATTAGGAAGTGAGGTGAGCAAGAAACGAACCCCGTCTAGGAGAATAGGATCCAACCCACTTTTCGACGCAGTAGTTGTTCGGTGAGACACCAACAAGCTTTCTAATAGTGATACTGAAGAGGAAAATTCTGAATCAGCAGAACTAAAGGGGGGTAGGAAGGAATCGAGTCACTGTCGACGAGGATGGAAACAATTTGTCATCCCTCCTTGTGGTCGTTGCGCGGAAAAATCCGAGTCACCACGGTGGGAGACAAATTACATTCCTTGTATTCATGGTCGTTGCGCGGTGAATTCGCTAGCCAGTCCGACAGGAGTAGTGCAATGGGAAGCACAAAGAGAGGTAGACAGGGATATAGACTCTGTTGTTGAAGTTGGGATGTCTCTACTTCCGCCTTAAGGCAGATGCCCCTCGAAAGTCGCGACCCAAAGGGGAGGAAAATATCCCAGATTTCTTCTATTTGGAGGCCCGAAGACTGGTCTAGGACCTCCGAGGAACAGGTTAAATGCCAGAAAATCTACCGGTGGTAGGAACAAGCAGGAAGTAAAAACAAGAGATAGAAACAAAGCGCTAAGGAAAGACTTACGCACAGGTAAATATGGTCAAAACGGATAGACAACAAATGCTAGCAAAGGAACATCAGTAACACTAGTGGACTAGAGGGATCAGAGCAATAGTTGGGGGAGCACACACATACACACTATCGTGCGATTGACAAGTAATAAAAGAAGAGAGACAGATTGACCTAGGAAAGGAGATGACATAAAAGGAGAGGTTAAACACATAAGGTGGTGTAGATATGTTGAAGCAACCATAAGCAGTCTAAAGAAATTAGAACCCCCTAGAATACGGAGCAGGGATAGGAAGGAGAAGAAGTTCTGAGTGGAAGGTCAAGTAAATAAAGAACCCCTGGAGTAATACGCGGATAAATGGTTCCAAATGAAAGAAGAAATAACAGCCCCCAATAAAAAATAATAACGTGCATGTAACAAAAATGACGAGAACCCTAGGAGAACCCTTCAGGAATAGCACCTGAACTCTTTCAAACATGGATTACTTGTGACGGTATGTTTTTCTTACGGATTTGGGTTTCGCCGAGCGGAAAAAGGCCGGAGACTCTGACTATAGAGATAGTTGAGATCATTAAATAAATAATTAAATAACTTTATTACTCTGTATTTGAAATTATAAGCAACAAATTAAAATACAATTAAAGACAATTAAACTAGCCTATCTTATATTATATCCTGTTCTTAGCTAGAGAAAGAGAGTCGTTTAAAGACAGTAGGTTGAAACTCTGCCACGTGTCCTGTCTTAGTCATGGACATATTTTAACTTCATTCGTATTCTACACATATTCAACTGTTTCATATTCACAAGCTACAAGTTCTCGAAATTTTACCCCTTTTGATTTCATTTTAGAGCCCCCAAAATCCTATCAAAAATACATGGTGCAGACTTATCTAAAGTTGTTCTGCAGACAGACAGACCTACGTTAATTTCCTGACCAGCCTTTTATTTCTCTCTCTGAAGCCCTAACTGTTAATCTTCTATTCTGAGGTAGTGTTCAACCTACTTACTTTCTTGTTCTAACTTCAGCATAGTTCTATCTCAGATAACTGTACCAGCTTCAAATATAAGTTTGCTATATTCCCCATGGCAGCCTGAGACACTGTCCTAGTACCTGAAAACATTTATATACATCATGCTACTGCATGAATATGAATCCCAAACTAATATTTCCTATAACATGAGGGTTTTGTATTGTTTTCCTAGTTTAATAAGACTATTAAATAACTAATTAAAAATATCTGGTCCTAGTTATCCTATTTATGACATTTGGGTATATTTTAAATATAGGGAGATCGTTTTTATGAGAATGGATATGGGTAAGTGAATTTGTGAAATTCATGAGGAATAAAGAACAATGAGATACAAATTGAACTCTTATTAATATTATTAATGATGCTTCCAAAATTTTGTGACAAATATTTAGTCTTTTTGGGGCTTGCCATAGACAACGTTTTCTGAGGTAATATGATACAATCTGAAAAGCCATGGGTTCAAGTCCCTAATTTTTTTTTGCAGCGCCATTGGCTCTAGGGTCAACTCAACCTCTAATGGAAATGACCATATGCATGTCTTGGGTGTAAAGGAGGCTATCAAGTAGGGATGACCAGCTTGTGTAAAGGCCTGACAAGGTATGTGATTGGTTCACTTTATCTTATTTCTTATGAGTTCATTCCGGTAACACCTTGAAATGTTTCTTTGCCTACCACAAGAATCTATCCCACTCTAAACATGGTCTTAACAGAAATTCTTTTTTCCCCTCAAACTCCAAAATTATAAGTACAGGATTAGCGATTCTGAATTAGTGTATTTCAATTGAATTATTTTTAAATCCATAGTTGAAAATTTGGAACTTTTTTTTCTGTTCCTTCACAATTTAAACCTATTTTTCAGGGGACAGGTATGACTTTTATTAAGGTCTACTCAGAAGCCGAATTAATTTCTTGATGAATCCTAATAATGAAATCAAAATAAAAGTCTTCTTTATTTGGCTGTTGGACATGAGCTTCGTCTTAACTGCATTTTGCTATGTGACTACATGTTAAATAAAATAAAGGAGCTGTGGATAGTTAATATTTTAAATGTCATATAGTTATTATTGGTATAATGAATTTACTTAGGTTGTAACTTTAATAGTGGCAACTATTTGTTTATTACTAGTGTATGAGTGATAGACCATGAAACTTCTACAGTCCTTCAATGAAGTACCCACATTGTCTAAAACTCGTTTCCAGCGATGTGGAAGTCGTAGTATCCCTATAGTAGCTCCTGTTCTATTGATGTTTCTGACAGACCACCTTTAATGTCAGCAGAATTTGGAGAACAGTCTGGAATCGAATGTCAGAAATGGTTCCTTCATCTTAGGGATCAAATCATTAGCACTGGGGCTTAAGTCCAGTGAATGTGATGAATGGAAAAGCACTTCCCACCCCCCAGAGACGGTACAGCTATAACCCACCCCACCACAGTCTGTTGTGACTACGACAGGGCATAACCGCAATGATAATAAATATATGATAAAATACCTATAAAACATATACGATATATACTTGTTTATTATACAAGAAGATAGGAAATAAATAATCGCCTTTATAATGCTGATTGGAGTCATACTCAAAGTTCATACAAGGGTTTTTTAAATAAAAACGAGCAAAAAAATTATAATAGAGTATCTTGGACCAAAGGTGATTTCATATCAACATGTTTTTCAAACTATAGGGACACACTTACGAAAGCTTATATAACCCAGTAAACAATTATGACTGGGGACACCCTTACGAAAGCTTATATAACCCAGTAAACAATTATACCTTTCGACTAACATATTATATAAGGAACAAACATCTTATACAATTTAGCCCTGACAGAACCAGAATTATTGCTAAAGTTTAGGTAATAAAAATACGGTTTCCATGGATTTCGAGAGTAGAGAAAGGAAAAAACTGTCGTATATAAACTAGCGAGTTTTTGGGAAAAAATCAGACTGGAGTCGGGGACCGAAGTGATAGCTTCGGTCGCCATGGGACGAGTGGATACGCTTCATGGGTAAGATTGCAACTTCCTAATATTTTCATCCTAAAAAGGATAATGTTTTTTTTCTTAAAATGGCCAATTCTTGAATTTAGAAACTTTAGAATAAATTGTCTGATTATTAAAAATATGCTTTATCATTGAGAAGACAAAAGAGTCGAACAAACTTGATAATTAAAGATTAATAATCTACAGTTGATTTAGTGGAACTCTCTCTGAGTAATATCAAGATTTCAATCAATTCGGCGCGATTTAACATGGCGACTTTTAGTCTCCTTTATTAAAATGTTTTGTCTGATTTTGTTTTAATATATTTTTATGTCATGTTTTATTTAAAATAAATATGTTTGTTTTATGGTTTTATGTGTTTCTGTGTACAAATGTGATTTTTCCCAGCAAAACCAAGGCCAACGGCTCGGGCCAAAGTTCACTTAAAAGTTAGACACCTTTTTTTACGCTACGGTATGACTGTGGATAATTTCGGTTGTAACACAGTCCTATATGATAATGCAGTCTCCCCACATGCTCCCACAAGACCTTCATTATATTGTCGTGCTCTACGGCCACGGGCATATTGAATTTTCATCCAAGATCGCTGATTCTGCTTTGTAAACATGGTGAACATTAATAAAATTTATAATTTTGTAAACATGGAAAAACACAACACCTATACTGAATTGCACAATAAAACTTTCAATGTAAATGAAACCCCTAACTCTTGTAATAACTTGATTTATACACTTTTTAATTTATTTAACATTCTAGCTACACCAGCTTAGAGCAGCAACTCAGAGGAGACTAACTTCCTCTCTCCAAAGAGCATGCGCTTTAAGACGTATAGATGAGTCCATTTACTGTAAGATAGGTTAGATGCATATTAACATGTGACAGAAGTTACACAACAATTAACTCTGGTTTCGCTTCTACAGCAGTGTTGCCACTATTATAAAGTTATTTTAAAATAATGTGTAATCATGAAGGAAAGTCTTAGATAATCAGTCCCAATTAAAGTGAATATTAAGATTTTCTAGAGCAGTAGTTTGCATTTCATGTGGCAGGTAGCAGCTTATGTCATAGTCATTCAGGGAGGTTCACTACTGCACTCCCCATTTCCAGTCTATATCTTTCTACCATCCCTCATCTTCTAAGTTCATATGACTTTATTTACAATGATGTTCTAATGACATGCCTTTTTCTTCTTCTTCTTCACTTTGTTTTAGGCCCATGACCTGTTCCATCCAGAATTGTGAGTCCCTCCATTTCTTTTTTGGTCTTTCAGGTGTCCTTCTCCCTCCTCTGGTTAACTTATGTATTGCTGTGCATACAATTCTATCTAGTGTCATATGGGATACACGTTTATTCCACTCAAATATATTTTTTTCTCCACCCATTCACCTATTTCCTGGATATTCAGCTGCTATCTTATTTCTTCATTTCTAATTTGATCTTTTCTTGATTTACATACAATTCTTCCTCAGAATATCAATTGTATTTGTTTCTAAAGTTTGGTTTAACACATTGGTGATGGGCCACGGAGATCTCCGTGTTTAAATGTCCAGCTCTAGACGACCGGTCACGGAGATTTCCGTTTTTACGTTTTGTATGATTTCCCTGCCTCTTCGCTTTTGATGGAGGCATGCAATTTTGTTTTTTCTCATTGTGAAATAAATTTTAGTTATTTTTGTACCCCTGTCTTCTCTTTTATGAAATTTCCATATTTACAGAAAGAGTTGTTTACAGTTTTGAGACAGACGGCTGGTGATATATGGATTTTTAGTTCCGGGTGTTAGGCGATTATGGGATACGTATGTAACCTGTAAATATATGTTGCAGTGGGGAAAAATTGGAAGAAACACTATTTTGCGTTCTGGAAGCCGAATTTATATCTGTGGCATCATGTCTACCAGGATAATTATTATAATAGTGTGGCTATAGCTGAAAATTTGCTCAAAAGAGAGACGAGAGTTTGTGAAACAATAAGGATTAACAGGGGGCTTCAAAAATAATTTGTAGAAATAAACTCAAACCAGAAGAAAGTAAGGGAGGAGTTTTGCTTCAAACATGGAAAGATAAGAGAGACTTAAGAATGGTTAGCACATTTCATCAGGCAACAAGAGAGTGGGAGGGGTAAAGTTTTTAAAATGCCCTATTGAATACTCCAATATAACAAGTATGTGAAGGGCGTAGACAGGGCTGACCAGTACCTACATATTACTACATCCTTAGAAAAACAGTGAAATGGAGCAAGAAAGTTGTATTGTGATTTCTGAATTGTGCACTCTTTAATGCTTTCAGGGTCTATACATTTCAAAACCCTAACAACAAAATGTCAAACAGAAGTTTTTTTGCTTGAAACAGCCTCTTGTTTGGCAGTCGTGAAATTAGTAACAGATGACAGGGAAGACAAACAAAGACAGAGAGAAAAGGAAACCACTTCTAGGACACCAGGTCAATTCCCACCAGATAGGCTGTCAGGAGACACAAAGCAACATAAATTAACACCATTTGTGACTGGAAAGAAAAAATACTCCTCCAAAACTTGCCGTTTTTGCAGTGAACAAAAGAAAAGAAACTCGCAACATATGACCCTTTTGCACTGTGCCTTTACATAAAGGGGAATGTTTCCAACCCTCAATTTCTACTAGAAGGTCTGGTGAGAACACTAATAAAGAATTACTTATGTATTATTGTAATTGACTAAATATATTGACGTAAAAACCACACTGTGCTAGCGTCGTTTAAAATTTAAAAGTCCACCTCACTGACAGAAATGTCCGGTCTAGCAGCGGTGGGTGGAACGCACAGCTGTCGGTGACCAATGTGTTAACAGTATCTGCTTTGTTTTCCATATGATATCATTCATACATCCAGCCACTCTTTCTGCTTTATTAGCCTGATATGTGACTTCCGGGACGAACCAAAACTAGCAGAGTGAGTTAGGCTCTAGAGCTGTAGTAGAAGGAAAATTCTGAAATAAAACCCATCAACAGCCGGCCTAGTAATTCACTCAATATGTATTTTATTCATTCTCATAGTACCAGAAATGAAGAGAGCCAGACTGATAATGATACATGTTTTAGAGGTAAATTAGCAGATTTGTATCACAATCTTCTTGCTGTAGTTGGCTGAGAATGTGTTTACCTTAAATTTACTTCCTCTATTGGTTTTCTTGCCCTTTACAAAAGTAGGCCTACTGTACTTTGGAGTTCATCAGGTTAAACATAACATATATTATTTACAAATTATTAATTACAAACATAATTTAATTATGGGTACATATCAATATTTACAATGCACCATAGAGTAACTTCTTACCGAATCAACTTGTAATAGTTCTTCATCTTCAGAGTCATCCCTGAATTGAAGACTAGGATGTTGTCTTGTAGGAGGTCTTCCCAAAAGACCTTCTTCATCAGGAAGTGGTTCATTCTTACACCAAAACATGAATGGCCAGCACACTGGAACAGGGTTTATTTTCTTCAGCTAAACAAATATTACATTTGTCAAAACTTATATATATATATATATATATATATATATATATATATATATATATATATACTTCAATCTGAGTCTTAATAAATTAAAAAAAAGTAAGTTTTATTTATTCATTATAAAGTTATTCTCTGGAATTACAGATTGCATAATACCAAATACAGTACATTGGAACTCCAATTATCCAAAGAAATTGGATACTTTATTGTATATCATAATCAAGCTTAAAAAGTCTAATAAAGCTGAAAATAATATGTCCAAAAGAACACAACAATTTATGAGGTAAGATGAACAGATTCACCTTATTTATTAAGAAGAACCTCATAATGTTACTTTCTATTGTAACTGATTAATAAAAATTACATATTGCATGAAGTATATGTCTCGTAATGTATACAGATAGCGTGATCCACAGATAATAACATACAGAGGGAGCAGAAATCAACCTACAGGATCACCAACTGCTGATTCAACAGTTAGAAAGAATTGATAAGAGTGTCAAAATCTTGGTCTTCAAGAATTCTACAAATATGAGATGAGTCATGAATATTCTAACTCACATTAATTAAAATAAACCTCATAGTGTCACATCCTTTAATTATTAAATAATAATAATCACTTTAGCACACAATACTGCAAAACTAAATCTCTAAAAAAAGAAAGTATTTATGGACGTCACATATACAAAGACGAAATGCTATGTTAGAGGTACTATAATTATCCTGTAATAAATTGCTGCAAAGAGATTTGGAATTCTCCACAAATAATAAAATGAGAGAGTTGTTATGCATTTAAAGATGTTATAGTGTACCGGTATGTCAGGACTTGTAGGAGGTAATTAATGACAATATGAATACAATAAAAAATAGAAGGTACTTTTAGGATGAAGGGTTTTTCACTATGTTAAAATCTCATTACAATTTTTGATGTTTTATTTAGTTTAACATGTTCCAGTGCTGAACAAATTAATTTTTTTGAAAAGAAAAATTAACATTTGAACCAGGAATCGAAGCGTGGAGCTCCAACTCTGTATGTCGTTGTGCAGACCACTACACCATTCCAAACATGGCACAAACACTAACATTTCTTTCCACTTATACAATTCTCTAACATCAGATCTATTAACAACACCATCAGACAACTTCCATTTAAAGTATTTTTAACAAGAATTTTACATTACTTTTAAGCAGCAAAGCTTAATATTTTGATATTCTATTTGGTTTTAAAGGAAACAGGTTGTAATCGGGGTTTGGTTTTAATTAGGTCCAAGGATATGGGTTCCTGGACAGTTGTGCTCCGGACTAGATGGGTTCAGGTTTCGGTAGAACAATGGACTTAAATCTCGGGAATCCGTGAGGAAAGGATGTTCACTTGGGGAAAAACAGTAGGCCCAGTGTAATGTCTTGAAATTGACGATGCACTTTTATTGTCACTTGAATTACATTCGTCGTATTAGACGACGAGTTTGACGAGAAGGCTGTTGGTGGGTCAGAATTAGTAATGGTTGTAACACTCAACCAAGCGATGTGACTTAACTGTACTCTAACTAACTGACTGCTGTACTGACAGCACTGACTGCTGAACTGCCAGCACTGACTGCTGAACTGCTGAACTGAACTGACTAAGAGAACTGCTGAACTCTCTAACTGCTGAACTCTAACTGTCCACTAACAGAACTGAACTTTCGCTATGTAATGCGATGTGCCCTGCACCGGCACATTCGCTCGTTGCTACTCCTCGCAACGGACACACTAATTTTCGCTTAGTAAAATATATTTATTAATTCTGAGTGGGCCGGCATTAGTCCCTTCCACCAAAAGTCTTAACGTCTCACAAACAGTTTATGTTATACTAATTTTGATTGGTAAATTTTTACCTTAAGGGCGTTATCGTGGGTGTTAAACTTAGAAGTTTGTGGCCTCGTTCCCTCCCTTTAAATTAGTTACCTCATCATATAAAATTTTCAGGGTTGCCAAATGGAGTGGTCCTTAAGGGCGCGGCTATCTACTGTCGGCATCTACCTTACGCCGCAAAGAAGTCACCCGCTGTTAACGACATGTACTAGTTGAAATTAGTTTGGGGATAACTCTTTCCACAAGTTACCTAGGGAAATCCAATTGCTAGTTTGTGACTTCCCAGCCTTTTGTAAGAAGTTTATGGGCTTAGCATTGTTATAGGAATTTGACAATAGTGCAGTCTTGTAAATCCTCTTGACAAAAGAAACTGCAGACTTTTTCCCCATTGTATAAGGGCTTAAGGATCCATTGTATGATGTTTACTAATTTCGTTCCCTACAATAGCAAGGGTCCAGGTATATGACTGGCGCTAATTGCTTGGTACTACTGTTTTATTTATTGCCTATCAAATTATTTTGTGGTAGGTTATATCATTTTAATTTTGTTACTAATGAATTCCTACTTTCATTACAATTCGATTGAATATACATATGCCCTAATTCTGATGATAATTACGGGTTCATAAATTATTCACTTTGATGAAGGTACTTATTTTACTGAAATAAGAGGCTGAGCGAATGACTTGTCACAGTTTAACATGTTCAGTCCTAGACAAATTTATTTTTTTTAAAGAAAAATTAACATTTGAACTGGGAAGCAATTATTAAATAAATATTGTTGTATTGTTGCTTAGATCAGTTGGAACACAATTCATAATTTATTAACGTGTCTGAAGAAGGTACAGTGTACCGAAACAGCTGTCACTGAATTATATAATAAATATGAAAACCAAGTAAAACATTTTATTTTTATTTAATTAATATATATCCATTGGGTAAGAAAATCAGAGAATATAGAGAGAAATGGTTTACACATGTGGAAAGAATGAATGTAACTACATTACCAAGAGCAGCACTCAACTACAAGCCAAGAGGTTCAAGGAATGTAGGAAGGCCAGTGAAAAGATGGACAGAACAACTGTGAGGCGGAACAGGCAATTTGCCTAGCCTGTGAAGTGAAGAAGAAGAAGAAGAAGAAGAAGAAGAAGGAGTACCGTTATCTTTTGTTCATTTTGAATGTCCAAAAATAGATAATATAATTTATGGTGACTTCAGTGCGGTTTTTAAGGAAATGCATTTAGAGATTAAACCTGAAGTGAATGGGTTAATACAGCTAAATTAGAAGAAATTTTCCATGTTACATCTGAAAATTAAACTTGAAATTATATCAAATTTTTTAACCCTACTGAGACAGTCTTCCATAGAAAATACTCTTATTAATTTGTGATTGGTGCCAGATAAAGAACAAGAAAAACTACTTCTCCGAGAAGCAGTTCTCCTGATCGACAAAACATCAATCGACAAGAAATTACTGAAGCTGCCTAAGCTTTGAAATCGGTATAATTATAAGACTGGATGAGGTGATGTATAAAACATTTTAATTTTAAATCATATATTTGATTAATTCTTGATACTTAAATTCTACTTTCCTAACTTGAAATTTGAACATTCATTCTTCAAGTTATTTGCAGTATCACACAGATCAGGAAAAAGTCAATGGCATATCTTGAGTCATGACATCAAATTTGACCAGTGGTATTAGTGGTAACATTAGTACAGGAGGATTCATGCAGTGTAAAAAAAGATGTCACAGAACATACCCCAGCTGGTGATTAAAATGGCAACGTCTCCCCTACTTGCCTTAGTCTCCATGGTAATGCTGATCAGAAAAATAGCAACAATTACACTAGACTTTCTTTCTTTGGTTCAGTGTCACAAATAACATTAATAACACAATATAATACATAATAGAGTATGCTTTAAATTGTACCAGTATTAATTATGTAAATGAGTCCATTTTTATTTTAGGGTTATAAGTTGTTTTAAATTACATAGTTATTGTAGTAACAACTTGAGATTATAATACAACTTTTAATACTGAGGATATTATTTAAAGGTGTCTTTCATATACTCTTTAATTTATGAACTTAAAATTGATAACCCTGGACCATGTTTAAACCCTTAAGTTCATCAATAAGTTCTATGTCAATGGGTTAGTGTCATGGCATTACTGGTATCTACAAATATTTACTTCTTACCTGATGCAAATCTCGGTACTTCTTTTTGTCTCTCATGATGGCCCTGTCTAAAAAAAAGTAAACATTTAGCATATACTTAATTTTTTTTAGAAATGTTTTATTATTATTCTTTAAAATTTTAATCTCTTATTCATCTGCCTATCATTTTATTACCTATTCTTTTTTTATATTAATGTTGTAGTAACATTTTCTTATATAAAGTAGTCAGTATCTAACATCAATCAGCAGACTTTACAGCATTCACACATATATATATATATATAGACGGTATGTTTATATTGCTGAAGCTAAATCCATTGTGCAAACAGGCCTAGAAGCCCTTGGCCTACTGTTGACTGCTGGCAACACATCCACTTGTGTCATTTAAAGAGATGAACGATCATGTAACCAGCATATGGGTGACATGTGGTAAATATGTAGAGTCTCCCAGCCATTATAGGTGGTTTTCTCAACCTGGAGCTACTACTTATGATAACTGCCCAAATTCCTCATGATGCTAGATGGACATGAGTCTCATACTACCCTAAACTTCATGAGTAAATTTCTTATTAAACTTTACTTATCACTAAATATTGATAAAACTAATTGACATTATTTTTATATAATCTTGTTTATCATAATTATTTTCATGTCTTGTTTTACCTATAGGCCTATTTGATGATGTCATGGATTTTTTATTGATTACATTACCACAATTAATGTTATCTAATTTTTCTAAATTACAGCTAAGTAATGAGGGTACAACTGAGAGAATAAAACCTCTTCTGAACTATATCTGAAGTACAAGTGTGCAGGCAGAACATTCCTAACTTAATTCAGCTTGGTACTCTAAACTCACTCTTTCAGTAATTCTCTCCCCTTTTCAAGGACTCATATAATTCTAGACCTACTGAAAATCAATATACACAAAATTTAATTAGATAATACCCAATTACAGGAAATTGTATGATAAAATTCCTGTCATTTGTAATTAGCAATTTTTATAAAGTTTTAAGTATTCAAAGGGGTTGTGCCCCGGTAAAGAGATATTGGATTTTATTATTTTTTTTTGCATTCATTTAGGAGCAGTATGCAACTTTAAAACCTTGCGCGTTTTTAAATTTAAAAAAATATTTTTTATACACCCTAAAGAACAGTCAGTTCTGCAGAATCAACAGGCGTTGCTTAAACAAGATGTTTTATTTATCTCAATATTATATGTATAATTTAAACTTGGTGAAATGGAAGTGAAGATTTTACAGTCTTAACCCCATCAAGTAAAATAAATAAATATATAGGTATAATTATAATGTGAGATTGCGAGATAAAAATGGTCGTGGTACAAGCTCAACTCTTTAGACATTTTCTGCTGTTAAAGGGATTCATTATATCACTACATCTATTCCATAAGCAACTAGGCCTAATTGTAATGTGACACTCATTAATCACGAATTTCAGAACAATAATAAATCTATAAAAAATAAAATCTATTACAGATAACTTTTTAACTGAAATCAAAAATTGAATCAATTAATTGATTACGTAATTTGCGTAAGAAATGATCGAAAACAGCATTTGATGATATTTTCTTGAAAGGAGTAATATTTTGATAAAAATGTTAAGTACCGGCAATGTTTTGAATTTTAAAACAAAAATAAAAGCTATTTTAGTTAACTAACTAACTAACTAACTCACTGACACTATCGAACCCGTAGGTTCATGGCAGCGCGGACATAAGCTCTCCATATATCCCTATCCAGAGCCAATGTTTTCCAATCATCCCCGGTATAATCTACTTCCCTCAAATCATAGTTAATGTTATTCTCCCATCTCATTCTTGGTCTACCAACTGGGCGTTTTCCCTCTGGTTTTCCTACAAGAATCTTCCATGCACGTTTTTCATTCCCCATTTGTGTCACATGTTAAGTTAACTAGTCTCCATAATAAATGATATATTAACGTTTTAATTTTTAAACGTATTTATCACGTAATTACTGAGAACAACAGTTAATTACAGGGCTAATATCTTGGAAATACTAATTTAATAAAAAATTAAATAGGAATATAAAAAATTATTATAGTTAATTAGGTTCCATGAAATTGATATATACAAACTTTTAAGACGTTATTCGCCTTATCATAATTCCTCGTATGAATTTATATGACAATGTTAAATAGCGATAAGAATTTCAAACATTTTTTCCGTTCGTAAATATGACCATTGAGCATGCCAACGCTGTCAATTTAATGGTTACGGGGAGTATAAAGGTTCTAACTTTGATGTTAAAATGGGCAGGATGATAATAATTTATAATCACATTTCTTCCTTGTTTGCCAGTAATTATTATCATTCATATCAGCATCTCTTGAAATAAAATAATAACACTACAAGGTTTTTGTGTTCCTCTCGAACATTCTCGATTATTTTTCTACCAAGTAACCAATATTTTAGAATTACCTACACAATTTATAATGTTTACATTTGAAGAGTTTTGGTCCTTTAACTATTTTTATTTTAAAAAATTATTTCCAATTATCTAAAAATGGATTAATATTTATGGCGGAGATAGTATGCAACAAAACTATAAAAAACGCAATTATAACCAAAATCGTTAAAATTAGTGCCATATGAGTTATATGCAAAATTGGCTCAAAATGTGAAAAATTATACCAAAATATGATATAGATTTGAAATCAAATATTTTTTTACTAATCGTGTTCCTTTATCATGTTTTCTAGAAACTACAAGAAAAAGAAACATTTAGACTCCTTGCAAATGTGTTGGCTGTTAAGATCAAATACACGCATTTTGCCCAAGCAGCTGTGCAATGTATTTGGGTCCTACTAACAGCGTATATGGTGAAAGAAATTTCAGTAAATAAATTTAATTGTGACAGAAGAATCCAAACGACAAAATGCTGAATGTTGAAATATGAGTATTCTATGATTCCATTCAACAGTGTTGGTGAACTTTCATGACCCAAGTTAATTTTGTGTATTTACTTTAAATTATTCTGGTTTTGCATCATCGTCTTCATGATTTTTATAAATTTACTAGCTAATACCCGGCGTGCGCTGCTACTCCTAAATAAATGTTAATGTGTTTTTACCACCAGCCGTGCGCTGTTATACTCTACTTTTTTGTAGAGTTTTTTAGATGTTCAATTCTGTGTACATCAATTTGTGTATTTGTTATGGTTTAGGCAGCATAAGCCATTTATGTGTCAAAATAGGGACTTTATTTCACGTTTTATCACTTCAGGCGGTGATTTTTAGGGGTGAAGTGGTTGAGTATTACAACTCTCTTATGGCCTATGTGCATTCCTGGAATCTCCTGAACATTTTTCAAAAAGCCCCATTTCAATCAGATGAACGGTATGACAGAGCACGCTTGCCCGTGAATCTACTTATCCCGATATTCTTGGTATAAAAAAATTCAAAGCGCGACAGGCCTAGAAGACTTTTGGCTGACCAGCAAGCTGTTGGCCTCACATCCACATGTGTTAATCACAGAGGTAGACAATTATCTAGCCAGTGTAGGGTGACATGTGGTCATCATGTCTGATTCTCCAGCCGTTATAGCTGGTATTCTCAACCTGGAGTCGCTACTTATTGTAGCTACCCAAATGCCTCACGATGCTAGGTGGGCATCGCACAGTGGACCAGATACGAAATCTAACTGGAAAAAAAGTATTTTACTAACTCTCGCCAATTCATTTTTCTTCACTCTAGATGACTATTCTTCACTTAATTGCAAAGGAGGGTAGAATTCTAAAATTTATGTAGACAATATAAACATCGGAAGTTGCCGATAGTTAAGAATGCATCTGGTCCGCATCCCAGTTGTGTAACGAGCTGTAGAAATAAATACATTTTGCATTAAAGTTCAGTGAGTTATTCTTCTTATTCTATATGGATACTTTACCTCAAGGTTTTTACTTTCCATTGATATATTTAACATGTTTCTATACAACCAGATATTGTAATACACGTGGAATCATACCTTCGAAACACTAAAAAATTCACACAATCGTTTTACTTTAAATTGAGCTAAGAAAAAAAAACAGTTCTGAACAGTAGTACAAATTTTAGTTAGAATGTAGAGTGATTTATGGACTTCAATTCCCGCACAATAACACGTGTGCAAATTATTGTGTTTTTTGTTATTAGCTTTTTTATTAGAGGAGGCAGCCGGCAGCTGAGGTCTATCTTCGTGCGCAGAGAATTGTTTGATTTAATATATGAAGAAAAGTGATCGATAGAGGTAGTGATCCTCTATTAATAAATTACAGTTAGGGCATGTTCGGAGAATGTTAAAAAAATTAAAAACAGTTTTTTAAAAGCGATTTTCTAAAACATAGGAAGTTGTGCGAGAAAAAAAAAGTTAGATTTCTACTGAAATATTCTGATTGGCTAAAAGTAAATGTAAACTTTCCCCTTATTAAGAAGTTAGAACACTGATAGTCGTTGAGAAATCCTGTTCCATCTGCTTATGAAATTGTAAGACACAAAATACCTTTCGAAGAGGCTAGAATAAAAAAAATTAAAAAAAGTCTTATTTCTGCTGAAATGTCTGTCTTGGGAAAGGTAGCATAACAAATTTGCTTCCCTAGAAGCATCATAGGGTGGATAAAATATCACAACCTCTCTTTTTGACACTAGTCTCATGTTAATATATCGACATATTGATATTTTATTGTCAAAAAAGACAATGTTTCGTCCTACATAGAAGATAGGGGAGTTGAGCGGGGTGATTTGTAATGTTTATTACTATTTCGAAGCTATTTTTTGTGGTTTTTTTTAGTAATGTCTTTGAAACATCAGCAGTATCCCGTTTACCATATGAACAAAGTGATATTTATGTTGCAAGAACAAGTTCATCGCGAGATAATTCCTGCTTAAGTGAACATTTCTTTTATTCCAGCCTCTTCGAAAGTTATTTTGGGTCTTCCAATTCCATAAGCAGATGGGACAGAATTTTCCAATGACTGTCATTGTTTTAAATTAATTCTTCATAACGGGATAGTTAACATCCACTCCTAGCCAATCAGAATATTTCATTAGATTTTTTTTCTAGCGCACAACTTAGTACGTTTGAGAAAATCACTTTTAAAAAAATATTGATTTTTAATATTATTTAAAACATTCTGCTATCATCCCCCTATCCCTAATGTGTTTACTAAATGATAACTTACTCCCTCTATCTAACATATTTTCCCATATTAAATCAAACAGTTATTCTCTGCGCGCAACGGTAGGCCTCAGTTGCTGGCTACCTCGTGTAATGAGAAAGCCAATTAAAAAACGCAATAATTTGCACACATGTTATTGTGCGGGAATTAAAGTCCATAAATCACTCTATATTATAACTAAAATTTGTATTACTGTTCAGAACTGTTTTCTTTGTAGCTCAATTTAAAATAAGATGATTGTGTAATTTTTTTAGTGCATGGAAGGTATGATTCCACATGCATTTAACTTAATATCTGGTTATATAGAAAAACAATAAATATATCAATAAAATTACAAATCTTGAGGTGAAGTACCCATATAGAATAAGAAGAATAGCTCACTGAACTTGAACATACAACGCTAATAACACAACTGGGTTACAGACCAGATGAGTTCTTAACCATCGACAACTTCCGATGTTTATATCGTCTTCATAACATTAGAATTGTACCCTCCTTTGCAGATAAGTTAAGAACCGTCATATAACAATTATATTAGAGTGAAAAAAAAAATTGATGAGGGTGAGTAAAAATAGTATTTTTAGCTAGATTTCATTTCTGGCCCAGTGTGCACCGGTCCCATACTGGCCGAAATTCCATGAGAAAAATTTCTTCCCCCATGGAGACTCGAACCAGCGTAAGTCCCGTAGTTCTGCGCCAAGAGTTTTTACCTTAACCACTCGGCTACGGCGCGGGACTCTTGGTATCAATAATAAAGATGAAATTTTCACCCGAATGGGTATTATTTCTTGGTATCAATGAAAGACAAAAATGGTTATTGTGAGTTATCTGTAAGAGATAAACATATGCTGTCGCGGACTTTTTGTAGAGCTTTTTGAGATATTCAATTCTGTGTACATTAATTTTGTGTATTTCTTATGGTTTATGTAGCATAAGCCATTTAAGAGTCCAAAGAGCTACTGTTTTTCACGTTTTCCACTACAAAGGGCGATTTTTAAGGGTGTAGGAGTTGAGTATCACAACTCTCTAATAGTCTATGTTCATCCTAGGAATCCCCTGAACATTTTGCAAAAAAACCCATCACAATCGGAACAACGGTATGACTGCGCATGAAGTACGAACAAACATACATACAAACAAACAAACATTAATTTTTATATATAAGATAAATTGAAGGGTACAAGGAAAGAACCAGGTAAGCTACTTTTTTGTCGAAATAGAGTTTGAGGTGTGAATAGATTCTCCACAGAATGCACTATCTTTTAGAAGAGCTGAAAAGCAAAAGAAATATAGTTTAATCATGGGTATGTACCTCCAAAATTTGACATTCGGGTAAGGAAGTTTAGATGTTGTACAACTAGAAGATAACACGTTTTCTAGGTTTAAAGGAAAAAGTGACTCACCTGTTTCTTTTTTCTGTAGCTTTCAATTTGTATTTTTCAGTGTTATGCTTTAGCCTTTTCCGTCTTTGATCCGAGGCTTGATAATTGGGACTGCGAGCATTGTATAAGGTACACCTTGAAGTGGGTTACTAATGTCGGGTTTATTACTCGGGGTTTCCTCCCTAGGCCGATTGCTTCCACCCAGCTCCTAGCTCTGCCTGCCCCGATTTATTTCGAAGCTGTCTCTCCTAGATGGGTTGTCTTGCAGGACTAATGAACCTCATCCGCCCGTTTGTCAATCTACAAGGCAGTAGATGTATAGTTGCCTCTTCCGTCAGGTACACCGTATCGAAGGCTCCTACTCTGCTGTATCTGCCGTTGAGGTCTTCACCGTAACCCTGGCAAGGGGCCCTCACAAGGTACTATCAGCTGGCCAAGCTGAACCAAGGTTTTTTTACGAAGTGGAACCCCTCCCCCAACCTTTTTCAACCTGGCTTGGGACAGGCTATGGCCTTCTTATTTAACATTTTAATGGATAAAATTATTAAAAACTTACCACGACGTTTGGGTTATAAAATGGGAAACACTAGATTTCACTTGATATGTTGCTCAATTATGTTCTCCTTTCAGAATCTGAAGATAATTCACAAAAGTTCTTTACACCAATTTAATATATGTGCCAGAAAATACAATATAGAAATTAATATGAATAAGACTAAATGGTTTAACAATATCAAAAGAACCAGTAAGATGCAAGTTAGAAGTGGAAAGAAAAATGTTATAACAAGTATCAGAATTTAATTATTTAGGTGCATTAATAGCAAACACTAAACATTTAAATAAATAAATAAGTAAATAAACAAGATGATAAAGCAGCACAAATATCAGGATATCCATCCATCTGTAGTAATTCTGCCCGAGGGCAGGTCTTTCACTGCAATCTGCAACCAGTCATTCATTCAGCCTCCTTTGCACAGAGTAACTGAGTAAATTAATAAATCCCAATTCCAGGCAATTAAAACCATAAACAATCAGAAAGACCATTGAAGGAAGCAGTTGTCAGGCATAGGTCATAAGTGTGCTTGAATTAATCAGGAAAGTGAGTAGAATATGATTATGAAATGACAAATAAAATGTTCCAACGAAATTAGCATTAATGGGAACTAAATGACTAGTCATTAACAAGGCAGAGGGAACTCAGGTAATGTAATCCTTTCTTTTGTGAAGTTACCGGAGCGATGGACATACACAAAGATATAGAATCTCAACAAAGTCCTTTATTCTCAGGGTTTAACTGGCAATCCTTTGTGAGGCAATAGCTTAACTATGTTACGCTGACAGTCAGAAAACAATAACTGAATATATGACCGGGAATTTCAACTTGGGACAAACAACGTTAGTAAAACGTGTGGAAAGAGTGAAAACTCCAGCGTTAGGGCCTACTAGAAGTAAAGATGAATGACCTGGAAAACCCAGTGGCCTAAGTGACAAACTTATGATCTACATGTATGTGAAGCTAACACGGATAGGGCCCAACCTCCGACGACAAAATCACCAATAACAAAATTGTAACACCTTCTCAGATTAAAATATATATACAGTCAATATGCCCATTTCACCAATAAATGTTTAAAATGGTCAACTAGTTTCTACAGCCAAGCTGTCATTCTCAAGACCAGATATTGACTGAAGACAATATAGATAAAAAATAAAGATACAAATTCAGTTAAAAACAAACTACGTCACATGACGCAATCATTCACAAGTGAAAGTAAAACATAATAAAACTAATCCTCTTTTTTATCAATTAGAGAAAAGAGGGGGCTGTACGGAATAGGGCCTTTGTCTTTGTTCATTATTTTATCCTTATTTTTATAAATTTCCAAACTTTCAAGGACGTTAAGGAATTTGAAATCCCTGACCGAACGAACCAGCCTAAGATTACTTTTGTTGATAGCGTGACCGTACTCAGAAATATGCTGGGCAACTCCAGATTTTTCAATTCTGTTGAGTCTGAAATGGGCAATATGTTCATTAAATCTGGTTAAAATGGATCTTCTGGTTTGCCCAACATATTTCAAGTCACAGTCATTGCATGCAATTTCATAAATCCCGGATTTCTCTATACAATCGACTTTATCTTTAGGGTTTCCAAGTAAACTATTTAATGTCAAAGTGGAAGTGAAAATCAATTTAGTATCTAGTCCTTTGAATATCTTGTTCAAACCTCTAGTTAAAGAGGGAACGTACGGCATAATAGCAAAATTAGCTTTATTAATAGGAGAATGGAAAGCTGTAGAATCCATAACAAGTTTTCTAAATTCAAATTTACGAATCAACTTATCAATAATATTTCCATTGAAACCATTACACTTAGCTATATCTTTAATGGTTGTAATTCCTTATTATATCTATTTTTACTTAACGGAAAAGTGATAAGACGGTGAACTAAAAAATTGAAACTGGCCATTTTATGTTGATTACAATGGTGAGAATCTGCCGGGATATATCTAAATGTACTGGTATCTTTTCTATAAATATCAAATTCCAATCTATAATTGTTTCTAATTATTATCATATCTAAAAAAAAAGGCAGCCTTCCATTCTCTTCCTCTTCATACGTAAAATCTATGCTGGGAGTTCGGTCATTTAATATTTCAACAAATTCCTGTACATTGCATTTTTTGGTATCAAAAATAGCAAAATGTCGTCAACATATCTGAGCCAGACCCTTGGAAAGTAATCTAATTCCTTCCCAAGCTCCGTCTCAAATCTGCTCATAAAAAGATCAGCTAGGAAAGGAGACAATGAATTACCCATTGCCGTTCCCTCCTTTTGTTCATAAAACTTATTGTTAAATTGAAAAATGTTCTGATTCATGCAAAGTTCCGTTAACTTGATATATTGATTGACAATATGGGGCTCCAATTTTTCTGTAGTAGTAGGTCTTCCAAGAAACTCAGCGTCTGAGGTATAGGTATACTAGGAAAGAGAGATTTCACATCAAAAGAAATCAAAATCTCTCCATCCTTCAGCTCGATATTCTTGGTTTTCTCAATGAATTCCAACGAATTCTTAACAGCAAAGCCGGGCTGTGGTAGGGGAAGATTACCAAACTCACAACTCAACCATTTAGAAATATTATAAGTGGGTGCAGATATAGCTGAAACTATAGGTCTAACTAATTTTCCTGGTTTGTGTATTTTGGTAAACAGTACAATTTAGGTACCAGAGGATTCGAAATATGCAATTTGCGTTTTAATTCTTTAGTAACCAGATGATTGCACGAATTCACAACATTAGTTACGTCCCTGATCATTTTAGGTAATGGATTTTTATTAACCAACTGGTAAGGACCACCATTAATCATATCATTAACACGATCATAGTAGTCCTGTTTATCCAAGACAACGACCCTATTCCCTTTATCAGCTTTCATGTAAAAGCAATCCCTTCTTCTCAAACCTTTAATGACTCTCTTGTTTCGTATATCAGTGCTATTTGATGATTTCTTAGTAGTAGCCAAATTCTTCGTAACGATCTGTTTGCTAAATTCTCTGATATATTGTTTTGTGGGTTCATTAAAATGTTTGATTGAAATTCGATGCCAGCAATAACATTTTCAATTTCAGAATTGTGATCCGGTAAAGCAAATTTTAGGCCTTTATTTAACAACTGCAGTTCTTGGTCATTAAAGGTTTTGTGAAGAGAGATTCTCAACAATACTGACCCTATCGGAGCATACCCCGGACCCTCCCCTGCGATCAATAAGTTTTTTCAATTTAATCTGTTGGGAAAGAACGTTTTTTCTGAACCTTAAAATTGATCGATCGAAACATATTTCTCTGAAATTCACACCAGTCTAAAAATTCCAGTTCGGTAAGATGTGCTGTTAATGTTTTCCATAGTTTATAAGATTGAATTTCCAATCTGCTCCTCTTCGAATAAAGGTATTTAATTTCGGAATCTAGCCACTTTTGTTTGGTAAATTTGGTTATTCTCTCTCTGTTTCTACAATTTTTTGACACATTTACTTGAATGAACTTTGGAAAAACTGATTCTTTTTTACAATTCTTCAAAAAGGCAATGTCCAAACCAATGAAACTTATTTTCATACTTATTTTATGGTATAGATTGTGATCAGATTTCCTAGTCATCATATTGAAATCAGTCTAATAAATCACAATCTCGGTAACAATATCACTTACAAACACAGTGGTTATAAACACTGTGTTTGTAAGTGATATTGTTACCGAGATTGTGATTTATTAGACTGATTTCAATATGATGACTAGGAAATCTGATCACAATCTATACCATAAAATAAGTATGAAAATAAGTTTCATTGGTTTGGACATTGCCTTTTTGAAGAATTGTAAAAAAGAATCAGTTTTTCCAAAGTTCATTCAAGTAAATGTGTCAAAAAATTGTAGAAACAGAGAGAGAATAACCAAATTTACCAAACAAAAGTGGCTAGATTCCGAAATTAAATACCTTTATTCGAAGAGGAGCAGATTGGAAATTCAATCTATAAACTATGGAAAACATTAACAGCACATCTTACCGAACTGGAATTTTTAGACTGGTGTGAATTTCAGAGAAATATGTTTCGATCGATCAATTTTAAGGTTCAGAAAAAACGTTCTTCCCAACAGATTAAATTGAAAAAACTTATTGATCGCAGGGGAGGGTCCGGGGTATGCTCCGATAGGGTCAGTATTGTTGAGAATCTCTCTTCACAAACCTTTAATGACCAAGAACTGCAGTTGTTAAATAAAGGCCTAAAATTTGCTTTACCGGATCACAATTCTGAAATTGAAAATGTTATTGCTGGCATCGAATCTTCAATCAAACATTTTAATGAACCCACAAAACAATATATCAGAGAATTTAGCAAACAGATCGTTACGAAGAATTTGGCTACTACTAAGAAATCATCAAATAGCACTGATATACGAAACAAGAGAGTCATTAAAGGTTTGAGAAGAAGGGATTGCTTTTACATGAAAGCTGATAAAGGGAATAGGGTCGTTGTCTTGGATAAACAGGACTACTATGATCGTGTTAATGATATGATTAATGGTGGTCCTTACCAGTTGGTTAATAAAAATCCATTACCTAAAATGATCAGGGACGTAACTAATGTTGTGAATTCGTGCAATCATCTGGTTACTAAAGAATTAAAACGCAAATTGCATATTTCGAATCCTCTGGTACCTAAATTGTACTGTTTACCAAAAATACACAAACCAGGAAAATTAGTTAGACCTATAGTTTCAGCTATATCTGCACCCACTTATAATATTTCTAAATGGTTGAGTTGTGAGTTTGGTAATCTTCCCCTACCACAGCCCGGCTTTGCTGTTAAGAATTCGTTGGAATTCATTGAGAAAACCAAGAATATCGAGCTGAAGGATGGAGAGATTTTGATTTCTTTTGATGTGAAATCTCTCTTTCCTAGTATACCTATACCTCAGACGCTGAGTTTCTTGGAAGACCTACTACTACAGAATAAATTGGAGCCCCATATTGTCAATCAATATATCAAGTTAACGGAACTTTGCATGAATCAGAACATTTTTCAATTTAACAATAAGTTTTATGAACAAAGGAGGGAACGGCAATGGGTAATTCATTGTCTCCTTTCCTAGCTGATCTTTTTATGAGCAGATTTGAGACGGAGCTTGGGAAGGAATTAGATTACTTTCCAAGGGTCTGGCTCAGATATGTTGACGACATTTTTGCTATTTTTGATACCAAAAAATGCAATGTACAGGAATTTGTTGAAATATTAAATGACCGAACTCCCAGCATAGATTTTACGTATGAAGAGGAAGAGAATGGAAGGCTGCCTTTTTTAGATATGATAATAATTAGAAACAATTATAGATTGGAATTTGATATTTATAGAAAAGATACCAGTACATTTAGATATATCCCGGCAGATTCTCACCATTGTAATCAACATAAAATGGCCAGTTTCAATTTTTTAGTTCACCGTCTTATCACTTTTCCGTTAAGTAAAAATAGATATAATAAGGAATTACAAACCATTAAAGATATAGCTAAGTGTAATGGTTTCAATGGAAATATTATTGATAAGTTGATTCGTAAATTTGAATTTAGAAAACTTGTTATGGATTCTACAGCTTTCCATTCTCCTATTAATAAAGCTAATTTTGCTATTATGCCGTACGTTCCCTCTTTAACTAGAGGTTTGAACAAGATATTCAAAGGACTAGATACTAAATTGATTTTCACTTCCACTTTGACATTAAATAGTTTACTTGGAAACCCTAAAGATAAAGTCGATTGTATAGAGAAATCCGGGATTTATGAAATTGCATGCAATGACTGTGACTTGAAATATGTTGGGCAAACCAGAAGATCCATTTTAACCAGATTTAATGAACATATTGCCCATTTCAGACTCAACAGAATTGAAAAATCTGGAGTTGCCCAGCATATTTCTGAGTACGGTCACGCTATCAACAAAAGTAATCTTAGGCTGGTTCGTTCGGTCAGGGATTTCAAATTCCTTAACGTCCTTGAAAGTTTGGAAATTTATAAAAATAAGGATAAAATAATGAACAAAGACAAAGGCCCTATTCCGTACAGCCCCCTCTTTTCTCTAATTGATAAAAAAGAGGATTAGTTTTATTATGTTTTACTTTCACTTGTGAATGATTGCGTCATGTGACGTAGTTTGTTTTTAACTGAATTTGTATCTTTATTTTTTATCTATATTGTCTTCAGTCAATATCTGGTCTTGAGAATGACAGCTTGGCTGTAGAAACTAGTTGACCATTTTAAACATTTATTGGTGAAATGGGCATATTGACTGTATATATATTTTAATATTGTATCACCAAGAAGGTCAATTGTGTACTAAATACCTTCTCAGATTATACTATAAGCATACATTTACCAATCATGTAAATTGTTACGTGTGCTTAAGCGCTGATCTCAGGTCCACGAGGTCGTTATAGTGGGAGAACCTAGTTTACCGTAATGGACGAGGGAGACGAACCTCAGACACTTGCGTTTGCGCTCGGGCTTGCCCATGTCTTCATCAAACTCTGGCAGCACGGTCACCAGTGGTAACTTGAATTTAAGGACTTGGGATTTTCACGGAAGTATTTCGAGTATCTGAACTTAAACATTTTTTTTATTAATCTCAAGATAAAATTAGAGTGTCCGCGAGTGAGTTGAATAAGACGTAACAATTCTCGCGACCGATAACAAACCCACGATAAACGCCATCACCGATTGTGAGATCAGTGCGAAGAAATATAATTAAATAATATACAAGGTTTACCATACATCAAAGATTTAATTTGGCGCAACAAACATACGTCAATAGAAACTAGGGCTGATACAACAAAAACTAAACAAAATAATAAGCACACGTGAAATGAAAATCGTAATAATTATTCAGGGGAAAACATTATTTGATAATATACGCAACACAGAAATTAGGGACAAATGCCACATTTTATTATAGATAGACGAAAATATTGGAAAAGTCATATAGAAAGAATGGGAGACAACCGACTTGCAAAAAGAGCTTAAGAAGATAGACCAATGGACCGGAGAAGAACAAGTGGAAGACCAGCCAAGAGATGGATAGATAGTGGATGCACATCCAATACATCTTCCCCCGAGGAATGATTTTGAAAATAAACAGGATGAAAATCCTACAAATTATGAAGAAGAAGAGAAGAGATTTATTCTTCTTCAATTTATTTTATTTGTTCTGTGTTGCTCAATTTACATGAATATAAAATAATAGACCAACACAATTTAATTTATGCATATTTACCTGACTACCAACTCTTTACAAATGTGATTTTAATTTCACATAAATGTTATTTCATAAGGAATTATCTGTTTTAAGAATTAACTCATATTTTCTTCAGAATTATATAAAATTAAAAATTGCAAATATATAAACGCTACAAAATAGTGAATATATATATATATATATATATATATATATATATACACACACAAACACACACAGGGTGTATAAAAAAAGATGGCGCAAACTTACATGGTTGAAAGTACACGATAATAGAAGCAACAATGTTCCAGTAAACATGGGTCCGCAAACGAGCCGTTTGCGAGATAATTACGAATATATGGTTACAAGCCGCCACTGACTTCGTTGTAAACATCGTCCTAGTTAGTACAAATTAATTTGAATTTAGACTTTACTATTAATTTTTCATCTCATTTAGTTCACATTTCACAGTTCACTTCACTTATGGGTTACCTGTTAAAGGAGGTGTTCGAAGTGTCTTCCTTGCATCTGGATGCAATACTGTGCTCGTCTCTGCAATGAATGTCGAATTCTTTCGAAAACCCCTGGATCATTTCTGAATTCTTGACAAGCATGTACAACTCTCTGCTCCAGTTCTTCAACCGTGTTAATGGGTGTGCTGTACACTTCGCTTTTGAGGTGACCCCAGACACAAAAATCCAAAGGATTTAGATCAGGTGATCTTGGAGGCCAAGGTATAGATCCGCCTCGACCTATCCATCTTTGGCCGTATCTGCACGTTAGATGCCGTCTCACAGCAGCAGCAAAATGTGCCGGAGCTCCATCGTGCATGTACCACAAACTCCGACGTTGCTAAAGGGGAACATCCTCAAGCAATCCTGGAAGATGACGCCGCAGAAACCTAAGGTACCTCCGTCCATTAAGTTTTCGTGGAAGAATGTGTGGCCCAATGAGATGATCACCTAGTACCCCTAACCACACATTCAGTGAGAAACGGTGCTGATGTGGTGACTCATGAACAGCATGTGGGTTTATTTCACACCAAAAATGTGTATTATGATAATTAAAAACACTATCGCGTGTGAATCCTGCTTCGTCTGTAAATAAAATGTTACATGCGAAACGAGGGTTGACTACAGTCTGTTGTTGCATCCACTGACAAAACATCACTCTAGGAACAAAGTCCGCATCATTGAGACATTGAACTCGTTGGAGGTGGTAAGGGTACAGTAAATTGCGCTGTAAAATTCTCCATACACTATTGTGGCTTACTACAGGCACTTGTGTGGCAATTCTTCTCGTCGAGGTTCCTGGAGAGAGCTGTACTGTTTCCAACACCATATCCTCAACCTCAGGCGTAATGCGAGCAGGCCTACCTACTGATCTGTCATGTGCAAAACCCTCATTTAGGCGCTGATGGATCCTTGTAAATGTACGACTTTGGGGGTGTCTTCGATCAGGATATGTTTATTGGTACAAGCGTGCAGCCTCCCGTGCATTGTCATTAGCCCTACCGTACATGAAATGCATATCCGCATACTCTTCGTTACTGTTAAGGTTCCATTGTAACTACAACACAGCACAAGTGGCACTCCTCAGATGAGACTGATACCTTTTGAGACTTTGTACTGTATCCGTCCTGTACGTTCTGCGTGTATGGTTTGATTACAACTCCACCTCTCGGCAATGTTCAGTTTTGTAAACAATGAACATAGGACGGCTTCAAGTGCGCAAAGAGTAAACCATACGATGTTACAAACAATGACGTCAGTGGCGGCTTGTAACCATACATTCGTAATTATCTCGCAAACGGCTTGTTTGCGGACCCATGTTTACTGGGACATTGTTGCTTCTATTATCGTGTACTTTCAACCATGTAAGTTTGCGCCATCATTTATGATACACCCTGTATATATATATATATATATATATATATATATATTAGGTCTATATTTATTTATTCATTTTGTATATATATATATATATATATATATATATATCCACCTATCCACCCATCCATCCATAGTAATCCTAACCGAGGGCAGGTCCTTCACTACAATCATAGCATTTTTATGTTATGCTTTGCAGCTTTACTAGGGAATTATAGGTGTGGTAGCATCCCTTACTTTCCACACCGGTGAAGGATGATGATGATAATGATGGCCGGATGATTGTCGGGGGCCGTTGGGCCCTAAGCTTCCTGACATTTGTCTTACAGGTGAGGAAAAACTCCGAAAAAACTCACCCAGGAGCCTGTCCCGACCGGGAATCGAACCCGGCCCCCCTGCGTGACAAGGCAGCATCTATATAGTATATGTATTTTATATATTATATTTATTTATTTTGTGTATATACATATATTTATTTATTTATACCGCGGTGATCTCGAGGTAGCGTGCTGTCTTGTCACGCAGCGGACCCGGATTCGATTCGCGGTCGGGACAGGCTCCGGGGTGAGGTTTTTTAGGAGTTTTGCCTCACCTGTAAGACAAATGTCAGGAAGCTTAGGGCCCAACGGTCCCCGAAAATCATCCGGCAATCATCATCATCCTTCACCGGTGTGGAAGCAATGGGAAGCTACCACATCTATAATTCCCTAGTAAAGCTGCAAAGCATAGCAGGAAAATGCTTTGATTGCAGTGAAAGACCTGCCCTCGGGCAGAATTACTATGGATGGATATATATTAGGGTGTTCAAAAAAACTGAAGTATTTTATTTTTAACAATACCCTCTTTATTTATTTCTATAATGTTAAAACAATTGAAAGTACAATTTGGTTTATACGTAGACCCACGGCAACCCGTGCCGACTTGCTTTATCCTGATTGTAAAAAGCAAACTTTAAAAAGAAAATTTGAACAATAATGTTTTTTATTGTAAAATAGTAAATAGCTATACGTTTTGGGCATATTGATGTTTTATTTACTGAATAAACGTTGAGCTCTAGATTCCTTCTATACTAACCAAGTATAAATTTTCATATGTTATGTTTGGCATATGTTTGTAAGCTTTTCTTTCTTGTTACATACTACCTTCTCTGTAGGCTACATATCGTAAATATTTATTAGAACATTCTGTTTAATTCTTTCAAAAGCTGTCTTGTGCTTTGAATGTTTTCTTAGAAATCCGACTTTCTATGACGTCGATACGTTTTTTCATTCTCATAGGCCTATTATTTACTTAAATTTGCCCTCCTTGAAATTTCTTCAATACTACATACTTATTGAAAAACAGCAATAACATTACAGACATATACCAGCAGGTGGACCTAACTGGCTGGGTAAGTTAATTAAAAATAGTATAGTGATCCCTTGAAGTGGGAGGGGGTTAAGGATCCCTCCTTTTTAGACCATCGGTATGAGATGTCAGCCCTGCGTGACGACCGCCTTTACTCCCGAAACATATACGTAATACTTATTTTTCTTTAGAGGCTGAGTCGATTCCAGGACCATGGTGCCATTAGAATATTTAAACTGTTTAAAAATCCTGACACTACCGGGACTTGAAATCTCGACCACGGTGTGCCCCATGTTCATTACAGTATGACTAAATTTTCGTTTATCTCCACCACAAGGAATAAAAAAGACTTTCTATGTATCATTACTGATCACATTAGAACAATGTATTACGAGTACATTTACAAATAATTAATTATACCTGAGTTGAAACTCACCTGCTTTCAATGCTGCCATATTGTCGTCTGCTGGGTGCTCTATTAACCTGAATTGCAAAATATTCAAAATTATATCTTCATTAGTACAGAGTGATAAGGGCTCGGAAGTTGAGGAAAAATCCTTTTCTGCGCGATAGTGCGTTTTGTCGTACTTACAGCAATGACGACCATGATTGAAAGTTCAACTTCTACATTTCGGGGTTGCCAACCTAAATAACTACACTGTAATATCACATATTACAAACACGCATGTGGGAAGTAAAACCACAGCCCTCTATGTATACTACATACAATGTATATACAAAAAATATCCTAAAGGTAGTGTTAATATACATTATACGAAACAAATCACTGCATTTTAAATGAACTGAACTTTATTTGAAATAATATAAAACAATAAATATGTACTTGCCGCATATTAACACTACATTGGTCTCGTGGCCTTCTATAGTTTCAACTAATAAACATTGCCCACACTATGATGATCTTGAAGAAGATTTTCGGGCTGTAGGCCGTGGTCGTGAGGCTTGTAGTTCCCCGACGTTTCGCCAGAGACTGCATCTGGCATCCTCAAGGGTTGTCTCAAGAAAATCTTCTTCAAGATCATGATAGCAACTCCGGCCAAGAAAGTCTACGTGAATACATTGCCCACACTGTTAAAGTTAGTCACTTGTTTATAATATTTGTTAGTTCCGACAAATATGTTATTATTTTACTATTATTTATTATTTTGAAAACACCTTCGCGCAAAAAATAACGTACAACGCACGTTTGTTAAGTGTTTCACAGAATCTCAGAAATTAAAAACCTCGCTATCGCTCGGTTTTTAGACATTTTCCTCACTTCTGTAAAAACCACTTCCCAACCTCGCAACGTAATATAGGCCCCTACTATTTTTATTTTATGTCTGAAGAAGAAGCCGAACATAGGCTAATATATATACATTCATCTGAAAATGGTTGGTTATAATCGTCCTTCACTAGTTTTACTTTCAGATTCACAACACGTTTGTTCCGCGCGAAACTACTGAACCCTCCAAAATTAGGTTATTTTTAACCACCAACCTACTGATCGCCTGAATTACTCTATTTCGACTTCAAATTTTCTAAGAAGTTGCCACTTTCTGAAACTTATCTCGAGCAGAGGGTAAGGCATCGAGGTTGTCTTTATTCACTGGTTAGCAACTACAACAGTTTTTACGTCCTTTTTCCAGTTTTTAGGTCTTTTTAATTGTCTTTTCTACGCATTTTATAGGTCCTCAACTTCCGAGCACTATAAATAGTGGATAATATTTTTCAGAGGAGGGCAGAACATGAGACTGCCTTCTCAATGTTTTCTACGATTACAGTGAATACATTAGAAAATTACCTATTGTATTATAAAAATCATAATTTTTAGTGATCATACCTATTGTATTATAAAAATCATAATTTTTAGTGATCATACCTATTGTATTATAAAAATCATAATTTTTAGTGATCATACCTATTGTATTATAAAAATCATAATTTTTAGTGATCATACCTATTGTATTATAAAAATCATAATTTTTAGTGATCATACCTATTGTATTATAAAAATCATAATTTTTAGTGATCATATCTATTGTATTATAAAAATCATAATTTTTAGTGATCATACCTATTGTATTATAAAAATCATAATTTTTAGTGATCATACCTATTGTATTATAAAAATCATAATTTTTTTAGTGATCATATCTATTGTATTATAAAAATCATAATTTTTAGTGATCATACCTATTGTATTATAAAAATCATAATTTTTAGTCATCATACCTATTGTATTATAAAAATCATAATTTTTAGTGATCATACCTATTGTATTATAAAAATCATAATTTTTAGTCATCATACAGTTCCCCAACAAAAATTCTAATATAATATTTGCAGGCCTACATATTGCGTAAATTGTAAATATGCCTAACCATATTTATCACATCCCTCCGTGGTATCTTTACCTTGTCGTGATGGAGTGACTTGCGTGCTTAAATGATCCCGAGAGCTGTGCCGGCGGTAGCATTGCTACTGATAGGGTTACGCATGCCGGATTTGTCGAAGGTGATAAGCCAGACGAAAGAGTGACGATCTTTCACCGTAAAAAATACAACCGTCAAGAAATGCGGACATGGGTTCCACTGGGGTAAAATTTTTCGAAGGTCAAATAGTCTCTCATTCGATTCTTCGGGCGGGGACTACTTCATGGAACCCATGCCAAAGGCTCAAACACAGGGACATGTTCCTAGGAACATGGAGTGTTAGGACTTTATACAATAGCGGGTCACTAGAGATGTTAACGCGGGAATTAGATAAATCATCCTTGGATATAGTCGCTTTACACGAAGTTAGGTGGCTAGGAGAAGCTAGTCAGGAATCAGGAAACTTTACATTATACTACGGGGGTGCAGAAAGACCTGAAGTTGGAACAGGATTTTTAGTCAGAAGTGGATCCTGACCGCTATCCGAGATATTAACGTTGTCATTAATAGGATATCATACATAATTCTAAGGAGTAAACGACATGATTTTATAATCCTAAATGTACATGCTCCCACAGAAGATAAAGATGGCAAGATTAAGGATGAGTTCTATGAAGAATTAGAATGCTTATTTGATAGCCTTTCACGATATCATATGAAAATTGTCTTAGGAGATTTTAATGCAAAAGTGGGGCGGGAAGATATATTCAAACCAACAATAGGCAAATTCAGTCTTCATGAAGATAGTAACGACAATGGGGTTAGATTAGTCACCTTTGCCACATCAAAGAATTTCATTGTTAAGAGCACAACATTTCAGCATGAGGATATTCATAAATACACCTGGACGTCCCCAGATGGCGAAACTCGGAACCAGATAGATCATGTATTAGTGGACACACGTTGGCACAGTAGCATCATCGATTTTAGATCAGTTAGAGGGACAGACTGCAATTCGGATCATCATCTGGTCAGAGTGAAAATCAGACAACGGCTATCGCTTATGAGAGGAACAATCGCTAAAGATGATTCTGAAAAATTTGAATTAAAAAAACTTGAAAGATAATGAAATGCGGCAAGAGTACTAAATCAAAATTGCTAATAGATTTGAAGTACTGGATTCTTCAGATGGCAATGTGGCAAACGAAGAAGAAACTGACATAATTAAAGAATGGGAGGCTATAAGAGATACTATTAAATTGTCAACATCAAAAAGCATTGGTTATTTAAAGAAGATGCAAAACAAGAAATGGTTTGATGAGGAATGTGCTGGAATTGTAAAGAAAAGAAAGCTAGCAAAAATGAAAGGGTTACATGAGTCAAATGAGGTAAATTTAGAGCAATTGGGTAGTATTAGACGGGAAACAACGTGGTTACTAAAGAGTAAAAGGAGGGAATATTTGAGAGAGAAGATTAATGATCTTGAAATGAATGCAAAAAATAGGAACATTAGAGAATTATATCAGGGAATTAAGATAGAGAAGAAAGGGTTTCAGGCTAGAACAAACATAATTCGGAATGAAAATGGGGATATGATTGCAGATTCCAGGAGTATATTAAATATAGGCTATGGAAAAGTTACTTTAATCAGCTATTAAAAGTACATACGGAACAGGACATTGAGGAGGATAATTTACAGAAAACAGAAATGCTAGTCGCAGAACCAAGTGCATTAGAGGTTGAAATGGCGATAGAAAAATTGAATCAGTATAAAGCATCTGGTTCAGATGAGATCCTAGCAGAATTGATAAAACCAGGGGGAGAAAAATTGATGGACAAGATACGCCGGTTGCTTAATATGATTTGGAAAAAAGAAGCTCTTCCAGATGAATGGAAAGAATCGATTATCGTACCAATTTATAAGAAAGGAGATAAAACTGATTGCAACAACTACAGGGCATCTCGTTACTTTCAACTGCGTACAAAACGTTATACGTATATATCCTGCTGGAGTTCAGAATTCCTAAAAAGTTAGTTAGATTTATACGAATGTGTCTAAATTTCACAAAGAGTAGGGTGCGTGTTTGCCTACATGCAAACAGTTTTCAGACACTTTTAAAATCTATAATGGATTGAAGCAAGGAGATGCTCTATTTCCTCTACTATTTAATTTTGTACTAGAGCATGCCATCAAATTTCTAGAGGATGAAGAAGGCCTACAACTCAATGGTATTAATAAGCTGTTAGTTTATGCTGATGATGTAATACTATTGGTCGATAGCGAGGAGATGCTAATGGACAACACGCACACACTAATGTGTAACACTAAGAAATTAGGACTGGAAGTAAATATCAATAAAACTAAATATGTGGTCACACGTAGAAATACATTAGATAATGGAAATAGACAGCTAATGACAAATGAGGGAAATTTTGAGGAAGTGGCTGAGTTAAAATACCTAGGAACAATAATCATACATAGGAATGAGATACACAAAGAAATTAAACATAGGCTCAATTCTGGAAATGCATGCTATTATGCATTACAGAGATTTTTAATTTCCCAACTCCTTTCAAAAAACGTTAAACTGAAAATATATAAAACTATTATTCTACCAGTTACATTATATGGATGGGAAACATGGAGTCTTACTTCAAGGGAGGAAAGGAGATTACGAGTATTTGAGATTAAAGTACTTAGGAAAATTTTTGGACCAAAGAGAGATGTACAGACAGGTGAATGGAGAAGACTACATAACAATGAACTACATGGTCTTTATAGGAAGCCAGATATAATAAAAACAGTTAAGTCTCGTAGACTGCGATGGGCAGGACATGTTGCACGTATGGGGAATGAAAGACGTGCATGGAAGCTTCTTGTAGGAAAGCCAGAGGGAAAACGCCCAGTTGGTAGACCAAGAATGAGGTGGGAGAATAACATTAACTATGATTTGAAGGAAGTAGATTATAAAGGGAATGATTGGAAAGCATTAGGTCAGGATAGGGATGTATGGAGAGCTTATGTCCGCGTGGCCATGAACCAACGGGTTTGATAGTGCCAGTGAGTCAGTATGTAAGTATATTTATCACTTTATAAACATTCTTTAACATCTTTGCTAGTTTATAAATATAATATTTGCCAATTTGTTATAATAGGCCTAATAATTTAAACATGTTTTTTGTTTGGTTTCCTTTTAAAATGTATAAAGGTGGCAATCTATTCTGGAGAATGGGTTAATATTTTAAAATGTATTAATTTTAAGACTCATTTTTTACTCATATTTAACTTGTCTGTGTTTCGATTGCATTTCTCCTCTCAAAAACAATGCTTGCACTCTTTCATTTTATGAGGCTATGAACTTTAAACTGTGGGCCTATTCATATCTCAGAAGATATTAATTTTTAATATTTTATTTATTTTTATAAACAAATTAATCCTTTCAGTTATTAGAGCTTTCCAACGTATTTGCATAAGCAAGTTGTCCTGTCAATTTCAGGGTTTATAGATTGCGTAAAGCATAAATTAGAAACTTTAGTAAGTAATCAGCAGAATTTTCCTTTCAGCACATTAAATAAAGCACTTTACTTATTGTATCTGAACAGATGCGTAGGAACAAAATAACTGATAAGATAACTGTCTAGATACCTTCTGTAGCAATATAAAAAAATAACGTTTGAGGTTGACATTTCAGAATTTGAATTATTTTTAATTTTCGAAATAAAGCATTTTTGTTATTCGTTAAAACTTTTGTATTGATTGATACAAATTAGATGAAAATGTATTTTTTATGCTGTTTCATTAAATGTTTTGATATTCATTGCATGACGATAGGATTGTTATACGTGAAAACTAACCAAAAATAATCATTAAATCAGCATCAAGTATAAATCTCTTTGACACCAAGTTCTGAAAAGTTCAAATTATGTTTCTTTTTCTTTCCTCAGGAATGCAAAAATTATTTTTATAGTAATATGACGTATTTATTTTAGCAGGTTTCACAATGTTTCACAACATCGTCTGCGCCCAGTTATTAATCTACTGCCGTTCACCTTCACATATCTCTGCCAGCTAATACCCGGCGTGCGCTGCCCCGCCTAAATAGATCAAAATTAATGTGCTTTTATGTTTAGTTGAATAAGTAAAAAAAAAATTATTATACATTTAGGCCTATATTTTTTTAGATACCCCGTGCTGATTACCCGGCGTTGCCTGGGAATCTACTTATCCCAATCTTCTTGACATAATTGAGCTGAAATACGAAAATTGGTGTGTTTTGTGTTTAGTTAAATAAGCGAAAGGAACAATTTATATCGTAATTGTTTTTAGATACCCCGTGCTGTTTACCCGGCGTTGTCCGGGAATCTACTAATCCCGATCTTCTTGACATAAATGAGCTGAAAGACAAAAAATAATGTACTTCTTATGATTAGTTGAATAAGTAAAATGAAAAATAATTATAAATGTATATCGTAATTATCTTAAGATACCCTGTGCTGATTACCCGGTGTTGCCCGGGAATCTACTAATCTTCTTGGCATAAATGAGCTAAAAGACAAAATTCGTTATTGTGAATTATTCGTAAAAGAATACCCTCCATGTGCTTGCTATGCTTGTACAGGAATCTACGTAATTCTATTTGTCTCGATCTTCTCGGCATCAATGAAAGACAATAATGGTTATTATGAGTTATCCGTAAGAGATAAACATATGCTATCGTGGACTTTTTTGTAGAGCTTTTTGAGATATTCAATTCCGTGTACATTAATTTTGTATGTTATGGTTTAGGCAGCGTAAGCCATTTAAGCGTCCAAAGAGCTCCTTTTTTTCACGTTTTCCACTAAAAAGGGCGATTTTTAAGGGTGTAGGATTTGAGTATCACAACTCTCTTATAGCCTATGTTCATCCCTGGAATCTTCTGAACATTTTGCAAAAAGCCCCATCACAATCGGATAAACGGCATGGCCGCGCATAAAGTACAAACAAACAAACATTCATTTTTATATATTAGATTAATAATTACTAATTAGGTAAAGTGTGAAGTGATCCCACTACAAGCCTTAGAGGTCCTTGGGGTAGTAGGATGTTAAGGATCCCGTCTTTCTAGACAATCGACGATATATTAGACAGGTTATCGACACTACATGACGGCCGCCTTTTCCCCAGAACTAGCTTCTGGTACTCATTTCCATTAGAGGCTGAGTCGACTATATAGCTATGGTCCATCAGAAGGTTTAGGCCAGTTTAAAAATCCTGATTTTACTGGGTTTTGAATCCTCAATCTTTCGGCTTATAGCGTATTGTCTTAATCAATACTACGTGCTTTAATATGGAAATATCAATTAACAAAAATAAAATTATGGCATTTCATGTGAAGGACCCCATGCAAAGTAAAAATCTGTCTCCAGAATAAAATTTTAGAGAGATCTAATCAATTTAAATATCTTGGATATTATCTCTCTATCTGGGATGAAAAGGATATCCCTGAAAAAGTTACTAGTTATAATAAAAGTTTAGGAATTATTAATCAAGTTATGAAACCATCCCTTGTACAAAAAAACACCAGATTACGTTTATATAACACTTTGGCTAGACCAGTGTTGACCTATGGTAGTGAAGCATGGACACTAAGAAAACAACATGAAAGCAGAATAACAGCTTGTGAAATGAGATTCATGCGCAGAAAAGCGGGTTACACCAGATGGGATCGGAAAAGGAACACCGATATCTTAAAAGAATTGAAGACTACGCCAATTTTGGAATATATTAAACAGTACCAACTAAATTGGAAACACCATCTTGAAAGAATGAGTTCAAATCGGATCCCCAAAGCTGTTTATAATTATATACCAAGAGGACGAAGATCACTGGGCCGTCCTATGAAACGCTGGAGGGAAAATTTTCTATAGGATCGTAACAGGCCTTGGCCTAATACTTGGAAGGAAGAAGAAGAAGAATACTACGTGCCCCTTATTAATAATTAGGTACTATTTAAATGTTTCGTGAATTTTATTTATTGAAAACAGGTTTAGTATTTGGTTAAATTTTCACTAAATTAACCTTTAACATGCCTAATATAGCAACAGAAATTACAAAACATTATTTACAATTGTTATATTACATTCAGCAGACATATTGATCCATGACTCATTGTTTTAAGCAATTTACTCATTTGTTTTTTCATTTATCAGGCCTACATTATTTAATTTATTACAAAACCGTTATTTATATTCACGCTGCTCTATTTTATAGAATATATTATATAAATATTTATTGCAACATTTAGAATACAACCAAAATTACATTAAAAAGAATTACCTCATTAGATCTTGGCCCAGGATTTTGTTCCACACAGCCAATAAAAAGTAGAGTAACTAACACTACTCCCCAAAACCATTCCTTGATGCTGGGATATGTTTTGAAAATACTATACACGCTCCACAAAATTAAAATTCTTACGATAGCTCTATACGTACTCATAGTTAGCTAAATGCGACGCAAAAAATGATTGCAAGTTAATTAGTTGGCGCTATAGATACAACTGGATTGCCTTTATCAGCATTTGTTTTATCAGCAGCACACCTTTTCTGATGTTAATTCTGTAACTTATTTTATCTTTCATCCAATATTCAAAATGTTATTTTAACAGCGTTTAATAGACTGTAAATTTAAAGTAGCAAGTAAAAGCATATGGAAAGATGACATTTTATATATTACATCATAAAAATAAGAGAAAATCGTATATTACACGTCAAAGACGAGACATGTATGCTTTTTCAGAGGTTTAGTTTTGTAGTCCGAGGGATTTATTCCGAGAGCTACAAATGTACCGAGAGGAAAATACGTTTCGATCCCGTAGTGATCGGGATTAAATTATCGGATTTTATTCAATTCGAATTCATTAAAAATTTTGCACTCAGCAGTGGCGGCTTGTGGCTTTGAAGTTAGGTGAAGAGCCAGTAAGAAAAATTATCTGTACATATGATTATCTTTATTATTATTATTATTATTATTATTATTATTATTATTATTATTATTATTATTAAACTCATGTATTTATTGTAGTCTATATCAAATCAATAATTCGGGCTTTAAATGCTGCAAATTTCTCTGTGATATATTCATGGAATGGGTGTGTCTTCATTAACTGCAGTAGAAATTCTTTCTTAATTGTAATATTCCCCAAAGAAGAAAGTCTCCCTTCTGAAATTACGTTCCTCAAATATGTTTTAATATGCTACTGACAACAGATGCTGTTGTAGAGAGAGAGGGGAGCATTCCCATGGACATTCCTTAAACCATAACCGTTTGAAACAAAGATTGTAGCGTCTAACTATGTGTTCAACTTCTTTTATACAACATATTTGTTGAGATTCAGTAGGACACCCACAATTTCAAATTCCTTTTTATCTTCATCTTTCCAACGTGAAAATGGTGTTTCCAAAAAATACACAATACATCATAAACAAGATTCATATTTAAACCACCACCACAACAATAGCCGAATAGTGTAATACGTAGAATTTCGTACACAAAGCTTTGAAGCAGATGGCTAATTGCCTATCGGCTACTTCACTTTGAGGATTTTGTAACGCTAGACCTGAGCGGGTGACGTCATGGTTGTCACCGCTCCAGCAGAATGGAAAGCAAGAATCCTTAAATCGAGCACTGCCGTGAGCCAGAATGACAGCACGTGGCGCTCTGTGTCCCGCCTCGTATTATAATACATAAATATGTTTATACTAAAATTAACTTTCGTTGTCAGGAAAATAAAGTTTAAAAATAATTTTGGTAAAAATAAGTTGAAGTGGCACATCACATACTTACTTCCCCTGAACAGCCGCCGCTGGTATTAACTACAGTAGTCTACTTTTTCATTGATGCAAAAAAAAAAATTGTTTCGATTAACATAATTCGTCATTAAAATGCCGTCCAGATTCGGCCGTTGGCCTGTTCCAGTTTTTGGATTCAGCTTCTTAGGTCTGACGATATTTCTTCTTCCATATGGTATATAGGCCTAGGCCTACTTTAGGATCTTTTGTGGTATTCTTTTTGGAGACATACAAACTTCTGTATATTTCGAGGTTGTAGTTATGCTTTTTATTTGTAATTATATTTATTTCATTGTTATGTTTAATATTGGAAATGGATATATTTGAAATTTTAAAATACAATAGGTCTACTGCTGATAGTCAGGGATGACTATTGAGAAGGGCTGAGGGGCGTCATCCTCCAACATTCATATTTAATCATCATCATCATCATCATGGGTTAGGCCGTTGGCCTATTCCTCTTCAGGATAGAAATTGATCCCTCCATTGTTTCTTAGGTATTCCTGGATATCTTCGTCCTGTGGGTCTGTAGTTGAATAGCTTCAGAGGTTGTCTATTGTTTGGAATTCTAAGGAGGTGTTCATGACAATTATTTTGGTATGTTTGGATGGTTTCAGTTATTGCTGGTGTGTTGAGAGCTTTGCGGATATCTTCATTACGCATGTGGTCATAAAGCGTACAATGGAGGAAATTGGTATAAATGCACTTGTTAGAAGTGTGAACACAAGTTTATTTACTCTTTCTTTGGCATTTTTCTATCTTAACTTAGGAAGTGATTGAGTATAAAACACACACAAATAATGTCAAAATTAATTATCCATTTTCGTCCAAAAAAGTACATGAAAACTGAAACCACTCTCACATATGGGTGGAAATTAGTATAAAGGCACTTTGTGTATTTCACAGATTAAACCAAAAAGACTGAGTACAAAGTTTACAACAAAGTTCTAAAATTGAGTTGAACCTCCATTGTTCTTAATTACTTGGAAGATTCTCTTCGGCATTGACTTCATGAGGGTGTTTATTTCTTCCATTGAGATTCAAGTCCACTCTTCCCGAATAGCATTTTTGAGCTCAGTCATTGTCCCAAACTGTCGTCCATTGCGATACACACGCCTTGCCAGGATCCCCCATAAGTTCTCAGTCGGGTTTAAATCAGGACTTCTGGCTGGCCAGGTCAAAAGAGGTATTTCTTTCTTCCTGAACCACTCCTTTGATTTGGCAGACACGTGCATGGAAGTATTATCTTGTTGAAAAATTAGATATTCGCCAAATTCATCATACATTCGTATCAATTCGGACTCCAGAAGCTCCTCAGTGTAGGACCCAAATTCATCTTGGTGCGTACCCATGCCAGTTTTGATCTTCCGTTAAAGCAGAATGCTGCCCAAATCATAACGCCTCCACCACCGAAGTTTCTACTCATTCTAACTTGCTCTTCAATACGGAGGTCGTGCCAGTAATACTGAAAGCCATCAGGCCCGTCCAGATTATATTTCTTCTTGTCACTGAATATTACTTTATTCCATTCTGAGGTCCAGGACGTGTGTTCTTCAGCAAAAGTCATTCTAGCTTTCTTATGTAGGCCTACATTGTTCAGAGGTAGTTTACTAAGACTTTTTTTTTAATTTTAGGTTCTTGTCTTCTGAAAGAATTTGTCTTCTCGTCTGGCTGTTAATGACAACTTCAAAGCAGCCTGGATTTGAGAAGAAAACATACTTTTACCTTTTGCTTTACGTAAAATGACATGTTTAGTGCGCTCAAACAATTTTCTTGTTCGTCCATTCTTCCCGTTTTTTCTATATTGTGAGCCCAGTTTGCAAAATTATCAATGACACATCTTGAACGTCCCAATTTCGTAGCTATTTGTCGATTGGAAAGGCCAATCTACTTGAGGGCACTAACTCTTGATTTCTCTTCATTTGATAGAGGCTTTCAACGCGGCATTGTACGCACTACTGACTTGTAACTGATGAACGATGCTTACAGACACATCTTCTCCATGTAACTGCAATGTTTTGTTTACATTTATGTCTGTGTAAGAGCCAGAAGTTAACCTGCCTTCATACCGATTTCCACCCCTAGGACAGCGTTTTCTTAGTTTTTACGTAATATTTACGTATATAATAAATACAAAATGTGGAGACCTGTATGAAATTATGTCCTAGATAATTATATATAATCTATGACACACATATGGTATTTGCATAAATATTTCAGGTAGTTTTACTACTAAAGTTAGTGCCTTTATACCAATTTCCTCCACTGTATAACCTGCTAAAGGTCTTAATAACTTTATTTCTACAGTTACTATACTATTTAATTTGCCTGTAGTAAGAGTCCAGATTTTAGATCCATAAAGTAGAGTTGGAAGAGCCAGTATTGTATACAATTTTAGAATTATGTCTGGGCGTACTTTCCGGAGAAGAGTATTTTTTATTGTTCCTGTAGGTTTTTGGAATTTGATCAATTTTATGTCTATATCTTTATATGTGTCATAGGGAAGGTTACAGCCAAGATAAGTAAAGTTATTAACTTGTTTTATTATATTGTTGTTATCAACAATTTTAGTAAGTATCAGCATTTTCCTTTAAAATGCCATAGTTTTTGTCTTACTCACCTAAATTTGTAAATTATAATCTTTGTTTATATTTGACAATATATATACTGCTCCCTGTAGGTGATCTTTAGAAGTAGCCAATATTACCTGATTATCTGCATACATTAATGTGTTGAGAGGTCGACCATCAATCATAAAGTGTGATTGTAATTGTTTTTGCCAAAATTTTTATGATTTCATTCATATATAAATTAAATAGAAGAGGGGGAAAGTGGAAAGCTTAGTTTTACACCTTGGGTTCTTAGTCTACACGATTTACCGACTTGATTATTTATCTTTATTCGAATTCGTGTGTTATGATACATGATTTGAATCGCTTGAATTAAAATGCTTAGATATTACTGCATTACATAAGATATCCCATAATTTTATTCTGTTTACTGTGTCGAAGGCATTATGATGATCAATGAATATCATAAAAGTTGGTAGGCCTATATTAAATTTCAGATGTTTTTCTATGATTTGTGCTAACGTAAAAACACTATCTGTACAGGAGATGTTGGGTCTGAAACCATTTTGTTCTTCTAGGATAAATGAGTTAGAAATTGTGTTTAATTTGTTGCTAATTATTTTTACATAAATTTTATAGGCAGCATTTAGCAGACAAATTCCTCTATTATTATTAATATAATTTTGTTTCCTTTTTTATGAATAGGTACAACTAACGAGTTAATCCATTCATCTGGTACACAGCCAGTCTTCCAACATATGTTAATAAGATCTAAAAAAATAGTTTAAAAATTGGATCGAAGCATATTTTAATAATTCTGTGTTGATATGATCTGATCCTGGTGTCTTCCGTAGTTTGCATTTGTATAACGCGGTGTTCAACTCATCCAAGGTGATAGGATCTTCATCATAATCATTGTAGGTATGTTGTGTTATATTAGTTGTGGAAGTCCAAAGCTGCTCATAGTAACTTTACCATTCAGTCACTGGGATGGGATTTATGTTTAAGTTATCTTTAATAGATTTATTTAGTTCTTTTAAAATGTTATATTTGACTTATTTACTGACTTAATTTATTTAAGAAGTAGGCCTATATAATAAAATGTTATTTATAGTCGCTGCTTAAAATTAACGTGATTCTTTTATTACTAATGTCACACATAATACTTTATATCGGGGTTAAACACAATCATTGTGGCGCTCACAGAATTGTGGTTTGGTATTATGGAGAGCGTTGCGAATTCGCACATACCTACTATAATAGTTTCTATATAGCCTATTGTCAAGCACATGCGCTGTTACCATAGTAACGCCTGCTACCCGGCTCGTAATGAGGGCTATGTGTGTCCCAGACACACAACACTTTTGTCATGAATGTTTTTCCTCGTAGTATAGTTCTGTTGGAAATTCTGATTAATATTCAAACGAGACTTAAAACAGCTGCAATTTTTAATTACAAACTACAATGAATTTATTCACACAATAATTGTCATTTCATGACAAATCTTTTACCAGTTATTATCTCATTATTTTAATGTCCTAAATTAGACATTTGTCGGCTGTGGTGGACTAATGGTTATGTTCCTTGCCTCCGGTTCTGAGGGTCGCGGGTTCAAATCCGGCCGGGGTCGAATGATTTTTTAGGATGAAAAAATCCAAAGAGGAATTCCTCCGGGAGGGACGTTAAGCCGTGGGTCCCGATTCTGAAGATTTTCACGCTCGTAAAGGATCCTTAAGCCTGAATAAAAATACCTTCAAGCAAAATTTAAAGACCTCATCATCCTAGTAATAACTTAGTTGCCTGTTAGATGTCTCATTGGGTCGGTATGTTGAACGCATACAATTCATGACACCTGTGGGCAAAAATAGAGTAACTAAATTAAGTTGGTCTAGTAACTCATAATAAAGGAGATGTTAATTCTCGAGGTAATTTTCACAAAGTGGCAACTTCTTAGAAAATTTGAAGTCAAAATACAATAGTTCAGGCGGTCAGTAGGTTGGTGGTTAAAAATAACATGAAAGTTTGTGAGAGTTTAATAGTTTCTCGCGGAACAAAAGTGTTTAGAATGTGAAAAGTCGTTAGAAAATAAAACTAGATAGTGTTTAAAAGAACTTGGAATTGAGACTAGACTCTGCGGATTCTTGAACTATACAAATGGTATTAATGTAGTCAAAAAAGGTAAAGTTGCAAACAAAGCCGTTAAGACCTAAAATAGGCTATAAAAGGACCATTAAAGCAAAAAAACGTCGGAAAAGGAGAAAAATGGACAAATAAAACCCACCATTTTCTGGCCCACAATGACACAAAATGTAGGCCTATATATATGTTGTGTGCCGGTTCGCTCAGGGTAGAATATGATAACTCAGGGATGCTTATATTAGAAACTCATTACTTCAGTTTATTGAATAATTTTGCATGTACAATTATAGAATTTCAATGTTTTATACCTCACTATTTCGGAGTGGAGTTGAATTTACTTAAGCCCACGTATTTTTAATATCACTTTTACTAAAGGTCGCGAACGGTTGCTGTAGGACTTGTTTCTTGTAGAACGTATGAGCGTGAGAGTATGTGAGAGCGTTTTGTCACGTGTCCTTGCCTTATAAGGGTGATGACTCCTTCCATAAAGTCACCATCCCCACTCCAAATGCACTTGTTATTCATTACACCTTAGAGGGGTACGTACCATTCGTTTGTGGTTCCTATGTTGGTAATATACTCATGTGCACGTTTGTGCGCCTTCCAGTTATTATTATTAATCTATGTTTTAGTACTTAGAGTCTATTACTTCTTGCCACAGTTGGGCCTCATCTTCACACAAGAAATAAAAAAGGATTTTCCTCAACTTCCGAGCCCTGTTAATGGCATTATTAGTGGAAGCATAGATATAGAAAATAATATTTGCTATTAATTAAATTTCAATAGAGGAACTCTGATATGTCCACCGGTCGGTACAAGATTTCTGGGTGATATTTTTTAGGGGTTTTCCTTACCTGTAAAACAAATGTCAGAAAACTTTAAGGACCAAACGATCCCCGAACACCATCTGGCCACCATTATCATATTCGCCTCGTTAGATTAACTTCAGAATTTGGCTTCTTCTGGCGCATTATCACCTCTCATATCATCGGGGCAGCGTAACCCCACCTCCCAAGCGCCCCAGCCAGAGAGAATACCAGAAATGTCGTAATGACATTGATAAAGAAATATGTTTGCGATAAGAAAAGGAGATCCTTACATTCTACAAAAATAATTCCTCAATCCCTTTCGGTTAAAAATTTCCCAATACCACGGCATAAATTCCTCAACCTGGCAACATTGATTAATAACAGCAAATAGGTATGCCAATTTAAAAAAATGAATAAAAAGGCGGGACGTGTCAACAAGAACGATAGAAACTTTAGACATATAGATTTTTTTTTGTCCAGTGCCACCAGGTTGGCTTTTATGACATTTCTGGCTTTCTCCCCTGGCATTGGCGGAATTATAATCCATTTCTTAGGTTGGGGCACCTGGAAGGCGGAATTACGTTAGACCTTACCCAGTTACAGTGGAATTTATACAAGTGTTAGCCATCGTTTTATTTACAGTAATATTATAAGGACTATTTAACTCATGCTCCAAATGGAACCCAATGGCCAATCACGTTTCAATGACTTCTGTTTTACAACCAATCAGAGTCGTGTTTCACGAAATATTTACCAGTGTTATAATTACCATATTAAAGAAGGCTCCTCCTTTTTAATATTCTGAACAGGTCTGACCATTAGTTTGCAGTGACTGAACCCGTGAGAAATACGGCTACCAGATTGTATATATAGTGCATGAATGTCAACACATGCCGCATGCTGGAGTTAATATAAACACTTTTGTAGCAATTGATTATACCACCAAAAAAAAAAGAAACCACTCTTTGCACTTTCTTAAATGTATTTTTTCCCAAGTAACAATCCAGAAAATATAATTGTCATATTTACATCATACGACATCAGAAATGAATTAATATACAGTTTGATGTGTTTCATTTTTTCTCCACTAGAGAGCATTCTTACAATATTGCGTTCCTTTGGCAATAAATAGTATGATCCGGTTGCAGTGATAAACAAAATAAGCAGATGAAGCGTACCTATCGTTTCTCATTTGTTTTCAAACATCGCTGTTTACATTAAATATATAAATATTTTAAAATAACTATAGTTAAATAATGATTTGTGAGTAAACAGCTTAATTTTATTCGTTAAATAGTCTTAACAAATGCCACTCTTGATTTCCAAATTCTCTAGATAAATTGGAAATCACTCGTGGCATTACTTATGATAATTACATCCAATTTAAGATTGAAAATACAATCTCTGAATGCAGACCAATTAATCAAGGAGTTAGACAAGGATGTGGTCTTTCACCAATGCTCTTCATAATATACATGAACTCAATCATTAAAGAATGGAGACTACAACCACATGGCAGTATACCACTTAATACGTAGATTATATTACTTGAAGATGACATTGTGTTTGTAGCGAATTCAGAAGATGACCTACAACGTTCAGTCCACTCTGTTCACCAAATTTCAGTAAACTACAACATGGAAATCTCAACAGAAAAATCTAAAGTCATGGCCTTCCTAGGAAAAGACCCAGTTCGCAGTAAAATTGTTATTAATAATAAATTATTAGAACAAACTAACACATTTAACTATCTCGGATACCGAGTTACATACGAAGAGGAAACATATTTTAATCAAAAAAATATATAATTTAACAGAGTAACAGGAATTATAAATAATATTTTCAAGCCAAACACAGTACAGCAACACACACGAACTAGAATTTATAAAAACACTATTATGTTACGGCAGTGAGGCCTGGACAATTCGCAGTGAAGATGAACAAAGACTAACTGTGGCAGAAATAAAATTTATGAGACGTACTGCAGGTTACTCAAGAACAGACCATAAAAGGAATTATGAGATTCTCAAAGAATTACAAACAGAATCAGTCATGGAATATGTACAAAAATACAGAAACAACTGGAAATCTCTCTTAAGAAGAATGAGCAGAACAAGAATATCACGTCAAATCTTAAATTACCAGCCACCAGGCAAGAGATCTTTGGGCAGACCCTTCAAACGTTGGATTGAGACCGTAACAGACCATCAAGTCTATCACATGAAAGGATGAAGAAGAAGAAGAAGAAGAAGAAGAAGTAGAAGAAGATATTGTGTTTATTATATTTTTTGTAATAAGTAAATGAACTTCTAAAAAGAACATGCAATGTTAGGAGTAACAAATATAATAAGCTACTATGTGTGTAGATAGGACTAGGGGAATCGAAGGCGGTAATTGGACATATTTAATAGTTAATATATATATATATATATATATATATATCCCTCCATGGTATCTTTACCTTGTCGTGGTGGAGTGGCTTGTGTGCTTAAAGGATCCTGAGAGCTATGCCGGCGGTAGCATTGCTGTCGATAGGGTTACCCATGCCGGACTGGTCGAAGGTGATAAGCCAGACGAAAAAAGTACCTTGGGCGAAAGAGTGACGATCTTTCACCGTAAAAGTACAACCATCAAGAAATGCGGATATGGGTTCATCTGGGGTAAAATTTTAGGGATGTATGGAGAGCTTATGTCCGCGCGGCCATGAACCTACGGGTTCGATAGTGTCAGTGCGTAAGTAAGTAAGTAAGTAAGTATATATATAGCCTATTTAAATGTTTGTATGTCTGTCCTTTATGGACTTCTAAACCGTTCATCCGATCTTCGTGAAAATTTGTATATGTAGGGTTTCAGATACGGTGAGTGTTTAGCCGTTATATAATAAGTTCCAAAATCATTAGGTGTAGGATTTGGCCTGAAGTGAAAAATTTTAAATCGCTCTAGCGGTCACAATTTTCAATGTTTCGCAACGAAACCCGGTGTGTCCTATTAAAATAAACCTAGGTAGGTATTTTCAGAAAATGAGCAAAACCCGACGACTAAGAAGTGGAGGCTTACTTGAAATCCAAAATTAAAAACTGTCTATAGTGTAAAAGGACTAAGTTGGCATGATTTCTGCTATCCTTGTCTAGAGCACTGTTCTTCCACCCTTCGCAAAACACAATGGGCTACCCTTGTAAAATTACTTAGGAATGCTAGAAAAACTCCACCCCCCCTACTTCCGTCCAGTCACTTTTGTGTCAGGTAATTTTTGTCAGTGGCGACTGGTTCAGAGTGCTCTGTTAAAAGTGACTGCAGAAAATTGGAGAAGAGCGTGTGAACACTCTGAAAAGATTGAAGAGTCATATTGGCAGGCAGACGGTTTAATGGACGAAATTAGTGATCGGTTTGAAACAAATTTAGACGATACCGATGACGATGAAAATGAAAATGAAGACATAGAAGCTTGCCAGGAAGAATCTTTAGAAGAAGGAAATGCCACCACTGATCTATATTCACTACAGGGAGGTGTCTGCCCTTACCGCTGTCACCGTGAAGAGATATGTGTATGAGTGAGAAAGAAGATGATGAGTACTCTCTTTCTCTTTCTAAAATATTCTAGACACTTTAGCCCTCATGGACTATAAACGACTGCACCGATTTTGATGAAAATTTTTATGTTTGTTTGAGTCGGTTTCTGGATGGTTTAGATTTACAATTGGACCCGGTAGGTATCGTTGCTATCGGGTTATAGGATTTTTTTAAAATCAGATATGTAATGATCAGCATTACCGACATATTTCGCGCGACAACAATGTGACGTCATAATGCACGCTTCTTGAGCCACAACAGAAGACAGCGAGGAGTTTGCTTGCAAACATATAAATTAATTAATTTTATGGTAAAAAAATAACATTTTTATCGTCCAGCTATGACACGAGAATTCAACGCTCGGGCAAGACAACGTCTGCCGGGTCCACTAGTAACTAACATAAAATGGCCCTGCATTAAATAAACTATTATTGAATCCCGATTTAATGAAGCCATTGAGATCATCATGAAAAAAATGGAACTTTTTTCTATTATTCCTTCTAATTTACCCTCATTCGAATCTTACTAAAATATATATATAAGTTTGATAGATATATAGATATATATATATATATATATATTACTGCTCGCCACCAGCCTCAAAATTTTATTTTTCTCTAAACCAAAGTTGTACATTTAGCAGTATAATAAAATCGAATCCGTGTAACCAACAATGTAGGTTTTTAGAAGCTAAACTTAGCATATATCCTATTGAAGTAAGTTTATCGCAAGGTATTTATTATTCAGGAAACTCAGAAAAAATCCAAACAATGGAGTGGGGATGTGCAATGTTAATGCTTCCATTCCAGTATCTAGAACTAGCGTCAGTCTTGGCACTCTAGCTTTATATATACGAATTAGTGAAAAAGAGAACTATCTAGTTGTTGAATTAGGAACGCTCTACAAATCATTTCGCTCATTGAATCTTTTTGGTTAGATTGGGAATTTCTGCTTCATCATCTTGCTTCACAACCACTTTGTGCAAAACTGGTAACTGGCGATATGAGATTGTTACGAACAGGCACAGGAAAACACCCTTATAGAAGAAGTGTGGAAAATAATACTACACCATCTCCAAAAAGTTTACAAAATTAAAAAAGAAAGAAAGAAGAAATCTCTCTTTGATTTATATAGCACGGACGCCGTGATTGACCAGGATTAGATCAACGCCAATCCAATCCAAGCCAAGCCAAGAGACTAAAAACATGGTGATGGGTTAGCAATGCACAACTATCACCACAAAACATAGAAGCACATAACTGAGGAGGTTAGAAGTAAAAGGGTTAAGTGCAAGTTTTGCAGTTTTGTGAAACACAGGTTTAAAGTTGAGATTAGCAATGCACAACGATCACCACAAAACATAGAAGAACATAACTGAGGAGGTTAGAAGTAAAAGGGTTAAGTGCAAGTTTTGCAGTTTTGAGAAACACAGGTTTAAAGTTGAGATAAGCAATACACAACGATCACCACAAAACATAGAAGAACATAATTGAGGAGGTTAGAAATAAAAGAGTTAAGTGCAAGTTTTGCAGTTTTCTGAAACACAGGTTTAAAGTTGAGATTAGCAATGCACAACTATCACCACAAAACAGAGAAGAACATAATTGAGAAGGTTAGAAGTAAAAGGGTTAAGTGAAAGTTTTGCAGTTTTGAGAAACACAGGTTTAAAGTTGAGATTAGCAATGCACAACCATCACCACAAAACACAGAAAAAACATAATTGAGGAGGTTAGAAGTAAAAGGGTTAAGTGCAAGTTTTGCAGTTTTGAGAAACACAGTTTTAAAGTTGAGATAAGCAATGCACAACGATCACCACAAAACATAGAAGAACATAATTGAGGAGGATAGAAGTAAAAGGGTTAAGTGCAAGTTTTGCAGTTTTCAGAAACACAGGATTAAGGTAGAGATTAGCAATGTACAACTACCACCACAGAACATAGAAGAACATAATTGAGGAGGTTAGAGGTAAAAGGGTTAAGTGAAAGTTTTGCAGTTTTGAGAAACACAGGTAAAAGTTGAGATTAGCAATGCACAACCATCACCACAAAACATAGAAGCACATATCTGAGGAGGTTAGAAGTAAAAGGGTTAAGTGCAAGTTTTGCAGTTTTGTGAAACACAGGTTTAAAGTTGAGATTAGCAATGCACAACGATCACCACAAAACATAGAAGAACATAACTGAGGAGGTTAGAAGTAAAAGGGTTAAGTGCAAGTTTTGCAGTTTTGAGAAACACAGGTTTAAAGTTGAGAAAAGCAATGCACAACGATCACCACAAAACATAGAAGAACATAATTGAGGAGGTTAGAAATAAAAGAGTTAAGTGCAAGTTTTGCAGTTTTCTGAAACACAGGCTTAAAGTTGAGATTAGCAATGCACAACTATCACCACAAAACAGAGAAGAACATAATTGAGAAGGTTAGAAGTAAAAGGGTTAAGTGAAAGTTTTGCAGTTTTGAGAAACACAGGTTTAAAGTTGAGATTAGCAATGCACAACCATCACCACAAAACACAGAAAAAACATAATTGAGGAGGTTAGAAGTAAAAGGGTTAAGTGCAAGTTTTGCAGTTTTGAGAAACACAGTTTTAAAGTTGAGATTAGCAATGCACAACTATCAACACAAAACATAGAAGAACATAATTGAGGAGGATAGAAGTAAAAGGGTTAAGTGCAAGTTTTGCAGTTTTCAGAAACACAGGATTAAGGTAGAGATTAGCAATGTACAACTATCACCACAGAACATAGAAGAACATAATTGAGGAGGTTAGAGGTAAAAGGGTTAAGTGAAAGTTTTGCAGTTTTGAGAAACACAGGTAAAAGTTGAGATTAGCAATGCACAACCATCACCACAAAACATAGAAGAACATAATTGAGGAGGTTAGAAATAAAAGGGTTAAGTGCAAGTTTTGCAGTTTTGAGAAACACAGGTTTAAAGTTGAGATTAGCAATGCACACCCATCACCACAAAACATAGAAGCACAAGGAGGTTGAAAGCAAAAGGGTTAAGTGCAAGTTTTGCAGTTTTGTGAAACACAGGTTTAAAGTTGAGATTAGCAATGCACAACTATCACCACAAAACATAGAAGCACAAAATTAAGGAGGTTAGAAGTAAAAGGATTAAGTGAAAGTTTTGCAGTTTTGTGAAACACAGGTTTAAAGTTGAGATTAGCAATGCACAACTATCACCACAAAACATAGAAGCACAATATTGAGGAGGTTAGAAGTAAAAGGGTTAAGTGAAAGTTTTGCAGTTTTTTGAAAGACAAGTTTAAAGTTGAGATTAGTAATGCACAACCATCGCCACAAAACATAGAAGAACATAATTGAGGAGGTTAGAAGTAAAAGGGTTAAGTGCAAGTTTTACAGTTTTGTGAAACACAGGTTTAAAGTTGAGATTATCAATGCACAACTATCACCACAAAACATAGAAGCACAAGGAGGTTAGAAGTAAAAGGGTTATGTGCAAGTTTTGCAGTTTTGTGAAACACAGGTTTAAAGTTGAGATTAGCAATGCACAACCATCACCACAAAACATAGAAGCACAAGAAGGTTAGAACTAAAAGGGTTAAGTGCAAGTTTTGCAGTTTTGTGAAACACAGGTTTAAAGTTGAGATTAGCAATGCACAACTATCACCACAAAACATAGAAGCACAAAATTGAGGAGGTTAGAAGTAAAAGGGTTAAGTGCAAGTTTTGCAGTTTTGAGAAACACAGGTTTAAAGTTGAGATAAGCAATGCACAACGATCACCACAAAACATAGAAGAACATAATTGAGGAGGTTAGAAATAAAAGAGTTAAGTGCAAGTTTTGCAGTTTTCTGAAACACAGGTTTAATGTTGAGATTAGCAATGCACAACTATCACCACAAAACAGAGAAGAACATAATTGAGAAGGTTAGAAGTAAAAGGGTTAAGTGAAAGTTTTGCAGTTTTGAGAAACACAGGTTTAAAGTTGAGATTAGCAATGCACAACCATCACCACAAAACACAGAAAAACATAATTGAGGAGGTTAGAAGTAAAAGGGTTAAGTGCAAGTTTTGCAGTTTTGAGAAACACAGTTTTAAAGTTGAGATTAGCAATGCACAACTATCAACACAAAACATAGAAGAACATAATTGAGGAGGATAGAAGTAAAAAGGTTAAGTGCAAGTTTTGCAGTTTTCAGAAACACAGGATTAAGGTAGAGATTAGCAATGTACAACTATCACCACAGAACATAGAAGAACATAATTGAGGAGGTTAGAGGTAAAAGGGTTAAGTGAAAGTTTTGCAGTTTTGAGAAACACAGGTAAAAGTTGAGATTAGCAATGTACAACCATCACCACAAAACATAGAAGCACAAGGAGGTTGAAAGTAAAAGGGTTAAGTGCAAGTTTTGCAGTTTTGTGAAACACAGGTTTAAAGATGAGATTAGCAATGCACAACTATCACCACAAAACATAGAAGCACAAAATTGAGGAGGTTAGAAGTAAAAGATTTAAGTGAAAGTTTTGCAGTTTTGTGAAACACAGGTTTAAAGTTGAGATTAGCAATGCACAACTATCACCACAAAACATAGAAGCACAAAATTGAGGAGGTTAGAAGTAAAAGGGTTAAGTGAAAGTTTTGCAGTTTTTTGAAAGACAAGTTTAAAGTTGAGATTAGTAATGCACAACCATCGCCACAAAACATAGAAGAACATAATTGAGGTTAGAAGTAAAAGGGTTAAGTGCAAGTTTTACAGTTTTGTGAAACACAGGTTTAAAGTTGAGATTAGCAATGCACAACTATCACCACAAAACATAGAAGCACAACGAGGTTAGAAGTAAAAGGGTTATGTGCAAGTTTTGCAGTTTTGTGAAACACAGGTTTAAAGTTGAGATTAGCAATGCACAACCATCACCACAAAACATAAAAGAACGAGAAGGTTAGAAGTAAAAGGTTTAAGTGCAAGTTTTGCAGTTTTGTGAAACACACGTTTAAAGTTGAGATTAGCAATGCACAACTATCACCACAAAACATAGAAGCACAAAATTGAGTAGGTTAGAAGTAAAAGTGTTAAGTGAAAGTTTTGCAGTTTTGTGAAACACAGGTTTAATGTTGAGATTAGCAATGCACAACCATCACCACAAAACATAGAAGAACATAATTGAGGAGGTTAGAAGTAAAAGTGTTATGTGCAAGTTTTGCAGTTCTGAGAAACACAGGTTAAAGTTGAGATTAGCAATGAACAACTATCACCACAAAACATAGAAGAACATAATTAAGGAGGAGAGGAGTAATGCTACGGTTTATTATACAGCGTGTCGCGCCCGACGTGACGCGAATTCGCGTTTCGCTCGGCGTGATGCTGGTTTCGCATGGAGCGCATACGTTACAGCGCATATGTTTATGGAATTGTCGCCAGATGGCACCACATATATGGAAAATCAAAATGACCAACGTTCATAATAAATTCCCAAATGTGTTTACAAAAACTAATGTATAGAAACCTGTCTCTGCATAACCTAATAAAATAAATTACATACATACTATTTAGTAAACCATAAACTAATCTGATGTACACTAAACTGACCCATCGGAATCTAACAAAATGAAGTGATTGAACATTTATTTCTTAAAATATGGTTTGGAATTAAATGCAAATGTTGGTCATTCACACATATGTCCTGCCATCTGGTGGATTTAATTTTATGAGTGTTCACGTATGCCAACTTCAATTCTAATAAAGAACTTTGAAAATAAATTGAGAAGAAAAGTCATAATTCGTCTACATAGATAAATATATTAAAATTCTTCATAAAAAAAGTTTCACGTGTCGTTGCAAAACGATTAAAATAGTTCGAAATATTAGTAAAGACAGAAAAAGTAGCTAGAGCAACAGGATCATATGAATGTTGTATGGAAAATTATAGAATAAATGATTTAGTTCTTAAATAAACATATGGTTGATGAATATACCAAATTTTAGAATACTTCAGATTTTCGCCTGAGCAATTTTATCAGGTTTTGAATTTAATAGAAGACGAAATTTATGCACATCCATAATATCTCCCGAGATACAATATTTACAGCTTTTATTTATCTCTTGACTAAATTCAAGCCACAATAACTTTTTTCTGTACATCTCTGTACTCCTTCATGCTCATATTGTATAAAACATGTATAGAACTCAATTACACCAATGAGTACGGGTAATATCTTCTATATTCTTTGTTTGTGCTGGCAAATTGCGTCCTGGATTCAAGAGATTCCAAAACACGACGCGACATGTCAGCGCAAATTTTTTTGCGCCAGCAATTTGCGTTGTAGATAAACCACTTCCATTTAAATACATGGGGAGCAATTTTTGCGCTGGCGCGTTGCGTCGTAGATAAACCACAGCATAAAATTGCAAGTTTTGCAGTATTATTTTACTTTATTTTATTTTAACAACTATTAGAGCATCATAGATGATTTAGGACGTGTCCAGATTACAACCTGTACATGAACAACAATATAAAACATAACACATACGCACATAAATATATAATGAAACTAATTTACTTTGCAATTAAAATACTCCATAATACCAAAGGAGCAGCACTTTCACAAGAAAATATGGAGATGAAATTCCAATCAAATATTACTTACAATTTTAATTTAGGTATTCACCCATACTTAATGGTATGTAAGACAATAAAATGTTATTTATAGCAAACTTAAATTTTCTGCCCGTAAGAAGTTTAACATTGGAAGGGAGATGATTATATAGATTAGTACCTCTATGTGATATACTGTTAATACTTCTGGTAAGCCTGTGACAATTTAGCTGTATATTATTAGAATTCTAGTGTTATGTTCATGTAAATCTGAATTTATTTTGGAGATTTTATGAATAGAGAAAACTGATTCTAAAATGTAAATACAAGGAACCGATAATATTTTTAGTTCTTTGAAGAGTTTCTTATTTTCTGATCGGAATGATGCTTTCTTCATGATTTTAATAATTATTTTTTTGTAATTTGAGTATTTTAGTAGACTTTGGTGATGATTCCCATAGTATTATACCATATGTTAACTGTGAATGTATGTATCCAAAATATACAATTTGTAATACTTCCTCTGGTAATATTCTAGTAAGGACGCGAATCGCATATCATAATCGGTTAAATTTTTCAGACTATTTAACTCATGCCCCCAAATGGGAGTCAATGACCAATCACATTTCAATTAATTTTATTTACAACCAATCGCAGTCGTGTTTTGCCTAAAATTTACCAACTAAAGTTTATCATAATAAAGAAAGCACCTCCTTTTCAACATTCTGAATAGGTCATACCATTATTTTGCAATGACTGACTCTCTCAAATACGGCTACCAGATTTTATATATAGTGCATGGATGTCAACAGAAAGCGCCAACGAGAGATAATATAAAAACATTTATAACAATTGATTATACCACAAAAAAAAAGAAACCACTGTTTGCACTTTCTTAGACGAATAATGTTCCAGGAAATTACGCAGAAAAATATAATTGACATATTTATATCAGAAGTTAATTAATACCTATAACGTTGGTTATAAATTTCTCCACTAAGGTGCATTCTTACAACATTGCGATCTTTTGGCAATAAATTATAGTATGATCTGGTTGCAGTGACGAACAAAAGAAGCAAATGAAGCGTACAAATAGTTTCTCATTTGTTTTCAAACATTGCTGTTTACATTAAATATATAAATATTTTAAAATAACTATAGTTAAATAATGATTTGTGAGTATACAGCTTAATTTTATTCGTTAAATAGTCCTAACAAATGCCACTCTTGATTTCCAAATTCTTTAAAAAAAAATTCGTGAGTCGTGAATTTATCGATAATTTGGAAATCGCTCGTGGCATTATTTATGATAAATGTTGTATAATGCATTCCCATGACAGATTGGAATCAATCCATACACCTAGAAATTTGGCACAATTAGCTTCTTTTATTAAGGCGTCATGGGGTTATTCAGATTTTGTTGATTGAAATACATATATACTGTTTTGTTTATGTTTAGTTTGAGTTTATTGTTTATTAGCCATTGTTCTAGATTTGTTGATGTTTTATCTATCTTCAGTTGTAGATCATTATTTTGAACGTCACTGAGTATGATGTTTGTGTAAATAATATAGTTTTGGCTTCGGGCATAATTATAGGAAGGTTTTTAATACATATAAGAAAAAGGATTGGACCCAGAATTAATCCTTGGGATATCCCATGCTCCATAGATGTTGAGTTTGATCGGATATCGTTAATTTCAACTATTTGTGTTCTGTTACTTAAATATGAAATAAACCCTTTTTCTGCCAGTCCTCTTGCACCGTATAGGTGCTGGATCATCCCGTTATTGTTGATAACTATTTTGATTGGAAAGCATAGATTGTTCAAACTGTGACATCTTTGCCCGGGCCCATAGAGGCAAAGAGGAATTCAACTTTCCTTACTAAATTCTCCCAATATGTAATGTTTACAGACTTATAAAATACAATCGTGGAAGCTTTGGGATAAAGGAACTAACACCCTCTTGAGCAAGCTTTTGGATTTTGACTTTGATATCTGACTTATGTTAAGTGCTGAATGAATAGGTACAGAGTAAGAAAACACAACTAAAGCTTTTAATGCGAGTCAAAATTTAGTCAGATATGATATAAAGATAAATAAATAAATAAATATTCGCTTTACAAAGAAAAGAAATCATAGTTGATCATCTATACAAAAGAAAATATGATATGAATCAACTTACATACACACATACATGATCAATCACTCACGTCCAGCCTCGGATTGGGGGAAATACTGTCCTGGCGTCCCCACCCTGGCTCACTGGACTAAACAAACAAAACCAGCTCTCCTGAGCTCTTCTGACCGGACTCCAACGGTGATTCAGTAGATGACCCCCCGAAGTTACAATACACAGCTCTTTATGAGAGTTCACAGGGAGAGGAAGAATGCGCGATAGCACAGGGTGCGCACTAGGAAAGGGAAGGGATAGATAGGAAAGCATTTGGCACTGTTCATGAAGATGACACTCGAGATGGAGACGCGATGACGTATAGTTTGCGCAGTAAGACGTAATTCCTGTATCGAAATGTCCATTTCGGTACAATATCGCCCCCTCAGGCCCCTCCAAAAAAAAAAGAGAGCCACCACCACACCAAAACGAAACCATAATCGTTCACAAAACTTTCACTCTTTCAGTGAACATCACTTGGTGCAATTCCTCGTCGGGAGGGTAAGGCGACAGTTCACAACAGGATCAGGCTGAGAATATCCAAAATCTTCCTTTTTATCGTTTCCAATATGTGTCCACCACACCAACCTACTCCATCAGCTATCCAGGCGCTGTATTATGAACCTTGTAGAATACTACAGCCGCCATAGCTGAACTCGGTGGTTTTCCAGGTGACGTCAGGAAGACTATAAATCACAGTTGGATTGCCGGAACGCAATCCCGCTCAGCCATCCATTTACCGCAACTCCATCAGCGAATACTCGGGGTCGGCGGAACCCGCCGAATAAACAGCTGGCAGAAGTCCACTGCTCCATCAGTGCCAAATAGGGAAAGGTTAACTGAAATTACAAAGGACAGGAAACAGAAAACAGAACTTCATAAAAGCTTAACATCAGAAATATATGAAAACTTTAGTTTACCTATGTGTCCTTTACAAAATACATATCAACAGTGATAATTAATCAATCACAGGACACACCTTTAATTGGCTAGCATGTTGTTTGGTTAAGTGGCCATCTGCACTCTAATTCTAGAGTGACAGGAGTCAAAAATCGTTTTACAGTACAAGGTTCTGACCACTTGAACATAAGCTTGCCCATGCGTTGTTCGCTACGATTACTAAGAGGGTATAGGCGATACCGCACTCGATCGCCAATTTTATAAGATACATCTATCCTCCAACGATTATATCTGTTTGCCACTTTTTCTTTAGCAGTCTTAAGATTCTTGAAAACCTCTTCCCACTTCTGAACTTTATCGATTTGTTTCAAATCATCCAAGTCGGCTTCAGTAATGCGCCAATTCAACTCGATGGGGTGCATGATACGCCTGCCTAAAAATAGTTCCGCAGGAGTAGTTTTGGTAGACTCGTGACGGCATCATTGCACCCCAAAGCGAACAGGGGTAAGTATTGGTCCCAAACATTTTGTTTGACATTGTGAAATATGGTAAGACCTGTTTTTAGCGAACGGAAAACCTTTCACAAAGATTAGGTTTTGGATAATGAGGCGAAGTAGTAATATGGCGAACACCCCAATCAAAGCACATATTCTTGAAAAGACGCGAAGTAAAGGCCTTAGCATTATCCGAAACAATGGATTCAGGGACACCAAAGTTTGGGAAGAAATTTCTAGTGAAGTATTCCACCACAGCGTTAGACTTCATAGATCTCACAGGGTGAAGCACAACGCATTTAGAGAAGCCATCTACTACAGCTAGAAGAGCAACATTTCCTCGCTTAGAGCGAACCAGGGGACCAAAGAAATCGATAAAGAGTCTTTGCATTGAGCTGTGGAAGGCTCCGCAGAATGAAAACGTACTTTCGTGTTAGATGCGGGTTTTGCTCGTTGGCAATCGACGCAATTCAAGATATATTTACGAATATCGTCGTTCATATGGGGCCAATAATACTGTCTATTAAGTTTCTCAATAGTTTTGGCAATGCCCAGATGCATGCCAAGAGGGGAATCATGATAATACTTGAGCAAGACAGGCCGCAATATCACCGGGACCAAACCCCGATTCTTCGAACCCTTTCGAGGATTGTATACCAACAAACCTCTATTCACAACAAACTCAGGGTTATTAACACCAGCTTTTACTTGAGCATACAATCTTCTACATTAGTTATCTTCCTGCTGATGCAATTTAAGATCCTTGAATAATGCAGGAAAGTTCGAAAGAAGACTGATTTGAGGGTCTTCTGAAAAATTTTCTTCTTGAAATAGTCGCGATAGACCATCCGCTACAGCATTTTCAGACCCTCTGCCATGAATCACTTCAAAGTTAAAAGCGGAAAGACGTACCACCCATCTATCAATTCTACCAAGTGTTTCACAGTTCTTTTGTAATCAAGAAACTGCTTGATTATCCGAATATACCACAAAAGGTTGTGTTCCAGAAAAGTACGGAACTTTTCACAACCGAAGACAATAGCTAGAATCTCTTTCTCGTGTATGCTATATTTAACTTCAGTTTCATTAAGCGTGCGACTGGCATATCCTACAGGCGCTAATTTACCATCAACCTCTTGGTTAAGAACTGCACCTAACGCCCTATCACTAACTTCGCACTGAAGAATGAATTTCTTATTGAAGTCCGGAACTTGCAAGGTCGGAGCCTGACAAAGAGCTAATTTAAGATTTTGAAACGACGTTTCACATTCCTGATTCCACACAAATTTAGTCTTCTTAGTATTATTTACTATTATTTACAACATTTAGACAACTATCAATGTATAGTTGTATCTCGGTCCGGTATTGTGTTTCGTTTTAAGGGGGGTGATAGATGAAATTTCTATTTTCTACATTTTTTTAGCTAGAGACTTGATTGTTTGTGCAAACATGAACTGCATGATACATAATTATGTGTTTAAGTTACATTCTTGTGAGACATTTTTTTGATGAGTTATTAAATATTGTATTTAAAAAAATGCATATATTATAATTAAATGGGTTCCACAATTTTTAGCAAAATTGTCTAATTTTCTTTACAAGATCCCTAAAATATATAGAGAAACATCATGCATTAGAATTCTTATAATGTGAATATAAAGGGAGAAAAGAAAATGTTCTAACTCATGCGTGGAATTACAAAAAAAAGATTAATAATCGCGTACATTTTATTTTTTTATTTCTTAAAATACTACTTCAATCATGAAACCCATACACTATCTTGTTACCCATTGCTTTTAGGACATGCAGTAAAAATTTGAACCTTCTAGGACAAAAATTCTGAATTCCATTCAATTTTCAATGTACAAAAATGCAGTGAAAATAAAAGTGTGGAAAAACAAGTTTAAAGATTTGCATGCAGGTAGTATTTAACTGGTGCAACCTTTTAACTCTGACGTAATTTAGGGCACTTAGAAGCGCCATAGGCCTCTGAAGCTTTGCCAACATCTACATTTGGAGTACAGGCTATTTTTTAGTACAAAAAACAAAAAATGCCAATTTTGATTTCAAATGGTGAATTTTTCACCCATCACCTCATTTAATTAAATATCATAGAGTTCAATTCTGCCTTTTGAAAGTGTTAGCCGGGCTAATAGTGCTAACATGTACCCTCCACCACTGCCCCGTTGATATGATGTGTGATAAATGATAATGAAATGCCAGTACAGTCCTTAAACTAAACTTAACATATGGGTAACACAGAAATTATTACGGAGAAGGGGATACAGGTCTATATTATGTTGTCTAATAAGTAATGTCAGTTTTCAGTGTAATGTTGTAGCCTATGTCTGGTGGAATTTTGAAGGTGTAATTCACTGAGAGTTTGTTACAAACGGGCGTGCAGTCGATGCGGATCTTTATTCTCAACAATTGGAACGAGTTCATGAAATTTTGAGACAGAGATTCCCAGCATTTATTTAACTGAAATATACACTAATTATCTTGCAGGGCAAAGTGAGACCCTCCACACTGCACAAACAACCATGACAAAAATTCAAGTATTGGGAGGAATCGAACTGCTACCACATCTAGCATATAGTCATCATGATCTTGCACCTTCAGGTTAACATCAACTTCGTACAAAATTCTTACAAAAATGTTAGTATCCAAGTTTAATCCCTATATTGACGATGTAATAGGTGATCACCAATGTAGATTTAGAAGAAACAGGTCTACAATGCATCAGATTTTTATTAGTTTGTCAGATTTTAGAAAATAAATGTGAATATAGCGGCACTGTACATAAACTGTACACAGACTTCAAAAGGGCATAACATTCAGTCAAGAGGGAGTTGGTATATAGTATCCTGCAGGAGTTCGGAATTCATAAAAATTAGACTTATTCGAATATGTCTAAATGGTTCGAAGAGTAGGGTACGTGTAGGATGAAGGCAGTGGTATTGATCAAAGAATCAAATAATCAAAACCAACAAACTACCACACACACCCATATATATATATATATATATATATATATATATATATATATATATATAATGTGTCTTCTATTGTTTAGCTTGTTTAACTTGGCAGAAGAGAGATGGAGATACAAGGGTAGGTCATTGGCCACTTTACAAAAGATACAAAAGAAAGATCCCACCCTGTTGTCAGTTTTCCTCTTTCGCCATTTCCCTATTAACATCTGGTGAAGAAACCTCGACAACACTGGTGCGAGTGAGAGAGGCTAGTACAGTTGTCTCATTCTACAAATTTCTCATAAAATTAAACCAGAGAGACTATAAATCAATGTTTGTGTATCAGGTCTATTCTCCGTGTTTTCATTGTTACATGATTTTTAGAAAATCCGTGCTTCTTAACTTTTACGGATAGATGATTCAAATTTGTTAAACCAGTCTTTAGTTACCACCAAGCATGACACAATGAAAGCAAGATAATTGACTATTTACATGATACCTGCAAATTATCTCACATTTATCACATAGCGACCTATTGAAGAGTCATATAATATATAGGATCTATTTTATCATTAGTCACTTGTTTTATACACATACCCGGTCTCGGTTGTCCTATCAGCTCACCCTAATTGTCTTCATAATATAGGCCTAATGGTTTATTTTGTAATTACATTATTTTATTAAGCCTAATCATGAACACTTTCACACCGAGAAAACTTACAATAAGAAGTTAACACCACAGATGGCAAGAATGATACTGAAGGGTCCTGGTTAAGCAATTGACTTCGGAAGTTTTGTGAACAGTTTTTGGTAACACGAATTGAGTGTCAGCGGTTCATTATTAGCATATTGTGTAAATAATGTGCACGCCCATTGGTGAATAACAGTCCCTGCAGGAGGCGATGACTTGAAGCCTGAGAGAGTGAATAGGGTGAGTGAACTCAAACTGCATTTTTTTTTTGCTTGCATTACTTTTGTCACCAGAGATACACTAGCGATGTACCACAAACACTATATTTAAAGTTGAAACCACAGAGTATGTTACGCGCTGGGTCAGTTAAGCCCCGCCGTAATGATAGCGTGAAGATCACTATTGTTTAAGTGGTCTTTGGCCCGAGCGGTTGGCCTTGGTTTTGGAGGGTGAATTCCACATTTAAACATGTTAAAAACACAGTAAACGAAAAAATAACATTATTTATTAAAATATATCCAAACATAGAGAAATATTAAAACCAAACATATAAAACACTTATTAAAATCAGCTGAAATCGCCATATTGTCAATCGTCAAAATACTAAAGTGTTAAAGTTCAGAGAGAGAAAACAAACATTTAAAATATTCAACTTTGTTCATTATTCTAAGTTCTTGGGACCATTTGGTCCTTTAATTAATTCTATGTCTGAAAAATGACCAAAAGGATTATAATAGATAACGGTTCATATTTACCCATGTAGAACTTGTCGAGCTGCGCCTCTCTGCAGGGGGACCGCGTTCGGTCCCCGCCGCCGTTCTGCCTTCGTTAAAAAAATCGCGAATATTTATATGATAAATTTTAAGTTTCTAATCGGGGAAATTTGGGTGGAAAGTTCATGATCTAGTTTGAAACCTTCATCTATGTCAAAAATGGAAAGCTTTGTTCTACTTTCACTTCTTGCACTCACATTACTCTTATCTAATGTGGTCATCTTTCTGACTAAACAATTCTGGAATCTGTGACATTGGTTTTGATCCAGGATATAGAAACATTATGGCTTTTTTACTAGCGTTTTTATATTATATGAGTATGAACTAATATATTTTTCAGTGCGGTTAATTATTCCCCATTTTCTGATATAATACACATGTATATGTGTCTATCCTTTATCGGCTTTTTATAGTATTTTATTATTATGACAGTTAGGCCCTAGTGTAGGCATAACAGAGTATTAAACATCTGTGTTGAAACATTCTGTCTCGTGAACACTGCCAACGGCAATACCTCAGAAGAACACTGTCCTTTTACGGGAGATTCTGATCACAGGAGCTATGTGCCCAAGGTAACGTGATTAATTTTTTCTTTGTTTTTAACTATCTATACAAATAAATTACATTCATCTAAAGCGATAAATATAAATTACACAAACTAGATATATTGCAAGAACATTTTAATTAGTATCAATAAATACATTATAAATAACAGATGACACGGAGGAGCACTTTCCCTTGTGTCCTTAAGAGTGGCAGTCTTTGCGTGTAGGTAAATAGTTTTTAGATAATTTTGAAATTCACAATGGTTACTATCTCCTCTACTATTTAATTTTGTACTAGAGCATGTCATAAAATCTTTAGAATATGAAAAAACCTACAGCTCAATTGTATTAATAAGCTGTTAGTTTATGCTGATGGTGTAGTACTATTAAGTGATGGTAAGGAGATACTATGAGCCAACACGCAACTCTATTGAATAACAATAAGAAATTTGGGCTGGAAGTAAACATAGTTGAAACTAAATAAATGGTCACACATAGAAATACATTATATGATGGGAATGGACAGTTAATGACAAATGAGGAAGTAATATTAAGAGATTCCAGGCTAAATGGCCGTGGTCCATGACTGGTGTTTCTTCCATATGTTTCTTCCTAGACTGCAGAGGGCATCTTCAGTGGCGAGTACTTCTAGGTAGTGTTTACTGGTTGGAGGCTCGACTTTCTGGTATGGAAGAAACACTAGTCATGGACCATAGCCACATACCCCAGAATCTCTTAATGTTATGACTACTGGCCATGAAAGCCTATATTCAAACGAGTAGAATTTTGAAAAAGTGGCTGAATTCAAATATCTAGTAACAACAATCACAAACTGGGATGAGGTACACAAAGAAATTAAACATAGACTCAATTCTGGAAATGCACGTTATCATGCTTACCAATAAATTTCCTATTAATTAATAATTTAACAACCTTTCCATTAATTAAACTCTACAATTTTCCTACAAATATTATTACCTTAATATTAGCATTTTACCTCTTTTTAATCCTTAGGGGAACTATTGTTGCCACAATTTTTCTAAAAAAAATTAACTGCATATATGTAAAACTGTTAGCCTATTCCCCAGTTATATGGATGTGAAACATGGACGCTTACTTAAAGGAGGAGAAAAGATTGAGTATTTTAGAGTAAAGTTTATAGAAAAATGTTTGGACTAAAGAGAGACGAACCGATAAGCGAATGGAGAAGACTAAATAACAGCAAGCTACATGATATATTTTATGGAAAAACAGATATAATAAGAAGGGTAATATCTCATAGACTGCAACGGGTAGGACAAGTACAAATGGGGAAAACAAGAGGGAAAATGCTCAATAGGTATTCCAAGAATAAGGTCGAGGAATAACATTAACCATAATGTGAGATAATTAGATTATACAAGGGATAATTTGAAAATATCAGCTCGGGATAGGGATGTATGGAGAGTTTTATGTCTGTACGATCATGAACCTACGATTTGGATAGGCCCATTAGCGATGCCGATAACCCGTGTCAGTGATGAGTTTAGTTTGGAAATTTTTCTATGTTACTGTCTAGGGATTTTTTTTTGTAATTCAAACTAGGGATAATTTGATCATATATATGGGATTTTAATCATGCACATTGTGCGCGGTTACATTTTTAATGTGTGGAATTTTAAGATTTGAGTTGGATATTCTGATTTTCACCGCCTTTTTTGAAGTTATTGGTGACTCGTAGTTGGCCGTAGTTTCTTAGTCTACTATGCGTACTTTTTGTGTTAAATCTTGTAGCCTAAGACATAGAGATATTGTATGTGGTTATAATAAAAAATATTGTGTATGATAGCATTATGAACTCCATTACAGCAAATCATACATTTATAGTCCGAGTTTCTAATAGCATATGCAAGTTTTCTCCAGATGAATCGTTAGTAGCAACAAGTTTTCAAAACAAACTTACAGTGAGGAATGTATGTACGCTTGATATATTTCGAACATTCACTTGCATAGATTTGATCGAGGTATGTTTTTATAAATACATCTTATATAGTTTGGAGTAAGCCTACTTACATTAAAAACCCAATTAGAAATATTTACCTATGTGGAACAATTCCATTAATTAAAATTTAATATAGCCCATAATACATGCTATGCTATGGTACTAATGTGACTGCTTCTTTTTGACAATTAACTTATACCAATGGTTGGTAATTGTGGGAGGCCATTACATACTTCTAAAACACATAAGTAGGCTATTTACATTGAGTTAGATGGTCCCTCCTATGTGCACATATGTCATTATAGTACCAAAAAGATATTAATTGATTTTGAGGTTAAGGTAGAGAAACCGAATGGTTCCAAAATGTTTAAAATAGTATGAAACATTATTATAAATGGTTGAAAAGTTTTTAGTGCATCAGTGGCATAAGAATGTTAGATGGAAAATTGTGAGGGTCTTAAAGCCAACCTCAGCCGATTTTTACTGCTAATGTTTGCGTTGATGATATCTTTGACATCAAAGATTAGGCTTTCTGGCCCATTCTGTCTTATAGTGGCTTTCCATGCCATCTCTTCAAAGATCTATATTTTTCATTTTGAATTTTAATGTAAAGAAGTTTTTTTCCTATCATGTTTGGCATTTGTTGGATGTGATCTTCAGTTTGTTCTCAATCAATATTTTTCTAACTATAGATATAATTGATTCTATTCAATGCATCTCTAATATCTGTGTTCCTTTTAAGTCTCAACTTTAGAATGTTTCATTCTCTAATTTTCCATACTACAGTTTTGTGATACTGTTGCTCTGTGTTTTATCTGTCTTTATTAACATTCTGTACTATTTTAGACTTTTGCAATGATACTTAACTTTTTTTACAATTATTAAATATTTATCTAGGTAGGCAAATTATCGTGTTTATCTCAATGGTTTTTCCAAGTTCTATAAAATCATTATGCACGTGTGTAAATGCTTATGAAATTGCCAGCAGATTGCAGGACGTATCTGTGAAATCAGAATGACCAAAATTTGCAATTAATTCCAAAACATATTTTAAGAAAGTCTACCGCTGTGGTCTCAAGGTAGCGTGCTGCCTTGTCATGCAGCAGGCCTGGGTTCGATTCCCGGTCAGGACAGGCTCCTGGGTGAGGTTTTTTCGTGGTTTTTCTTCTCCTGCTTAGTGCCCAACGGTCCCCAAAAATCATTTGGCCATCATCATCATCATCTGTCACCGGTGTTGAAAGCAATGGGAAGCTACTACACCTATAATTCCCTAGTAAAGCTGCAAAGCATAACATGAAAATGCTATGATTGCAGTGAAAGACCTGCCCTCGGGCAGAATTAATATCAATGAATTTTAAGAAATGGATGTTCACACACTTGAATTGTTTAGTTCCAATGGGACAAGTTAATGTACAGCAGATTAGCTTGTAGTTTATTAAATTATATGTACATAATTTATTTCATTGCATTATGAAAGGACAAGTTAGTTTCATTTCTTATAAACATGTTTGGGAATTTATTGTGAAGGTTGGTGATACCAATTTCACAGATATGTGTTCCACCTGATGACAATTCCATTAACATTTGCACATGCACACTGCTATTCTGTAGAACCTAGAAAAATCCAGTGAACGAGGTATTCTAAAGTTTTTCCCCTTTTAATTTATAATTTATGCATTGACAATACCTGTAATAGAATATAGGCCTAATTATATTCAACACAAAGGAACCAGTAATGCCACCATAAAATAGTAGTAGATCTTAAGTCAACGACTGCTTTCTAAAAAGCTAATAAGAATACATTCTGGGGATTCTATGCCACTATATCATCAACATAAATTCAAATAAAAAAAAGGAAAAGCATGCAATTTATTGTTGCAATACTGGTATGTGAATAATTACCTGAGAGAGAGATATAGGCCTATATGTTAATTTTTTTCCTAAAAAAATGAGAAATGCCTTAAAATTAAGTGAGAAGTTGAGCTGAAAATAATTTAAAATCACCATATTTACAATGTAAAATATGTATTAATCATTGCTCAAACAGTGTGGCCAATTTATCACAAACATTCTAACAAACAAGTGAATGCTGAACTAATCTGGTGTACTAACTTGCTCAAACTAACATTAACTTGCCCATTTTCTCACCCTAATTTTCTCACTTATGTAGCTGGACTCTTGGGATAGAATCCCTTATATGTGAGTAAACATGTTAACAATTGGCTATAGCGGGAACATGTATCATCACATTGGCTAACATGACGCTAGCAATCACTTTAATAAAGGTGATTATTTTTTTGTGAGTATTGTGATGGGTGATGAAAGCTGGTTTCATCATTATGAGCCTGAAACAAAATGTCACAGAATGGAATGGCACCATTTCAATTCGCCATTGAAGGAAAAAAGCGAAGACAATACAATCTGCTGGGAAAGTTATGGAGAGTGTCTTTTGGAATGTGCAGGGTTGCATTCTGATTGAATATCTTGAACCTGCACAAACCATAAATGCTGCCTGCTATGTTGTGAAGCTCCATTGTGCATTGTGTGACAAACAACCTGGAAAGATCATTGTACAACACGATAATGCGCATCCTCACATTGCTCGTGCCACTGTGGAGAAGATCAGGAAATTTGGGTGGGAAACTTTTTTGCATCCTCCCTAAAGTCCCGACTTGGCACTACCATCTTTTTGGTTCTGTGAAGGATCAGCCGCAAGGCCAACGCCACAAGATGTTGGAGGACATTTGGAAAGCAGTGCGTCAGTGTCTTCAAGCAGCTGGAACGGACTTCTACCGTAAGGATATTTTCAAGCTTGTAGAATGATGAGAAAATGCGTGCAAAGAAAAGGTGACTATGTTGAAAAGTGACACAAAAGTCTGTAGATTACGATGATCTACTTGGTTTGTCTAAAATAAATATTATGATCTTTTTTTTTAAAAAAAAATGTTGCTTATGATTTTCAGTATGCACCTCGTATATATAGACAGACAAAGGGTGTTTAACTGTGTGATCTGTAAGGCTAAATCTTCTAAGAAGAGCAAAATATATTATTACTATTTTGATGTGGTAAAATATTTTGAAAAATTTTAAGCATAACCTTTTCTTTAAAAAAACTAGTGCATGGTATGGGTCAAAAATCTCTCTGAGAACACAGGATAACTTTTGGAAATCTAGGGCTGTCCTATAAAACTTACATGTCTTTTCATTTTGTCTTTGTATTTTACATAATTATATTGGAAAATTACACTAATAGTAGGTTATTTTATTTCTTCAACAGTACATTGAATGGTCTCCAGATAGTTGTTACATTTTATGTGCTTCGTATCGCTATAATACAGTTCAAGTTTTCTGTATACACAATGAGAATTGGAAGTGCAAATTACAAGACACAGAATCTGGAATTGTAAAGGCATTTTGGAGTCCAGATAGTCGACATATTCTAACAATTCCAGAGTTCCAGGTAAGTTAATACTTTTGTTTAGTCATTATGATAGTTCTCACATAGCTAAAGCATTTCATTTATGGTGCTACCGTGTTCACCAACTCCAGGAAAATCAACATGTTTCCTTAATAGAAATTGCACACTGAAGTATTGTTATTAGTCTCACCTCTCATAGATTGCTGAACAAGTGTTCTGGGTTATTTCAATCTGTTTGACATAATTAGATTTGATGTTATAGAATTGAAAATTTCAAAGGATTCGTTGCATTGTCGGTATACAGTAAGAATAATAAAAAAATAATGTAATTTAGAGTTAATAGGGTGTCCACAATGATGTATACAGATACATGCAAAATTAAACTATGTTATAGAACAAGAACTTTTTACTGCAGGCACATGCCAAGGTGATTTTACAAAGAATGATTCAAACCAAATGGACAAATAAATTTCAAAGTAAAACAAACCTTATTGTCACTAAGCCTAAAGTTCGATGTTAATAGCCACCACCGTCGTATTCCACGTGCCGCTATGTCTGTTATAAATGCCACTCTCATCACAGTCGGTGTTTTATTGTTTCTACTGGTCATTCATTGCAATAATTTTGATTGAATAACTCATGTCTCTTCGGCTATGTTGCCAATATATAATGTCGAGTAAAAGGAAAGGAAAATTAGTTCCGAAGCGGAAAAAAAGTATTGTTGTTGCTTAAAGTAAAAATATAAATGCTTTACTATTTACGCATTAGCGAGTTGTTAGCATCCATGTCACGCTGTTTCAATGTAAATAAATTAACTGTACGATTCATCAAGAAATCTGTAGACAAAATAAGGAAGTCTATCGCGGAATTCACAGCTGAATATCAATCTCAATTAAAAGACCTTTTAAAAGCGGCAAAACAGGAAAAAAATTACTAAGTTCTTTAAACGCTTGCCTAAGCCTGACAGTAATAATTAATAGAAATTGTTCAAAATCTCTCTTATTTGATTTTATTTTGAAAATTCTTATTTTATTTTGGAACATATTCCCTCTATACCCATACAAATTACCATTCCATATTTGCGCTTCTGTATTCGCGGCATATTTGCAGAACATATCCCCCCTGAATAAGAAGCTGTTACTGTAATTATTTCTATTATATTTCATACTTTATCTTCTCACTTTAGGCATTTTATAAAATGCTGGTTTTTTACTTTTCCCAAAAACAAATAAATTGTATTCACAGTGTTACAAAAGATCAAGTTTGACATGACTTCATATATTGTCATGTTGATTTCTTACAAGTGATGTGCATGACCTCAAATACTCAGTATGGCAAGAAAACGTGCTTAGAATATAAATTCCTCATCCCAAACACAGTGGTATGAGTCATTCCCAAGAAAAATGCAGATGTAGCCTACTAGCGCCATTCAATAGTGGCATGCTGTACCTGCACTACAAAGTACTTACTCTAGTTGTGTGAATAGTATAGCTGCAGAAGGAGGCTGTCATTTGGAGTATTGAGTTGTGGGTTAAAGTTTATGTTGGTATCAAGAGGTGAATTAATCCCACAAATGTTGTTAAAATGTTAGATGCAAAGTTGTGATGTGCTGAAAATGGAAATGTAATCGGACTCGATATGGAGTTTGTGAATATGTTATATAGCATAATAATTCACAAATACAATGGAGATGACGCAGCAATGCATGAAGATAGGTGTAGTGATTTTGAATGACAAGAAGAGCCCAATACCTGAAGTTGATTCATCCAACAGTACAAGACTTCCATCTCCAGAGCAACAAGAACTTTCAAGTGAAGGTGAGTTTGAACCATCTCCACCCAAAATGTCAAGGGTCAGTACATTGCAAGATATTGATGACAACATTTATGAAGATTATTACAATCATGACTTCAACTCCTATAGCAATCTTTTAAGTGCTACCAAGTAAATCAAATTTCAAGATAATATTAGATTATGTGACTAGCAAAAAAGCTAGATTGAGCTGACTTCAAGGGAAACAGGCTGTAATAATTAAAAACTTTAAAAGTGTATGTGATATTACAATTTGATAAGTGAAGAGCATATGGAACCGCTATTCACTATTGTCATGTACAGTGCAATCAGTATAGCACTGGACAGCAGACGCAGGGATTTCACTATACACTGCTGAGGCACTCACGGCAGGGAAGAGACAGAGTAGGTTCGCGATGATACAACCACACACATTTTCGTAACTATTTTACAAATTGTCGTACTTACCAACTTTATTTAAACAGATGCTGGAACTGTTCACCTTCGTTGTCCATTCATTTGTGACACCTCTTTATAAAATTTGTTGTACAGATTATGGACTGTTGAACGTGATGGAATTTTTACACCTGGGAATCGTGTTTCAAAAAGTCTTCATACTTGGCTGGCAGACTAGGTTAACAAATATTGATCATAAATAAATACATGTTGTTCAGTAGAAAAATTATTAGCCATTATACAGTTTTCACTTTACACTTATACACATGTCATTCAGTTTACACTTATACATGCCTGTTTTATAAGATACAATTTTAAAAATTGAAATAACTTATCCACGTGTCATTCAGTTTACATTATACACACGTCATTCAGTGCACAAGGAAAAGTGACCGAGCACCCTATCTACTCGAAGCACACTATCTGACCGTGAATGCATGGGATGTACTTTTATACTGTTGAGTCAGTGCACATTTCAAGTCCTGTGTCTGCACCTGTAAGCCTTCATCATTGCACAGCACAAACCCCGCGTCTGCTGTCCAATACTATTCTGTTCTCACTGTACAAATACTAGAAGCATCTAGTGTTTGGCCTGACAATTTCACAGCTTCATTTAATTTTATCAACAATAAGACTGAATATGACTTTTTTCCAGGCGTATAACTACGTTCATCATACATAAGGACATACAAGTAGATCATAGTATTAGTCGGATGGCACAAGGGTTAGTGGAGGATGTGAACAAATATCAAATGGATGAGAGTGTGGACCAAGAAAATGTTTGGAACAGTGACGAAAGTCAATTTAATAATGAAATGTCTTCATCGTCAACTCTATCTCACAGCTGATGCGTTGCAGTCTGTGCATAGATCTACATACAGCTGTACAATTGATGTGTATTTATTAATGAGTAGCAGATTAGCTAACAAGCTCTATATCTGTTTTCGAGAGCCACAAGGCACTTTTGCCCCAAATGTTTCAAAGAAACTTGAAGCAACATTTTTTAAGTAAATTTTATTACTTCACCTCACATTCTTCTTCTTCTTCTTCTTAGATCGATTTTGGAAATTTCTTCTTCAGTTCCATCCTCAGTATTTTCATGACCATTGTTTTGTCGTCTTGAAGAGCTGCCTCCTGCTCCCTCTGTTGGTAGATTGAAGAACCTCAAAATAAAATAATTTTCCCTGGGAATTTCAAAGTTCATTCATTTCTCCTTTTCATTTTTTTGAATGTAGATTTTTTTCTCAAACAGTGAGTTCTTTAGGTTTTTCTGACCATGCATGGCCTGCTTCTACAGATTTTTCTACTTCCCCATTCTTGACATTCCTGAGTTCTTTCGCTCTGGTTTTCAAATTTCTCTTTATTTTCCCTATGTACACTTTCTCACATTCTTTGCATTTAATCTGAGTAATCCCTGGAAGGATTATATAATGGGTGATACCTAAACTTAACCTAAGTTCCAGACCACTGGCAACAACAGGAATACTTCCCTTTAAGAAAAAAATTCCTGTGGCCTGAGCAGGAATAAAACTTGGGACCTCATGAACTCAGTCAGAAACTATAACCACAAGATCATGAGACTGGTCTTATTTAAAGTATGGTGAAACTATTGTAATTGAACACTTAATAAAATAAACATAACACAAATATAGTTTTTAACTTTCATTGAAATTTTGTATAACTTAATTACTATATATATATTTTTTTTCAGGTCTTCATTTGTATATGGTCATTGATATCACATTCTGTTATTTATATTGATTGCACAAAGATGAATGCAAAACCTTACATTCTGTTTAGTCCAGATGGAAACTTTCTGGCTATTGTTGAAGATAGAGGGAATCTAGATGGTATCGCTCTTTATTCCTCAGTTACGTGGAAATTAAAAAAGGTAAATTATAATATAAATTTTAAATGTATATATATAAAACAATAATTCACTGGCACTATCAAACTTGCATGATCATGAGCTCTCCATATATTCCTGTCCTGAGCTAATGTTTCCCAATCATTCCCTTTATAATTCACCTCTCTCAAATTATCATTTATGTTATTCTCCCACCTCATTCTTGGCCTATCTATTGGGCTTTTTTCTTTTGATTTTCCTACAAGAAATTTCTATCCCTCTCTTTCATTTCTCATTTGTGTCACATGTCCTGCCCATTGCATTCTACAAGACTTAATTATTCTTATTACATCTGGTTTCCCATAAAGATCATATAATTAATTAATTATTATGCAGTTTTCTTCAGTCACCTGTAAATAAATTAAAAAAATAATTAATTTTGTTATGTAACAAATTAATTTTATTGTCACGGATAGCACGGGGTTTTCCTTTAACTTATTTGGACTTAAATAAGTACACAGTAGCTATGTAAAATTTTTCTTTTAACTTTATTTCCTTCTCCACAATTATCACTAAATCTTCAAACACAATTTGATTTAACAACTTTTATTTTTATAAAGTTAATCAGATAATCACTTATAACACAGTTGCAGACACAATCCTTCCTCACAGTTATGCTCACAATTAACCTCTCGCCATCCAATTTCAGATGGGGGGTCGTTCCGTTCTCACCACATATTTATAGGCGAGTAGACGGAAATGTCCAGGTCCATGAATGAGATGTTTCTACATGGAACCCTCTAGTCTTCCGATGTTTCTCAAATGGGGGAACAGATGTTGGTAGAAGTCTCTGGCTTAATAGCCTAGAAATATCTGTGGACCTCGACTCACGATTGGCTATTCGCCAATCCAGTCCACCAATGCGAGGTTTTTCTCGCCGGCCCATGCAGTTTAAACGATGCTACTACAACGTGTCACATTATTATAACAAGTAAGGATAAACATAATTAATTGATCAATCTAAGTGTATAAATTTACATTTGACATAAAAATATAGTTTTACAGCTATAATAGTAGTATTAATAAACCCAACATAAAGTTTTTTTTTAATTAGAGGCAATTCAATTGCATTTGAAGAAAGTTCACACTACTGGAGAATGAGATTATGTAACAGAGAGAAAAATTTGTACATAGTTAAATATAGGAAAAAATTAAGTTATGTAGATAGGAAATAACACTATGAGGTTTTTTAATATTGTTTATTTTTTATTTCACTCACCTCATACTTCATAACTCCTCGCAAACCCAGGGTTTTGTCACATCATTTGTGACATTCTCAATGCTGTGTCACGTTCACAACTGAAGGATAGAAGGCAGTCGGACGTCAGTTGTGAACGTGACACAGCATTGAGAATGTCACAAATGATGTGACGAAACCCTGGGTTTGCGAGGAGTTATGAAGTATGAGGTGAGTGAAATAAAAAATAAACAATATTAAAAAACTCATACTGTTATTTCCTATCTACATAACTTAATAGGAAATAATATTGGCTCTCCTTGTTATATTTTGGCAAAATGGCTTACCAAGAAATTTAATGAATTACCAAGTTTTGACAACAAAAGTATTGAAAATTCTATTGAATTAGTTGAAGAACTGAATAATGTTTTATTGGATTGTAATGACAGATTGGTTTATTTTGACTTCATTTCTTTATTTCCAAGCATCCCAATTGGGAAGATGTTAACTATTTTACAAAAATGGCTAAATTCCTTAAAACTAAAAAGAGAAATAATAGAAGAATATTTCAATCTTACAAAACTTTGCATTGACAACAATTTTTTCATCTTCAATGGAAAATTTTACAAACAAGTCTCAGGTTTGGCTATAGGTAACCACTTTCACCATTTTTGGCAAATTTATTTATGGGTTATTTAGAGTGTCATATCACCAGTGCTTATCCTTGGATGTTTCAATGTTGGTTTAGATATATGGATGATGTTTTCTCTGTGATAAATTCTAAATATATTGAAGATGTATTGAAATTACTCAACTTCAGGATGAATATGCAAAATTTACTATGGAATTGGAAAAAAATAACAAAATCCCATTTTTTGGACCTTTACATGATAAGGAATGAACTACAAGGAAAAATTGAATTCAACATATATATATATATATAGGAAGGATACTCATACAGACAATTATATAAAGTCTTCAGGTTTCAATCATATTGCGCGTAAACATGCAATTTTCAACAGTTTGATACATAAATTATTAAATGTTCCATTACAAGAAAAAAGATTTTAAGAATGAATATAATCACATTTTGAACATAGCCAATTTAAATGGTTTTGGAAAAGAAATAATCATAAAAAAATTAAAGAAATTCAGGCTACAAAAAAGATTAAAAGAATACACTAACAAACAAACTGATTCAAAGAAAGGAAAAGAATTTAAGAAAATTACTTATCATCCTGAAATACATAACAAATTTAAAAAAATATTCAAGAAATTCAATATTACATTGGCACTGATAAATTTAGCCTTGGTAATCTATTAATAACTAATAAGAAATTGAACACCCCAGATAGCAAAAAATCTGGAATTTATCAAATTAATTGTAAAGACTGTAATAAAGTATACATAGAAAAAACAAAAAGGAATTTGGACACTCGCACAAAGGAACATTTTAGAAATATTAGAAATGGTGAAATTGAAAAATCAGCTATTGCAGCACATAGTTTGTTGAGAATCATACAATTGAAAAAAAAGGCCCAACTTTTAAAACATTTGGAAAAACCTTTAGAATTGACAATTTGGGAGAAGATATATATTCAGAAGAACAAATTTAGATCCATGAATTTAGATTCCTGATGAACGTGACCTCATCTCGAAGTTCATCAATTCAACACCAAATGGTAACATTATTGATGAAGATTCCAATGAAAAGCCGATAGTCATAATGTCGGTTAAAAATGAGAGAGATTCTTCTCTTGAAAACTAGTTCCCGTGTTTAAAGAAACATAAAATATAAGGTAAGATGTAGAAAATGACTCATTAGTTTAAGAAAAATTTATGTTTAGGCAGGGATGCTTGGATAGCACAATTGTTTAATACACTGGTATGTAAAACCTGAAGTCTTTGGTTCAAATCCCAATACAAGCATACATTTTTTCTTTAAAAAAAAAAGGATAATATTAATCAGTAAATGATGAGAGTAACACTATGAGATAGTATTATTAAGAGACTGAATTGGAAATAAACATCTCACCTGATGTTACATTTTCTCATGAGGACCTGTTTCAGAGACCATTATCCCCATTCTCAACTGTGGGGCAGCATTTTTTAAATGGCTGTTAATTAGTCACTTTAGTTCACAGTTTTAATTGTTGTAAATTGTTGATTGCCCTGCCTTGGTAGCCAGTCAGTTCCTATTTGTTTTAGGATAGAAGTGATGAGATTCCTATCTAATATAGGGACCGGAAGGAGATTTGCATGGGAAAGCAGACAGTAGTTTATTTTTTAATTACTTTATTTTTCTTCGCTGCCAACTTAAATGCACTTTACACTGTATGGATAAAATTTTTCTGTTACGGGTCTTCGATATCTCAAACTTATGAGGACTCAACCTATCTAATGATTTAGATATCGTAATCGTTATATCGAGACATTATTCCAACAATAAAATTTAGATCTTCTCCCCACGAACTATACAGTGTAAGTGTTCTTTCTACAAACTGTTAAGTGTAAAATTGTTGTTGGATTGTCCGCATGAGTTTAGTATCGAAGTCAGGGCCCTTTATTTGCATATATGGTTGTACATACTAACTCTGATTTTGATTGGTTAGAATTTTTTCCTAGGGGCGTAAATGTATTAACCTCCCACCTACTTCTTAATTTTATTTCCCACGGGTAGCAAGCATGTTTACTAGTTTGGGCTTCCTGTGGCTGTAAATTTTGGAAGTTTGAAGTTTCTTTCAAACATGATGTTTTCTAATAGACACAGCTTAAGAATTTCTGGTCTACTTTGGGGGCTACATATTTATGGCCTCTTCGCATTAAGGTTTCCCACTGCTACTTGTGGGAAATTTCACCGATAAGATATTTACTTAACTTACTTTGTATTCTATATTCAGTTCTTTCTTCTGTTTTTGATTAATCATATTTATTAATCAGTATATTCAATTAGGGGTCAAATATATCCACTACCTAATGCTTCTTGTTAAACAAAAGAAAAAAATACTAGCGTAAAGTTATCATTTTTTTAACATAGCTCCCATTAGATGCCATGTTAATGAATATACTAATTATATCAAATTAATATGTTTTATACTATTTTCTTTCCTCCAAATGAGTATATATGAAAATTTGTTTTCTTCCACACATACAAATTATTTTCTGTTTTTGAACATACATACTAACATTACTCTTATTTACTCACATTCTGCTGCTTACTGACAACTTTGTTATATATACAATATATTAACAAAGTTGAGGACGACGGCACCTACCAACAGGTACAATTTAATTTTTAACTTTCATCATATGACTTCACCTCAACAGAATTTGATATGAATTTTACTAGTATTGATTACTGACACTAGAACAACAAAAAAACATGTACTTTAAATAGATTAATGATCAGTGGTTAAATCCTTAACCTATTTATTTATTTCATCTCCAAACAGTGTTTTAAATTTACCTTATGGTTCATTTATGCATAACCCTTACATCTTGTGTATTTCACTTGTTTATACGTTTGTTTTGGTTTAATTACAACACTTTTTTGTGTCCTTATCACTGTTTTTTTTTGCTATCTCACTAGTTAGGTAATTTCACATACTAGTTTTCCATATCACTCAATTAATCCTTGCAATGTCTTGCTCACTTTTTTCATTATTTTATTTGTCGGCTGCGGTGGACTAGTGGTTATGCTCCTTGCCTCTGGTCCCGAGGGTCACGGGTTCAAACGCGGCCGGGGTTAATGGATTTTTTAGGATGGAAAAATCCAAGGAGCAAGTCCTCCGGGAGGGACTTTGAGCCGTGGGTCCCGAGTCTGAAGATTTTCAGGCTCGTAAAAGATTCTTAAGCCTGAATGAAAAGGCCTCTAAACAAAATTTACCGAATTTCCCATCCTAGTACTACCTTGGTTTCCTAGATGTCAGTATGAGGCGGAACACTGACCACGGACCACTCAAATGACATCTATACGAAAACAAGTGTAACTAAATTAGTATAGTTCAAATTCTTCCCAGTAGGGGAGAGCGCCTAAATCTCTGTTAAGGGAAACATGGCTTACAAGATACAAGAAGATCATCCTTTATAATTATCTTTCATACTTTCCATGCTACATGAATTGCATCTTACTTAATTATTACAAACTGATTTCTTTTTATAACATACTCTCATTTTCTTAAACTAATCAACTCATACTTTACTCTGTTTGGGTCATTTATAAATTTAATGAGACATAGATCTTAATGTTGCCGTGAGCACATTTGCCTGTTTTTAATTGAGTGCAGTAAATTAGCTAATTACTTTCCTATGCAATTTTCAAGGGATATCTGTTATAAATAAGAAGCAGATAATATTGTATTATATATTTTCTTAATGAGCTCCTATGGATGGGCACAACTAAAGTTAAGTTATTAGATAAATAATTTGAACGATATTACATTACAGCTGACAGGGAGGTCTCGGGGTTGTTAGTCACCCTCGGAAGAATCATTATCTAATTTGACACACTTAATTTGTGACAATAAGATATTTTCAGATCTGTGAATCTGAAGTTAAAATAACATGCATAAACTTAAATTGGATTATAACCGTAGCTAATGGTAGTTATGTCTCTTTTTGTATCTCGCCCCAACTGATCAGACAATGAAGTGACCCTCGACTTAAGTGTTAGGACAATATTCCTTTTCTGGGAAGCTCTGAATGAACTGTCACAACTGTCTTGCACTGAGAATAATTACGGTCTCTCCTTCAGTGCTGGGGATCCCCCCATGGAGGTGGACATTCAGAGAGTCGATGCCCAGCTATAAGTGGCATTTAAATGGATGACTGACTTCCGGCCTCATTAGTAATAATTATCACTTAGTTTGGACCTCACCGGGGCAACTCAATAAATTACCCTTCAGCCAGTGGCCGGCTAGAGGTTAAACCCTCTTGGAATTAGGAAGTGGGAGACCAATGGTATTTCATAGATTTAGTTCCCTCTTTGGAATTAGGAAGTGGGAGACCAATAGTGTTTCATAGATTTAGTTAGCACGAAACTAACTACATATTGTTTCTAATTCTAGTGAGATAGATTGCTTACACAATACTTTTTGAATGCAAATCAAATGTTATATTTAACTACTAACTTTCTAATTATATATCATCATTAATTTAGGCAACATTGTTAAGGGTGGTGACAATGTGAAGATACGCCCTTTTAAATATGTATAATGAGGGCTTAACCAATCAGAATATGGGTTTTGGTAACTTATTTCGTATGGTCCAGTATGGATATATGTCTGAGAAAAGATAAATATATGTAAGACTCCCGAACGGGGCCCAGTTCTGTGAGTCTCGCGATAGTGCGTGGAAATTGCAGTTTGCGATTCGGCCAGCGAGATGTTGGCTGCTTAAGAAAGTGATAAGGCCGGAAGTTATCGGCCAATAGAAGTGATATAATTAAATATAAGTAAATTCACTAGCATTCGTGTGTTGGTTGCGATTCAAGCAATATTGTTATATTTGATAAATCCACGACACATATTGAAATAGGTTCACTGACGACCACAATTAAAATAATAATTCTAAAACGCAATAAATTCGCTAAATTATATTATTCAAATAGGTCCATTGCCAACTGTGACTCCCAGAAGTTTAATTCCGAAGAAATAATCCCGGAATATTATTAGTAAGGACATATATCCATACTATGTACAGTGTGTGAGCCAATACTGTAATTATTGTGATTGCCCGTGTGCTGCAGTTTATCAATAAATATTTAATATTGATACTTGTGTATATTGAAAAGCCTCCTACCATACTTATAGTCCTTGGTTCATTCCTCTCTTCCCACGACAGAAATCCATTACCCTAGATTAAGAACCTTATATACATAACCTACTGCCTTTTTTTCCCGCTACAATAGGTATTTAATAATAATTTATATATTTATATTACAATCTCAGATTTCAGAATATTTACGATTCAATCATAATATTTTGTTTCTAGATTTATTTAACTTTTATAAAATTAAATAGGCGCTTCATTACTCTAAATTAGTGAATAGTTATCACTTTTGTCATTGATTTTTATTTAACTTTTATAAGATTCATGATGTGTTCCTTTCAGGTGAATATTCTATAATTTTATATTAATTTTGATTTTTATTTGCTAATCTGATTATTATTTATAGAATTTATTTGATCATGTTTGGCACACTTGTATTATTCAATATACTCGTATTAGGATTACAGCTACTATTTTATTTATCCATTAATAACCTCATTTGCGTACAATAGGCGTAGATACATCACGCATATACAGAATTACATCGTTTATCTCACATTTGTCTACACATTCTTAGACGATAATTTCTGCTTATAAAAAATCAACATCAACAGTTGATCAGTATAATATTAGGGCTTTATTTACCTACTCATTTTTTTGTCAATATATAAGAGAACATCACACATACAACACATATAACTGCCTCATTCAGGCTAAGTATTCTGTATTTATTTATTTATTTATTTATTTTGATATGTCTACGCAATTAATAGTATTCTCAGTCACCAACAATTAAACTTTCAGAGAACAATGCCCTAGCGTCTCTTGTAAATTATGTATGCTTCTAATGATTCAATATCCTCGATAAGAATAATATAAGATCTATTTGAACATTTATACTGTTATAACTGAATACAGTCTATTTATATAGTTTTTTATGGTGTTTGATTTTACAATTTTAATAGAGAAGGAGTACCTAATTTACCACTTTCTTTTTACCCTTTAAAAGTTTAGTTTAAGCATTTGTTTACTCGTTTCTCATAAAATTTAGGTCAGTAACTTGCTTTCAACAACTGAATTTTATACCTGCAAGGGTGTGGATATTCTTCATCCCACTCACACTTTCTCTTCTTTTTTTTTTTACACATTTTAAGTTTAGAGAATTGATTTTTATTTCTATTCAAGACTGGGTTCAATGTTTTCTTACATCTCCCTTTTACATTCAGCTGTTAGGTTCTATGTAATTTCGCAAATTTATTTATCATCATCTCTGTTCTTTTTACGCTTTAGATTATGGCAAATGATACTTACTAATTATGATTATTCTTATAAAGAGGGGTGCCTCTCGTGCCTTTTGTTTTTTTTAACATTAATCTAGTCTCATTATGTTTTCCAGTAAGTAAACATATAAAACCTTTTTGAATAATTTTCATTCAATTTTCCTTATAAGTAATCTAATATAATCTATGACCAACTACTTGTTATATTTTTATACTATTATTACAATGTATAATTTTTAATTACACATTTTTTTATCTAATTGTTGTGTATACCATGCAGATGCATATTAGTGTCTGCAATGAAGTCTTTATTCTTTAAACTGAGATATCTGCTGTGAACTCTTTATACGGATTAGAAGAATTAATTTAACTATTTCAAGGAGTAGTTTATTTAAAATATAAGTTTTGGAGACTTATGAAGAAATATATTTCCTCTTTGAAGTTCTAAAAGATTATCTTATTTTTGGTTTGGAGTTGTAAATGGAATACTCCCTAAATGATTGACTCGGAAAATGTATGTACCAAATTGTTGGCTAACAATACCAGGTCCCTTCCAAATCGTGTTCATGCGCGAATATTTCTTTTATAGTTTGTTTGATAGTGAATATTTCGCACAAGGACTTTATTACCAATTGTAGGAATCCATGTATGTTTCCTCCATGTTTTACCCGGGATTTTCTCTTTTCAGCTCGTTTCTTTATTCTCTGGAATGCTCATCTACAGCATTCTGTATCTGTCAGTTCTACGCCTCCCGACGAAATCACGCTTGGGACATAGGGTTCCAGCTTTTCTGGTTCTATACCACACATTAACGTGATAGGGGCATATCCAGTTACTGTATTTATCGAGTGATTAAGTACCTTCTCAATTACCGGAAAGTATTTTACACACTATTAGATAATAAATTAATGAGTCATTTTTACATCATACCTCATATTTAATGTTTTATTAAACACGGTAACTATAGTTTTCAAATGATCTTGTCATTCATTTTCAACCGCCATTATGACTCAAAATGAATGACAAGATCATTTGAAAACTATAGTTACCATGTTTAATAAAACATGAAATATGAGGTAAGATGTAAAAATGACTCATTAATTTATTAATTAAGAACCTCATAATGTGTTTCCCATTTTTAACTTTGAACCCTATTAGATATTAAAATGAAGTTGTGAATGTTATTGGTTTCAGCAAATATCATGCATTGGTATGAAAAGAGTAGGTGGTATATCTTGGACACCTGATAGCAGTGCCATTTGTGCTTGGGAAGGAGAACCAGACAGTTGTCGAGTTCAAGTTTATGAAACCAAAACAGGTCAAGTGATAGGTAGTTACAGACCAACTGTAAGTGGAATCACGGGCATTAAAGCCATTGCATGGGCTCCATCTGGACAGTTCCTGGCTTTGGGCTGCCTTGATTATAAGGTAGTAAATTAAAATGTTTTTCTCCATTAAAGTATTTTGTATTACTGTATTTCCTATCATTTCCATGACATGGGACTGAATAATATTTTCTTTTGTTTAACAATATCGAAAAATATGAATAACCCATCAAACTATTTATTTTTTCGATAACATCTAAATTCAGCTGGACTGTATAATGTGCCAGTCATTACAGTAACAGACCTATAATTATTTTGTATAATAATTATTACAGTGTATGTAAAAAACAAAACTATGCCTAATACATTTTTATTTACCATCACAAAATTGTTGTATAAAAAATAGATAATTATTCAAAACAATTACATCATATATTTTATAAAGATTTTTAAAAAGATACATGTTAACACTGCTATAAAATTTTGATTGAAACATGAGCAAAACACCAAAGATAATCTAACTAAACAACAAAATAACTAATCATCACACGTAAAAATTAACATCTTATTTTACCTTATGATATTGGGAACTAAATTCTGCAATATATGAGTTACAAGACAACAAATCTCCTGGTCCAGATAAAATACATGTTGAATTTTTTAAACATCTTGGCCAAAAGGGAAGGAATACACTACTGAAATTATTTAACCTATCATGGAGCTCTACTGTACCCACAGAGTGGAAAAAAGCAGTAATTATCCCTATTTTTAAAAAAAAGACAAGACAGCTGATGATATAAATAATTACAGACCTATCTCTTTAATAAGTGTCATTGCAAAAACAGCAGAACATATGATTTCAGCGAGACTAAATTGGTTCTTAGAAAGTAAAAACATACTAACAGCAGCACAAACAGGATTCAGACAACATCTATCTACAAAAGAAAATACAATTCAACTTTCTCAAGATGTTAAAGAATATTTCAACAAAAATCAAGATACGCTAACAGTTTTCATTGATTTTGAAAAAGCATATGACTCAGTATGGAGATACAAATTACTTGAAAAACTCACAAAACTAGGCATTCTAAACAATATGTTAAACTGGATCACCCAGTTCCTTTCACAACGTTTCTGTGCTACAAAATACAATGACAGTACTTCCAAATTCCGACAAATAAATATGGGCCTCCCTCAAGGTGCATACTAAGTAGGCCTACAACCCTGTTCAACATCTACATCAACGATCTCCCACCTGCTATATTAAACACAGAAATAAAGACAACTCTTTTTGCAGATGACATGATTATGTGGACATCTTCCTCACAATTAGAAAAATCTAAATTTTCTATGGAAAAGGCTCTTAACCTATTAGAAAAGTGGACCCACAACAATTTAATGGCCATTAATACAGACAAAACAACGTTTCAAATATTTAGCTTGAAGAAAAAAGTCCCAAAACTAAATCTACAGTTCAAGAAAACAAACCTGAGACAAACAAATGAAACAAAATATCTAGGGACAATTTTTGATTCAAAATTATCTTGGAGAAAAGTGAGAAACCTATTGAAGCAGTAGTAAACAAAGCAACGAAAAGATTTTCAATCTTAAAAAGATTAGCTGGAGCAAAGTGGGGTAGTAATCACCAGACTCTGAACACCACGTATAAAACATTCATCAAGCCAATATTTCTATACAACGGAGAGGTAATAATCACAGCAAATAACTCTAACCTGAATCACCTAGAAGTATGCCAAAATCAGGCTTTACGGCTTATAACTGGCGCAGCTAAATCAACCCCAATCACAGCAATGCAAGCACTAACTCAGAACCCTCCAGTATGTCTAACTTTAGAGGAACAGGCAATAACACAACATGAAAAAATGTTACGGTTAACAACATCAAAATGGGCCTACAACCCTGTTCAACATCTACATCAACGATCTCCCACCAGCTATATTAAACACAGAAATAAAGACAACTCTTTTTGCAGATGACATGATTATGTGGACATCTTCCTCACAATTAGAAAAATCTAAATTTTCTATGGAAAAGGCTCTTAACCTATTAGAAAAGTGGACCCACAACAATTTAATGGCCATTAATACAGACAAAACAACGTTTCAAATATTTAGCTTGAAGAAAAAAGTCCCAAAACTAAATCTACAGTTCAAGAAAACAAACCTGAGACAAACAAATGAAACAAAATATCTAGGGACAATTTTTGATTCAAAATTATCTTGGAGAAAACCTATTGAAGCAGTAGTAAACAAAGCAACGAAAAGATTTTCAATCTTAAAAAGATTAGCTGGAGCAAAGTGGGGTAGTAATCACCAGACTCTGAACACCACGTATAAAACATTCATCAAGCCAATACTTCTATACAACGGAGAGGTAATAATCACAGCAAATAACTCTAACCTGAATCACCTAGAAGTATGCCAAAATCAGGCTTTACGGCTTATAACTGGCGCAGCTAAATCAACCCCAATCACAGCAATGCAAGCACTAACTCAGAACCCTCCAGTATGTCTAACTTTAGAGGAACAGGCAATAACACAACATGAAAAAATGTTACGGTTAACAACATCAAAATGGGCCTACAACCCTGTTCAACATCTACATCAACGATCTCCCACCAGCTATATTAAACACAGAAATAAAGACAACTCTTTTTGCAGATGACATGATTATGTGGACATCTTCCTCACAATTAGAAAAATCTAAATTTTCTATGGAAAAGGCTCTTAACCTATTAGAAAAGTGGACCCACAACAATTTAATGGCCATTAATACAGACAAAACAACGTTTCAAATATTTAGCTTGAAGAAAAAAGTCCCAAAACTAAATCTACAGTTCAAGAAAACAAACCTGAGACAAACAAATGAAACAAAATATCTAGGGACAATTTTTGATTCAAAATTATCTTGGAGAAAACCTATTGAAGCAGTAGTAAACAAAGCAACGAAAAGATTTTCAATCTTAAAAAGATTAGCTGGAGCAAAGTGGGGTAGTAATCACCAGACTCTGAACACCACGTATAAAACATTCATCAAGCCAATACTTCTATACAACGGAGAGGTAATAATCACAGCAAATAACTCTAACCTGAATCACCTAGAAGTATGCCAAAATCAGGCTTTACGGCTTATAACTGGCGCAGCTAAATCAACCCCAATCACAGCAATGCAAGCACTAACTCAGAACCCTCCAGTATGTCTAACTTTAGAGGAACAGGCAATAACACAACATGAAAAAATGTTACGGTTAACAACATCAAAATGGGCCTACAACCCTGTTCAACATCTACATCAACGATCTCCCACCAGCTATATTAAACACAGAAATAAAGACAACTCTTTTGCAGATGACATGATTATGTGGACATCTTCCTCACAATTAGAAAAATCTAAATTTTCTATGGAAAAGGCTCTTAACCTATTAGAAAAGTGGACCCACAACATTTAATGGCCATTAATACAGACAAAACAACGTTTCAAATATTTAGCTTGAAGAAAAAAAGTCCCAAAACTAAATCTACAGTTCAAGAAAACAAACCTGAGACAAACAAATGAAACAAAATATCTAGGGACAATTTTTGATTCAAAATTATCTTGGAGAAAAACACATTGAAGCAGTAGTAAACAAAGCAACGAAAAGATTTTCAATCTTAAAAGATTAGCTGGAGCAAAGTGGGGTAGTAATCGCCAGACTCTGAACACCACGTATAAAACATTCATCAAGCCAATACTTCTATACAACGGAGAGGTAATAATCACAGCAAATAACTCTAACCTGAATCACCTAGAAGTATGCCAAAATCAGGCTTTATGGCTTATAACTGGCGCAGCTAAATCAACCCCAATCACAGCAATGCAAGCACTAACTCAGAACCCTCCAATATGTCTAACTTAGAGGAACAGGCAATAACACAACATGAAAAAATGTTACGGTTAACAACATCAAAATGGGAAAAAAGACAGTTACAACCAACCAAGTTGAAAACACAAACAAGTTTCTTGTCCAAAGTAACAGAAATAAAAACAGATTTGAATCTTCCTAAATCTAAAGAAAATATTTTGATCAGAGAAAACCCTCTTGCTTTTGAACCAATTAACATTCAGCTAAATCTAGAAGAACCAGTTACAAAATCTAAAACTCCCACACCTGTACTAAAAGCTCTAGCATTAGAAGCTGTGAATAAGAGATATCCACCGGAAGAATGGTTACATGTCTACACAGATGGATGTACTAGTGATAACAACTCAGGATCAGGAATTACATGTGCATTATTTTCATTTTATCAACCAGCAGGATACCACACAACAAATTTTGATGCGGAAGTAACAGCTATTCATATTTCACTCCAACAATTACTATACAGAATAAATAAATTTCAAAATGCTGTCATACTCTCTGATTCTAAGGCAGCAATATATGCAATAAATTCACATAAAATGAAGTCCATAGAAATTAAAGGGTGCTACAAAATGATTCAACAACTTCAAAAACTACAGAAAAGAATTCAATTGCAATGGATACCTGCACATTGTGGAATTGCTGGAAATGACACTGCTGATTTTCTTGCCAAAAAAGGCTCCAATCTAATTCAGAATACTACTAAAAGCTTATCTTTCACATCCATAAAGAGAATAATTAAAAACAAATATAAAACCAAACAAAACCAAGACGTATGTAATAAAGCCAAAGACAAAAAATTGAATATTTTAGTAAAGAAGCCAGATATTATTCCAGAAATTCCACGTAAAACTACAGTAGCAAAATTTAGACTGCTTACAGAATCGGATCCCCAAAGCTGTTTATAATTATATACCAAGAGGACGAAGATCACTGGGCCGTCCTATGAAACGCTGGAGGGAAAATTTTCTATAGGATCGTAACAGGCCTTGGCCTAATACTTGGAAGGAAGAAGAAGAAGAAGACAGAACATGACTATTTGGCCAAACATTTATATAAAATAGGAATCTACACGAATCCAAATTGTCCTCTATGCAATAAAGATGAAGAAATGAACGAAGAACATCTACAAACCTGCTGGATCCACCTTAGATAAATATTGGAGAGCAAGAACGCTAATGGCTTCATTGCCGAGGCTCAGCATTTGAAAACAACAACATATTGAGGACTATTTAACTCATGCCCCAAATGGTAGTTAATGACCAATCACATTTCAATGAATTTTGATTTACAACCAATGACAGTTGTGTATCACCTCACTCTTTATCGATTTCTCTTTATCAGCTCCTGCTTTTGTGATAAAGAAAGCTCCTCCTTTGTAATATTCTGAACAGCTCAGAACACTACTTTTCTTCAACAAGTGCATTGAATATAGCAAATAATGAACAGATTCCTTGATTTTACTGAGTTGTTTACTAAAAAATAAATTAATAATGATTATAATATATAGTTTTGATGAGTTTCATTATTTCTCCACTACGGTGCATTCTTACAATATTGCAATCCTATTTGGCAATAAATAATATGATCAAGTTGCAGTGAATATACATAACCTCACATTTCTGAATTGTTTTCAAACATCGCTGTTTACATTAAATATATAAATATTTTAAAATACTGGTAACTATATTTAAATAATGACTATATAAATATTTTAAAATACCGGTAACTATATTTAAATAATGACTTTTCAGTAACCAGCTAAATTTTATTCATTAAATAGTCCTAACAAATGCCACTCTTGATTTCCAAATCCTCTAGATAAATTGGGAAATCACTCGTGGCATTACTTATGATAAAGTATTAATCTCTATTAATCTCTGAAAAATAGATAAATTATGTCTATTCTAGAATATTGTTTTGAACAAATACACAGTTAAATAAAAATGGACTTTACCATGTATTGATACCTATAAGCACTTTGCTCTCTGCAATCACGCTCTATTTTCAGTATGGTTACCAATAAAAGATCAACAAAATTTAAATCTTTAATTTACCACTGCAAACTGTTGCCACCCTAAACATCCAAAATTGAATCTACTAATGAGGCATTGCAGAAATTAGGGGCAAACTTGACAATGGTTGATTTTTTATATTATTTCAAACGTAGCAGTGAAGACTAAAATAACACTCACAAGAGTCAAATTTGCCTCTTAATAACCAAAATTTGCTTTAGAATAGAACAATGTATGAGGAAAGAATGAAACAGAGGTTTACAGTAGAAAGGCTAATATAGCCATCCATAGTCATGAGATTGTTAGTGTTCTCTAACTGCTCCTTCACTTACTCTGAATGCCTGTACTCGTAAATATCAACATGATGAAAAATAATACAGTATTTTTCCATTTCTAACAATTTTATTCAGTGAAGAAACTGACGCTACATTTCTGGATCCTACTTGGAAAAGAGCAAAATAAATGGAAGCATGGAAGTTGATTACTCTAAAGAAAGCTAAACTATGGAGAGGCATATAAGAAGAAGAATAAATTTTATTTACAAATAAATGTTATACACAGTATTGACACCCGAATGAGCAAGTTCTCGTGCTCGGGTGCAGTTCAGTTACATGAATAATACAAATAGAATATATACATTTAAAGTTAGGGGCCAGTTTCATTTTTACATAAATTATGACACATACAAATAAAAAATAATAATGTATTGGGAATAAGACTTATTCTAACAAGAGAATTAATGGAATGGGGAATGATATACATAAAATAATATAAATCATATAATGTAATGGATTATAACCAATAATACAGAAGAAAGTAATTAGTTATATATTGATTTATAATAATATAAGCAAAAATAAATGCTTTATATTTATTATTTTAAAATATTCAAATGATTAATTTTATTCACTTAATTAATTAAAAATTATTAATTTAATTGCTTTTTTAAAACTAGCTGTGTTTAGTTTACTTAGCTCTGGATTGGATCTAATTAATTCATTATATAATTTGGGTCCTAGATATCTACTATGGTTAGATCCAGAAGTTGTATAAAATTTTTGAACATGTAGCAAAGAAGTAGTATTTTATATTTGAAGAGAAAAATTTTCGCCTAGACCGGGACTCGAACCCGGGACCCTTGGCTTTCCGGGCCAAGTGCTCTACCAACTGAGCTACCGAGGCGAGTTACGATCTAGACGCAAATTTTTCTCTTATGTACGTTGTAATTCCCTCGCGCCAAATGCTTGAAACCATAGCTTCTATCTTTGCAAATGGCGGCTTCTTAGTTAAGAAGACATTTATTGGGAATTTAACACTACTTTATAGCCAGTAGGGCTTCTATTGACGATTTTATTATTAATTTAACACTTCTCATTGAAGGATAAATTATATTTGAAGAGAAAAATTTTCGCCTAGACTGGGACTCGAACCCGGCACCCTTGGCTTTCCAGGCCAAGTGCTCTACCAACTGAGCTACCGAGGCGAGTTACGATCTAGACGCAAATTTTTCTCTTATGTATGTTGTAATTCCCTCGCGCCAAATGCTTGAAACCATAGCTTCTATCTTTGCAAATGGCGGCTTCTTAGTTAAGAAGACTCCACGTAAAACTACAGTAGCAACATTTAGACTGCTTACAGAACATGACTATTTAGCCAAACATTTATATAAAATAGGAATCTACACGAATCCAAATTGTCCTCTATGCAATAAAGACGAAGAAATGAATGAAGAACACCTACAAACCTGTGAAGTATTACCTGTTGGATCCACAATAGAGAAATATTGGAGAGCAAGAACGCTAATGGCTTCGGTGCCAAGGCCCAGCATTTGAAAACAACAACAGTTAAGAAGACATTTATTGGGAATTTAACACTACTTTATAGCCAGTAGGGCTTCTATTGACGATTTTATTATTGATTTAACACTTCTCATTGAAGGATAAATTATATTTGAAGAGAAAAATTTTCGCCTAGACCGGGACTCGAACCCGGGACCCTTGGCTTTCCGGGCCAAGTGCTCTACCAACTGAGCTACCGAGGCGAGTTACGATCTAGACGCAAATTTTTCTCTTATGTACGTTGTAATTCCCTCTTCAAATATAATTTATCCTTCAATGAGAAGTGTTAAATTAATAATAAAATCGTCAATAGAAGCCCTACTGGCTATAAAGTAGTGTTAAATTCCCAATAAATGTCTTCTTAACTAAGAAGCCGCCATTTGCAAAGATAGAAGCTATGGTTTCAAGCATTTGGCGCGAGGGAATTACAACGTACATAAGAGAAAAATTTGCGTCTAGATCGTAATTCGCCTCGGTAGCTCAGTTGGTAGAGCACTTGGCCCGGAAAGCCAAGGGTCCCGGGTTCGAGTCCCGGTCTAGGCGAAAATTTTTCTCTTCAAATATAATTTATCCTTCAATGAGAAGTGTTAAATTAATAATAAAATCGTCAATAGAAGCCCTACTGGCTATAAAGTAGTGTTAAATTCCCAATAAATGTCTTCTTAACTAAGAAGCCGCCATTTGCAAAGATAGAAGCTATGGTTTCAAGCATTTGGCGCGAGGGAATTACAACGTACATAAGAGAAAAATTTGCGTCTAGATCGTAACTCGTCTCGGTAGCTCAGTTGGTAGAGCACTTGGCCCGGAAAGCCAAGGGTCCCGGGTTCGAGTCCCGGTCTAGGCGAAAATTTTTCTCTTCAAATATAATTTATCCTTCAATGAGAAGTGTTAAATTAATAATAAAATTGTCAATAGAAGCCCTACTGGCTATAAAGTAGTGTTAAATTCCCAATAAATGTCTTCTTAACTAAGAAGCCGCCATTTGCAAAGATAGAAGCTATGGTTTCAAGCATTTGGCGCGAGGGAATTACAACGTACATAAGAGAAAAATTTGCATCTAGATCGTAACTCGCCTCGGTAGCTCAGTTGGTAGAGCACTTGGCCCGGAAAGCCAAGGGTCCCGGGTTCGAGTCCCGGTCTAGGCGAAAATTTTTCTCTTCAAATATAATTTATCCTTCAATGAGAAGTGTTAAATTAATAATAAAATCGTCAAGTAGTATTTTGTCTGGTACTGTAAATACTTTGATTGTACTCTTTAAATTCGTTTTTATTTTTATGAAAATAAGTAAGCAATGTATGCTTGAATATTTGTTTAATATTTGGCACGTTGAATTCTAAATAAATTAAATTTGTAGGGTAATCTAAGGTTTCTGCAAGCAGATTTTTATGATTCGTTTTTGTTGTAATGTTAAGGGAGAAAGAATAGAATTTGCGATTCCACCCCAACCTAATATTCTGTATTGGATTATCAATTGAACCAGAGCTAAGTAAACAGTTCGCAATACATACATAGGTAAATATAATCGAAGGATGATAAATTTGTGAATAGTTTTACGTAGTTTGTTACACAGCAACTTACATCTCAAAAAGAATGTTTGTATGCTTGATATTGTGTAAGTGCAGGTTTTTTAATAAAATTGACCAAATTAACATCCAGGTCCTCATAAATAAGCTGCTGTACAAAGAAATTGAATGTCACTGAACTCGCATCTTCCATGGAAATGGAGTTAAATGTATTAGAAAAATTGATTAAAAAATGCTTAACCGAAATCAGTTTGAAAAATACTAAGGTATTCGAAAGTTCAGAATCCTACAAGCAAGATTTTTCTATTATCTGAACTATGACAGTCATGATGTAATGAAGATGTCTTCAAAAAAAGAAATTACAAAAATTATAACTTTGAAAGATTCAGTTTTTAGTGTAAGAATTTTTTCTAATGTATGTCACATCTTTAAAACTGCCAGTAACGAAGCTTGAAGATTTCAATACACTAATGGTTTATGGGCCTCTTTCATGGAAGAACTATTTGTGTTTTGTGTAAAAGGCATTCTTCAGAGCAAAATAATGTTGACAACATTTTTCAAGAGGAAGGAAATTATTAACTTAATATTATATTAAGAATTTAATAAACAATACTATGCTGTAGCAAGTGATTCTCTCCTTCCTTTTTCCACTCAATCATTGAAATTATTGTGAAGCAATGTGAACTAACAATCCAACTTAATACAGTATAATAAAATAGATACATATATTTTTATTTTGCTATCAGTACAAAAGAAAATAATTTATAATACTTAATATAGGTTGTTCATTTCTGTATTCTATTCATATACAAACTACTTATATTTTTAAGAGAAAAATTTTATGCCTAGACTGGGATTTGAATCTAGGACCTCTAGGTTTATACACTAGCGCTCTGCCATTGAGCTATCGTAAGACCTCCAATCTGATTGCAAATTTTTCTTATATTTTGAGTTGTTTTTTGACACACCTCATAATTCTTGATTTTTATGCAAACTAATTTTGTTGCTATCTATACGACATTTTCGATGCGTTATGAAACATCACAGTCTGTAATCGCTGACGATGGGGCTAAGAAGCTTTGAAACATATGTTCAACAACAACTGCACAGACTGTAATTGCTGACGATGGGGCTAAGAAGCTCTGAAACATATGTTCTACAAAAACAACTCTAAGAGGTAAGAATGAACAGACCAAATGTTTTAATTAGTTTCTTGTATTTTTCACAAGTTCCTTAAATACCAAAATAATTCGAATCTACTGCAGAGATCTCTTGCAGGCAAGCTTTACATGTGCCGAAGTGCATTTTCTCCTTACAAACTTCCTAGAATCAATTTGAAACTTGTATAGGATGTGAGAGACCAGGGAAAAGATAGCTTATTTCCATGTCTGTTGTCACTAGTGAAAGTACTAAGGAGTGCAAAAACATGAATTCTGGCAGAAAATAAGTAGTCAGTAAAGTCCCATGTTCGGAGTGGAGTTATGGTGATAGAAATAGATTAATAATCATTATCCATAGTAATTCTGCCCGAAGGCAGGTCCTTCACTGCAATCATGGCATTTTCATGCTATGCTTGCAGCTTTACTAGGGAATTGTGTAGGTGTGATAGCTTCCCGTTGCTTTCCACACCGGTGAAGGATGATGGTGATGATGATAATGATAAAGATGATGGCCGTATGATTTCGGGGACCATTTGGGCCTTAAAGTTTTCCTGACATTTGTCTTACAGGTGAGGAAAAACCCCGATAAAAACCTCACCCAGAAAAACTGCCCCGACCGGGGATCGAACCCGGACCCGCTGCGTGACAAGGCAGCATGCTACCTCGAGACCACAGCGGTGGACAATAATCATTAAATCAATCAGATTTTACATCCACTTCATATTTTATATATTTTCTGAGATGTAAAAATATAAATAGATGATTTATTGAAATTGTATGATGCAAGATTCACATTGAGTCCACCGCTGTGGTCTTGAGATAGCATGCTGCCTTGTCACGCAGCGAGTCTGGGTTCAATCCCCAGTTGGGATAAGTTTCCTGGGTGAGGTTTTTTTCGGGGTTTTTCCTTACCTGTAAGACAAATCTCCAGGAAACTTTAAGGCCCAAACATCATATGGCCTTCATAATCATCATTCATATTTGCATTAGATTAAGTTTAGGATTAAGGACTCTCCTAGCGAACCACTATCATCATCACCCAACACATCATCGGGGCAGCGTAACCCTGCCTTCTGGGCACCCCAACCTCAGAAATGGGTTACAATGATGCCAATGTCAAGAGAGAACACCAGAATATGTCAAAATGACAAACCTGGGGCATTGAATGTAAAAAAAAAAAAGTTTCAAGAAAGTTCTTCCCAATTTTCAACTGACATTTGATGTGAAAGAACTTCCTTGAAATGAATCCTGGAAAAAATCAAAATATGAGATGAGATGTAAATTCTGATCTATTAATGATTGTTAAATAAAACCTCATAGTATTAACTTCCTAAATATATAAATTATTCTGATTTATGTTACTTGTTGAGACTTTTAATTTGAATTTATATATTAATATTTATAGAAAAGACACACATACTGACAACTACATAAAATCTTCAGGTTTTAATCATTTTTCACATAAACATGCAATTTTCAATAGTCTATTAAACAGATTGATAAATGTTCCACTTAATGTAGAAAATGTTGACAAGGAATATAATCATATTGTACATGTTGCTGAAATAAATGGTTTTGATGAAGACATAATAAAGAATAAATTAAAGAAATTTAAACAACAGAAAAGGTTACAGGAATACACCACCTTACAACATGATTCCAAGAAAGATGTAAAATTCAAGAAATTTACATACCATCCTGAAGTTCATAATAAGTTTCAAAAAATTTTTAGAAAATTTAATATAACATTAACTCCAATTAACAAATTCAGCCTGGGTAATCTTCTGTTAACTAATAATACATTTAACACCCCAGACAACAAAAAATCTGGAATTTATCAAATTGATTGCAAAGATTGCAACAGGATATGTATAGGAAAAACAAAAAGGCATTTGGAAACTCGTATTGTACATATTGCTGAAATAAATGGTTTTGATGAAGACATATAAAGAATAAATTAAAGAAATTTAAACAACAGAAAAGGTTACAGGAATACACCACCTTACAACATGATTCCAAGAAAGATGTAAAATTCAAGAAATTTACTTACCATCCTGAAGTTCATAATAAGTTTCAAAAAATTTTCAGAAAATTTAATATAACATTAACTCCAATTAACAAATTCAGCCTGGGTAATCTTCTGTTAACTAATAATACATTTAACACCCCAGACAACAAAAAATCTGGAATTTATCAAATTGATTGCAAAGATTGCAACAGGATATGTATAGGAAAAACAAAAAGGCATTTGGAAACTCGTAAAAAAGAACACTTCAGAAACATAAAGAATGGAGAAATTGAAAAATCAGCTATAGCAGCACATAGTTTATTAGAACATCTTAGGATTGAAAAAGAAGCAAAACTTTTGAAACATCTATCTAAACCTTTAGATTTAACAGTTTGGGAAAAAATATATATTCAAAAAAACCATACTAGAACCATGAACTTCGAAATTCCAGGCAAACCGAGCTTGATTACAAAGTTCTTCAAAAATACAACAGATGGCAGTTTAGAAAATGGTTCATTAAAAAGAACACCAGATGGCAGTTTAGAAAATGGTTCATTAAAAAGAACACCAGATGGCAGTTTAGAAAATAATTCCTTAAAAAGAACATCAGATGGCAGTTTGGATAATTATCAACAAAATAAAAAATTGACAATCGTGAAAACAGCTGACGATGGTGACAAGGAGTCGCCAATACTGCAGTGCTGTGTTTAAAGGAACATAGAAGTATGAGGTAAGAAATAATCACGATTTCATTTAATTCTTTTAATTTGAATATTCACCTATTAAATTTACTTAAAGTAAATTATAAGAATAGTTGAACCTCCAGTTAGTTTAGACAGCACCTGTCACTGATGTTTTACGGGGCTGAAATAGAACGCGGAAGAACTTGTACAATGAAACAGGTTACTCCAATACTAAAAAAATTTGCCATGATTAAAACAGCGATATCCCCAACCCAACTCTCAGTTGCCATGGTAATGCTGTTAAGCCATGCCATGACGAGACACAGTCAGAAACATAATGACAGTATGTTAGATTAGATGCCGTGTCTTTGAAGCAAACTTCAAATAACATCAATGACATAGTATGGAATATTATAAGCTTTAAGATTATAATAATTATGTGGATGATGAATCCATTTTTATTTTAGAGCTAAGACTCAAAGGACGAGATGCCCCTCTAAACCAACATCTGTTCATATTTTCGATGTTTATATTTGAATTAACATTTTCCAATCCTGGATAGAATGTAATTTAAGAAAGAAAAATTTATGTATGAACCGGAATTTGAACCCTGGATCTCTCGTTCACCGTATGAATGTGCCATCCAATTACACCATTCGAACGTCACTAAAAAGTAATGTATTAATTTTCAATAAAAATACTTCTGAAAAGAAGCTGTCAGTTGGTGTGATGGTAGCCTTTGGAAGAACGAGAATTGTGTAAGTTGAAAAAAAATGTTAATGTTTGTATTGTCATTTGAATGGTATAATTGGACGGCACACATCTATGGAGAATGTGAGGTCCAGCATTCATATCCCGGTTCAAACATTAATTTTTCTTTCTATACAGGATTGAAAATTTTAATTCAAATATAAACATCGAAAATATGAAGCTTTACTGCTAAAAAGTAATGTATAAATTCTCAATAAAAATACTTCTGAAAAGAAGCAATCAGTTGGCGTGATGGTAGCGACAGCTATTAGCCTTCGGACGAACAAGAATTGTATAAGTTAAAAGAAATGTTATATTTGTATGTTCATACGGAGAACGAGAGGTCCAGGTTTCAAATCCTGGTTCAAACATTAATTTTTCTTTCTTAAATTAGATCTGTTCATATATAAAATAGAACAATTTATCTTAGTGGTAATTCCACTAAAAGAGTCAGCAAATCAATCTGGGATGCAAATATGTTCAATTAAAACCACAGATACCAGTAAAAGTGAAAAATGAACAAGACAGGAAACATATAAATTGATCCTGACATCTGTTGTGTAGTTATACATAACAACCATTAATATCAGTTTCATTTTCTTAAGATATCAACCACTGCACGAAGTGTTAAAAAAATCAATAAAAACAAAACAATTTGATTAAATTTTAATCTGTACATATGTCAAATTACAGTTGATCAGTTATATAAAAAAAACAAATTCTTTGGAATCTGTAGATTACATCCTGAACATTTAATAAAATGAAATCTAATTTAATGAAAATTATACCAACCTACAAGAATTAATAGAATTGTCCTCTTTCATTATGATGTTACAGATTAGATTACTAAATCATGTCAGTTGGCAGCCATTTCTGACTCTTGCTGAATCTGATGCTATTCATGATACAGATTGTGAGGTATATAAACAAACTTCAAAATCTACAAACGACAGTTCAAGCATAACATGTAAGTTTATTCTTTTATCTTAATTTGTTATAGTCATTAAAATGAAATTGTTGTTGTAGTATACACTAGATTGAATGGCAAGTCAAGTTGCACAGATCCAAAGACTAAAATTCAAGGATATCAAACCTTTTTGTCATATTATGTCCAACTTTAAATTGAATAGCTTAAATATAAAATATGTTATATTTGAAGAGAAAAATTTTTGCTCAGACTGAGACTCGAACCCAGGACCTTTGGCTTGCTGGGCCAAATGCTTTACCAACTGAGCTATTGGGGCGAGTTCCGATCTAGATGCAAATTTCTCTCTTATATACATTGTAATTCCCAGCACCAAATGCTATGAATGCAAATGGCGGCGGCATTAAATGTCTTCTTAACTTATGTGATAGACTGGATGAAGGAAATTTCTCTCTTCTTCTTCTTCCGAATGCAGTATTGGGTGATGATGCCCGTTCTGCAACTACAAAAACTGATCTTTCCATCGGTTGAAGGGTCTTCCGAGGTCTCTTTTGCCTTTAGGGTTGAGGTGGTAAATCATCTTTAGTAAACGGGAATTTGACATTCTCTGGACGTGTTGGAACCATTTAATCTGATAATTTTGTATATGTTCAACCATTTCCCTACTATTCCACTGCATCCTTATCTCATCACTTTTCATTCTATCCCTTAATGTTACTCCAGTTAGTGATCGGAGGAATCTCATTTGTGAACTATTAATGCGGGATTTAAATTTCTCTCTTATATACATAAAATATGTTAACCTAGGATCAATTAAAATAGAAGGGAATTTTTTGTTGACATTTTAAAATCTAACAAAGCAATGTTAATTATATAAAGCATAAAAGTTTCAGCCATTATTTCAATCAATTTTGTTAGAAAATAAGTTTTTTTTTTTTTCTGAGACCAATATTGAGCTGTTTTATATGTGATAACATCTTAATTAATAAAAATAAAAAAGTTATATTCAAATTTAATTTTATTCACAAGCATATTATAAATGAACTTTCAAAACATGAAGACATGATGTGATATAACTTCTTCCTTCAAAGAAACAAGTTAATAAAAAACTCTTTTAATTTTTTTTCTGAAAAAAAAAGTAATTTTTTATTTTAAATGCATGAATTTAAAAAAAATCAATTATTAAATTAATGAGTCATTTTAACATCTTACCTCATATTTCATGTTTTTCAAACACGGTAACTATAGTTTTCAAATGATCTTGTCATTCATTTGAAAACTATAGTTACCGTGTTTGAAAAACATGAAATATGAGGTAAGATGTTAAAATGACTCATTAATTTATTAATTAAGAACCTCATAATGTGTTTCCCAATTTTAACTTTGAAAAAATCAATTATATTTGAAGAGAACAATTTTTGCCCAGACTGCGACCCGAACCCCGGGACCTTTCGTTTACTGTACCAATGCTCTTACCAACTGAGCTACCGGGGCAAAAATGTCTCTCTTCAAATTTAATTTATCCTTCAATGAGATCTGTTGAATTAATAATAAAAACATCAATAGAAGCCCTACTGGCTTTTAACCCTTAATTACTCGCATGGGGTAATTTTTTTCCATTAGGTTGAAAGACGCTACTATTTAGTGACAATTACATTTATGAGATTCCCTGGAACTCACCTATTCTCAAATGGACTCACCCAGCACATGTTTCAGTTGTATTTAGTTTCTTGGAATAGCTAATGATGCAATTATATTTATTTTATGTCATTGTTGCTGCCTGCGGAAATTTTTTACCCCGCATGCGCCTAGCATCTGTAGAGAGTTATTTTCTATTCTCGTGCTTACAATTTGAAGTCTAACAGTAAATATGAGTAGAAAGAGGAAAATATTGACAGAAGATGAAATTATAGAACTGTTGGAAGCATCAGATGATGAAATTGTTGGAGGATTCCTTCATCATCAGACGACTGTGTAGAAGACAGTGATCATGATTCTAACTCTACACAGAGCGCTGAAAGTGATCAGGTTGATATTATGTCAGAAGATGAATCGCTGGCCACTATTTTTTACTTCTTGTTGAATGTTGGCGGCATCAATGCACATATAATTATACTAGAAAATGTGTGAAGAAAGATTGCTCCCGCGACTTCCTAAAAGATCTTGGTCGGAGTCTACTGGACAGCTATGTGAAGAAAAGGGCAACCATAAACACTTTGCCAAAACCTCTTCAGGTGAAAATAAGACATCTCACTGGACCTGTGGAGGAAGCTGAACCACTGAGAAAGGAGGGAGATGCCACTTCTGTCCCAGGGCCAAAGACCGGAAGATAATAAAGTGTTGCGCCAATTGCGGGAAGCCGATCTGGAGTCCTATCCAGACTGTTTTTCTTTTGAGTGAGGTGTGTATAGATATTATTATTTTTTAAAAATCATTAAACTTTGTAATACTGTGATACAGTATTATTAACTGTGATAAAGACTTGAAGGCAAAAAAATACCCCACGCGAGTCCTCATGTAGTTTATGTACGCGTGAGTAATTAAGGGTTAAAAGTAATGTTTAAATTCCTAATAAAATCTTCTTAATCAAGAAGTCGCCATTTGCAAAGATGAAGCCACAGCTTCAAGCATTTGGTGCACGGAATTACAACATGTATAGGAGAGAAATTTGCATCTAGATTGGAACTCACCCCAGTAGCTCAGTTGGTAAGAGCATTGGTACGGTAAACCAAAGGTCCCGGGTTCAGGTCCCAGTCTAGGCAAAAAATTTTCTCTTCAAATTTAAAATTTGTTTAAATATATTTTTTTTTTATTTTAATGTTACTTCCTATTGTAATTTTATATTTTATTGTTAATTATTTATAAGTGAACTGATGTCTAATGTGTTACATTTTTACAATATTTGATTAATAATTAAATGTGCTTTAAAAATTGCAATTATTAGTTATTATGAGTTAGGGATTTAGACTCGCCTCATTTTTTTTTTAAATTTTGTTGCAGGCCATAGTTTCATCTCATCTGTGTGATATTGTCAATCCCTAACTCATAATAATTAAAAGAAACCTCATAGTCTTACTTCCTTCAAATATTAAATAGAATTATTAAATTTAATTTTTGTTAATTTTATGATCAATAAAGATATATAAAAACAGAGGCAGATTTCTGCACAGGCATAAGAAGCATGCACCTGGGGCCTCATAAAAACACAGCTTTCAAAATAAATAGAAATGCATTTTTATATTTTTTCATAGTAAATATAACTAATAATTTAGTTAAATTAAAATGATAAGTGAATAATGACATGTTTTGCAGGTGGAAACCATAGTGGGAAGAAGTAATTCTTTTCCCTTCTTGTGTTGACGTTTTGAAGCAGTAATTCTCTTCATGCCCGATGTTGTAGTAACATTTTGAAGAAGGATTGGTGTCCCAAAAAGAATTACTGGTTCAGGTTGGGTTTAATTTTCGGTAGAGCTGGATTCTCTTCTTAGGGTCGGAAGTTGGTACACTGGATAGGAAAACACTTCACAATCATTAAAAAAATGTTTCTTGTAGAAATAATTACAAATTTATTCACTTTGTAGGTTCCCAGCAGATTAAGTAAATTTAAGTGGTATTATTCTTCACTATCAATTAAAATAAATTCTTTTCTTTTCTGGAATCAATTATTCTTGTATTAAATATTACATTTTATCTTGAGAACTCTTCTTGCTTCTATCTTTGTGGAAAGTTATATGCAGAATGACTAGGTAATTCTTTTATAATTTTAAAGAACATTATTACATCACATGATGTTATATTTTAAATTCTATTGGTTAATAGTCCATTAAATACAAGGTTTAAATTTGATTTGTTAAATCAAAAAGTTAATTGTTTTAACATCCAATCAGAGTTTAGTTTACTTTCATTTAAAAATATGAAGTTAAGCAGGTGTTCTTATTACAGTTATAACAGAAAGCTTTATAATTCTGACAGCAATGACTTAAAACAATTTTTAAAAGCATTCTTTAGAAAGACTGTTATGTAATAAAATTTCTTTAATTGTTACTGAGATATTTTTATTCAACAATGAATTATTTAGATGTTTTTCTTTATTTAAGTTATATTTAAATATTAAAAGGATTTTAAGGTATAAAATGATTAACTTAAACTTTCATATTTATTATGATATTAAAATCCTGCTTTAAATGCCCCTGATAATTTTTGTTTTGTTTCCGCTAGGAAGAACAAAAGAAAAATTATCATTCCCCAAGAAATATTAATGTAATTAATTAATCAATTTTTAAAGTAACTTATCTGCTTGGAATAGTTATACATTTACATATACATACAATGAAATTAACACTTTAAATATTTTCATTTTTCCTGAAAGAGAAGTACATTACATTGACAACAATGTCATACATCTTCCATTACTGAACATATTTTTTTTCATACAATTATTATAATTGTACCTGTCTTCATATCATTTTAATCTTTAAATGGCTTGATTAATTCTTTCGAATAGATGCCAAAAATTGTATCCTTTTGATCTATATAACTTAATTTGTATGCTGTGTTATTAAATATTTTGTTGCTAACATAGGGTCCTTGATATAATAACTCCATTCTATGATATCTCTTATTTAATGTATTTGATAAAGGGAACAGTTCTAACTAAAACTTTATCACCTATTTTTGGATTCCATTTCCGTTTGTGTCTCTTGACATGTTTATTTCTCTTTTCTGCTTTGTCTCTTATCCTTTTTTATTACTCTTTCACAAATTTGAACCATGTTTTCTTCATTCTGTCCATTCATACTCAATGGATCAGGAATATTAGCTACTAATTTTTCTGGATTATTCCCTGTCATCAAGAAAATAGGAGCTACACCAGTAGTTACATTAATTGAATTATTTAACACATCTTCAATTACCTTAATATGTCTAAAACCAGTCAGAGTGACGATGGTGAGTAAGAATTCTCAGAGCAGTAGTTATTTCTCTATTTACCCGCTCACAAGGATTACTTTTGGGATGGTACTTGCTACAATGAAAGAGCTTTACTCCCAGGGGTATTTTCAGATCTCTTACTTGTCAGTGTGTAATCTTGTTTTTTCCCTTTACAGTTGAAATAATAACTGTAAGACCAGTGACAATATCATCCTTACCACGATCTGTGGATCAAGTTGGAGTTGGTTTGATAGCATTCAGCTGTTGTGGACATTATTTAGCAGCACGTATGGACTGCATGCCAGCTATAGTTTGGATATGGAGCATTCCTCACATAAAATTGGTTTCCATTGCAATTCACAATCAACCTGTCACTGGTATGTACAACATTCTTCTTTCTAATCATTTCATACATCTCAATGATGGATAAATTATATTTGAAGAGAAAAATTATACGCTCTGACTGGGGTTTGAACCCAGGACCTTTCACACTCTAGGTGAATGCTCTACCAACTGAGCTATCTGAGAAACTCCAATCTAAACACAAATTTTTCTCTTATATATAATGTAATGTAAAATTCCCAATTAAAGGTCTTCTTAATAAAAAAGCCACCATTTGCAAGATAGAAGTAATGGCTTCATAGCATTTGGTGCACGGGAATTAACAGTATATATAAGAGAAAAATTTGTGTTTATAATTAACTCTTTATCAAAACTATTTAATCTAGCTGTGTTTAAGATGTGATTATATTCTTTCTTGAAATTTTCTTCATTTAATGGGATATTTGTCAATCAATCTATTAAGCTATTAAATTTTGCATGCTTATGTGCAATGTGATTGAATCCTGATGATTTAATATAATTATCTGTATAACTTTCTTTTCTGTATATGTAAGTTAAAGAAGTTCAAATGGAAAAAAAAGACTAAGACTCTACAAAATTGCAAAGAAAAGAAAAAATACAAGAAAATTACTTACCATCCTGAAATGTATCGAAAATTAAAAAAAAAAAAATGTTGACAAATACAATATTACTTTGACACCAATAAATAAATTTAGTCTGAGTAATCTTCTAAGTTCTAATAAAAAAGTCAATGTTCCAGACAATAAGAAATTTGAAATTTATCAAATAAGTTGTAAAGATTGCAATAAAGTTTATATAGGAAAAACTAAAAGAAATTTGGAAACTTGTACCAAAGAACATTTTAGAAATATTAAAAATTGTGAAATTGAAAAATCTGCAATTGTTGCACATAATTTATTAGAACATCATAAAATTGGAAGAGAAGCAAAACTTTTAAAATAAGTGGATAAACCTATAGAATTGATAGTTTGGGAGAAGATACACATTCAGAAAAATAAATATAGATCAGTGAATTTTGATATTCCTAACAAACAAAATTTGATTTTGAAGTTTATAAATACAACCATAGATGGCAGCACTGAATTTGGTGACAATAGAAGAGTTAACGGCCGAAGAATTTCATCAGTCAGATTTGTGGCTGAAGATGGACATGATTATGTTTGAAACCGTGGTTTCGTGAAAAGCACAAAATTTGAGGTGAGTTGTCAAAAAATGTTCTCCGATGAATTTCAACACATTTTTCTCTTTAGTTTTATTAAGTGTTGCTTGCGAGTGGCTTGCATGAGTGCATTGATTTCAATATTATATTCATAATTAGTTGTTGATATGGAATGGAGTAAATCGCATCATAATGTCTTCTTAGTAGAAGAAATTTGGTTGTAATGTCAAGAGAGGCTCACTGCTATTGGGTACCTGGGTATTTCAAATAGAGAAAAAATTTTGTTTCCACCTGGATTATCTGGATAGTACATCAGTGCATAAAGCTGGAGATTTTGTGTTCAAGTCCCAATTTAGCAAATATTTTCTCTTTATTTATTGTTATATGTGTGAGTGGCTTGCCTGAGTGCATGGATTTAAATATTACAATTAACTGATATGTGAAGCAAGATTTAACCCCCCCCCCAGCCGTAATAATTTATATTATATAAATATGTCAGGATATTGTACATTATTTATTGAAATTTTAAAACTTGGTTTTTTCTCAAGTGACCGTGACTGAGGAGGCGAGGGTTTTGTAAAACCATTTAAACTAGTCACCAATTGACCATTTTAGGGAAGCTGATTCAATATACACAATTGACTTTTTGAATTATATTATTTTTTTAGTCTGATCATCTAACCTCAATATTAATTATATTATTTTTAGTCTGGACATCTTACCTCAATATTAATGTTGATTTGTTCTTGGACATGTTTCAAAACAATTCTGTTTTATCGTCAGACTGGGAACAGAATTGTTTTGAAACATGTCCAAGAACAAATCAACATTAATATTGAGGTAAGATGTCCAGACTAAAAATAATATAATTAAAATAACCTCAAAATATAACTTCCTAAAATTAAATACTCAATATTAATGTTGATTTGTTCTTGAACATGTTTCAAAACAATTCTGTTTTATTGTCAGCTTGTCCAGACTGGTTTTATTTATGTTGCATTATGTTGCACAACCTGGATGTCGATGTCAGCTCCATCCTGTGGTTGGCCAAAGAATCTCCAAACAAGGTCACGCTCCATCGGTATATCAAAATTCATAACTCTGTTTTTGTTATTTGGGAAAAAATTTATATTCAGAAGAACATAAACAGAGTTATGAATTTTGATATACCGATAGAGCGTGACCTTGTTTGGAGATTTTTTGGCCAACCACAGGATGGAACTGACATCGACATCCAGGTTGTGCAACATAATGTAACATAAATAAAACCAGTCTGGACAAGCTGACGATAAAACAGAATTGTTTTGAAACATGTTCAAGAACAAATCAACATTAATATTGATCAGACTAAAAAAATAGTATAATTAAAATAACCTCAAAATATCACTTCCTAAAATTAAATATTGACTTTTTTAAGTTTAACAATATCCCCAAAACATCCCCACGCTACAAGGATGAGCAAGTAGGTCATGTCTCACCCTCAACCCTAAGAAGGAAGGTCGAGATAATAGAGAGTACACCGTCTGCAGTACTAGGATGATATTTTGTCCTCTCTCCATGAAATTAAGAGAAAAATCAGTTTCCTAAAATGAAAATGTCAAAACTCTGAAGAATAATGTAGACCTTCCTACGAACCCCTATAAAAAAGCAAGTGTCAGTTTCTTTTTAAATAAATCTACTAAGAATGGGACATCTACTCCTGTCAGACAGATTGATTGCCTACATCCAGCCTTTAGAAATTCTATGAGTGTTAACTTCATTATTACGTGAAAACAAAATACACCCTAGCACCGAGATGGGGAGGAGAAAGTATGTCATCCAGGGTTGTGGACATATGACAAGTCCAGCAGCACGACCATCCTACCCTCTGCCAATGATCAAGTAACATTTAACCCCCCCCCCCATTGGTAATGACGGCGACCTTAGCCAATAAGAGTTACCATAAGCTTAGGTCCTTAAGATTTCTTTGTGGTGATAAGAGGAGACAGCGGCAAAAGCCTGCCTTGTAAGAGAAGACCCAATAAAAATGTATATTCAAATGAACTTAGGCCCTGCCACCACCCCTTGGGATACCTCGGTCGTCATGACCATACTCCCAAGTCCTAAACTTGTCCTCCCTATAACTATGTTCACGTCCACGTTCAAGAGTTCTGGGCTTCAAATCAACACCTCTAGGGAGAAGGTGTTGGAGTTGCAACTGCCGGGAATTGCTGAGCTTCATAGTCATCAGGTTGCTCATTCCTGACGACCCCACAGTTGGTCCACGGGCTCCATGAGCCTAGCCGGGAGGACTGCTGTCGCAGATCCACCAACCATTCCCCTGTTCTGCCTCCAGGGACGTATCCTGCAGCCGTTGTGAGACCGGCTAGGGCTTGAGTCCACAAGCCCCACAGTGTGAGACTTTAGTACATCTAGGTGCTCATCTCCTGGCGACCCCACAGTTTGTCGACGAGCCCGTAGGCTGAGTCAGGAACCAGTACAGTTGCTCCCCTCTGCACTGGTCCGAGCCCGAGCCCAGCTGTGCCCCCAGGGACGCCTTTCTGCTGCTGTTGTGGGCCAGCACGGAGCTCGGAAGCTCCAACAGATGAGCAAATAGTACGACAAGGCGCTCAACTTTTGCCTACCCCACTAATGGTCACGAGTCCCTTGGACTTGACCGGGAGGACCGTCTAGCAGATCCACCGACCTTTCCCCCAGTGCACCAGCTGGGGACGTGTTTGGTTGCTGAAGTGGGTCCAGCCTGAGCATTAGTACGTCAGGTCGCTCAACTCCTGACGACCTCACAGATTGTCCTTGGGTCACTCGGTCCCAGAGTCGGCGCTAATCCCACAGGCAAAAGACCGCGCTTCCTCCTTTCCCGAGCTTATTGACCTGGTGGTAATTCCCAGCATTACGTCCGGTATTGTCCCATCCAGCCCGTTCGCAAGACTAGGCCTAGTCATGCCGCTGCTGTGAGACAGCCCACTGAGCAATGTAGGCATCCAGGGTGCTCATCTCCCATGGTGCCCCCACAGATGGTCATGGGTTCAATTGAACCAAGAGAAGGAGCTACCGATCCCCTAGTCTCCCACCGCTCCACCAACAGCGGCCCAAATCCCGCATGTGGGCCGGGATCTCGAGGTTTTGACAACAGGGCTCTCATCTTCCTGTTGACCCCACTTATGGTCCGCAAGTCCATCGGACTTGGAAGGGAGGACTGACTAGCAGATCCACCGACCTTTTCCCCACTACGCCACCGAGGGGACGCGTTTTGTTGCTGAAGTGGGCGCAGCACGAGCTATGTAGTACGTCAGGTCGCTCGAGTCCTGATGACCTCACAAATGGCCCGCGGGTCCGGACTGGACCTAGCCGGGAGGAGTGCAAAGCAAACCACCGACCGTTCCCCTATCCGCCACCCGGGGACGCACCCTGTTGCTGTTGTGAGTACAGCTGGGGCCCGAGAAGCGGACCCCCAGGGTATATTCAAATGAACTGTGAACTGGAAGGAGAATTTTGCTTTATGTAGCCCATTTTTGATAAAAATTATGCATGAAGATCTGCGAAGAAAGGGAGTCTTTAGCCAGTCAATCTTAAGTCAACAAGAGGGTCGGAAGCAGGGAGATGAAACATGCTGTCTCGAGGCCTGGTTAAGTGTTGGCCTATGTAAACAGTGATTGATACCAGATATAATTATTTAATTAACAGACCCTACATAAGGCAAACATCTCTGCTGGCATGTTAGAAAACACCATGAGTAAAGTGAATCATCAAGTGTCGTCAGTGAATAAATCATCATATTCAAATTTTCTTGTGTTGTGGTGTGCCATCTTTGCTTAAATTTCTCTCCCATCCAATAATCCTCCGTTGTACCTGTGATTAAGATCCTTTTGCTCTCCGATAACAAGAAACCTTGAGAACCCTAGTCTGGTGCAAAATTAACCTGAACTTTCCAGCATTAAGGATCCCTCATCCTTAACCTGGAAGAAATTAACCTGCAACAAAGTAAAGTAGCAAAATAAAATCCCGCTATATGTGGCACAGAACAATCCCATCATAATGTCTTCTTAGTAGAAGCAACCTGGTTCTAATGTAAATATAAGTTCACTACTGCTGAGTAAACTGAGATTTCAAATAAAACGCAGACGTACTGTGTGTGTGTGTGTATATATATATATATATATATATATATATATATACAGGGTGAATTTTAATTACATTGACAAACTGCAGGGACTGATTCCTGACTGGAAATGGAGGAAAAAATGTCCTATCAATAAATGTCCATAAATGCGTCGTTGCCATGGTAGATGGCATTGACGAATGACATTATTCTCTAGCCCTGTTGCATGGCCTGCTAGATCATCGAACTTAAACTCCCTGGAATTTTACCTCTGGGGGCATCAAAAAGCGTTGTTTATGCTGAACTAGTTCCTGATGTTCATATCCTTCAACAGCGTGTCCACGTTGCCTGTGATGCTAATTGGAGAGAGGCCTGAACATTCGAAAGAGTGAAACAATCCATGATATGACGTGTGAACGTGTGCGTTGCACCCCCTGGAGGCCACTTTGAATATATGTTGTGACGTGGATATGATTATGCTATGTACTTATGCCAGGACGATTTGTTGCCATCCTATGCACATCGTTCATTTCCGGACACATGTTTATAGGACCTTTTTTCCTTCATTTCCAGTTAGGAATCAGTCCCTGAAGTTTGTTGGTGTAATTACTGTTCACCCTGTTTATAACACTACAAAAACTACTCACAACCATACTACTACACTACTATGAGTGCTCGGAGATCCGTGAATACTATGAAATCTGCTACAATAATATAAATGCTCTGGCTCAAATCATAAAGCTCATAAACATATAGATTATAGCAACTTAAATCTGATAACATAACATATATCATCAATCATGTTAAAATGAGAACCTAAGAGAATATAAACAATCATATTTAAACTTAAGTAGAGTGTCTATGGCTGAGCCCAGTACATAGACTTGTTTCATTTTTCGTATTGCATAAGTTACTAGACATATAAATCATTAACATACTCTGGAATATTCTAAGCTGTAATTAAAGAAGTCTAACATACTAATGTTTCTAATCATGAGCAGTAGTCAGGGGTGCATCAAAATAACATACTGTACTATTGCTTACCCAGGTTCAATGATCTCACATTATAGTATAAATTAGTGTTAAACAACATGTAACTAAAATATAATGTATTTAAACAAAATAGACTCATAGAATATAAACAAAATAAATAGCTGCGATATGTAAGTAATTTAAATGAAAGATACAAAATTAATAAACATTATTGAATAATCTTCCTGGATCCTGTAAGTTACAATAATAAACAGTTAATGCTTTCATACCAATACACATACATTGAAGCATTCTTTCAAAAGTAAAGTTCTTTCTTCTCCACATTTTAACATAAAGCAAATCAAATGATGTAAACTTGGTGGCCGAGGGACTCAGAACTTGGAATCCCTTGCCAACTGAAGGTCTTGAACTCTTGAGGAAGACTGTTAGCGTTTAGGTTTCCATGTCGAGAGACATTGCATGCCACACAATCCTAACACTCGGGAAGAGGTAGGGATGGGATAGTTCAGGAAGAGGAAGGCACAGATACCCATACTATAGTGATTAAATACTGGAACATGTCTGGCAACATAGATATATTACTGCACACAGTGCAGAAGAAAAATTTGTGTCTGCTCGTGAATAGCTTGGATAGCACAATCAATTAGTGCATCAGCGCATAAAATTGGAGATCCCAGTTCAGGCAAAATATTTTCTCTTTACTTTTATTAACTGCTGCATGCAAGTGACTTGCCTAAGTGCATAGATTTCAATATTACATTCGTAATTACTATAATAATTATAGTACTATCACCACCATCACAAATATAACCTTATAGAGGTCATATGCCACTCATTGCATATCTAGGGAAATAAATTGACTTGGTCTAAAAACTCCTAACAAGGTAGAGGCTATACTCAAAGGATAGTAAAGCCAATAAGTAAGTAATAATATAATTATTTTATTTTTAATAATAATAAATAATTAGTCTATTCCATACATTTAAGTTCCATGAATGGATTTTTTTCAGTTAAGGGTAAAACTTTGCATATGTGCACCAACTAATCTCCAATGAACTAAACTCCATGGTACAAAGGACCTTGATCTATAAACCAGCTGCTGGCTTCACATCCAAACCAGTCTCCAATAAAAATATACAATAAATTACAGAAATTACGATGACAATGCCTCTTTGTTTACATTAGGACCAAAATGTTTGTCCAATGTTACAAAATTGTTTTACAACATTTTTGCATTCTCTCTTTACATTGGCAGAATTCTAACTCACTTCAGAGTTTGGACCCCTGAAATGTGATGATTTGATTTGTGATAAATGGTAACAAAACACCAGAAGAGTCCTTAAACCTAAACTTAACCCAAATTCCAGATCATAAATGACCACAGGTGATTTCAGCAGGAATTGAACCTGAGATCTCAAGAACTGTAGTCAGAAGCTCTGACCACAAGACCATTGAGGATGGTCACATTTTATAAATGTATCAAATAGAAATCTTGTAAACAATGAAAGTTTTGCAATTTGAAAAATAAAGTAATTGAAATAGTTTTTATTTTTTTTACCAATGCCACCAGATTGTCTTTATGACATTTCTGGTATTCTCTCCTGGCATTGGCAGGATTGTAACCCACTTCTTAAGTTGGGGCAACTGGAGGGCAGAGTTACATTACCCTGATGATATGATAGGTTATGAATCATAATGAAGCACCAGAAGAATCCTTAAACCTAAATTCAGACCATGGGCAACCATAGGAATAATTCCCTTTAAAAAAAAAAAGTCTATGATCTGGCCGGGAATGGAACCCGGGACCCCATAAACTATAGCCAGATTCCCAGTTTTAACTTTGAATATAGCCAGATGCTTTGACGACTAGCCCTTGAACCTGGTCATAGTACAAATAGTAAGATCAAATGTAATTTGATATGGAATTTAAATAATAAATTGATTTTAAAAAGGTATAAAAACTTGATAACACAGAACTTTATGATGTTAGATGTAAAAATATTTTATCCATTTTTTTTAGAAGGAAAAATTATGTTCGAACTAGGAGTCAAACCCCAGATCTCTGATTCTGTACATCAATGTGATAACGGTTATCACACTGACATACGGAGTAAGAGATCCGGGGTTCAACTCCGAGTTTGAACGTAATTTTTTTTTCTAAAATAAAACTATATCCAATTCTGGAAAATAAACATCAAAACATTTTAGCCAACTCATTTATAAATTAAAAAGTATAAAAACTATCTTAAGGTGTTACTTTAGCAAGTTTGCTTGACAGCAAGATGACATGCCAAGGATTTTCAAGTAACATTCAATGTATATCCTCAAAACATTATGTACTTCAAAATTATGAAAATGTAATTGTATATACTTACCTCCAATTTGCATGTCAACACAAGAGCTAACATTTTATATCCGGGTTGTTCTAAGTGAGCTTTAGGACTATCTGATTAAAAAGTATTGAATTTAAATACTAACATTCTAAGCTGTATATATGTTATCAAAAATTTGACCTGGATAAGATGTTCTTTATCAAATATGAATAAAACAGGGTTCCTAAAGGCAACATTGAAATATTGCCCAAATGGAAAGTGTTTATTGGGTCAACCCATAAAAAGATGGCCTGAATCTTCCTTTCTTATGTTGTAACAGTTCTTCTTGGACCTGACAGGATGATGATGATGATGATGATGAGCACAATAAGACTACAGCATTATATAATAACAACAAACTTTGCAATTGAAATTTTTTTGATAGATCTTTACCATTATGGAAAACTTTAACTAAATAATATTAATTTATTCTATATTATAGAATATTAAGATTTGACTGAATAACTCACTTATACTATCCAATCTGGAAGTTCATGGTTGCACAAAATAAGATTTTAAAATTCATCGGAGAACATTTTTTTAAACAACTCACCTCATAAAATCATACTTCCCAACATTAATTTAATACAGAATAAGATCTCCATACATCCCACCCTGTACTAATATCTTCCAATCAATCCCTGTACAACACCTCCCCCAAATCATGATTTTCATTTTTCACCTATTGGGTACTCTCCTTCTAGGATCATAGTATAGGGAGACATATAAGAGTGACAGAAATATACCAAATTTACTTCGGCAGAACATACAAAATATTTACAAAGACAACACCATAAAGATTAAATTAAATAACAGATTTTCTGAAGAAGGAATTATAAATCGTGGTGTGAGACAAGGCTGCCCCCTATCCCCAACACTCTTTGCAATTTATATCAATGAAGTAATATGTTGCTGGAACAAAACATATAAATTTGGAATAAGAATATCAGAAAATAGAAAATTAAACACCCTATTGTTTGCAGATGACCAAATAATAATAGCAAATTCCGAAGATAATCTACAGAAAGGTCTGTATGAACTTAACAAAATTACAGAAGAATATGGATTAAAGATATCTACAGAAAAACAAAAATTATGGCATTTCAAGGTGTAGATCCTGTCAGAAGTAAAATTGTACTGGACAATAAAATTTTGGAGCAGGTGAATAATTTTACATATCTAGGATGCAATATCTCATATGAAGAAGAAAAGGATGTAAATGCAAAAATATCTAAATTTTTAAGAATTTTAGGGTTAATAAATTCTATCTTCAAGCCACAGTTAGTCCAAAAGCATTCAAGACTGAAAGTGTACAAAACACTGGCTCTTCCAACTCTTTTGTATGGTAGCGAAGTATGGACGTTGAAACAGAAGGATATACAGAGACTTAGATCTGCTGAAATGAGATATCTTCGGAGGACTGCAGGATACACACTACTAGATCACAAAAAAAATGAAGACATCTTAGAAGAATTACACATGGAATCTTTAGAAAACAAAATTTCTGATTATAAGTCAAGATGGATACAACATGTTCATCGAATGGAAGATCACAGAATACCCAAACTAATGTTAAGATATCAACCTGCAGGAAGAAGAAGACCAGGACGTCCACTCAAAAGACTTCTGGATGGTGTTTCTCTTGAGGCCGAAACAGGTCAACAAATGGCCTAAATTCGTGAATGTACTATGATGATGATGATGATATAAGAGTGAGTGGCCCATTATGGAATACATACCTAACATGAAATACCAGTGTAAAATCGTGCCTATATATAATTAAATTATTTTCAGTCTGATCATCTTACCTCAATATTAATGTTGATTTGTTCTTGGACATGTTTCAAAACAGTTTTGTTTTATCGTGAGCTTTTCCAGACTGGTTAGATTTATGTTGCACACCCTGGATGTTGATCTCACCTCCATTCTGTGGTTGGCCAAGTGAGCAACCCAAACAAGGTCACTCTCTGTCGGTATTTCAAAATTTATAACTCTGTTTTTGTTCTTCTGAATATAGATTTTTTTCCCAAATAGTCAGCTCTTTTGTATTTTCTGTTTTAATAATTTAGTGTCCGAATTTATGTTTTTCAGACCAGACGTGAGCAGCAATTGCAGATTTTTCTATTTCCCCATTTTTAATATTTCTTATGTGTTCTTTGGTTCTAATTTTTAAGTTTCTTTTTGTTTTTCCTATATATATCTTTTCACAACCCGTGCATTCAATTTGATATATTCCTGATTTTTTATTTCTACCAGTTTTTTTTTTTCATTTTTGTTGGTTTTTATTAGTTTATTTAAACTGTAGTTATTTTTCGGTGCTAATTTAATATTAAACTTCTCAAATATCTTTTAGAATTTATTGTGTACCCAAGGGTGATATGAGAATTTCCTATATTTTCTCATAGGTGGTTTTTCTTTTTCAAGAGTACTTCTGTTTATCATTTTTTTTTTTGTTTCTTATACTTTTTTATCCTTTGATGTACCATGTTTTGATCAAACCTGTTTTCTCTTGCTACTTTGATTATGTGTTTTTTCTCCTGTTTGAAATCTCCTTCGTTTAAGGGTAAGTTTACCAATCTATGAGTTAAACTATTAAAGACTGCTAATATATGTCAAATTGGATTTAACCCTGTTGATTTAATAAAATTTTCCATATGAGTTTCTTTCCTATGAATCCCAAATTTAATTTTTCATTTTTTCTTCGTTTCTGACCAATTTAAGATCCAAAAAAGGTATTTGTTATTTTCTTTTATTTCTTTGGTAAATTTGATGTTTGTACTCTGTAAATTTATCAGTTTTAGGGAATCTTCTAAATGTTTTTCTTTTACAATACAAATTATATCATCTACATATCTGCTCCAAAATTTAAACATTGTGGGATGTGCTTTAGTGATTTTACATTCAAAATCGCTCATAAATAAATTTGCCAGGAAAGGTGATGGGTTTCCCATTGAGAGCCCTGATTTTTGTCTATAGAAACTCCCATTGAATGTAAAAAACATTTGGTCAATGCATACCTCAGTTAATTTCAAATAGTCTTCTCTGATCTCTTTGTCTATGTTGTTTTTACTTAACCAGTTGTTCAATATCTCCATAGTTTTTTGTTTCGGTACATGAAACGACATCAAAGAAAACTAATCTATCTGTAGGTTCGATTTCCACTTTTTCTAATTTCTTAACTAATTCCAATGAATTTTCAATCTGTAGACTTTCAAAATTATTAATTCTTTTAAATTCATTATTCAGCCATTTTGAAATTGTGTAGGTTGGTGATCCAATATTGTTAATTATTGGCCTCATTTTGTTTCCAGGTTTGTGAATTTTGGGAAGTCTATGAATATTAGGGTTTTTTGGGTTGCTCACTTGGCCAACCACAGGATGGAGCTGACATATACTTCCAGGGTGTGCAACATAAATCTAACCAGTCTGGAAAAGCTCACGATAAAACAGAATTGTTTTGAAACATGTCCAAGAACAAATCAACATTAATATTGAGGTAAGATGATCAGACTGAAAATAATTTAATTAAAATAACCTCATAATATCACTTCCTAAAATTAAATATATGGTTATAAACTGGAATAAACTTTGGAAAACTGACCTAGAAACAGCACAGTCTCCGATGGTTGAGTAAAAACTTGCTTGTGAATTGTTAGCACGTGTTTAATTTCTAAACATCTAGAAGAATTAATGTTTTATTGTGGAAGTAATATTTTGAGGTTCTTTTAATTATATTATCTTGAGTCTGTTTATCTTACCTCAATATTATGTTGATTTGTTCTTGAACATGTTTCGATTATATCATAAACATCATCAGCAACTTGCCCAGACTGGTTGGATTTATGTTGTAAACCCTGGATGTCAATGTCAACTCCAAATGAGGTCACGTTCCATCAGTATTTAGAATTCATAACTCTTTTTTGTTCTTTGTTTTTTTCTTTTTGAGTTGACTATTTGGGAAAAAATCTATATTCATAAGAACAAAAACATAATTATGAATTTCGAAATACCGACGGAACGTGACCTCATTTGGAGGTTCTTTGGCCAACCACAGGAGGGAGCTGACATCGACACCCAGGGGCTTTACAACATAAATCCAACCCTTCTGGGCAAGATACTGATGATTATGATATAATCAAAACACGTTTCAAGAATAAATCAACATTAATATTGAGGTAAGATAAACAGACTCAAAATAATATAATCTAGAAAAATATTCAGAAGTCTATATTGAAATATTTCTTACAGTCATAGTGTAAGTAATACAGAGTTGATTTATTATTATATCATATCTATATAGTATGTACTAATAGTGTAGTCAATACAGAAAACATAGTCAGTGGTTTTTTAGTCAGACATCCTGAAATAAAAGAGCCGCAATGTGCCTAATATGAAATACCATTGTGTTCCCAATATGAAATATTCCATTTTAAGCTTCTGATAATAATGGACACCCCACATTATTTTTCTTCGAACGGATATTAAAGTTGTATTTAATTTTTATGCCCCTCGTTGTGGCGACATTTAAAGTTGGGTTTCTCGGTATGATGTCCCAAGTTGTAGATTTAAGATATAATTTAAACCACTTTAAATCTGCCACGGCACTAATAACTCTCTTCAGGGGAATGAGGAAATGTTTCTTACACAAATAACAACACTTTATTAACAGTTGAACTATAAGTTAGTTTATTTAAAACTCTCACTTTGGTCAAGATGAATCTTGTAATTTAAAAGTTCCAAAAGATTCCGGCTTAGGTTGATATTTTTCACTTCTAGAAGATTACCATTTTATGTATTTAATGGATGACGAATGCTAACGGTCAATCCAGTCATTATTATCCATTATTTTCACTTAGAAACTGTTTTTCACCAAGATGGATGACTATTATATCACTATATAATCTTTCATACTTTTAACACTATTTCTTTCAACCAACATCAATAAAATAAACAATTATTTCCTTATTCTTTAAGGAGCAGTCGCTGAACATGACCGACCATCTTCAAGTATTGTAGCCATCTTCTTATTATGTAATAACCTCTAGGTTCTGATTGGTCCAACAGAAAAGGAAGGAGTATTTTCAAGTTAACTTCTATCCAATTCGTCCAATCCCATTTATTTCTTTATAAAAATTATCAATTTGAATATTTGAAGTATTTTACATACTGCATCAGTTATAAAAACATCTAACTGTATTAACAGTTTATATTGACTAGTTATTTTTTTTATATATACTTATAAAAAAATATGAATTCTATAAATCAATCTGATGTCCATTCTTCATATAAATAAATATAATTATAAACAAAACAAAAACCCTTATTATTATTATATGGGGATAAATATCCGGTTTTAAATTGCCCCTGATTTATTTTAATCTTAGCTACAACTAAGTGTGAGGCTAAATTAAAATAAATCACTTTCCCCAAATATCAAGTTTCTTTCTATACAAGATTCATCTGTATTAGAATCAATACAATGTAATACATCACAATTATAATAAATACATGTTACATAAAGAAATAGAAGTATTAATTTTACAAAATTTACATACAATATTTTAAATACACTTTGAACTATTTGAAGTCACCAGCTACAACTAATTAATAGGAGTCTGAAATGGTTTCAACAGTTCTTTGGAATATTTTCCAATTTCTTTTCTAGTGTCTATTTCTCTTAGCTCATATGTGGTATCATTAAAATTTTTAAATATTTCATAGGGACCTTTATACAATAGGTTCATCCTATGATATTGTTTCTTTAAAGCATTGGATAATGAAATATCCCTTATGAGAACTTTGTCTCCAACTTTGGGATTCCACTTCCTTTTATGTCTTTTAACCTTATTGTTGCGCTTTTCTGCGCGACATTCTAACCTTTCAATAACTCTTTTACATATTTCCTCGGATGTCTCCGGGATTTGACTTTTATCAATGATAGGTAATGGTAAATTAGCAATTAACCTGTCAGGTTGTTTACCTGTCATTAGGAATATGGGTGCTTCCCCAGTATTGACATTAATTGAATGATTCATAACATTCTCTATGACGCTGATATGTTTAAACCAGTCAGAATGTTTATGATGGGTCAAAATTCTTAAACTTGTAGTAATTTCCCTATTAACTCTCTCACAGGGATTACTTTTTGGGTGATATTTACTACAATGGTACAATTTAATTCCTATCGCAGTAAGTTTATCTTTAAACTTAGGACTTGAGAACACTGAAGCATTATCACTAAGTAGTGCATCAATAGGTCCATAATTAGGTAAATAATCTCTCACAATTTTACCTAGGCAAGCTCTGCTATTTACACTTCTTAATGGATATATTTTTACAAATTTTGAGAATACATCAGATAATACAAGAATATGCTTGTAACCAAATTGAGTAGTAGGCATTTCTCCATGAGTATCCATTACTACTAAGCTATTTACTTTGTTCCTTAATATGTTTTGTGGAACTATATCATATTTTACGTTCATACATTTGGCTTTTTGACAAGTTATGCATGAAGAAGTAAACTTTCTCAACTTTTTATCTAAATGTTTAACATAAAAAAATTCACTTATGTTGAGAGCTAATTTTTCACAACCTGCATGATTTAAGCCGACATGAAAAGTTCTAAATAGTGGAACTTCCATATTATTAGGAATTATAACTTTCCATTTTTTCACATTTCTCCCATGTAATTTGTAAAGAATGTCATCCTTTATACCGATTTTCTTATTACAATCAATTCCATTTTTGTCATCATTATTTATATCTCTCGCACTATACTTCAATCGTTGTAACTCTATATCAGATTTTTGATGCTCAACAATGTTTTTCATCAACAATGAAAATTCTTTGTCTCTATACAGTTTTACATTAAACATTACTACTTCGTGTTTAGGAGTATGTACAGTTTCAGGTATTTTCCCAACACTTTTCAATCTAGACAGGAGGTCAGCAAACACATTCTGTTCTCCTTCTATGTGTTTTATTTCAATATCATAGGAAATTATTTCCATGATCATCCTACTCAGTTTATTATTGGATAATGTACATTTACTTATAAAACTTAGTGAAATGTGGTCACTATGAACAATAACTTTGTTTTTATAAACATAAATTCTAAATTTATTTAGAGCATAAAATATTGCTGTAAGCTCCAACTCTGAAACAGTGTAATTTCCTTCAATGATGGTAGTCGAGCGCGAAGCTGTCGACACAACATACTGTTGCCCATCATCGTCAAATTGAGTTAAAACAGCACCGAGGCCAGTTTTACTCGCGTCTGTGTATAAATGGAATTCTCTGTCCATTTTTGGTCTCTGTAATGAAATACTATTTGCAAATAACTTCTTAACATATTCAAAAGTAGATTGATGGTCCTCTGTCCATCTCCATTTACTATCTTTCTTCAGCAGCCCTCTCAGCTTACTAACCGCTGAGGCATAGTTGATGACAAACTTCGAATAGTAATTTAAGATTCCTAAAAATCTACGAAGTTGTTTTATGTTCTTTGGTGAAGGAATTTCTAAGATTCCTTGAACCTTGTCTGGGTCAGGAGTAATCCCTTGATTAGAGATCCTGTATCCTAGGAATTGAACCTCCGACCTAACAAACACAGACTTTTCTAGGCTGACTGTCATTCCACTATTCTTTAATTGAGACAACATTAAATCAATATGAGATATATGATTCTCAAAAACATTATCAATAATAATTGCATCATCAACATATATAGTACAATGTCTTTTAACATCATCAGATAGTACAATATCTAGGGCTCTAAGAAGCGCACTTCCGCTATTTCTTAGACCGAATGCACACCTGGTAAATTCATATACTTTTCCATTATGTATAAAAGCTGTATAGGGCCGAACTTTGGGGTCTAGTTCTATCTGCCAAAATGAAGAAGTTAAATCAATAGAACTAATAAATCTACCTGTTTTCATATTTGCTATAGATGCTTCAATTGTCTCGGGCCTATAATTATCCCGGACAGTGAAAGAATTAGTCCGACGACTGTCTAAACACAGGCGAATTTTGCCATTAGGTTTTAACACCCAGCAAATATGGTTGGCGTAAGGAGAATCAGATTTCTGTATTATTCCTTGCATTAACATGTCATCTATCATTTGATCTGCCTGCTCTCTGATAGCAATAGGGATGGGTCTACTCTTAATATTTATAGGTGGATGTTCCATCACTTTAAAGGAATATTTAAAACAGTTGCACAATCCCGGCTTCGAAGAAAAAGAACTCTTATTTTTGATTAAGATGTCATACAACATGCCTTTCTGTTCATTGTTTATGCCATGAGTGTCTTTAACTTTTTCCTTTATCATTTCACAGATGTCTTTTTCAAGTTCGTCACTCACACAATATAATAGAGGAATTTCATCATACTCAGTATTGCAAGAGACACATTCTAAATCACAACATTTACATGCGACATAATCGTCAGCACAACCATTTTCATTATTAAGGCTTTCTTCGCCCTCGACACTTTTGTCGGAAGTACAATTAACTGCAATATTATCTTGCATTTGGCATCCACGGCCATTTACCAATTCCCTCTCCTCATGAACAACAATATTCTCTATAAAAATGTGTTCTTCAGCAATGTCACTCTCCTTCTTACTTAGATTCTTATTCTCCTCATATTCATTATCAAATGGGATGACGACTCTCACATTATCTTCATTATACAAGGAAATATTCTTACACTCAAAATTTATTATGGCATTATATTGCTCCAACAGGTCGCAGCCTATTAACATATCACAAGATAAGTATGGAGAAATTAAACATATCGCACTGAAGTAATATCCTCCGATATATAAATCTAGAAGGCACTGAAGCTTAATTGGCAGTTTCTTCTTGCCTATCGCAAGAGTACAATACACTCCACATATTCTTACAGTCATTATCTTATTCCCTTTATTGACTAAGAAATTATAAAATTTCTGATCTATTGTTGTGTTTGAGCAGCCACTATCCGCTATGCAAGTAACATCATTGTTAAAAATATTTACTTTAATTTTGGGTGGTCGTCCTATGACATTTAATTCTTTATTAGTAACAGGCATAGCATCCTGATTCTTATAAACATTCAAATGATTATTCAATATTATGTTATCTCGCTGTCTTGAGGTACATAACTTACTATCTCCTCTCATATTTGCTGGTACAATTTCTAAATTTTGAAACCTATCAAAGCATCTATTTTGGACCCCTAAGTTCATAACGATTGAGGTACATTGCGGAGTCTTTAATGTACCTTCTATGCGTTTAAAGCACGAGGTATCCTGTGATTTACTTCGAGGTCATTTTCATTACTAGGTATATCTTGACTTTGGTTGTGAATAGTTACAGAGTCTATTCTATTTTGCTCTGTCCTATCACTAGTTTCATTAATTTGACAATTTTGTTGTCGTTGGAAATACCCTTTACTTTCATTACCATAGGTATTCCTTCTTCTTTTACCTCTACAGGGAGAAGTCCAATACCTATTTCTATTATCTCCTACTCTGTTAACATCCATATAATTAATTTGTCTTTCATTCCTATTTTCGTTACGTTTGAACCATCCATTCTGGTTATTGTTACTATAATTATTTGTCATCCTATTTTTATTTGGGCTGTTTCTATTTTGAACAAACCTATTATTATTGTTGCCCTGTTTGAAATTTCTTTCTCTATTCTCATTATGATATTCATCACTTCTTTTAGTTACAAAATTACCTTTCTTATTATAGGGCTCTGCCCCTTCCCCAAATAAATTTCTTTTACTACATTTATCTACTTCTCTTTTATTCTCTAGTAGAGCTAACAACTCTAACATTTCAGATACATTTTGTGGTCTGGCTACTATCAAATGATATCTAATCTCATCTGGGAAGTGATGCGATAACATAGAAATTAAAGTTCTCTCATCTATTGGAGGCTGTAACAATGATGCCATTTTTGCCTTCTCCAAGAAATAATTAAGATAACCTTGTTTACCATTGTTGGAGAATTTTCCACTAGTTAGGTCTAACCTTAGTTTGTTTTGTCTTTCTGGTCCCCAGTAGTAACCTAAGAAAGCATTTTTAAATGTTTGATAAGTCATTGAATCATGGCAAGCTATCTTAAACCAAGACTCTGCATTGTCTTTTAAACTTTTTCTTATGAAGAACATTTTGAACTTGTCTTCTATTCCTTTGATTTCGAAGTATTCTTCAATTTCCCTAATGAAATCAGTAGGGCTTTGGCCTACAGTATCACCAAAATTAGGTAAGTTAATTTCCCCTAAAAGATTAGCAGGAATTTTACATACATTGTTACTACTACTACTAGAAGGAGGATCATTATTAACATTACTAGAATGTCCTGACATAACCTCAATCTCCTTTTCACTAGTTTTTGACACATATTTGTTTTCAAGTTCAACAATCTTAGTTATCCATCCTTCAACTTGTTCTTTTATAATAATTACTTCATTTGTTATCTTTGATTGAAGTTCTTCATTACCTAAGATAACACTTTCTTCGGAAATTTTTAGTCTATCTTCGACTTTAGTTCCTAATTCTTCGATTTTATCTTGGCAACTTTGCCTTACCTCAATCAAAGATATTTCTATTTGATTATGTGTGTCATCAACCTTTTCATAACATTTTTCTATCTCATTTTTACAAATATCTATTTTATTTTCACAGTCTTTAGCTACATTTACTATTCTCTGTTCCAGTTTAGAATTGTTTTGTTTGCATTCTAACCTAATGCTTTCTAACTTTTGATCTAGTTTTAAGTTATTTTCTTTAATTTCTTTCTTTATATCTTTACTGAGATTGGAAATATTTGTATCAATTTTATTGCTAAGGTTAGTTACATTAGCTTCTAATTTACTACTGAGAATTGAATTGTCATTCCTAATTTCTTTTAATTCATCACTGTTCTTTTCTAATTTGTTACTGAGATTTGAAATATTATTACTGAGATTTGAATTGTCATTCCTAATTTCCTTTAATTCTGCACTATTCTTTTCTAATTTATTTATTAATAATGCTACCCAAGGAGGTGTATCATTAGTTTCATTATTTTCATTGTTACACAAAATTAAATTTTCTTGGCCTTCACTAATTTGTTCGTTTTCAATATTAACAGTTTTACAAGTTATATTTTCATTATTGGCCATTGTTGGGTATTTTAATATTTTCTTATTTCTTAAAAGCATTAATTGTTATTATCACTAATTCACTTTTCACATATAAATTTTAACTGTACTCACTTTTGAAGATTTTTATTACTTTCCTCATTCTCGTGGTCCTTGGTTCGATTCAGGTTTACAGGTCCCTGGTTCGATTCCCATTCGAGCCCTCGTTGATGCGCCATTTGCAGTTGTATTTAATTTATATGCCCCTCGTTGTGGAGACATTTAAAGTTGGGTTTCTCGGTGAGATATCCGAAGTTGAAGATTTGTGATATAATTTAAACCACTTTAAATCTGCCACGGCACTAATAACTCTCTTCAGGGGAATGAGGAAATGTTTCTTACACAAATGACAACACTTTATTAACGGTTGAACGATAAGTTAGTTTATTTAAAACTCTCACTTTGGTCAAGATGAATCTTGTAATTTAAAAGTTCCAAAAGATTCCGGCTTAGGTTGATATTTTTCACTTCTAGAAGATTACCATTTTATGTATTTAATGGATGACGAATGCTAACGGTCAATCCAGTCATTATTATCCATTATTTTCACTTAGAAACTGTTTTTCACCAAGACGGATGACTATTATATCACTATATAATCTTTCATACTTTTAACACTATTTCTTTCAACCAACATCAATAAAATAAACAATTATTTCCTTATTCTTTAAGGAGCAGTCGCTGAACATGACCGACCATCTCCAAGTATTGTAGCCATCTTCTTATTATGTAATAACCTCTAGGTTCTGATTGGTCCAACAGAAAAGGAAGGAGTATTTTCAAGTTAACTTCTATCCAATTCCACCAATCCCATTTATTTCTTTATAAAAATTATCAATTTGAATATTTGAAGTATTTTACATACTGCATCAGTTATAAAAACATCTAACTGTATTAACAGTTTATATTGACCAGTTATTTTTTTTATATACTTATAAAAAAAATATGAATTCTATAAATCAATCTGATGTCCATTCTTCATATAAATAAATATAATTATAAACAAAACAAAAACCCTTATTATTATTATATGGGGATAAATATCCGGTTTTAATATGAAAAATGAATTCATAAATGGTGCTCCACATGGATCTATTTTTGGTTGCAATGAATCTGGATGGATTCAAATGGTCATGTTCACTAAGTGGTTGAAGCACTTTGTTGCACTTGCTAAACCAACACTTGATGATCCTGCCCTTTCGTTGCTAGATAGGTATTACTCTCATGCGTGCAATTTACAAGTCATTTTGCAAGCTGGAGAAAAAACTGTGATCGTGAGTTTACTTCCGAGCAGCTCCATGATTAGAGGATTCATGCATCCCCTGATGAAAAGTCTTATGTATAGGTCAAGAGATTAGAATATGTCAGGCTGAATCAACAGAATCATGTAAGGTCTGTGACTCACTATCAAGTGGCTCCCTAGTTCGTTGGAAGTGCCTACCTACCAAAGCGGGGGCCACGGTTGAAAAAAGCAACAAATGACTTTAAAGCAACAGGAATTTATCCGTTTGGTAAGGAACGATTACGTGACTTTGATTTTCCAAACGAAGTTGTGGATGTTGCTCCTTTAGACATTCTAAAAACAGGCCTAGTTGGTGTTCTTGAAATAAGCCCCATTCCTTCAGTTATACCAAGACAAAAAAAACAACTGTGGTCCAAAGCGGGAGGAACTGCTGTAGTAATAACGAGTTCTTTACAAAAAATGACTAGAAACGAAGAAACAAGCAGATATTATGGGTATGAGAAGTCAAATTCACTTAAAAGAAGTGCCAGACGAGGTCTCTGGGAGAAAAGGAGAACATCAAAGTCAAAAAGAGCTTCACATGAAATAACTTCTTCATATGATGAAGATGATGACGAACTGTCCGAAACAAGTGACGATGAGCTCAGTACTACTGATGACGACCCTGATGAAGATGCTCAATGTATCTACTGCAGTGAATTGTGGTCAATGAATAAAACTGATCGAATTTAGTGCCAGAAATGTAGAAACTGGTCACATGTAACCTGTGCTGGAAATGCGGAGAAATATTTCATTTTTGTGAAATGTAAAAAAATAAACTGTTTGATTTACTTTGTGCTCAAATTGAAAACTGTAACTCTGAGGGAAACCCCATATATTGTTGGAGTTTGTTTAGTCTTATATTTTGAAAATTAAAATATTAGCGCCAATAAAATCCATTATTAATATGTGTTTTTATTGTTATATATTTCTGTCCATGAAATATTTTGGGTTTCATATGAAATAAAGATAAATGTATTCTACTATACGATAATAGAAAAAGTGAGCCCATTATGGAATAGTGTTCCATATAAGAAACAGAATGAGCCCAATACGGTATACTATGAGCGATTTTTCAAAGATTTTATTTAATAAATTTGTATAGTTATAAAACAAATGTATGAATTCCAAACAGTTTGTTAAAGACTAATTAATATCATGCAAAATTTACACTCGGAAATACTTGATATTTGTGATGTAATTTAGGAAAATTGAAAAAGTATTCCATAATAGGGCACCTTACTCTAATAGCATCTAGTGTTGTTTATAAAATTGTGGATGCTTTTGTTGTAGGTTTTTCTTGGCATCCTATGGAACCGAAACTGGCTGTAACATCTGATTCAAACTTTGTTGGTGTTTGGTCAAGCCGTAAGATGTCAGCTTACAAAGTTGATGAATTATGTATTTCTGATATTAGATGGCATCCATCTGGAAAGAAGTTAGCATTGTGTTCTACCACAAATATAGGATTTATGTCATCTGCTTCCATCTGATATGGTATTTTATCAAAGGTAACTCATTATATTTGAAAAGAAAAATATATGCCTAGACTGGGGTTTGAACCCAGGACCTTTGACTCTCTGTGTCAATGCTCTTCCAAGTGACCTACCTACCTGGGGTTCAAACCCCAGTCTAGGCGTATATTTTTCTTTTCAAATATAATTTTCCATCGTTAAGATGTTTAAAAATGAATATTAAAACCATTGAAAGGTAACACAATTTATATTTTCAACATGCAATCAATTGACAAAATTATCTCAGCACCAAACTTAATGAATTCTCCTTAATCAAAAAATTAATAGTGCTTTTAATGTCAAATAGAGGAATGTAGTTAATTGTTTCTAGATAATCCTCCACTAGTTACATAAAGTTTATGCTGCAAAGCCAAATGGGACATGAGATAAATGCTACTACAATAATGCTGCTTCAGCTTCCCATTGCAAATAGATCAGAGCATGATGGTGATGAATAACAAATAGGTTATCTTATATTATTTTATTTAAAACCGTATGATTTTTACTTGTGTGGAAATTTGAAAGGACATGTGTATGCAAATAATCCAAATTCCATTCATGATACAAAATGCGATATACAATGCAAAATTAAGCAATAGGGGTAAAATATCTCTGTTGAGTGATTGAAAAATGTATTCTAAGAGACTTTCCACCCGAAGGTTGTCATTTTGAACATATTTTTTTTAAATATAAGGTAAATATTTTATTAAAATTTTAGTTAATAACTTTCACTGCGGAAGTGGAGCAAGATCCTTAGAGTGCTGTCTTTAGTGCAGCCTATGTGACTATCCATGCAGCATACACTCTATAATTAAAATTATAGCACTACAGTGTTTTAGTTTTTTTTTCAAACAAAATACATAGGAAATATCATAACATTTGAATTATATTTTTTTTATGTTGTAAGAGATAGGATTCCAGTAATTTATAGAAATTATTGTTTTTACAATTACATATCTATTTTATCATAAATTCCATTTTATTTTAATTGTTTACAATAATCTTTATCACACATAACATACATTTAAAAGCATAGCAATAAATGAACTAATTATTTAGTAAATAATAATAAAATAATATTCATATTATAGTTTTATATTTCTTATTTCTTGAATATTCTCATAGTGTATTTATTAAACCATTTCAATTATCATCTTTCTGTTACCTTCTTATGCCATCTTTTAAGTGGTTTCCTTCAGATCTAATTATACTAAGCTTTCTTTCAAAGAACTTTAATGCCATAGCCTTGATGTGCTTTCCTTTAATTTCAAACACTTAGGATCATATCTATGAACGCATTAGACCGTAAAAGTCGATCTCAGCTTGTACTCTGCTGAGAAAGTTGCATCCAAAGACATTTTTGCGTACTCAAAAATCTGTTCATGTGATAATAATTGTCGAAATTCCTAAGCTACCTGGTGGCGAGGCAACTTTGCAGAGAATAAATCGTGAGCAACCCGATGGTAACCAATGTACTTTGAAACCTTGCTGCTTTATCCAAGATGTCGGACCTCGAAGACTTCGATCATGTTTTCGATATACGCGGAGAAGAGGAATTTGATAGAGTCTACCAAAGAATTCAACTGGAAGAACAGGAGAATCGACGTAATATCGTGCAACGCAGACGTCGTCGTATATGGTTTTATTTGTGGGACGCAAGCATAAATGTGTTTCTCTAGCAGACGAAAATAATGGAAGTGGTTTTATCGCTGAGAATTCTGGGTAATTTCTTGCCAATATTACGTAAAAAACTACTTTCATGCATGACCAGTCAGTGACTCGCTAATTCGAACTTTGCACGTTCTCATGGAAAACTCAGCTCACCAGAGACTAATGTATTTGCATGCGGCCCTTAAAACAAAGTATGAATAACAATACAGGAGATAACAAAGAAAGTGAAATCAAGTCACATTATTTTACTAGTTGTAAATTATAACAAAAGAATACTCTTTCAAGGAATGTACAAGATATTTAAAAACAATATTAATATTAAGGAAGTAACACTATGGGTCGCATGTTTGGACGCATTAGACAGTAAAATGCCTTCTCTGCTGAGCAAGTTGTATGCTAATACGATTTTGCTTACTCAGAAATCTGTTCATGCGATAATAATTGGTTAAATTTGTAAGCTACCTGCGGAGGTACCTTACATGAGCAACTCAAATTAAAATCCCGAAGGGAACCGATGGTAATCGATGTACTTTGCTGCTTTATCCAACATTTATCCAAGATGTCGGACCTTGAAGACTTCGATCATGTTTTTGGTATACACGGAGAAGAGGAATTTGATAGAGTCTACCAAAGAATTCAACTGGAAGAACAGGAGAATCGGCGTAATATTGCGTGTCGCAGACGTGTTTGTATACGGTATTATTTGCGGGATGCAAGCATAAATGCATTCCTCTATAGCAGACGAAAATAACGGAAGTGGTTTTATCGCTGAGAATTCTGGGTAATTCGTTGCCAATAAAAAATACACTGCTCAAAACAATTAGAGGAACACTATGAAATATGCAAATATTTTTTCATTGGATAAAGGTACAAACATGAAATTAATAAAGTACATTATTTGTGGTTATTTATTTATTTATTTATTTATTGCTCATGTCAGTAAAAACAAATGAATAACGCTGACAATTAACTTTTCAAATAATTCCGCTATGTAAGCAATTGAATCTTGTGCTTATTTTTCAAAGTTAAACACTCGTTATATAGAGTTAGTATCGTGTATGGCCTCCACGACATTCGATGACACTTTGGCACCTTCGTGGCATGCTCCCAATAAGATTCTGGATTTCCTCTTGCGGGATATTCTCCCATTCCTCCTTCAGAGCATCTCCAAGTTGCTGCAGAGTTTGTGGAGCTTGATGTCGGTTCCTGACCTTCCTGTCTAGAAGATCCCACAAGTGTTCAATAGGGTTGAGGTCTGGGCTGACCGCTGGCCACTCCATTACCTCAATTTCATTCCTCCTCAGGAAATCCCTGGTGACAGCCGCAGAATGTGCCCTGGCATTATCCTGCATAAACAGAAATCCAGGGCCTACTCCAATGGCAGCAGGTACTACATGCTCTTCCAGAACGTGCTCGATATACCGGACAGCATTCAGTCGCTGGGGAACAAGTACAAGGTCCGTACGATTGTTGTACATAACTCCGGCCCACACCATTATGGAACCTCCTCCGAATCTATCAATTTCCTGTACAGCCTCTGCAGAAAATCTTTCTCCTGGCCGTCCCCACACCCTCAATCGACCATCACAACGTGTAAGACGATACCTGGATTCGTCCGAGAAGAGCACAGACTCCCACTGGTTCAGGTTCCAATCACCATGGTTTTCAGCATACGTACGTCTTGCTGCCTTATGCCCATTTGTTAAGCGTGGTTTTTTAACGGGCCTTTTTGGACGAATATTCTCTTTCCTTAATCTGTTCCTTATGGTTTGGTCTGAAACCCGGATTCCGGAAGCCATATGAAGGTCATTCTGCAGGTCTTTTGCAGTTTTTGTACGCTGTCGAAGAGCAGAAAGAACAACGTATCTGTCATCCTGGGGGCTTGTTTTAAATTTACGGCCCTGGCCACGTCTTCTACAATACTGACCTGTCTCTCTGTGCCTGTTGCGTAACCTGGACACCACGGAAGGAGAAACCCCAAGCTCTCTAGCCACTTGTCGCAGAGATTGACCTTGTCGTAAAAGATGTAGAGCATGATACACTTCAAACTCATTTAAATGCCTCATTTTGTCAGAGACTTCAATAAACAAGGCAATAATCAACATTCGTCACTATAGCAACATCAGGAAGCTTACCAATTAGAAGTGGCCAGTGCCTTCCAAAATAAAAAAAAAAATCTCTATATTTGTTATTTGAGGTAATTTCTCTGTATTTAGGCCATGGATCTTTAAAATTTGTATCCAGTGATAAAATTAATAATTCAATTTACATATTGTCCAACTTTCAGCATCACAGCTTTAAAAAACAATTACTTATTCAATTTATTACAAGTGTTCCTCTAATTGTTTTGAGCAGTGTATAATATTAATATTTATAATTAAGACATTTTGTCCGTACATTCTTACCTCCTATGGCTGTTTTTGTCGAACATATGTTTCAAGGCTGCTGAACCATTGTCAGTGATTACAGACTCTGAAATCGCTGATGATGGTGCTCAGCAGCCTTGAAACATATGTTTGACAAAAACAACTCTAAGAGGTAAGAATGAACAGACAAAATGTCTTAATTATTAAACAAGCCTCTTAATGATGTTTTCATTATTGATTTAACATTTATCACTGAAAGATAATTTTTCTCTTCAAATATAAGCCTCTTAATGTTACTTCCTATTGTATTTTTAAAAAAAGTTTATTAAAAATTATGCCTGAATTGAGCAAATCTGTCTTGTCTTTTGAGTTGAGTGTCATTAAAATATATGCAAACAGTACTAATTTTCCAGCCACATGGCACTGACATCTCGTGAACTAAAATTTGATCAGGGCTGACATAGAATGCAGAGAATTCATGCAGCAAAACAGATTGCTGCAACACTATAAAACTAACTGTGTCTTGTGATTAAAACACCGACATCCCTCCTACCTACCCCAGTCAATTGTCAAGGTAATGCTGTCAAGAAATGCCTATTCAAGCAACTATCCCCAGCAATAGAGGTTAAAATATTTAATTTTAGGAAGTTATATTTTGAGGTTATTTTAATTATATTATTTTTAGTCTGATCATCTTACCTCAATATTAATGTTGATTTGTTCTTGAACATGTTTGAAAACAATTCTGTTTTATCGTCAGCTTTTCCAGACTGGTTTTATTTATGTTGCTCAACCTGGATGTCGATGTCAGCTCCATCCTGTGGTTGGCCAAAGAACCGATGGAGCATGACCTTGTTTGGAGGTTCTTTGGCCAACCACAGGATGGAGCTGACATCGACATCCAGGTTGTGCAACATAATGCAACATAAATAAAACCAGTCTGGAAAAGCTGACGATAAAACACAATTGTTTTGAAACATGTTCAAGAACAAATCAACATTAATATTGAGGTAAGATGATCAGACTAAAAATAATATAATTATAATAGTGGTTATACTAGACTTTGTTTCTTTGAAACAAGCCGAAAATATTATTAATAATATAGCATAATACATTCAAAGCTTTTACATTATAATAATTATGTTGATGGGTTCATGTTTTTTTCTTTTGGGACTAAGATCTGGAAACTCTAAAGATGAGACGACACTGACATATGGATTAAAAAAAAATGTTATGAGGGAAGAACACATTATAGCAGATAAGTTATATAATAACCAACAACTGTAACATTTAATCAACACCCTTGCAACTTGTGTCATCTGGACGATCTATGCGGTATGCACGCTTACACAGTGAAAAATATGCCAAATATTCAGCTTCATCAGGTTCTGTATCTATATGATAATGGCCACCTTCACCATGATGACTGAAACTGTGAAAATGCTGCAGTCTCAGACCTAAACCCTGTGAGAGAGATCAAAATTACTAAATTTTATCTCCAATTGATTAGTTATAAATACAAGATTTTTTTTTTCAACTTACTGGATCAACAGATGTTATTGTTCCAACAGCAATAAGAGGAGCTGACATTTCATAATATTGAAACCAGTTGGCTATTTCTTCATCAGTATAGAGTGGAGTTGTGAAATCAGGCATAATATGTTGTTTTGCCTTTCCTGATTTCAACAAAAATGCTCCACCTAGCCCTGAAAAAAAATTGTCATACATTTTAATTTCCATATTATTTTTCATTCTATTAAAAGACATTAAGAAATTTGGGCTGGAAGTAAATATCAACAAAACTAAATACACATTCACATATAGAAATGCATTACATAACGGAAATGAGCAGTTTATAACAAATGAGAGAATTTTTGAAGAGGTAGGTGAATTAAAATACCTAGGAACAATAATTACAATTAGGAATGAGATGCAGAAAGAAATTAAACATAGGCTCAATTCTGGAAATATATGCTATTACATATTACTATCAAGAAGTTATTTTTTCCTGTTATATTATAAAGTTGCAAAACTTGGACTCATAATTTAAGGGAGGAGAAAACATTGTAAATATTTGAGAATAAAGTTCTTAGTAAAATTTTTTGATCAAAGAGAGACAGACAGGAAGGTGAATGGAGAAAACTATATAACAGTGAGCTGCATGTCCTTTATGGGAAATCAAATGCAACAAGATCAGTTAGGTCTTGTAGACTGCAATGGAGAGGACTTGTGACACAAATGAGGGCATGAAAGAGGGGCATGTAGGAAAAACCAAAAGAAAATCATCCGGTAGGTCATGAAGAAGTATTTAATTATGCCCCTCGTTGTGGCGACAATTTGAAGAAGTATTAGTGTCCAAAAATAATAAATAAGAATTACTGGTTCAGGTTGGGTTTGATTCTCCGATAGAGCTGGATTCTCTTCTCAAGGTCGAAGTTGGTACACAGAATAGGAAAACACTTTATAAATCACTAATAACTGATTCAAGTAATAAATTTATTCATTTTGTAGGTTCCCAGCAGATTAAGTAAATTTAAGTGATATTATTCTTCACTGTCAATTAAATGTATTATTTTCTTGTCTGAAATCAATTACTCTTCTGGTATTAAATTTCACATTTTATCAGGAGAGTCGTTATAGCTTCTATCTTTGATGAAAGTTATATGCAGACTCCTAGAGTAATTCTGTTATAATATTAAAGAACATTATTACATCACATGATTTTAATTTAAATTCTATTGGTTAATGGTCCATTAAATTCCATGTTTAAATTTGATTGGTTAAGTCAAAAAGTTAATTGTTTTTAACATCCAATCAGAATTTAGTATACTTTTATTTAAAAATATTAAGTTAAGCAGGTGTTCCTATTACAGTTATAACAGAAAGCTTTATATTTCAGACAACAATGACTTAAGACACAATTTTAAAAGCATTATTTAGAAAGACTGTTATATAATACAATTTCTTTAATTGTTACTGAGACATTCAACAATAAACAACAATTAATTATTTAGATGTTTTTCTTTATTTAAGTTATATTTAAATATTAAAATAATTTTTTAAAGTATAAAATTATCAACTTAAACTTTCATATTTAATATGATATTAAAATACTGCTATAGTCAGCAAGAATGAGTTGTGGGAATAGCATTATACAAATTTGAGGGAAGTTAATTATACAGGGGATGATTAGAAAACATTAGCTCAGGATAGGGGTGTATGGAGGTCTGATGTCTACATGGCCATGAACCTCTGTGTTCGATAATGCGAGTGAGTTAGTCATATTATTTCTCTTAGTACATTTGTGTCATTTTGTTTCTTTTCTGGTGTCATATTGAGTATATGACTAAAAATTATGTTTGTAGTAGAAATTGCATTTTACAAAAATGAGAATTCAGTTTTTCGCTGGAGATACATATCTTAGACCTTTGAATAGAATAAACAATTTTTCTAGAAATTGATGTATTTATCATCATCATCATCATCATCATCATAGTACATTCACGAATTTAGGCCATTTGTTGACCTGTTTCGGCCTCAAGAGAATCACCATCCAAAAGTCTTTTGAGTGGACGTCCTGATCTTCTTCTTCCTGCAGGTTGATATCTTAACATTTGTTTGGGTATTGATGTATTTATAAAAATTTAATTAGGATCTGGGTATTACAGGTTTTCCCTTCAGTAATGTAGCACCAACTCCAGTATGTGTCAGCATTAATTGATCATTTCCTATGACTAACTTGTGAAACTGTTTTGATGAAACCACTATTATCAATGGTCTGTGATGTATAAGGTTGTTGGCTCACCATCTAGAAGCATATGAAGTGGATACATGAATATCAAGAAGTAGTAAAATAAAGTTTTGGCAGAGAAAAACAGAAGAATCCCTGGGAGAGAAAAAAAAAAACTCAATCTGATTCAGTCTCAAGACAACCCTTGAGGATGCCAGATGCAGTCTTTGGCGAAATGTTGGAGAACTACAAGCCTCACGACCATGGCCTACAGCCCGAAAATCTTCTTCAAGATCATCAATCTGATTCGTCCACCTGAACCCTATATGGAGTGATCAAGATGCAAACTCTTGGGATCCAGAAGTGGAGGGTAAGTGAAACCACATGTGCACCATGGAACCACAAAATGTATATTTCTAGGAAAGAAAAAATATACAGTAAAAGCTCCTTATTCGCGGGTTAAAAAATTGCGACACAGTTCCTGCATTCGCTGCTAAAAATGCCTTTATTCGCAGATCCAGTCGGTATATTAGAAGGATTAGTGTCCTTTATTAATCATCAGCGGTTTTTTTTTTTTTTTTTTTTTTGCAGGAGGCAGGTGCCAAGGCAGATTTCACAAATAGTGATTCAAACCAAATGGACAAACTAATATCAAAACAAAACAAACCTTATTGTCACTAATCCTAAAGTTCATTGTTAAAAGCTGTTGTCGTATTTTATGTGCCGATGTGTACTTTGATAAATAACTCCATCACCATGATTGATATATTATTGTTTCAACTTGTCATTCGTTGTAATCATTTTGATTGAATGACACGTGTCTCTTGTGTCTTGTTCCCAGTTTATAATGTCGAGTAAAAGGAAAGAAAAATTAGTACCGAAGAGAAAAAAATTAGTGTTGCCGCTTAAAGTAAAAATAGAAATGCTTGATTGTTTATATGCGTTGGCGAGTCGTTTGCGTCTAAATCATGCTGTTTAAATGTTAATGAATCAAGAAATCCGAAGACAAAATAAGGAATTATATTGCAGAATTCACAGCTGAATGTCAATCTTAATTGAAAGACCTTTTAAAAGTAGCAAAACAGAAAAAAATTAACAAGTTCTTTAAGACCTTGCTTAAACCTGACACTAATAATTGATAGAAATTGTTCAAAATCTCTCATTAATTGATTTTATTTTGATAATTTTTATTTTATTCTGTAACCTTGGAATGTATCCCCTATATACCCATACAAATTACCATTCCACATTCACAGTTTCTGTATTCGTGGCATATTTGCAGAACATATCCTCTGTGAATAAGGAGCTTTTACTGTTACATAATAGAATATATATATTTAATGTTTAAAGAAAATGACACTATGAGGTTTATATAAATTGACAGAAATGTTAATGTTTGTATCATCATTTGATTGGTGTAATTGGTCAGCAAACTAGTACGTAGAACTAGGGATCCAGGGTTCAAATCCCAGTTCAGACATTAATTTTTCTTTCTTAAATTGTATACTATGAGGTTTATTGTAATTAATAGGAAGTTAGAATTTTAACAACTCGCCTCATAATTTTAGATTTCTTGAAGACTGTAGTTTTGATATGTAACGTATAAAAACTAAAGGATCAATTTCAATTTTAAGAAACCATCTTTAGAAAATTTCTACTTTATAGTATGTATACTTCAATTACAATTTGAAATTTTTTAATGTATTTACAAAATGTTTTCATCAATTTCAAAAATTAATTGTCTATATCACTTTGTCCTTGAGGCAATCCTCTAATCAGGAAAGTTGTATATAATACAAACAATTATGAGGTGAGTCGTAAAAATTCTAACTTTCTATTAATTAGTATATATAAGTCTTCTTCTTCCATATGCAGTATTGGGTGATGATGCCCATTCTGCAACTACAAAAACTGATCTTTCCATCGGTTGAAGGGTCTTCCGAAGTCTCTTTTGCCTTTAGGGTTGAGGTGGTAAATCATCTTTGGTAAACGGGAATTTGACATTCTCTGGACGTGTTGGAACCATTTAATCTGATAATTTTGTATATGTTCCACCATTTCCCTACTATTCCACTGCATCCTTATCTCATCACTCTTCATTCTATCTATAAGTATTTTATAATATAACAGTATCTAGTAAAAAAATTATTTAAAATTTCACTGAAATCCTATATTATTTTTTTTTCATACTGTAAAAGTTTTTTTTTATCACTTCAATGAATATGCATGTGTTCCAATACCACCCACTACACTTATCATGCTTCTGGTTCGGCACTAGGCAGTTAGATTGAAAAAGTTAAAAAAACTATTCTAAAATATAATTCATAGTTAAAAGAAATTGAATAAAAATATAAAATAAGATAAAGTGAAAGTACAATAAATTCTAATCTTAATAAGGTAGCTAATAAATGTTTCCGATTTGAAGAAAAAACCCAAATTTGCAAGCTGTGTTATGGAGATGATATACAGAGAGGAGTGTATGTATGTGTGATTGATGAAAAGAATGGAGATGATGATACCTAGTGCCAGCACATGGTTTACCAAGGAGACTATGAGACTTGACAAATTGCTATAAACAATACCATGTGCCTTCCCAATACCCAGGTTGGAAGTAATATAAGTGCACAGATTTTAAATATGATTTCCTTGTGATTAATTCAGTAATAAAATGTCTTGGATCACAAATGTATGATTTTCTCAAAAAAAAAAATTACTCTACATAACAGTGAGTTACATGATCTTTATAGGAAACCAGATATCATAAGAACAGTTAAGTCTCATAGACTGTGATAGGCAGGACATGTGGCATAAATGGGGAATGAAAGGGGAATGGAAGCTTCTTGAAGGAAAACCAGAAGAAAATGTCCAGTTGGTAGACCAATAACGAGGTGGAAGAATAATATTAACCATGATTTGAGGGGAGTAGGGATGATTGGAAAACATTAGCTCAGGACAGGGATCTACGGAGAGTTTGTGTCTGCATGGCCATGAACCTACAGCTTCGATAGCACCAGTGAGTTAGTTAGAAATTTATTAGTGTATTACTTTATAATGATGGGATCATGAGTCTGATTTTCATGTAGTACATAGCGGACATGAAATTGAACAACTTTTTTTTTTTAAAAACAATACATATTTACCCCTTGCAATGTTGCCAGTTATTCTTAATGTCTAATATTATTAAATATGTGTATTTCATTCCTTCTGTTTTAATTTTTACTAAATCAGACAATGGGATAAAAAAAATACCAAAGTGAAACCTTCCAATTCATGTCACTTATGTTCTGAGTGAAAATCAGTCCAATACTTGTCATCACGAATTTTTTTGTAAGAAGACAGTAGATTCGTGACCCAAAATGTATAAGATATTTTTTATTGTTTTTGCTACAAGGAATTCTTACTTAAAATCTGCACACTTATATTACATTCAACCAGAGGGCTTTTTGTAATTTAATTCAATCATCTGATGCACAATCTAGCAATTAGAAATAATTGTACACCACCAGCAATTCAACAGTTACATAGAGCTGAAGATAATACACAGTTGTATTTAAATATGTCCTTGAAAAATCAACAATTATGATGTGAGGTGTTACATTCTAACCACCACCACTCCTAGCCCCGAGATTGAATATTTTACAATTCAAATTTGTAACCCTATCAGAAATCAATCCTGGATCTACTCGTCATTGAGGCATGTTACCATCTAAGCTAGCATGGCAGAATCTTCAATGAATATAATAGGGTAAATTGAATTTTTTCGTTCAATAGGTTATACTGGAGTATTAGATATTTTCTAAATAGTAATTGGTCCCGAGGGTTCAAACCTGGCCAATGGATTTTTTTAGGATGGAAAAATCCAAGGGACACATCTGGGAGGAACTTCAAGCTGAAGATTTTTTGACTAGTATAAGAACCTAAGCCTAAATTATAGCCTATGGGCAAAATTTATTTGACCTTTCCCATCCACATAATACCTTAGATGCCTATTGGGTGTCACTTTAGGGTAATCAGTAGAGTTCTGTGAAAGTGGTTTTATTTTTAGGGAAAATTTGTTTTAAAATTTCAAGATTTCAATGTTATTGGGAATTCGACAGTGTTATTAAAAAAATTTAAATTTGAGTCTTTTTTAATCCTAGTTTAGTATATCAAACCCAATAAGAATGATGTATCCAGTAGTTTAAGGTCAACTTTTAGCTTGTACAATTGATATTGATTTTAATACAATAAAATGCATAAAATTTTATTCCTAGTGTCACTAATTTGTAAGCAAAATTTTCCTTTTAAGAAAAAGCAACCATGCTGAGTATTTCTGCAATCTCAGGTTTCAACTCCGCCCTCGATTACTCACAACAACACCATACTGAGAAATAGATATTTCTTGGAATTCATATTGGCCATTGAACTTAAAATCTATGGAAAGACCATGTTTGAGCATGAGACGGACAGAAAATAATACCTCTATGTTGTGAACTGTGTTGCAACCATTTCCCTTTGCAAGAGTGCATGGAGGAAGCAGATATGGTAGTTAAAAAGAAGATGGAATCCGAAAACAGTGTTTAAAAATGCATTATGAAAATTTTGCAAATATAATTTAAAAATCTCTGGAATTCATTGAAAATTTTAAATTTTGGTGTTATTTCGCAATTCATAAATGCTTTTTTTTTTTTTTTGAGGTTATGGGAAATGGAGTTAAGAAATGGTACAAGAAAATGGCAAAATTAGAACATTTTGCGTTATTGCAACTCGCAAATTTCACGGATTTCTAGTGATCAGCTATCCAATTGTCACTCATTGACATCTGGAGAAATAATGTAACTAAAAATTACCTTGGTTAAGTAAGTTCTTCTGCAAGGGAGCACCCGTACCCCACATGGAGATGTGTGGATATAGAGCCCCATCCAATTGGAAATAACTTAAGGAAGAAGAGGAAAGCAGTGAAAAATGTTACTTCTCTATACAATAAAGATACCACATAATACATCAATTAAGGAAGAATAATATTGTATATGTTTTTATGGCATTACTTTAGAGTCAGTAGAGTTTTCTCCCTAATTAGGGCACATCATTTGACTAATGATTTACATACCCTGCACAGATAATAAAAAATTCATGCAATTTCATGTCTCATACAGATAATAAAAAATGTGTATCATCTTTAAAGTTCTATGTATGTATATACCACATGGGTACATGCTCCCTATCAGAAGTTTCTTGACCACATAATTTAGTTATGCTTATTTTCCTGCAGAGGACAAAGAGTGGCATGTGGTCAGCACATCGCCTGGATGAGACACTATTTAAAGTTCTACAGTTGAAAAGAAGAGGTTTTTGTGAATGTGAAATTTATCACATTTTTAAATCAAAGTTATGCAGTATGTGAAAATGTTGTAAACTTCTGCTTAGGATATTGTCTATTGTAGGTTTTGGCAGGGCTGAGATCCACATAAACACCTATCCACTCATGAGACATAATCACTATGTATGAACATTTTTTTTCTTACCCACTGCATTGTCATTATAATATTCTTGAAGTATTTTCTTGATACTTGCAGGAAAGCTATCTTTCCCAATTCTCTTCTTACAAATTATCTGGAGAACCTGTAAAATATTTATCATATTATAGTATGATATTTTATAATATTTAATTTTAGGAAGTTATATTTTGAGGTTATTTTAATTATATTATTTTTGGTCTGGACATCTTACCTCAATATTAATGTTGATTTGTTCTTGGACATGTTTCAAAACAATTCTCTGTTTTATCTTCAGCTTTCCCAGACTGGTTTTATTTATGTTGCATTATGTTGCACCACCTGGATGTCGATGTCAGCTCCATCCTGTGGTTGGCCAAAGAACCTCCAAACAAGGTCACCCTCCATCGGAATATCAAAATTCATAACTCTGTTTCTGTTCTTCTTCTGAATATAAATTTTTTCCCAAATAGTCAGCTCGTTTGTATTTTCTAACTGTTTTAATAATTTAGTGTCTGAATTAATATTATGTTTTTCAGACCAAACATGAGCAGCAACTGCAGATTTTTCAATTTCTCCATTTTTAATATTTCTTATGTGTTCTTTGGTTCTAATTTTTAGGTTTCTTTTTGTTTTCCCTATATATATCTTTTCACAACCCATGCATTCAATTTGATATATTCCTGACTTTTTATTTTTATCAGTTTTTTCATTTTTGTTGGTTTTTATTAGTTTATTTAAACTGTAGTTATTTTTTGGTGCTAATTTAATATTAAACTTCTCAAATATATTTTGAAATTTATTATGTACCCAGGGGTGATATGTGAATTTCCTATATTTTTTCATAGGTGGTTCTTCTTTTTCAAGATTACTTCTGTTTATCATTTTTTGTTTTTTATACTTTTCTATCCTTTTATGTACCATTTTTTCATCAAACCCATTTTCTCTTGCTACTTTGATTATGTGTTTTTTCTCATGTTTGAAATCTTCTTCGTTTAAGGGTAAGTTTACCAATCTATGAGTTAAACTATTAAATGCTGCTAATTTATGTCCAATTGGATTGAACCCTGTTGATTTTATAAAATTTTCCGTATGAGTTTCTTTTCTATGAATCCTGAATTCAATTTTTCTTTTCTTTTTTTTTCTTCGTTTCTGACCAATTTAAGATCCAAAAAAGGTATTTGTTTATTGTCTTCTATTTCTTTGGTGAATTTAATGTTTGTACTCTGTAAATTTAATAGTTTTAGGGAATCTTCTACATGTTTTTCTTTAACAATACAAATTATATCATCAACATATCTACTCCAAAATTTAAACATTGTGGGATGTGCTTTAGTGATTTTACATTCAAAATCGCTCATAAATAAATTTGCCAGGAAGGGTGATAATGGGTTTCCCATTGAGAGCCCTGATTTTTGTCTATAGAAACTCCCATTGAATGTAAAAAACATTTGATCAATGCATAACGCAGTTAATTTCAAATAATCTTCTTTGATCTCTCTGTCTATGTTGTTTTTTCTTAACCAATTGTTTGGAGATATTGAACAATTGGTTAAGAAAAAACAACATAGACAGAGAGATCAAAGAAGATTATTTGAAATTAACTGCGTTATGCATTGATCAAATGTTTTTTACATTCAATGGGAGTTTCTATAGACAAAAATCAGGGCTCTCAATGGGAAACCCATTATCACCCTTCCTGGCAAATTTATTTATGAGCGATTTTGAATGTAAAATCACTAAAGCACATCCCACAATGTTTAAATTTTGGAGTAGATATGTTGATGATATAATTTGTATTGTTAAAGAAAAACATGTAGAAGATTCCCTAAAACTATTAAATTTACAGAGTACAAACATTAAATTCACCAAAGAAATAGAAGACAATAAACAAATACCTTTTTTGGATCTTAAATTGGTCAGAAACGAAGAAAAAAGAAAAATTGAATTCAGGATTCATAGAAAAGAAACTCATACGGAAAATTTTATAAAATCAACAGGGTTCAATCCAATTGGACATAAATTAGCAGCATTTAATAGTTTAACTCATAGATTGGTAAACTTACCCTTAAACGAAGAAGATTTCAAACATGAGAAAAAACACATAATCAAAGTAGCAAGAGAAAATGGGTTTGATGAAAAAATGGTACATAAAAGGATAGAAAAGTATAAAAAACAAAAAATGATAAACAGAAGTAATCTTGAAAAAGAAGAACCACCTATGAAAAAATATAGGAAATTCACATATCACCCCTGGGTACATAATAAATTTCAAAATATATTTGAGAAGTTTAATATTAAATTAGCACCAAAAAATAACTACAGTTTAAATAAACTAATAAAAACCAACAAAAATGAAAAAACTGATAAAAATAAAAAGTCAGGAATATATCAAATTGAATGCATGGGTTGTTGAAAAGATATATATAGGGAAAAAACAAAAAGAAACCTAAAAATTAGAACCAAAGAACACATAAGAAATATTAAAAATGGAGAAATTGAAAAATCTGCAGTTGCTGCTCATGTTTGGTCTGAAAAACATAATATTAATTCAGACACTAAATTATTAAAACAGTTAGAAAATACAAACGAGCTGACTATTTGGGAAAAAATTTATATTCAGAAGAACAGAAACAGAGTTATGAATTTTGATATTCCGATGGAGGGTGACCTTGTTTGGAGGTTCTTTGGCCAACCACAGGATGGAGCTGACATCGACATCCAGGTGGTGCAACATAATGCAACATAAATAAAACCAGTCTGGGAAAGCTGAAGATAAAACAGAGAATTGTTTTGAAACATGTCCAAGAACAAATCAACATTAATATTGAGGTAAGATGTCCAGACCAAAAATAATATAATGATATTTTATGCTTACAGATATAATATGTTTCATTGTTAGAATACTTTACTTTTCCTGGTTTCCCATGACAACAGAAGAGATTTGCCAGTAAAGCACATCTTGTCTCATTGTTCGCAACTTGTTCGAGGAGACATTTTCCATTCTTCCTGTTTACAGAAGATACATGATTCTTGTTTATGATTTTGTCTTTTTCAATAACTAGATTCACCATCAACTGAAAAAGAAATGTAATTGTTATCAACATTCTTTATTAAAGTTCTTATATATTATCTTATTTATCTGTTAATTTACTTGTAGTGAAATTTTATATTCAATTTAATATTTTTTTTAATATAAGATTAATTAAAATGTTTCATACCTCTCCTCATAATCAATCTTCTAAGTAGATCGCGATTTCAAAGCCTTAGTGGCTTCATCTTCAGTGCCATCTTGACGACTGATGTTATGTCGATTGGGAGAACAACTTCTTCTTCCCTGTGTTGGTGGACTGATAAACCTCCGGATCAAGTCAGAATCTGCAGGAATTTCGAAGTTCATAAGTTTTTCTTCCTTGTTTTTTCTGAATGTGGATTTTTTTTCCAAACCATGACATAACATCATTCGTCAAGATGGTATTGAAGATGAAGCTGCTAAGACTTTGAAATCATGATCTACTTAGAAGATTGGTTGTGAGGAGAGGTATGAAACACTTTAATCTATCTTAAATTAAACCTCATAATGATTTATTCCTATAAAAGTTAAATATTTTTTTATATATTGCAATTTGATTAATATAAGAATTGATCCCTATGCTATTAACTCATTTGTAGTTAAAGAAAAAATCTCTTTTTGTGGCAGATATGTTATGTCTCTTGGCTATATGGCAAGTTGCAATTCCATATATACTTGCATTACTTCGGAACAAGTGTTTTTGAATGATGATAGGTCTGCCTCAGTTGATTACAGAATTTTATCAAACAAAGAGCTGTGATTAAATATCTACAAAAGAAGGAAATGTCTCCACCTTAAATTCACGAAGATATGACAATTGACTTTGGAATATCTACTGATCTTATGGTATGGTAAAATCAGGGCGTTGAGAATTTCAAAATGGTAGAACATCTTGTGAGATGACATGGTGGCCCTTCACAAACTGTCACAATGCCAGAAAACAAAATAAAGTGCATTATTTAGCACTGCAATACTGATGAATCACCATTAGGGATATAGTAGAGGAAATGGGCTCCTCATACCATAGTATGCATAGTATTTTGAGTAAAGAATTAGACATGAAAAAATTATTCAAAATAAGTTATATGAGGTATAGTGTAAAATGCTATTCATTTAATGATTGTGAAAAAAAATTAAGTTCAAAAAGGGTACCTAAAAATGTTCATTCCACTTCAAAAACAACAGTATATAACTAGTTTTAGAGCAGACAAAAAAAGTGTATTGGCAGATATATGGGTATGGATCCACCACTATGATCCTCAAACCAAAATCACAGTATGGAATTGAAACATAACCAACCCCTAAAAAATTTAAGGTGTATTATTCAGCAAGCAAAGTTATGCTGTTTTTTAGGTACACAAGGAGTGATTTTAATAATTTACACTGCTAAACAATGAAATATTCTTTTTTAGGAATTATCATAAGTAATGCCATGTGATTTCCAAATTATCGATAAATTCACGACTCACGAAGTGAGGAATGGATTTATCTAGAGAATTTGGAAATCAAGAGTGGCATTTGTTAGGACTATTCAACAAATAAAATTAAGCTATTTACTCACACATTAATTTAAATATAGTTATTTTAAAATATTTATTTATTTATTTAATGTAAACGGCGATGTTTTAAATCAGATGAGAAGCGATGTTTGAAAACAAATGAGAAATGATTGTTACGCTTGTTCATCGCTCAGCCAGATCATATTGCCAAAGGATCGCAATATTGTAAGAATGCACCCTAGTGGAGAAATTTATAACCAACATTATAGGTATTAATTAATTTCTGATGTCCTATGATATCAATTATATTTTTCTGCAACATTATTTCCTGGGAAATAATTCATTTAATAAAGTGCAAACAATGGTTTCTTTTTTTGTGGTATAATCAATTGCTACAAATGTTTTTATATTATCTCCCGGAAGCACTATCAGCTGACATTCGTGCACTATATATACAATCTGGAAGCCATCTTTCTTAGAGAGTCAGTCACTGCAAAATAATGTTATGACCTATTCAGAATGTTAAAAAGGAGGAGCTTTCTTTAATATGATGAACTTGTTTGATAAATTCAAGATGAAACACGACTGTGATTGGTTGTAATTAAAAAATCATTGAAATGTGATTGATCACTGAATCCCATTTTGGGGCATGAGTTAAATAGTCACTACGAAGTATTATTTATTTAAGTAAAATTTTATAACCTCACCTCATATTCTTCTTCTTCTTAGACCGGTTTCAGAACTTTCTTCTTCAATTCCATCCTCAGCATTTTCATGACGGTTGTTTTGTTGTTCTTGAAGAGCTGCCTCCTGCTCCCTCTGTTGGTAGATTGAAAAACCTCAAAATCAAATCATTTTCCCCAGGAATTTCGAAGTTCATTAATGTATTTTTTTTTTTTATGAACTTAGAAATTCCTGGGAAAACTGATTTGATTTTGAGGGTGCAGGAAGTGACACTTCTAGACAACAAAACAACGGTCGTGGAAATGCTGAAGATGGAACTGAAGAAGAAATAATTTTAGTTTAATGAATATTATAAAATTATGCTTAAAAAGTACAACATTCTAGTGAAGTGCAACACACATTACCAAAAAAACTGAAAATGCTTCTTCTTTCGTACTTTATATGTTTTTAATTCAACATAATTTTAAAAAGAATTGTGTGTTTATTAAAAAGATAGTTCTTGGAGAATTTAGAATGAACGATTTTTCCTGCATAGAATGAATTCAGCGAATCCTGCAGAAAGAAATTTATGTTAGTGTAACTAGAAACATATTTGATTTAACTACACTGGAATAACAAAAGTTGAGCTTCAGACAACTTACCTCAGTTGGCATTACAGTATATCACAATAGTCATCTCATTGTCACAAAATGGCAACTTCTTAGAAAATTTGAAGTCAAAATACAATAGTTCAGGTGGTCAGTAGGCTTGTTAAAAATAACAGGATATTTTGTGAGGGTTCAATAGTTTCTTGTGGAACAAAAGTGTTTGGAATGTGAAAAGTATTTAGAAATTAAAAACTAGATAGTGATTTTCTTTCTTTCTTCCTTTCTTTCTTTCTTTCTTCATTAAATGTATCCAGCTATAGCTGATGTCACAAATCCATTGCATACTTATGATTAATTTGCTTTAGAAGAATCCATATTGTGTATAAGTTGCAATGGGGCTGCATTGATATACATGCAGCTTATGTGGGCATTTTTGGTTCCTTATTTACCTGATATGTCAATAACAAGGTTAACCCTTCTCACCCATCAAGGTGAGTGCCCACGAGGTTGTAAGAATTAGATAGATCAATAGAGAGGAATGAAAGTAGGAAAAGATCTTCTAGGCCTCGAATGCTCTAATACCATCAGAGTGATAGTGCTTTTAAAAGAAGTTGGAATTAAAACTAGACTGCTAATTCTTCTTCTTCTTCTTTCCAAGTATTAGGCCAAGGCCTGTTACGATCCTATAGAAAATTTTCCCTCCAGCGTTTTGATCCTTCTGGGAAATTCTCGTATAAGACTTGAAAGCATAATAATAGTCCCTTCGATTGGTTGCTGGCCAAAGGAAGGCAAGACCAGTGATGGGGCTGCCATCTTATAGCCTCTGGTCAGGCTTTTCTGGAGAAGAAAAGAAAATAAAGGAAAGAAGAAATGGAAGAAAGGAAAGACTCCCTAGCCCTCGGATGCCCTAATAGCGTCGGAGTCGAAAAAAACAAGAGTTAACCAAGAGAGGTTAGATAGTAAAGTTAAAAGAGTGCAAAACACAAGTAAGTGGAAGAAATGTTTTGCTCAGCTTGGGCACCTTGTGGTCGCCATCCACATATCCCCTAGATGAGGACCCCTGAGGGGCTGCTAAATTCTTGAATTATATAAATGTAGTCAAAAGAAGGTAAATTTACAACAAAAAAAAGCCGCATAGATCTAAAAAAAAGGTTAGAAAAGGACCAATAACAAAAAAAAGTCAAAAAAGGACTAATAAAACACACCATTTTTTTGGTCTACAATGACCCAAAATGTATATATATATATATATATATATATATATATATATATATTATGTTGGGCTTCATTTTTAGACATAAAATAAAAAAAAAGGATTTTTCCCTTCTGGGCCCTAGTGATTATCCATTCAAAACAGAAAATTTTTCAATAACCTACATACCTCTGTATTAACTGCAGTGTATGGTCCAGCACTTGCTCCTAACATGAAAACTGGCTCAGTGTTAAGAAGTTTTGCTATATTTATTAGATTGTACACCTTTTCTTTTTTGGCAATTGGAAATACATTAGATTGTCCGCCAATCTCTACTATTACAGGTTCCCCACTCAAACCTATAGAAACACAATAAATAAACACTATAGACAGATTCACTTGTATTTATTTACAGTGTTAATAAATAATTAAAAGAAATAAAATTATTCATCTTTCAAAATAATAAGTTTTATCATTATTCTTATTAAAAATAGTTATAAAAACTTTTTTAGCCATTAATACAAAGTGTGGCAATAAAGAAACTGAATTCAAGCTCAACCCATTATTGTAAAAAGAAAATTCAGACAATCAAAATGTTATTTCTTTCAGTGTAGTCCCCTCCCCAATCCATTTGCTGCTCCTTGCAAATTTTCTACTGATCGAAGCAGAGTTGTAGGTCATCTTGTGTTACCCTGTTCAAGAGTTTCATTACTTTTGCACATTGTATGCTGGCACAATATCCTGATGAAGAATCCATGAGACATTCTTCCACAAGGCTAGTCTCCTTTGTTACAAAGGGTTTTCAAAACATTTTTCTAATAAACTTAATTAACATCCTGAACTTCAGTATCGAATCAATGTGAATAAGCCCCAGATATTGAAAAAAAAAAATATCATTGCTTTGAATTTTTTACTTGTGATCATTCTTCTTTCTAGGTGAGTGGGGAGATCTTTCAATGCATGGATTGTTGCTTAGTCTCTGGATCATATTAAAAATCCAAGTTTTGTCACACATAAATTACATTTTCGAAGAAACGAGCATCATTTTCAATATCCTTAAGCACAACAATTCACTCAGCATTCCTTTTACCCAGGTGTGAAGATTTTTTTAATCACTTTAGCGCACACCTTTTTCAAACCAAGATCATCATGCAAAATCTGTGTAACATTTCTCCTTATTGATGTTGGTAAGTTCAGAAATTTCTTGAATGCTCAGTTGACAGTCTCCTCAAACAATTTTAGTGATCTCCACATTCTTTTGAGACGGATGTCCAAATTTTGGATTGTATCCAACATCTTGCTTACCCTCCTTAAATTTCTTAAATCACTCAAAAATCTGCATGCGACATAGACACCTATCAACAGATTGTAAGTTTCTATGTCAGATCAAGTTTTGTCAGAAATTTGATCTTAATTTTTTTCTACTTTTGTGATCAGCATTACTCCAATAGAACTCAGACTACACAAATCACAGCCACGCTAACCATTGCATTTTAATAAAACTCTGTGTGATGATACAGGGGAGTCCACATTTCAATGCTGATCCTTTATCATTGAAGTGGCTGGTAATGAGTAAAAAAATCAACCTGTTTCTTTATTGCTACACTTTATATTGTCATGCTTGATGACTTGTGTATTTGGCATGCCATACAGTCCTATATAATGATAGTATAAACTGTTTTTACATTACCTTTCGCAGCCAGAGTGAAGGGCTTTTTAGTGAGATCAGGACAATCAACATAATCAACTTGTACAGTTTCATAATTCTTCTTCAGTCCATTAGTGAGAACTGGAAATAAACGTATCTATAATTTCACAATGTTTTAAATTGTACGTGCAAATTAAAACTTTTAATATTGGTAAGTTTAGGTTACTAAATAAATTGTATTATAGATGTTTTCATTATTAATTTTAACACTTCTCACTGAATTAAATTGTATTATAGTTTATTTATCTATATTTCTATACTAACTGTTCAAAGTATTTAGGAGTCATAACTAGAACACACCAAATAGGTTCCGAAAACTTAAATAAGCAGGCAAATAGGTACTAAAAAATAATTAAAAATAGGTATAGCTGCAAAAAATGAAAGTAGCCACTGTCTTATAAATTAAGATTCATTTGAGCATTTTCTCTACTGCTTGGAGAAGAATCCTACATGTTATTGAACCTCAGTCTGAATGTCCAGATATCTATAGTTATTATGTTGTAGCATAATGATAACATAGTAGTAGTAGGACTTTTAAAAGATATATACGGTCAAACTTCTGAATAACGGACACCTGTGGGGAAAATAAAAATGTCCACTATACAGAAAAATACGGTATAGTACAATATGCATTAATATGGTAGAAATAAAAGTACAGTACATGTGCTGTGTTTAAAGAAACATACATATATGAGATAAGAAGAATTCACAATTAATTTGATTCTTATACAGTACATGTGTTTATTTTTCTTTATTTGAGTACTGTAGTACTATAAATTCTGAATGGTACAGTATAGTATTAATGTGTAGGCCTACAGTTGCAAATTACTGTACATACAGTGTGTCTACATACATTTCTACAGTAATTTACACTACTGTACTTTACAAATTTAGACTAAATGTCTTAATTCTGGAAGGATGGCTTGAAATATTTTTTTTTTCGGGAAAATAGAATCATTTAGAATTATCTTCTCTATATGTGTTTCAACCGCAAATGTTAAACAGAGCCCCTCTTCATTTTTTCATTAAGAAGTACTGTTTCAATTTTCTTACCTCTTCAACTGCCTGTTTACTTGTAAGTGGAGGGTATTCCAGTTCAGTGATGTATCTTCATCTTCACCAGGTTGTCCATTCTGCACCTCATCCCACACTCTTCCAGATGATCTTGTACGAGTTCACTTACGCTAGTTGTTGTACTTTCTGTGAACAGTGCATTGTTGACATTGACATATCCCTCAGCTTCAACAAATTCCATTACTAAATCCTGAAGTTCAAATGTACATGTTCCTTGAAGTCATTTTCCTTAACACCATTGTCGTCACTGAAGCATGGTCATTATAAACAAACCCTGTCTTCTTGAAACAGTTGCTGATTGTAGTGAGGATTACTTCTTTTAAGGCATAAGAAATCCACAGAATTGCATCCAATGTACTGATAGACTTGAGTTCATATCAAAATTCAACATTGCTCATTAAAGACATGATATGTCTCGACACTTTATGCTTGTAAAAAACTTCTACATTTTTAATAATACCCTGGTCCAGTGGTTGGCAATGTGAAGTTTTGTTTGACAGCAAAAAAAAATTCACATTTTGTAGTGCAGCAATGCATTATCCATAAACAAAATCACTTTCCTCTTTTGTCTTTCCATTCTTCTGTCAAATGCCAGCAACCATTCAGTCATTATTGCTCTCGTCATTCAAGATTGCTTATTAGCATATCACTCTACATTCAATTTACTCAAATCAGTACCTTAAAACATCTAGGCTTTGCAGCCTTGCCAATAATGAGGGGTTTTTCAAATTTGCCTATCATATTGACATATAGCCAAAGTTGTTCTTTTGAAATTTTGCCACCTGCACAAATTTCCCCCCTTTCAAGGCCATTGTTTTAGTGGGAAGAGTTCTGAAGAAAAGTCCCATTTCATCACAATTCATAACTTTCACAAATTCCTGGGACTCTTTTTTTGCAAGTCCCACACAATGAACAAGATTCATCATTCATGGTTCAAAAATAGATGTTGTCAAGCCTGTCTACAGATTCTTTAAACTTATAAAGTCCTAACTCCTTGGTAATTTCAAGCGTTTTTACACTGATCTGAAGTCCACTCATTGGCATGTTGTTGCTCCGAGTTTGGCAGAACCATCCCAAAGCCAAACTGTCAACTTTCAATTCAGGTGTGTTGGGAAACGTTCTTTAGTACCAAAGTTTTCATTTCCAGTCCACAATTTAAAAATCTCTTGTTTCTTTTTTATAATGTCATTGATCGGTGTTTTTCCAACAGCAAACCACACAACTTATCTCGAACACTAAGCTTTTCCATTTTGTAGACATTGATGATCTCTACCTTTTTATTCAATGTTATTCATTTGTGTTTTTATGACATTTCAGCAAGACATAGCTTATTTTAAAATCTTTTGAAGATACAAGCAGTATGCACATTAACATGCTGTCCCGAGACTCAAGTTAAAAAATGTTCTATAACAACGTTCAAAATATGCAATAATGTTCATTGTTGCAAAGAATTCCATGTACAGTATAAACATTTCCCTTCTCAGCTATCCATTATTCAGAAGTTTTAATTGTCAATCAGGGATACATTTTCCTTGTCTATAATAATGAATGTCTGCTATTGGGAAGAGAGCCACTGTTTTTTGAAGGGAATTTTGAAATGTCCATTATTGAGAGGCATCCTCTATTCTTTCATTAGCCATCTATGCTATCGAAAATTTGATAATTCATTATTTTTATTTATTTATTTTACCTGATGGAGTTAAGACCGAAGGTTTTCTCTTCCATTTCACCAGGGGTAAATTATACATACAGTAAGAATTATGATTGATACATAATAGATATAGACTACACAATATAAATTTGACAAGGGTAAGAAAGAAAAATAATAATAATAATGATAATAACAAAAATAATAACCTATAATTAGACTAAGTAAATAGCTTGGTAAAGAAAGTTTAAAATAATTAAATGAATCGTGATTTCTTCTTACCTCATACTTCTATGTTTTTTTAAACACAGCACTGCAGTATCGGCGACACGTCGTCATCATCAGCTGTTTTCATGACTGTCAATTTTTGCCGGTAATTCTCTAGACTGCCATCTGGTGTTCTTTTGAATGAATCATTTTCTAAACTGCTATCTGTTGTATTTTTGAAGAACTTTGTAATCAAGCTCGGTTCGTCCGGAATCTCAAAGTTCATAGTTCTAGTATGGTTTTTTTGAATATATATTTTTTCCCAAACTGTTAAATCCAAAGGTTTAAATAGATGTTTTAAAAGTTTTGCTTCTTTTTCAATCCTATGATGCTCTAATAAACTATGTGCTGCTATAGCTGATTTTTCAATTTCTCCATTCTTTATGTTTCTGAAGTGCTCTTTTTTACGAGTTTCCAAGTTCCTTTTTGTTTTTCCTATATATATCCTGTTGCAATCTTTGCAATCAATTTGATAAATTCCATATTTTTTGTTGTCTGGGGTGTTACATTTATTATTAGTTAACAGAAGATTACCCAGGCTGAATTTGTTAATTGGAGCTAATGTTATATTAAATTTTCTGAAAATTTTTTGAAACTTATTATGAACTTCAGGATGGTAAGTGAATTTCTTGAATTTTACATCTTTCTTGGGACCATGATGTAAGGTGGTGTATTCCTGTAACCTTTTTTGTTGTTTGAATTTCTTTAATTTATTCTTTATAATGCCTTCATCGAAACCATTCTAGTATGGTTTTTTTTAATATATATTTTTTCCCGAACTGTTAAATCCAAAGGTTTAGATAGATGTTTTAAAAGTTTTGCTTCTTTTTCAATCCTATGATGCTCTAATAAATTATGTGCTGCTATAGCTGATTTTTCAATTTCTCCATTCTTTATGTTTCTTAAGTGCTCTTTTTTACGAGTTTCCAAGTTCCTTTTTGTTTTTCCTATATAATGGTTTCGATGAAGACATTATAAAGAATAAATTAAAGAAATTCAAACAACAAAAAAGGTTACAGGAATACACCACCTTACATCATGGTCCCAAGAAAGATGTAAAATTCAAGAAATTCACTTACCATCCTGAAGTTCATAATAAGTTTCAGAAAATGTAATATAACATTAGCTCCAATTAACAAATTCAGCCTGGGTAATCTTCTGTTAACTAATAATAAATGTAACACCCCAGACAACAAAAAATATGGAATTTATCAAATTGATTGCAAAGATTGCAACAGGATATATATAGGAAAAACAAAAAGGAACTTGGAAACATAAAAAAGAGCACTTCAGAAACATAAAGAATGGAGAAATTGAAAAATCAGCTATAGCAGCACATAGTTTATTAGAGCATCATAGGATTGAAAAAGAAGCAAAACTTTTAAAACATCTATCTAAACCTTTGGATTTAACAGTTTGGGAAAAAATATATATTAAAAAAAAACCATACTAGAACTATGAACTTTGAGATTCCGGACGAACCGAGCTTGATTACAAAGTTCTTCAAAAATACAACAGATAGCAGTTTAGAAAATGATTCATTCAAAATAACACCAGATGGCAGTCTAGAGAATTACCGGCAAAAGGGAAAAAATTGACAGTCATGAAAACAGCTGATGATGACGACAACGTGTCGCCGATACTGCAGTGCTGTGTTTAAAAAAATATAGAAGTATGAGGTAAGAAGAAATCACGATTCATTTAATTATTATTAATTGAACCTCATAATGTTAAAAATTCCCAAATATAATATATAAAAGTTTAAAATATAAAGAAACAATACAAGTGTACATGGAATAGGGTTATATATTATATTGTCTAAGGAAATATGACGTGAGTTTGTTTTTAAACTGTTTTTGAGTCGGGCAGTCCTTGATGTACGAGGGGAGGGAATTCCAGAGTCGTGTGGCTGAAACAAGGAAGGATGAGGAATAGTGAGATGTTTGATGTAGAGGAATAGCTAGAGTTAAATTTTCTGTCGATCATGTGTTTAAGTTATGGTGGGAGGATAGCGAATGAAAGCAAGTAGAAATATAAAGGGGTGATGAGGTGGACAAAGTGTTGTATAAGAAGCAGAGGCAATGTGTCTTTCGCCTGTCTTCCAATCGGAGCCAAGACAACGTTTCAAATACTGGAGTTAATGTGGTCTGATTTATGGAGGTTGAATATATATTGTGCACAAGCATTATGAACTCATAGTCTTTGTCTGAATGTAATATTCATGTCAGTTAAGAGTAAGTCACAATAATCAGAATGCGGCATAATCAAAGTTGAGACAAGTACTTTTTTCAATGAAGAAGGAAGAAAATTTTTCAAACGTTTTAGGGAATGGAAGATTGAATATATTTTTTTACAAGTTTCTCTTAAATGAACCTGCCAATTAAGATTTTGGTCGAAATATACACCAAGATTTTTCATGGAAGGTTTAAACGGAATATCAATTTGATTTATATTTACAGAAAATATCAATGAATAATCAATTTTGTTTAGTAGACTTTGATGGCCGATGACAATTACTTTTGACTTCTCAGGATTTTTAATAAGGTCTGTTTGTTTTGTCCATGTTGCTATGGAGTCAAGATCTTCGTTAAGTTGTTTAAATGTATCGCTAATCAGTTCCATCAGTTCCAGTCTAGTCTGTATATAAAGTTGTAAGTCATCAGCATAGATATATTTGCAATGCTTAATGCAGTCACTTATGTCGTTGATGTATATAGAAAACAAAATTGGAGCTAATACTGATCCTTGTGGTACTCCGCACTCCACTGACCTCCATGAAGAAAAACGATCACCTACAACAACACATTGTTGGCAGCCAGTAAGGTAGGAGTGGAACCACTGGATCAAATTTTCAGAAAAATGTAACTTAAATTATGTGTGCCTCACCTTCTTATTCATATAGGCAATAGATTACATGTAAGATTTTATGCTGACATTACAATTCATATTACATTCTTCAGAGCCTCAGCATACACTGTCCAGTCTGATATGTAACATATTTGAGACTACTGAACTGAATAAGCTAATTTAAGATACTGAAATTTGCATAGTCATGTGAACAAAGCTTTTACATGCACAGTGTAGAAAACATGAGACTCAAGCACTCATGGTTTCTGAATGGCAGTGCTTTATACAACATTGTATTTAGTCATGTAAAAATACCAAAGTAACTTAGTCACTTACAATGTTTCACTACATACTAGTAACTACCAATAGCATTTTTATTACAGAAAATTCTAATTTTGAGAAATAAACTATGGAATACAAGTGTCCTTTTTCGGTACTAAATACCTTTGTAAGTTCTTCTTCTTCTTCCTTTTATGTGATAGACCTAGGGGTCTGTTACGATCTCAATTCAATGTTTCAAGGGTCTGCCCTAGGATCTCTTGCCTGGTGGTTGGTAATTTGCTAAGGTTTGATGTGATATTCTTGTTTGGCTCATTCTTCTTACGTGAGATTTCCAGTTGTTTCTATATTTTTGTACATATTCAATGATTGATTCTATTTATAATTCTTTGAGAATCTCAGAACTCCTTTTATGGTCTGTTCTTGAGTAACCTGCAGTACATGTCATAAATTTAATTTCTGCCGCAGTTAGTTTTTGTTCATCTACACTACGAATTGTCCAGGCCTCACTGCTGTAACATAATATGGGTCTGACCAGTGTTTTATAAATTCTAATTCCTGTGTGTTGCTGTATTGTGTTTGGCTTGAAAATATTATTTATAATTATATTATTTTTGGTCTGGACATCTAACCTCAATATTAATGTTGATTTGTTCTTGGACATGTTTCAAAACAATTCTGTTTTATCGTCAGCTTTCCCAGACTGGTTTTATTTATGTTGCATTATGTTGCACCACCTGGATGTCGATGTCAGCTCCATCCTGTGGTTGGCCAAAGAACCTCCAAACAAGGTCACCCTCCATCGGAATATCAAAATTCATAACTCTGTTTCTGTTCTTCTGAATATAAATTTTTTCCCAAATAGTCAGCTCTTTTGTATTTTCTAACTGTTTTAATAATTTAGTGTCTGAATTTATATTATGTTTTTCAGACCAAACATGAGCAGCAACTGCAGATTTTTAATATTTCTTATGTGTTCTTTGGTTCTAATTTTTAGGTTTCTTTTTGTTTTCCCTATATATATATCTTTTCACAACCCATGCATTCAATTTGATATATTCCTGCCTTTTTATTTTTATCAGTTTTTTCATTTTTGTTGGTTTTTATTAGTTTATTTAACTAATAGTTTAGTTAACTAATAGTTTAGTTAACTAATAGTTTAGTTAACTAATTAGTTTATTTAACTAAATAAAAACCAACAAAAATGAAAAAACTGATAAAAATAAAAAGTCAGGAATATATCAAATTGAATGCATGGGTTGTGAAAAGATATATATAGGGAAAACAAAAAGAAACCTAAAAATTAGAACCAAAGAACACATAAGAAATATTAAAAATGGAGAAATTGAAAAATATGCAGTTGCTGCTCATGTTTGGTCTGAAAAACATAATATAAATTCAGACACTAAATTATTAAAACAGTTAGAAAATACAAAAGAGCTGACTATTTGGGAAAAAATTTATATTCAGAAGAACAGAAACAGAGTTATGAATTTTGATATTCCGATGGAGGGTGACCTTGTTTGGAGGTTCTTTGGCCAACCACAGGATGGAGCTGACATCGACATCCAGGTGGTGCAACATAAATAAAACCAGTCTGGGAAAGCTGACGATAAAACAGAATTGTTTTGAAACATGTCCAAGAACAAATCAACATTAATATTGAGGTAAGATGTCCAGACCAAAAATAATATAATTAAAATAACCTCAAAATATAACTTCCTAAAATTAAATATTATTTATAATTCCTGTTATTTTGTTAAATTTGATAATTTTTTTACTGAATCTTTTTCCTCTTCGTATGTAACTCGGTATCCGAGATAGTTAAATGTGTTAGTTTGTTCTAATATTTTATTCTTAATAATAATTTTACTGTGAACTGGGTCTTTCCCTAGGAAAACCATGACTTTAGATTTTTCTGTTGAGATTTCCATGTTGTAGTTTATTGCAATTTGGTGAAAAAAGTGGACTGAATGTTGTAGGTCATCTTCTGAACTCTCTATAAGCACAATATCATCTGCAAGTAATAGGGTGTCTAAATTATATAATCTATTAAGTGGTATACTGCCATGTGGTTGTAATCTCCATTCTTTAATAATTGAATTTTGTTTATAAGTTTTGTTTTAAAAATATATATTCTTCAAATATTTTACTTTGAAATCAATATTGAAAATTAATTAAAATATTTTGAGTCTGTGATATCTTACCTCATAGAAACTTTCCAGTTGCTGAAAGAAAAATCAGTTGAATATGGATTAATAATAAATAATTCCAAAACAAAATACTTAAAATGTACAATAAGAAATGAAAAAATAAGTAATCTGAATATCAATGATACAAATATAGAAGAAGTAAAATCATATAATATCTTGGTATGGAAAAAACTATATAGAGGAAGAAATTGGTGAAAGAATTTCTTTGGGCAATAAAGCTTACTATGCAAATAGAATACTATTCAAAAGTAAACTTGTCTCCAGATTAACTAAAGTTAAACTGTATAATACAGTAATAAGACCGATTGTAACTTATGGCTGTGAAACATGGGTACTGAAGGAGTCTGATAAACAAAAACTATTAATCTTTGAAAGGAAGATCGTATGGAGAATTTTTGGACCAATTAGAGAAAGCAATGACACATGGCATGTACAAATGAACTCTGAATTAAATAATCTAATACGAAATAAAAATGTAATAAACCACATTAAAGCTCAAAGACTGCGCTGGTTTGGACATATAAATAGAATGCAGGAAGACAAGCTTGTAAGAAGAATATACAAATGGAAACCAATATGCACCAGAACAGCTGGATGCCCAAAAACAGGTGGCAGGATGACGTTATAAAAGATATATTAGAAATGAAAATTGGAAATTGGTCAGACTGTATCCAGGTGTAGGTGTAGAAAAATTGTTGAGGAGGCCAAAACTTCAATGAGGTTGTAGTCTCCTTCTAAAGAAGAAGAAGAATATATAATCATCATCATAGTACATTTGTTGACCTGTTTCAGCCTCAAGAGAAACACCATCCAAAAGTCTTTTGAGTGGACGTCCTGGTCTTCTTCTTCCTGCAGGTTGATATCTTAACATTTGTTTGGGTATTCTGTGATCCATTCGATGAACATGTTGCATCCATCTTGACTTATAATCAGAAATTTTGTTTTCTAAAGGTTCCATGTGTAATTCTTCTAAGATGTCTTCATTTTTTTTTTGTGATCTAGTAGTGTGTATCCTGCAGTCCTCCGAAGGTATCTCATTTCAGCAGATCTAAGTCTCTGTATATCCTTCTGTTTCAACGTCCATACTTCGCTACCATACAAAAGAGTTGGAAGAGCCAGTGTTTTATACACTTTTAGTCTTGAATGTTTTTGGACTAACTGTGGCTTGAAGATAGAATTTATTAAACCTAAAATTCTTAAAAATTTGTATATTTTTGCATTTACATCCTTTTCTTCTTCATATGAGATATTGCATCCTAGATATGTAAAATTATTCACCTGCTCCAAAATGTTATTGTCCAGTACAATTTTACTTCTGACAGGATCTACACCTTGAAATGCCATAATATATCTTACCTCAATATTAATGTTGGTTGGTATCTAATGTCGAGCACTTGATAATGAAATCATTCGCTCTCTTGCACTCCAACATTTAGCAGAAAGGCTGGTCTCTTCTACAAAAGCTGGACAACGGAGGAGATGGTTTCTTTCCATATCTTCATTTAAATTGCAAAAAGGGCATTTAGGTGAATCGGTTATACCAATCTGTGTAGGTGTTTATTCAAGCAGTCATGTCCCGTTAGCAGTCTGAATGTTGCTACTGCAGATTTTCTTTGTAATGTAGTAATGTCATAAGCTTGTAGATTTTCCCATTCCTTTCCAGATGTTTTGGTGGTGTATTCTTCTCTAAGTTTATTGATGTATTTATTTGAGATAATCCTTCTGATAGAGTGAAAGGAAACTGGAGTAGAAGTTGGGTTTGAAACAATTTTGCTACCCTTCTTGGCTAGAAAATCGACTATTTCATTGCCTGTCACTCCACAATGGGCCGGAATCCATTGAAGTACAACTTTTTTATGTAGACAGGATAACTGTTTTATCATTTTGTGACATTCGATAATTTTGATGCTTTTGGGTGTTGTGTCTCGTGTTATAGCGAGAATGGCTGCTTTGGAGTCACATAGAATTACAACTTTTGTAAATTTTTGGGTGTGATATAAAAGATTTTGTAAACTTAAGAAAATTGCTAGAATTTCGCCATCAAAGTTTGTTGAATTTGTGTTTAGTTTACGATAAAAGGAAAAAAGTGGACATACTGCACCAGCACCAGTGCCACCATCATTTGGTAGGCTGGAGCCATCTGTAAAAATATGTATCCATTCAGGAGCTGGGTATCTTAGATTTATTATTTCCAGTGACATTTGTTTTAAAATATATGGAGGAGTTTCAGATTTCTTGATGTCTTCGTTAAATGAAGGTTATATTCAATTTCCAAAAATTCTAGAGGGTTGTTTTCATCTGCATATTTTCTTTTGAATGTGGAAGTTGCAATTTCTGTTTGATTTCTTGTACAATGCTTAAGAAGCTTTGCTGAGATTTTAAACATACTTGTGGTTTTCTTTGGGTCCAGTTATTATGGGGTAGCCTTAAAAATTTTTCATACTGTGTGACTGCTGTTTTCTCAATTTCAGATGCTATGTTTGGGTTATTTGTTAAGATTTGCATGGCAGTGATTGGTGTTGTTTTAACGGCTCCTGTTATCAGACGGAGGATTTGGTTCTGCAATTTATTAAGTTTTTCCACTTTAGTAGTTACTAGGATTTCTTCACAATATTGAAGTACAGGTTTTATGTACATTTGGTAGAAGGTGTTTAGGGTTTGTGTGTTGCAACCCCACTTTTTCCCTGCTAATCGTTTTAATAATGATAATGTTGATTTGTTCTTGAACATGGCCAATCTGGCCATGATGCTGAAGATGAATCGAAACATGTTCAAGAACAAATTAACATTAATATTGAGGTAAGATATCACAGACTCAAAATAATTTAATTAAAAGAACCTCAAAATATTACTTCCTAAAATAAAACATTGAAAATTAAACTGCAATTTTTATATAAATTACAGTGTTGTAAATATCATGGTTCAGATTTATATTGTGTTACATGATTCTTATACAGTAGGTTTGAAAACACATTATTGGTTACATATTTCGCTTAAAACATAATAATTATTATGTACTTATATTCTGAGTGTTTCTTCTATTCTCAATTTTTTTATCAAAATAATATTCTGATTGTATTTTTCCAACGTGACACTTTTTAACAAACCTAACTTCTCACATTATTGATTCTTTATTACAGATATCTGGAATTATTTTTTTTTGTATTGCTTCCATTTTATCTTATTTTTAAGAGGCTCTCAGTTTTTGAAGCATTTAGATTAACTAGAATTGAAGTTTTTTAAAAGTCAAACTGATACCTTTCTGGTAAGTTTTCTATTCTTATATGTCTAATCTTGTTTTATGTTAAATAATACAGAAAGCATTTTAATGAGTAATGTATCATTTGGCAGTTTTTCAAGATCAAAGATCAACTCTAAATATGATAAGTTTGTTATACATTTCTGAATGTGTCTGAAATAACTAGTTTATAAATCTCCAACACAGTAAGTTCACTAAGATCAATTTTTCATGGAAAAATACAATGTAACACATGAGGTAACGCCTAATATGATACTTGTAAAACAAAATCAATTTTGTTAATATTAATGTCTACCATGAAGCAAGTGACCTAATTTTAAAAATATTCCTATTAAATCTGTTTTGCATAGTAGCTAGGTTTCAGTGCTAAACAATTTCTTATCATTATCTTTCATTGTTTTGATATATTTTCATTAGTCTTCTGTAAATCTTTCTTTCCATATCCAGTATATTTCCAGATAGAATCCCTACTAACATTGAAGGTATAAAACAATAAAAATGAGGCCAGATCAACAAATATTGGCAAAATAAATATAAGGTTTTTAATTAATCATGTATGTAACTGCTAATAGTAAGATTGTTATTAACTAATTTTTAATATAACTGAGCAAGCTGAAACAAGCAATAGGATTTGAGATTCACATCTGGGAGATTCTGGGTTCAGATTTTGGTGCCATCCAATCTGATCAAGGTTTTTCCTGGTTTTCCTCAGTCATTAAGGATTTAATTATCAGGACCTATTTATCATATTCACCATTATATAGTATCATTAAAAAAAATAAATATACATGACATGTTTAATATTAAATTTGGGAATTTTTAACATTATGAGGTTCAATTAATAATAATTAAATGAATCGTGATTTTTTCTTACCTCATACATCTATGTTTCTTTAAACACAGCACTGCAGTATCGGCGACACTTTGTCGTCATCGTCAGCTGTTTTCACGACTGTCAATTTTTTCTCCTTTTTGCCGGTAATTATCTAGACTGCCATAATTACTGGCAAAAAGGAGAAAAAATTGACAGTCGTGAAAACAGCTGACGATGACGACAAAGTGTCGCCGATACTGCAGTACTGTGTTTAAAGAAACATAGATGTATGAGGTAAGAAAAAATCACGATTCATTTAATTATTATACATGACATGATCTTAGATGTTAAAGCAACTATAAAAATTAAGAATAAAAAAATGTTTAATGGAGAAGATACATGCTAAATTTTAAAAGTTTAAAATTTACAATGTCATTTTGATTTAAACGCCAATACAAACTATTAACAAATGCATTGTAATATACTACAAAAACTAACTATTGTTACTTTCTTAAGTTCTTACTTTTAAGTATCTGATATTAATGTAATTTTTGTAATGAATTACTTTTTTAGGAATTAACTCTATGAGGTATTATTTATTTCTGCAAATTCTTATCACTCACCTCATATTCTTCTTCTTTTTAGACTAATTTCAAAACCTTATTCAATTCCATTATCAATATTTTGACAACTGTTATTCTGTCGTCTTGAAGAGAGGGAGCAAGAGACGGCTCTTCAAGATGACAGAACAATTGTCAAAATACTGATGAAGGGACTGAATAAGCTTTTGAAACCTGTCTATGAAGAAGAAGAATATGAAGTAAGTGATAAGAATTTACAAAAATAAATTAGTATGAAATTATTAGAGTAATAATAATAATAATACTAAATACAATAATACCTTCAGTAATTTCTTCTGAGGGTGGCACATATAATGGTAGATCCTCAAGTGACAAACTCATCTTCTCTGTACTAATACTATTAGTTCTAGTTGTTTGAAGCAGCAGATATATGTTCATGTAGAATCTATTTTTATACACTCAGGATAATCTTTATCAATATGCATGAGTTATTTATCCTCTATATGACATTAGTAATTTCACTTATATAATTCACTATGAGTGTGATAATTCCTAACAGTATACTTATCTTTCTTTTTTCTTTCTTTATTTTACCCAGTCATTTATAGCATAAAATGCAGATTTATTATACATTATATTTTTAATTTGTTAATGTAGCTAAGAAGTGAAACATTTTCTCCATTTGGTAGACATTGGTTCTGTTCCTAACCTAAGAGTTTTCATCAGCTGGACAGATATAAAGATTTTCATAAGTTTATTATGGGAAATAACATAATGAGACTTTAAAATTAATAAATAAGTAATGAGTGTGAATATCTCACCTCATAAACTCTGTGTTTTTCAAAGCACAGGCCAGGTTTCAGGAAATGTTTTTCCTATCTTCAATCATTTTAAAATTTAGTAGTAGTAGTAGTAGTCTAATGCCCATTAGCTTGGATATGTTCCATTTGCTTTCTTGCTTCCCAATAGAGTCCTGCCAGAGTTCTTGTAGGTGACATCTTCAGAGCCTCACAGCTAGCAAGATGATCTTTGTTCATGGTAGTGTTATTGTCTTGGCACAGGATACAATTTGGAGAGTTGAAGATTCCAATTTTATGGAGGTGTGCTGCCAGGTAGTCATGACCTGTTAACAGTCTGAATGTTGCTACTGCTTTTTTAAAATTTATGACTGTTGAATTTTTGTCTTCACTTTCATCTTCTAAACTGCCAACTTGTGTTGATTTGACGAACTTTGATATCAAATCTTGCTCCCCAGGAATTTCAAAATTTGTTCTTCTGAATGTATATATTTTCCCAAACTGTCAAATCCAAGGGTTTTGCCAAATCTTTCAGAAGTTTAGCTTCTTTTTTAATTTTATGAATATTTCTGAAGTTTTCTTTTGTGCAAGTGTCTAAATTCCTTTTGTTTTTTCTAATGAAAATAAGAAAAAGTTTCCTGAAACGAGTTCTGTGTTTGAAGAACATGGGATTCATAAGGTGAGATATTCATGACTCCTTAATTATTTATTAAGATATTCATACTATACATTATCTTCTCTTCTTCATCCAAGGCCTTCTTTTTGAGTGCTCATTAATAATCTTGCATCCCAGTACAATTTGGCAATATCACTTTTTTTTATGTTATCTAGCCTCATACATGAGAGGAGATGGTTAGCATTCATAGATATTCTGGATGTTATGCACATTGTGGATTTGTCTGAGTTATAAATTTTAATTTTGTATAGATTCACAATCCAACAGGCATGTGCTGTTTTTAATCTAAATCTTACACTGCTTCCTTCTGTGACATTTTATTGTTTTATTGGCCAATCTTTATACATATTAGACGATTGTTTAACTGTGATGTCATTTCTTTTCTATTTTGTTTTTATTAACTTTAAATTTTTGTTTCCACTATGATATTTTTTTATATAAGGTGGTTCTCTCTCACTCTTTTTTTTTAATTTTTTTTTTTTTAGATTCTGTGATCTTGAGCCAACTTTCAGCGATGTTTATTTTCTCTTGATGGTTGTCTGGTGTGAAGAATTCGTTGAGACCCACTCCATAGTTTCAATATATTTTTTTTTTTAATTTCATGCAAGAAATCACCATGGATCAATACAAATAGTCATCTGAAGGTGCAAGATAAGAGCTATGTGCTGAGTATAGTTTCAGTTAGATTCCTCTCAATTCCTGAATTTTTGCCGTGGTTGTTCGTGCAGTAAGGAGTCCAGTCAGATTTAAACCACATTCCTCCAAATTTCATGAACTCGTTCCAGTTGTTGAGAATAAAGATCTGCATCCCATTTGGAACAAACCCCCAGTGAATTACACCTTCAAAATTTTACCACATGTATCACATACATTAAAAACTGACATTACTAATGAGACAACTTAATAGTAGATCCGCTATCTCATTACCATACAATCCTAAGTTGTACTGTTACTTGTTTAATTTTTGTTAAATATTGTAGTGTTTTTATAATTCCTGAAATAGTTGTACTTTTGATACCACACATATTACTCTTTCTTTTATACTCAACTTACATAGAGATTAGGAGATTGAACACCACACGACTATTTTTTATAAAAAAAACTAAAACTTATTAATAATCTTAGATTATAGACTACCGTATATGTCTTTTTACGTACCTTGGATTAATTGTAATGCTGCTGCCTTTGAAAAGTGAAGTATGGTATGTATGAGAGACTTTGACGATAACGCATGAAAAAAACAGACCTGTTTCGTCACCGTTAAAAATGTCTCTTAGGTGCATATCCTGAATTTAAAGTATGCAGTTTCAGTTTCCGCTCGCTAACTACATTTTCATCCACATCCTTTGATTCCCAGCAAATTTCATTCCACGCTACATTGTGTCGTCTTTTAAAACTGTCCAGTCAACCTGAAGATGCCTTGAAATCATTATTCCCTAGGGATTTAGCAAGAACTAGAGCTTGACTTTGGAGCATCGTCTGGAAATTTGGAGATTTATCTTCAATCACTTTCACTTTTTGGTTTAATGACAATGACACAAATGTTTTAGCCATCTTTGTTCCGTAAATTCAGAATGCTGCCCGTGAAAGATTGTTCTTAGAACTTAAACTAAATTAAGATTTTACATTTTATTTGTAAGAGGTATCTGTATTTCACATTACGGGTGTGCAGTGAGCCCGAAATAAAATTTCAGGTACTGGTAGAATCTCTACTTCACCTGGCGGCAGGAATCATTCCTTTTTTTTTTTTTTTTGGCGTAACTGGAATTCAATGAAGTGAAAACTGATTTATTTCTCTGTTTTCCTCTTTATAATTTTTTAATGAATTGTGTAGAAATATTCTTCTGTTTCCGCGTTGGACAGGTTCCGTTTTATAAAAAAATAAAAAATCAATTGAGTTGGTGTTTACTTGAAGAAAATCCATATTTATTAATTAAATAAAAATAAAACGTAGTTTTATTTGATTTTCATATTTATTATATAATTCAGTGACAGCTGTTTCGGTACACTGTACCTTCTTCAGGCATGTTAACAAATTATGAATTGTGTTCCAACTGATCTAAGCAACAATACAATATTTTTTTTAATTTAACAAAGGGGATTCATTCAAATCAAGTTGAGAATTTAACAGTTTTTTGTTACTTTTAAATGTATTAATTTCTACAGCCTCCAATAGATCTAACTTCTTATCCTTATCACAAATATGTAAAATTTCAAAATTTGGATCGAAACAATGATTAAATTGGAATAGGTGGTTATCATATTTTGAATTTTCTAAATTTCTGATATATGCTCTTATGTGTTCCTTTATCCGAGAGATAAAAGGTCTACCAGTTTGTCCTATATAAACATTGTCACGAGTAAGCATGTTAATAGGAAAGTGGTACCAATAATTACATGGAGGCCAATTTATATACACCTGATAATTTTTCTTTTTTTGTTTTGGTTTTATTGTTTTTTATTATGTTTTGTAGAGTTTTATTAGTTTTAAATGCCACATTAATGTTGAACTTTTTAAAGTGTTTAGATATTTTATTTGAAAGTGGGCCTATGTATGGCATTACAACATATTTCTTTATGTTTTCTTTGGGTAAAGGAAAAACTTTGTTAATTGCTTTCTTGTAATGAACCTTCTTAATTAAACATTCTATAATTTCAGGGTCATAGCCATTATTAACAGCCAAATGTTTAATAATATTCAATTCATTATTATATTCCAAGGGTGAAAGAGGGATATTTAAAAGTCTATGAATGTAACTATTAAAGGCTGCCATCTTATGAGTATATGGGTGAAGAGAAGAACTATGGACAGTGGTATCAGTATGAGATGGTTTGTGAAAGATACCAAACTCAAACTTATTATCAATGTGTTTTATTGATAAATCCAAGAAATTTATACTATTATTTGTTTCTAATTCCATTGTGAAATTAATACCTCTGTATTTTTTTCAGCAGCCACACTCACATCGCAAATCTTGCAGAATAAAATACGACCATACGTTGAAAAAATATTTTTTCCATATTCTGAAGCAAATGCCCTCAATTTAACACTATCACTTTCCTTTACTTTAGGCATTTTACTCTTAACTTGTTCCTACAGATGGCTAGAAACAACCGACCACCTCACTTAACAGCATAACAATGGGAGTGTGGGCAAGTCCATTAAGCACATTCCTTAAAAAATAGGGGTAGAAGCTAGCATAAGCTCTAAGTAATTGAACAAAATTCCTAGGAATGGGCAAGTTCATTATGCACATACCTTAAAAAAATAGGGGTAGTAGTTAGCAAAGCATCTATTTATTCCAAGAAATTGTATTCACAGGGAAAAATACTGAATTATAATAAAAATTTTAAATCAAATACAAATAATGCCACAACATTCCGCAAAAGTGTAAAAAATGACCTAAAAATTGCCAAAAAATGACCTATCCCTAAGAAAGTTAAGAAAATGCAAAAAATAATGCCCTAACAAATTGCTTTTATTTAATCCGTTTTTTAATATACATTTTCATATATGCAAGCAATGTTTCAACCTTCATAAGGAAAATATGCAAAATCATTAAATACGTTGCCCTACTCATCACAATCGGATCATCGATATAGCCGTGCATAAAGTACTAACAAACATACTTTAATGTTTATGTATTAGATTTAAAGTTGCATACAAAGTATGAACTTAATTGTATATAAAATATAAACAATATTTTTCTTGTTATTTATATTATAATGATTTATGAGTAGGCCTATATTACACAAAATATGCATCTATATTTAGGATTTCCCATTATACAGTAATTACTAAGATAATAATGATAATAAAATAATAATAGAATACAAATTTGCCTAATGTTTATCTCACTTGATAGTAATATGTATCAATTTTATCATCAGTGATTCATAACTAAACTAACTCACTGGCTATATCGAACCTGTAGGTTCATGGCCACACATACATAGTTTCTCCATACATCCCTATCCTTAACTATGCTTTCCAATCATTCCCTGTATAATCTACTTCTCTCAGTTCATGATTAATATTATTCTCCCACCTCAATCTTGGTCTGCCAACAGGGCGTTTTTCTTTGGTTTTCGTACAAGAACTTTCCGTGACCCTCTTTCATTTCCCATTCGTAACACGTGTCCTGCACATTACAGTCTACATGACTTAACTGTTCTTATTTTATCTGGTTTCCTATAAAGATGATGTAGCTCACTATTATGTAGTCTTCTCCATTTGCCTGTCTGTTCATATCTCTTTGGTCTAAAAATTTTCCTAAGAACTTTATTCTCAGATACTTGTAATCTCCTTTCCTCCCTTAAAGTAAGTGTCCATGTTTCGCATCCACATAATACAACTAGGAGAATAACACTTTATGTATTTTAGTTTAACATTTTTTTAAGAAGTTGGGATGACAAGAGTCCCTGTAATGCATAATAGCATGCATTTCCAGAATTGAATCTATGTTTAATTTCTTTGTGCATCTAATTCCTATTTGTAATTATTGTTCTTAGGTATTTATATTCAGTCACTTCTTCAAAATTTTGCTCATTTGTCATTAACTGTCCATTTCCATTGTATAATGTATTTCTATATGTGAACATATGTTTAGTTGTTTTTATGTTTACTTCCAGTCCCAATTTCTTAGTATTATTCAATAGGGTGTGCGTGTTGGCCCTTAGTATCTCCTCACAATCACTTAATAATATTACATCATCAGCATAAACTAATAGCTTATTAATACCATTGAGTTGTTGGCCTTCTTTATTCTCGAAAAATTTTACGGCATGCTCATGCCATCCCTGTACAACCTCCAACTTCTCAGGGTCCATTGCTTCGTACAATGTGTCCCGGATAGGAAATTTTCCATTCAAATAGTTTGCATTTCTTTGGATTTAACTCAAGTCGAGCTTCCCATAATCTCTGAAATACTCTTCATATATTAGCTGGCTGTTCTTGGAAACCCCTTCGTATTACAATGATGTTGTCCAGATACATCAAGTAGGCCCCATATGTGGAACCTCTCGTGACTGCCTCCATGAGAGACTGGGGCATTACACAATACAAAGGGCATAACTGCCATAATCATTTTCTCTTTGTCTTCTGGATGAAGTTCCACCTGCCAGTAGCCCAACTTAAGTTGAAGGATGGAGAACCATTGCGATCCTGCTAAGGTGTCCAAAGTGTCGTCAATTCTTGGTAGAGAGAAATAGTCCTTTTTGGTGATATCATTCAGTCTTCTGTAGTTGACACAGAAGCGCATCTCTCCTTTCTTCTTCTTTACTAGCACCACAGGCGAAGACCAAGGGGTATCAGATTCCTCGATGATACAACGAGCCCTCATATCCATCAGTTGCTTGTTTATCTCAGCTTGCTTTGCAGGTGGGGCCCGTCGAGGTGGTTTTTGAACAGGTGTCTATGCGATGTAATCACTCTGCCATGGTCGTCTTCGGCATGGCTGAATACGCCCCGGAACTCGACCACGAGGTTACGACCCTCGTTCACTTGTACTACGTTGAGATTGCTGGCAGCTCTTTGTAGCAACTCTCGTAATGTGGATCTTATTTCTGGCTCACCTCGTTCGGTGTGTCGTCGCCCATAGACATTATGGTAGTAACAAGCTCACAGGTACCCAGGATCCTCCCACTAAGTTCTATCTGGACTTGGCTGGCCACGCTCAGGATTCTGACTAGTACAATTTCACGAGCTTGTATCAAAGTTCTGGCCACAAACAGTCCATCTTGGAGATTTCTTCCTACGTCCAGTAGCCATATCTCGTCGGGGCCGTCCTTCCTCTTGCGCCGTCATCAACATCTCACTTAGGATTAATCTACAGACGATTGGTCTCTGGCCCACGTTGTTGAGTAGCACTTTTATCACAGCCAAAACGGAGTACTTGTCATCTAATGTGCACTGTAGTGTCGTACATGCTTAGGTCGCCCAGGCCTATGAAGGAGTCCTCAGAGATGAACGTCCACAGTCGTAGCTTGCACTTTCCCATGGCCTACTCCGTGAGAACTCTTTCTCCGCAGAAATGATGTTCCCGATGCAGTGCGCAGCTCGAATTGCCGTAGCGGCGTCCTCTCAGGTAACCCTTCCGCTACTCTGGATCGCACGATGGTCAGCGTCGCTTCCGTATCGACGAACACTCGGCAGGGCCGTCCCTCGTCGTTCCAGTTGTTCAGTATGAAACGAGGAGAAGGTGGCGATGACGTCGGCGCCGGTGTCTCCCTCTGGGTTTTCATGTTGTCTTTCGGGCCTATGTTTGCAATCCAGCATCAAATGGTCATTTTCTGTGTAGTTTCAGCAGGCCGATCTTCCATGCCTGCGACGCTGTAATCATGGTGAGCGTCTCCTGCAGTCAGCTGTCGTATTCGGAATGGTACCGCCAGGTCAAATTCGCGTGTGATCTCCTTGGCGGCCTCCAGACGCAGTCCCACATTCAGGTATCCGTTGATGGCGCAATGTTCCGTCACCAGCAAATGTTGTTTAATCTCACGGTCCCTCAGATCTCATACGAAAAGCAGACGCCGCTTCCCCGTCGATAAATGTTGATGGGAGTCAGATGAAGGCCTTGTGCGCCAACTGTTCTATGGCCATGACGTATTCTTGGAGTGACTCCCCGACGCTCTGGCCGTAATAATTTTCCGGGGCTTCCATGATGTCCTCAGCCCAACCCTTCGTTGGAGTACTGCATAAAATCTCTGCAGCTGGCCTTTGCAATGAGGCATTAACTGCGCCTCTATTTTATCAGGCGATAGTGTCGAACTGACGCTTCAATATGCCCCACGGCGCAGACCCGTCGAAGCTAGGAGTTTTGATTCCATTTCGATTTTGGACGTCAGTAGTTTGTCGAACTCTAATTTAAGTTCAAGTTCTTCTCTAATATAGTGTAAATTGTACTCTTGTATTCTTAAAATCTTAGTTTTCAGTTCCCGTGTTAACTTAAAATCCTTTTTTGTCTTCTATTTTATTTTGTAATTCTTCATTCTATGTATTGATTTGTATTAATAACACTGGACAACAAATTTCAAACTATTTTTTTGCACTCGAATGGAAATGGGTGATTATACCGTATATATTCAACCTATGCTGAATTCAGGTCTGCAATCCAAATTTTTCTATTCCGTGCCATTTTCACAGGAAATGTGATAGAAAAATTTCATACAAATCCAAAAAGAAAATGACCGAACATATCTAATTTCAGTATTGTAGTAATTCCTTGTGTTATTTTTGTAAATGCAAGGATTATTAAGAAAGAATTGTATAGATTAAATAACTTTCGGGAAGACTTAGTCACAAATTTTCTGATGTATCACGCAAAAAAGTATACAAATATAGAAAAAAAAGTTTGATTTTACTCACATTCTAAAAAAAACTGGAACATTTTTGCTTGTGGACAACATCAGGAACATCTCTAATTAGCTGCCAACAATAGTTATCTAACATGCTGGGTGACCATTGCCCTCTGTATCTTCTTTCCATGACCGATATGTCTTGATGAAAACGTTCTGCGCGTTCATCGCTGACGGCCCCCAGGTTGGGAGGAAAGAAGTCCAGGTGGGAATGTAGGAAATGTATTTTCAATGACATATTACACCCCAAGTTTTTATGTCTTTAGCATGTTCTCAATAATTTCTTGGTAGTTTTCGGCCCTTACATTTCCCAGAAAATTAGCACACACTGTCTTGAATCCCACCCATGCTGCTTTCTCTTACTGTCCTCTAGCACGTCATCAAACTTCTTGTCTTGCATCACTTCACGAATTTGTGGGCCAATAAAAACACTTTCCTTCAATTTACCGTCACTAATTGTTGGATTTTTTTCTTTTAAATATAGATAACTTTTACCATTTTTGTTTCGAGCCTTAACAAAATGTTTCATTAAGCCTAGCTTAATGTGAAGGGGTGGCAGCAATATGTTTCCTTTCTTAACTAATGGTTGGTGTTTAATACTCATGTCCTCTGGTAGCAAAGCATCCCTTAGAAGCCACCTTACTTCATGATGTTTTTGTTTAGCTCGACTGCCCCACTCGCATGAAAAGCAACAAAACTTGGTGACACCACCCTGCATTCCACCCTATGATTTTAAGATCTCCACACATTTTCCATTCATATTTTGTGTAGTTAACAATTTTTAAAGCAAATTCATATTCCCGTACATTTCTTTCATATGAATTGTATGAACAATATGTATAGGCACAGAATGGCAAACATTACAATTATGTAACATTGCCTTTAAAATTAACTTGGAAGAATCTATGAAAAGATGTCATTCTTGTGGATTGCAAATTTTACCTCTAAATTGTTCCATTAGTCCATCAACATCATTACAATAGACAGGTTCATTCAAAGAGAGTTCACGTTTCCTGTAACTTATTTTGGCATTGGACTCAAACAAATACTAGTTCTGTAACAGAGAGCCTAATAGTTCCGACTGACTTTTGTTAAATTGAGATCGCTTAGAAGATAAAATATATTACTGCTTTTACACTCTGCTTCATCAATACAAGTGGGGAGGTTAAGAGACCGTAATAAAGTAAATTGTGTAAACATATAATCTGCTACACTATGCAATCGGCCATGCCACTTATATGGCTCATAAATTGAAACAGACCACCCAATAGGCTGGAATTGTTTCTTTCCCAGTAATAAAGAAATGTGTTGTCATATTCTCCTTCTTCATGAATAGATCATGTACTACAGCGCTACTTTGCGCTCGGTCGGCCTGCTAGCATAATCAGAAATCGGCGATTACTTCAAAACTGTAGGTGATAACGGAAAAGGGATATCTGTTTAGAAATCAGGGCAATAAATATACGCAATTTTTGTAAAATTTTGTGTAAATTTCAGTGTTTTCCAGTGTAATTAATGTTTCGTATCATTGTTTTGTTTTTAATCCGTTCAATTTCTTCTTTTGTGTCTACGTTTTGTTTTAGAATTTCTTTATTTTGTTTTAATAATTATCCAGTACTTCTTGGACTTGTTCCATTTTCGCATAAAATGTTTTTTTTTTTTTTTACTCTTACCCAGCTCTTACCGTTGTTAAGTTTCTCCTCTCCGTTTATAGATCGGGGGGGGCGAAGTAATCTCGGTAATTTTGTTACGTGATTCTGACTTTTGACATCAGATGACACGCGCTATCGGGGGGTCGTTCTCACATTGATTATTCACGTTAACTTTCCCAATACCTTTATTTGGTTCACACAAATTTTCAGTGATAATTCATTAACAAATTGCTGCAATAATTAATATTTTTTTACAATTTATTTGCCGCACAATTATTTCCAATCCTAATGCTTTCACTTGTCCAGTTTTTTTCGGTCACACTTTACTGTTTCACTGTCACTTCACAGCTAATTTATTTCCGATCCTGGCATTAATTTATATAAGCCGGGGAATTAAATGTCTCAGCATCCAGCTGAGATTCTTATAGTTTAGAAGTTTCGGGAGTTGGAGTCTCTGGAAAGGCGGGGTAGATGCATAGATAACCTACCGGAATGGAAATCTAGACGCATCGACCTGCGCGAATCTTTCGACTCGCTAGTCAACGACTCCCGAATCTATTTCAACCAATGCGAGACCACTACCATCACCGTCCCGACCCTGGCATCAGTTTATATCAGCCGGGGAATTAAATGTCTTAGCGTCCAGCTGAGATTCTTATAGTTTAGAAGTTTCGGGAGTCTCTGGAAAGGAGGAGTAGATGCATAGATAACCTACCGGAATGGAAATCTAGACGCATCGACCTGCGCGGATCTCGACTCGCTAGTCAACGACTCCCGAATCTATTTCAACCAATGAGAGACCACTACCATCACCGTCCCGACCCTGGCATCAGATTATATCAGCCGGGGAATTAAATGTCTTAGCGTCCAGCTGAGATTCTTATAGTTTAGAAGTTTCGGGAGTCGGAGTCTCTGGAAAGGAGGAGTAGATGCATAGATAACCTACCGGAATGGAAATCTAGACGCATCGACCTGCGCGGATCTCGACTCGCTAGTCAACGACTCCCGAATCTATTTCAACCAATGCGAGACCACTACCATCACCGTCCCGACCCTGGCATCAGTTTATATCAGCCGGGGAATTAAATGTCTTAGCGTCCAGCTGAGATTCTTATAGTTTAGAAGTTTCGGGAGTCGGAGTCTCTGGAAAGGAGGAGTAGATGCATAGATAACCTACCGGAATGGAAATCTAGACGCATCGACCTGCGCGGATCTTTCGACTCGCTAGTCAACGACTCGCGAATCTATTTATACCAATGCGAGACCACTACCATCACCGTCCCGACCCTGGCAACAGTTTATATAAGCCGGGGAATTAAATGTCTAAGCGTCCAGCTGAGATTCTTATAGTTTAGAAGTTTCGGGAGTCGGAGTCTCTGGAAAGGAAGGGTAGATGCTTAGATAACCTACCGGAATGGAAATCTCGACGTATCGACCTGCGCGGATCTTTCAACTCGCTAGTCAACGACTCGCGAATCTATTTCTACCAATGCAAGACCACTACCATCACCGTCCCGACCCTGACAACAGTTTATATAAGCCGGGGAATTAAATGTCTAAGCGTCCAGCTGAGATTCTTATAGTTTAGAAGTTTCGGGAGTCTCTGGAAAGGAGAGGTAGATGCATAGATAACCTACCGGAATGGAAATCTAGCACATCGACCTGCGCGGATCTCGACTCGCGAATCTATTTCTACCAATGCGAGACCACTACCATCACCGTCCCGACCCTGGCATCAGTTTATATAAGCCGGGGAATTAAATGTCTAAGCGTCCAGCTGAGATTCTTATAGTTTAGAAGTTTCGGGAGTCTCTGGAAAGGAGAGGTAGATGCATAGATAACCTACCGGAATGGAAATCTAGCACATCGACCTGCGCGGATCTCGACTCGCGAATCTATTTCTACCAATGCGAGACCACTACCATCACCGTCCCGACCCTGACAACAGTTTATATAAGCCGGGGAATTAAATGTCTAAGCGTCCAGCTGAGATTCTTATAGTTTAGAAGTTTCGGGAGTCTCTGGAAAGGAGAGGTAGATGCATAGATAACCTACCGGAATGGAAATCTAGCACATCGACCTGCGCGGATCTCGACTCGCGAATCTATTTCTACCAATGCGAGACCACTACCATCACCGTCCCGACCCTGGCATCAGTTTATATAAGCCGGGGAATTAAATGTCTCAGCGTCTAGCTGAGATTCTTATAGTTTAGAAGTTTCGGGAGTCGGAGTCTCTGGAAAGGAGGGGTAGATGCTTAGATAACCTACCGGAATGGAAATCTAGACGCATCGACCTGCGCGGATCTTTCAACTAGCTAGTCAACGACTCGCGAACCTATTTCTACCAATGCAAGACCACTACCATCACCGTCCCGACCCTGGCAACAGTTTATATAAGCCGGGGAAGAAAATTTCTCGGCGACCAGCCGAGATTTTGTAGTTTAGAAGTTTCGAGAGAGATTCATACATAACCTACCGGAATGTAAGTCTAGATGCATTGATCTGCGCAGGTCTTTCAACTTGCTAGTCAACAACCACGAATCTATTTCCACCAATGGGAGACCTCTGCCCTCGCCGTTACCCGCGAAATTCAAACGCTGACATAACAATGCGTCATAACATCGCAAAATCCTATCAAATGCGCATTCTAAGTCTTCATAGCAGCACAGTAGGTGATATGTTAAGAAACAAATATGACCAATCTTGGCAATGAATTTCAAACATTAAGAAATTGGAAGTACACAGCCTGCCCAATTTCATCTAACTAAATAAATTATGGGTAAACGCCTGGAAATGGACCTGCGCCACAGACTGTTTTCACCTTCTGCTCAAATTGTTACTAGTTGTGGGTCAGTTAAGCTATTGAGCATGTGTGTTGATCATGTCTATACCAGTATGTGATATACTGTGATGTATTAAATTTAATTAACTACCAATCACAGTTCGACTCAGAGTGTGACTAGTGTAACCCAGCCTATTGAACCACCTAACAACTGATTTTGTCCCCATCTAATACGATCCATGTACCTTCAAATTTCTAGAGATCATTTCCGACATTCATCGTGTAGATTTAACATACATATTATTCAGTAAACTATAAATTAGTCTGGTGCACATTAACTTGCTCCATTGTAACTTAACGAAATTAGTTACTGGTGGGAATTAGACTTATTCCAAGTTACTCGAATATTCTTAGTGGCACAAAGAGTAGGGTGCGTGTAGGCAAACTGTTTTCAGATACTTTTGAAATTCAAAACGGATTAAATCAAGGATATGCACTATCTCCTCTACTATTCAATTTTGTATTAGAACATGCAATCACATCTTTAGAGAATTAGGAAGGTTTACAACTCAATGGTATTAATAAGCTGTTAGTTTATGCTGATGATGTACTATTGGTCGATAGCGAGGAGATGCTAATGGGCAACACGCACACACTATTGAGTAACACTCAGAAATTAGGACTGGAAGTAAATATCAATAAAACTAAATATATGGTCACACGTAGGAATACATTATATAATGGAAATGGACAGCTAATGACAAATGGAAATTTTGAGGAAGTGGCTGAGTTAAAATATTTAGGAACAATAATTTACAAATAGGAATGTGATACACAAAGAAATTAAACATAGGCTTAATTCTGATAATATGTGCTATTCTGCATTACAGGGACTCTTTTCGTCCCAACTGAAAATATATGAAATTGTTATTCTCCCAGTTATATGGATGCGAAACATGGAGTCTTACCTTAAGGGAGGAAACAATATTATGAGTATTTGAGAATAAAGTCCTTAGGCATTTTTTCCGACTAATGAGAGGTGAACAGACAGACGATTGGAGAAGACTATACATAGCAGTGAGATCACGATCTTTGTGAGAAATCAGATGCAGGGCGTTCCAAAATGATGGACAGGGTTTCAGAGTTATTTAATTTCCCTTGTGTGATATATATATATATATAAGAACAAAAGTTACATGGGATTAAATAGAAACTCTTCGAGTTTTCATAACATACTTTATAAATGTTCGATGTGAGCACCTTTCGTCACAAGGTACACATCTAGCCGATAGTCGAATTCCTCCCAAACCATGGTCAGCATATTTGTAATGGATTCAACAGCAGCAACAATCCTTCTTCTCAAGTCTGGTAGGTCGACCGGAAGTAGTGGTACGTACACGTGGTCCTTCACATACCCCCACAGGAAGAAATCACAAGGTGTGAGATCGGGAGACCGTGGAGGGTATGGGAATGAATCATGTCATCCGGACCGACGCGTCATTTGGTGTTCGTGGACGTCCTGGACTTTTCCTTTTACAGATACATAGGCATATAGTTGTTTCTAATTGTTTATACCATCGACGGATAATTTAATCTGTCGGAGGATTGATTCCAAATTGCAGTGGGAAAGCTAACTGCACTGCAACAATGGCACTAGACCTCGCAAATTGCAACACACAGAATAACTTCTGTACAGGAATCGCCATTTTCACAAATTTAATGCCGACGACGTAATAATGACAAGAAACAAGTTATTACATACAAGATATGAAACTTTCACATTTTTTCTTTCATTGTAGCAAATAATCGAGCATCCAATTTCATTTGTAAAGCTATGCTAACTACTTAAAACCCATCATTTTGGAACACGGGGTATAATAAGAACAGTTAAGTCTCGAAGACTGCGATGAGCAAGGCATGTGGCATGAATGTGGAATTAAAGAGTGGCGTGGAAGTTTTTTGTAGAAAAACTAGAGGAAAACGCCTAGTCGGTAGACCAATAATGAGGTGGAGGAGTGACATTAATCATGATTTGAGGGAAGTATATTATACAGGGGATGATTGGAAAACGTTAGCTCAGGATAGGGACGTATGGAGAGCTTATATCTGCGCAGTCATGAACCTAAGGGTTCGAAGTACCAAATGAGTTCGTTAGTTAGTGGGAATGTTGCTCATTGCGGTTTTACAGATCCATCTGTAATTTCAAAAGCCTCACGTATGTACACTACTGTTTTGTAGAACGTAGAAATACTCTTCGGTTTCCTTACAAAAACTTTCTCCGTCATTTAAAAAGGATTTTATAATGCTTAAAACAGTAGGGTAGGTAATGTTAGAAAAATCGAAATCATAACTCAATAATTTGACAAAAGTTGTTTGAGGTATTTTAAAAATTCAGTGACGAAATGAAAATTTCTGCCCTCCTATGGGACCATGTGCATTTACGATGACTATTTAACTCATGCCCCCTAGAGCAATTATTTAAAGTTTGAATTGGTTCCGACCTTATGAAGGTCTTGACCCAGTATCTTTGTGTGCTTTTAATGAGGTGTTTGTAATTTTATATTGATAAACAAGGAGAGTGTTCCTCTCTCTGTTTTGAGGCTTAGGTGTCTTGTTTATGTAATTTATTTGCTGTGTGTGTGTATGAGAATTTATGCTTTATTATTATAGAACGTATGTGCAAGATTTTATTTTCAACGAAGAATTGACATGAGTAGAAAGCTTAAGTAACTCGGCCTTAAAATTCTTAAAGTATTTTCTGGTGTGTTAGGAATTAATGTGTAATGTGCATTGGTGTCCTGTATTGTAGTGTAGTGTGGATTTGTGTATTTCCTATCTCGTTAATTAGTCTGTTGTTATGTGTAAGAATTGTGTCTTTGTCTGCGTGCTAAGTGTTTTATGTGGTCTATTATGTATGAGATTTCTGTGACGTCGTGTAGTATGGAGATCTGAGTTTGACGGTCTGCACGTAGGATGATTCTAAGGGCTTTATTTTGGGCTATTTGTAAATTTTTAATGTACGAGGCTGCTACATGTCCCCAGGCTGGACTGGCATATGTCATGAGTGGTCTGATGAGAGCTTTATATAAGTTTATTTTGTGTTTTTGTGAAAGTGTGCTTGATGTAAGTATGGGAAAGATGTGTGAAGTTCTTGTTTGCGCTTTTATTTTCAGTTGTTTAATGTGATGTTTAAATGTTAGTTTTTTTGTCTAGTATTACTCCTAAATATTTAACTGAGTCTGTGTATTCAATGTTTGTGTTGTTTATTTGTAATGTAGGTGGGTTTGGTCTTCTTCTTGTGAATGTGATGGCTTGTGTTTTATCAGCATTTAGTCTGATTCTCCATTTGGAGAACCAGTTGCTGATCCTGTTGATGTGTAGTTGTATTTTTCTAGTGGAGTGGTGTATGTCATGATGTGTACAGTATATCGCTGTGTCGTCTGCATATTGTGCTATTTTTAGTGTGTAATGAAGTTGGGAGGTCTGAAGTGTATATGTTGTATAATGTTGGTGCCAGTAACAGATCCTTGGGGAAACGCCTGCTTTTATTGGATGCCAGTCTGATGTTTGATTATTAAAGATGACTCTGAAGATACGCTTGTTTAAGAAAGAGTGGATTAATTTTGATGTAGCTGTCAAGGAATTTTGTATTGGATTAGTTTGTATATTAGGCCTGTATGCCATACGGAGTCAAAAGCTTTCTCTATATCGAAAAAGACTGCAGTTGTGTATTGTCTTAGTAGGAATCCTGTTGTTATATCGTCCATAAGTCTAGTTAGCTGTAGTGTAGTTGAGTGTTCGGGTCTGAAGGCAAATTGTGTCAGAGGTAGTATCTGAGTTATGTAAGGAAGTAGTCTCTTGAGTATAAGTCTTTCTAGTATTTTGCCTATGTGGTCAAGTAAGCTAATTGGTCTGTAGTTTTGAGGAAATAACGGATTTTTGCCGGATTTGAGAATGGAAGTGATGTTTGCTTGTTTGAAAGGAGTTGGGAAATATTGTAATTTTAGTGCGGAATTTAGGATTTTAGTCATGTGGGCTAGTCCTTTTCTAGGAAGTTGTTTTAGAGCAGTAGTTGTTATTCTGTCTTGTCCTGAGGCTTTATTGTTGTCTAGAGAGTTGACGATTTTCTTTATTTCGTTAGTGGTAGCTATTGGAATTTGAAATGTCGGTGGTACGTTTAAGTAGGTCTTTGTTTGCCTTCTGATTTTTGCTTGAAAGTGTTCGTGGTGATTATTGTTTGTCCTTGATCTAAATTGATTTTCTAGTGTCTCTGCAAATGCATTAGCTTTGTCTAGGTCATCGTAGAGTAGTCCGTTTCTTCCATGTAGAGGTCTGTTTCTGGTCGTTTGCCTATGTGTGAATTTTTTGATTATTTTCCAAGTGTTGTCATTTTCAACTGCAGTCTTTAGTTGTTCGTCAAGTTGTTTGAATGTATGGTTTTGAATATGTCGATTTATTCTTTTAGTAATTAAGTTGAGTTGTCGTTTGTCTTCTCGTAGTCTTAGACGTTGCCATTTTCTTCTTAATTGTCTTTTCTGTTGAAGTAATTCCGTTAGTCCTGGGATGTGGTGAGTATTTTGTTTCCTATTTGGACTGATGGTAGTAGTATTGTTGTATGTTTGCAGTAGTGTGTCTTGAAAAGTTTTGGTAGCTAGGTCTAGTTCTTCTGTGGTGTTTATTGTAATATTTGGGGTTATGCTGTCATTTAATTTCTGTCGGAAAGATGCCCAGTTTGTAGTTTTAGTATTAAAGTTTCTAGTCTGTGATCTGATGGGGTGAAGGTCTATTTCCATTATTACTGGGCTGTGGTCTGAGTTTAATTCATCGAGAACGTCTATGTAATTTATGGTAGGTCTTGGTCTCATGATGAAAATATCCAGTACATCAGGTCTGTGTCCTAGGTAGCTGTAGTGAGTCGGTTGTAATGGTCCTGTTACTTGATATCGGTTGTCTAGTGAGTGTTTGTAGTAAAGTCTTGCCTTTTGCGTTTGTAAGTCTTGAGTTCCAAATTGGGCTTTTTGCGTTAAAGTCTCCTCCAAATATGAATTTATTATTGTGCTTCGTTAGTGTGTCTAGTTCTGCGACTGTTAGTACGTTTCTAGGTGGTATGTATATTGCTCCAATAGTAGTTGTTACATTATAAGAGTATATGTCTATTGCAGTTAGTTGAATGTTAGTAAGTCCTTGGATAGTGGTATGTGAGTGTTGTATTGTGGATTTAACTATTACAGCTGTGCCGCCATGTCCGTTTTCGTTGTCAGTTCTGTAAATGTCGTAATTTGGTATCCTCCAGGTAATATGTTTCTTTAGTTTAGTCTCGGCTATTAAGGCAACGTCTATGTTCAGTCTGGTTAGTAGGTTGGTGAGTTCTAAAATTTCGCTTTCTGACTCCGTTTGCATTCCATTCCAATATGAGCAAAGGTTTTATTATTGTTTCGGGTTTAAGGGCCATTTTGGGTTAAAGCAGTGAGTAGTGAAATTATAGTATTTAGTAATTGGGGATTTTCTAGGACTTTTTTAATTAGAGTGATTAGGGCTTCTATTGAATTTGTGTTATTATTATTATTAGTGTTGTTTCTCACTGCGTCGGCAATAGTGTGGTTTCTATTTAGTGGGGGGAAGTTTAAACTGTCGGTCATAGGGCTTTCAATTTCAGCATTTTGCGTAGCTCTGCTTATGGCAGTTGGTCTTAGGTTATCTGATGTAGATCTTTGTGTTCTATTAGTGCCATTTTCAGGTGTTGATTTTACTGCTGGTTGTTGAGGTTTGGCTGTTGACGTTTGTTGAGGCCTTGCTAGATGTTTTTTGTAGATTGGGCAGTCCCTGTAACTTGCGGTGTGTTCGCCCTTGCAATTGGAACATTTAACAGTGTTGCTAGAACATGCTGAAAGCCTGTGCGTTCCAGAGCATCGGACACATCTCTCAGTCCTATTACAGTACTGAGCTATGTGTCCAAAGCCCTGGCATCTATAGCACTGGGTGATTCCTGACAAGCCAATGTATTTTTCTAGTTTTACTTTTATGTAGCATATGTGACTGAGTTCATTTAGCATTTCCTCTAAGTGTTCATTTCTTTTGAATGTGAGTATCCAGACTGGCAGAGGTGTTTTAATTCTATTTCCACTCTGGAACGTTTGTTTAGTTAACTGTCTGATTGCAATAATTGGGTAATTGTGATTCTGTAAGTAAGAAAGTATGTCGGCAGTGGGAAATTCAGATGGCAGACCTTTTAGTGTGACTTTTAGCGCTGTGTTTGTGCCCCAAATGGGAGCCAATGACCAATTATGTTACAATGATTTTTTATTTACAACCAATCACAGTCGCCTTTCACCTAGAATTTACCAACTAAAGTTTATCATAAGTAATGCCACGAGTGATTTCCAAATTATCGATAAATTCACGACTCACGAAGTGAGGAGTGAATTTATCTAGAGAATTTGTAAATCAAGAGTGGCATTTGTTAGGACTATTTAACGAATAAAATTAAGCTGTTTACTCACAAATCATTGTTTAACTATAGTTATTTTAAAATTAAACGGCGATGTTTGAAAACAAATCAGAAATGTGAGGTTATATTCATTCACTGCACCTTGATCATATTATTTATTGCCAAATAAGATCGCAATATTGTAAGAGTGCCCGTGGGGGTCCGTCGGGCCCCAGCTGTGCTCACAACAGCAACAGGGCGCGTCCCCGGGTGGCGGATAGGGGAACGGTCGGTGGTTTGCTTGCATTCCTCCCGGCTAGGTCCAGACCGGACCCGCGGGCCATTTGTGGGGTCGTCAGGACTCGAGCGACCTGACGTACTATATAACTCGTGCTGCGCCCACTCCAGCAGCAAAACGCGTCCCCTCGGTGGCGTAGTGGGGAAAAGGTCGGTGGATCTGCTAGTCAGTCCTCCCTTCCAAGTCCGATGGACTCGCGGACCATGAGTGGGGTCAGCAGGAAAATTTATGCGAAAGGGGCCTGCTGTCAAGCCTAGAACTATCCCGGCCCACAGCGGGGGCATGTGCCGCTGTTGGCGTGGTGGTGGGAGAGTGGGGGATCTGTCGCTCCTTCTCTCTTGGTTCATTGAACCTAAGACCATCTGTGGGGGCACCATGGGAGATGAGCACCCTGGATGCCTACATTGCTCAGTGGGCTGCCTCACAGCAGCTACACAACTAGGCTTAGTCTTGCGAACGGGCTGGATGGGACAATACCGGGCGTAATGCTGGGAATTACCACCAGGTCGACAAGCTCGAGAAAGGAGGAAGCGCGGTCTTTTGGCTTTTGGGACTTAGCGCCGACTCTGGAACCGAGTGACCCAAGGACAATCTGTGAGGTCGTCAGGAGTTGAGCGACCTGACGTACTAATGCTCAGGCTGGACCCACTTCAGCAACCAAACACGTCCCCAGCTGGTGCACTGGGGGAAAGATCGGTGGATCTGCTAGACAGTCCTCCCGGTTAAGTCCAAGGGACTCGTGAACCATTAGTGGGGTAGGCAAGAGCAAGAGTTGAGCGCCTTGTCGTACTAGTTGCTCATCTGTTGGAGCTTGCGAGCTCCGTGCTGGCCCACAACAGCTGCAGAAGGCGTCCCTGGGGGCACACCAGGGCTCGGCTCGGACCAGTCCAGAGGGGAGCTACTGTACTGGTTCCTGGCTCGGCCTACGGGCCCGTCGACAAACTGTGGGGTCGCCAGGAGATGAGCACCTGGGTGTACTAAAAGTCTCACACTGTTGGGCTTGTAGCCCTAGCCGGTCTCACAACGGCTGCAGGACACGTCCCTGGAGGCAGAACAGGGGAATGGTCGGTGGATCTGCGACAGCAGTCCTGCCGGCTAGGCTCATGGAGCCCGTGGACCAACTGTGGGGTCGTCAGGATTGAGCGACCTGATGTACTATGTAGCTCAGCAATTCCCAGAACTGCAAACTCCAACACCCTCTCCCTAGGGTGTTGGTTTAAGGACCGTGAACTTGAACGTGGACGTGAACATAGGATAGGGAGGACTAGAACTAGGACTTGGGAGTATGGTCAGGACGACCGAGGTATCCCAAGGGGTGGACGGATGGGTCTATTGTAAGAGTGCACCCAAGTGGAGAAATAATGAAACACATCAAACTATATATCATAATCAACATTACGGGTTATTCATTTATTTTTTTAGTAAACAACTCAGTAAAATCAAGGAATATTTTCATTATTTGCTATATACAATGTATTTGTTGGAGAAAAATAATGCTTTGACCTGTTCAGAACATTAAAAAGGAGCTTTCTTTATCACAAAAGCAGGAGCTGACAAAGAGAAATCGATAAAGAGCGAGGTGAAACACGACTGTGATTAGTTGTAAATAAAAAATCATAACGTGATTGGTCATTGACTCCAATTTGGGGCATGAGTTAAATAGTCATAATAAATAAAGCACCTCCTTTTTAACATTCTGAATAGGTCATAGCATTATTTTGCAGTGACTGACTCGCTAAGAAATACGGCTACCAGATTGTATATATATAGTGCATGAATGTCAACACATACCGCATGCGGGATTTAATATAAAAACATGTAGCAATTGATTATACCATCAAAAAAAAGAAACCACTGTTTGCATTTTCTTAAATGTATTTTTTCCCAGAAAAATATAGGCCCTAATTGTCATATTTACATCATAGGACATCAGAAATGAATTAATATCCAGTTTGATGTGTTTCATTTTTTCTCCGCTAGAGTGCATTCTTACAATATTGCGTTCCTTTGGCAATAAATAATATGATCTGGTTGCAGTGACGAACAAAAGAAGCAAATGAAGCGTATACCAATCGTTTCTCATTTGTTTTCAAACATCGCCGTTAACGTTAAATATATAAATATTTTAAAATGACTATATTTAAATAATGATTTGTGAGTAAACAGCTTAATTTTATTCGTTAAATAGTCCTAACAAATGCCACTCTTGATTCCAAATTCTCTAAATAAATTCACGACTCACTTCGTGAGTCGTGAATTTATCGATAATTTGGAAATCGCTCGTGGAATTACTTACGATAAATGGTTTGGTTTATATAAATCGAATTATGTAGAATATCCTATCGCTAACAAACATAATATCGTATACCAAAGAGAATCCTGACTTAAAAAAAAAAAAGAAGTCGATTCCGATTTTCTTACACCCCCCGAACTCATAGTTTAATGTAATGCTTCCCTTCTGGTCATTATGATCTATACGGTAGTATGGGTCACATCGACAGAGGTTATTATTTATTATTATTATTATTATTATTATTTATTATTATTATTATTATTATCAGAAATTAGAAAATTGATGAATGCATAAAGAAATATCATGGATGAGATTGAACACAGAAGGCTAAAATGGTATGGACATGTAAGAAGAATGCAGGGTGGAAGACTACCAAAGGCCGACCATGCGTGGAAAATTGAAAGAAGTAGCAGAAAAGGATGGCCAAGAACAATATTCAAATTTCAATAAGGAAATTTGGTGTAACAGAAGACACTGAGGACATAAAACGACGGAGAACTTTAATTAAGGGAAATCTGTGAATGTTTGTTGCAAACTGAGAGTCTATAAGCCTGCAGTCATTTATATATATATTTTCAAAAATTCATGTTAATTACTAAGATTGGTTGGAGACACCCTCAATGATGAGGAAAACTCTCAAAATGGATTATTATTATTATTGTTATGGGCCATCTTGACTTTTTTTTTTTTTTTTGCGACAGGTTGTTGAATAAAATTGGAATTATAGTTCGGTTATCACATAGCAGCCGGCTGGTAGGCTAATGCTACAGTTTATTATATAGCGTGTTGCGCCCGACGTGACGCATTCTCGCGTTACGCTCGGCGTGATACTGGTTTCGCATGGAGCGCAACCGTACAGCGCTTATGTTCATGGAATTGTCGCCAGATGGCACCACATATATGGGAAATCGAAATGACTAACGTTCATAATAAATTCCCAAATGTGTTTACAACAATTAATGTATACAAACCTGTCCCTGCATAACCTAATGAAATAAATCACATACATACTATTTAGTAAACTATAAACTAATCTGATGTACACTAAACTGACCCATCGGAACCTAACAAAATGAAGTGATTGAACATTCATTTCTTAAAATATGTTTTGGAATTAAGTGTAAATGTTGGTCATTCACACATATGTCCTGCCTTCTGGTGGATTTAATTTTATAAGCGTTCACGTATGCCAACTTCAATTCTAAAGAACTTTGAAAAATAATTGAGAGGAAAAGTCATAATTTGTGTACATAGATAAACATATTAAAATTCTTTATAAAAAAAATTGTAAGTATCGCTGCAAAACGTTTAAAACAGTACGAATAATAGTAAAGACAGAAAAAGTACCTAGAGCAACAGCATCATATGAATGTTGTATGGAAAATTATAGAATAAATTATTCTTTAGTTCTTAAATAAACATATGGTTGATGAAAATACCAAATTTTAGAATACTTCAGATTTTCGCCAGACCAGTTTTATCAGGTTTTGAATTTTATACAATACTAAATTTATGTACATCCATAATATCCCTAAGATACAATACAATATTTACAGCTTTTATTTATTTCTTGATTAAGTTCAAGCCACAATAACTCATTTTTCTGTACATCTCTGTACTCCTTCATACTCATGTCGTATAAAACACGATGGTTTGAAACGAAACTAATTAAAATTTCACCATTGATTTTGCTAAAATTGCAAACCAAGCGCTCTTTTACCGACATTTTGCATGAAATCTTCGTTTGTTTTTAGCCTTTTTAGCAATGAGTAAGGATGATACCTTCTGTAGGCTATTCCAACAACCCAATTGATACACAAGAATGGCGAAGAAAGGCAGCAAGGTTTAAAAAAGAAATCTATGTAGCAAAGAAAAATGTATTCAGTGACTTTATTGAAAAAGCTGATTACAGAAAAGACTCAAAAAAAGTATATAGATATATAAGTAAAATCACAAGTCAGAGAGATTCAAAGAAAGAACCACTCAAATTTAATGGGAAAACACTTACTTCCAACAACTCTATCGCTTAAGCTTTTAATAAACACTACAGCTCTCAACACAAACTCCCTCCTAAAGCTAAAAAGAAACAAAGGCAAATTAAAAAAGATCTCAAGACTTTTAAGAAGCATCAAGAACAAACAAATGATATATTCAACAAAGAATTCACCATATGGGAACTAAATTCTGCAATACACGAGTTACAAGACAACAAATCTCCTGGTCGATAAAATACATGTTGAATTTTTTAAACATCTTGGCCAAAAGGGAAGGAATACACTACTGAAATTATTTAACCTATCATGGACCTCTACTGTACCCACAGAGTGGAAAAAAGCAGTAATTATCCCTGTTATAAAAAAAGGACAAGACAGGTGATAATATAAATAATTACAGACCGATCTCTTTAACAAGTGTCATTGCAAAAACAGCAGAACGTATGATTTCAGCAAGACTAAATTGGTTCTTAGAAAGTAAAAACATACTAACAGCAGCACAAACAGGATTCAGACAACATCTGTCTACAAAAGAAAATACAATTCAACTTTCTCAAGATGTTAAAGAATCTTTCAACAAAAATCAAGATACGCTAACAGTTTTCATTGATTTTCAAAAAAGCATATGACTCAGTATGGAGATATAAATTACTTGAAAAACTCACAAAACTAGGCATTCAAAACAATATGTTAAACTGGATCACCCAGTTCCTTTCACAACGTTTCTGTGCTGCAAAATACAATGACAGTACTTCCAAATTCCGACAAATAAAAATGGGCCTCCCTCAAGGTGCATACTAAGTACAACCCTGTTCAACATCTACATCAACGATCTCCCACCAGCTATATTAAACACATAAATAAAGACAGCTCTTTTTGCAGATGACATGATTATGTGGACATCTTCCTCACAATTAGAAAAATCTAAATTTTCTATGGAAAAGGCTCTTAACCTATTAGAAAAGTGGACCCACAACAATTTAATGGCCATTAATACAGACAAAACAACGTTTCAAATATTTAGGTTGAAGAAAAAAGTCCCAAAACTATATCTACAGTTCAAGAAAACAAACCTGAGACAAACAAATGAAACAAAATATCTAGGGACAATTTTTGATTCAAAATTATCTTGGAAAAAACACATTGAAGCAGTAGTAAACAAAGCAACGAAAAGATTTTCAATCTTAAAAAGATTAGCTGGAGCAAAGTGGGGTAGTAATCGCCAGACTCTGAACACCACGTATAAAACATTCATCAAGCCAATACAACGGGAGGTAATAATCACAGCAAATAACTCGAACCTAAATCGCCTAGAAGTATGCCAAAATCAGGCTTTATAACCATAGCATGGGATCCTGACTAATGGAATTTGTAACGGGAGCATAGATGCGAGTCTTGCACTCACCAGATAACCTACCGGCAAGTAGAAATAAGACCACATGTCGTTGCTAACACGCCCCTAGTGAAAATACAGTCACTGGTAAACATTTTTAAAATCACAGATTAATTATTAAATAATATACGCTCTTGTTTATCCGCGGACAAAGTACATTCACTATTATATGTACACGGTATCTTTTATAAACGATGACCCTCTGTTAAAGTTTTAAATAAGCACTAAATTTCACATTTAATATAAATTTTTAACAGTCTTCGAATTCTACATCTGACCTGTCATCTCCATATTCCATTTGGTAAATTTCATGACCACTCTCTTCATCATTACTTTTATTCTTCTCAATTATTTTCCCCATGATTCCATCTGTTTCCCGGTACTCGCGTTCGCTGTCTTTATTGAATATGTTTTCCCATTCATTTTACTAATATGTTCAAAGTTTACCGACACAGCTTTTCAATATATATACCAATGCCACCAGGTTGTCTTTATGACATTTCTGACATGGCGGAATTGTAATGCACTTCTTAATTTGGGGCGCCTGGAAGGCGGAGTTACGTTAGCCTGAAGATATGATAGGTGACGAATGATAATGAAGCACCAGGAGAGTCCTTAAATCTAAACTTAACCTAAATCCAGACCATATGCGACCATATGAATAATTTCCTTTAAGAAAAAAATCCTGTGGTCTGACTGGGAATCAAACCCGGGACCCCATGAACCGTAGTCAGAAGCTCTGACCACTAGCCAATAAGGCTGGTCAAATATTTAAATTTAAAAATGGCATTTTTACTAACAACTCACTATGTTATATCTTCCCAAAATAATTAAATGGGATTTCAATTGGGATGGTAAGGTTGAAGTATCAAACTGCGTGATTATTTTCGGCTAATATTGTGTCAATTATGTATGTTTTGTGTGTTGGTTTATTAATGAAACATATAAACGTGTTTTAGAGATTTTTCTCGGTGAGTATATTCTTTTGTATTAACCCGGCTTGCATTTATTTTTCAAGGAATTTGATGTTGGAGTTTTATTTATTTGTATGAAACATTGTTAACAACTAAGACAAAGTTTTATTTTTCTTCCTCTTTCACGTAATCCTAAAAAAATATAATATAATAATTGGAAATTATATAAAGATAAATGTTCTTCCTTTATTAATGTTCTTATATCCAATTAGTGACGTGAACATTAAAAATTATCTCCCAAATTTAACTGTGAACAGTTTCTCCTTTTAACTTCGAAACTGTGAGAGGCATTGAGTTATATAAAACAATATACTTCAAAATTATTAAATTATTTACATCCACGTCACTTTACAATTTTAAAACTACAGGATGCAAAGGTACAAGATATTAAAATTAAGAACTATTGTTAATAATGTCATAGCAACACGTTCCTTCTCACTAAAATTTACAACTGACTGTACTCAGACGTAGTACTGCAAGTTAGATTGTTTTGTTAGCACGTGTCTGGCAGGGAATTTACAGTACTCAGCCATATTCTTAGGCTCGTCCACTCGATTGACAGTCAAGGACACTGTTCTAAATCCCTTGCGTGGCCTATACGTCTTATAACTGGCGCAGCTAAATCAACCCCGATCACAGCAATGCAAGCACTAACTCAGAACCCTCCAATATGTCTAACTTTAGAGGAACAGGCAATAACACAACATGAAAAAATGTTACGGTTAACAACATCAAAATGGGAAAAAAGACACAACCAATAAAGTTCAAAACACAAACAAGTTTCTTGTCCAAAGTAACGGAAATAAAAACAGATTTGAATCTTCCTAAATCTAAAGAAAATATTTTGATCAGAGAAAACCCTCTTGCTTTTGAACCAATTAACAATCTAGAAGAACCAGTTACAAAATCTAAAACTCCCACACCTGTACTAAAAGCTCTAGCGTTAGAAGCTGTGAATAAGAGATATCCACCAGAAGAATTGTTACATGTCTACACAGATGGATCTACTATTGATAACAACTCAGGATCAGGAATTACATGTGCATTATTTTCATTTTATCAACCAGCAGGATACCACACAACAAATTTTGATGCGGAAGTAACGGCTATTCATATTTCACTCCAACAATTACTATACAGAATAAATAAATTTCAAAATGCTGTCATACTCTCTGATTCTAAGATAGCAATATATGCAATAAATTCACACAAAATGAAGTCAATACAAATTAAAGAGTGCTACAAAATGATTCAACAACTTCAAAAACTCAGAAAAGAATTCAATTGCAATGGATACCTGCACATTGTGGAATTGCTGGAAATGACATTGCTGATTTTCTTGCCAGAAAAGGCTCCAATCTAATTCAGAATACTACTAAAAGCTTACCTTTCACATCCATAAAAAGAATAATTAAAAACAAATATAAAATCAAACAAAACCAAGGCCTATGTAATAAAGCCAAAGACAAAAAATGGAATATTTTAGTAAAGAAGCCAGATATTATTCCAGAAATTCCACGTAAAACTACGGTAGCAAAATTTAGACTGCTTACAGAACATGACTATTTGGCAAACATTTATATAAAATAGGAATCTACACGAATCCAAATTGTCCTCTATGCAACAAAGACGAATAAATGAACGAAGAACATCTACAAACCTGTGAAGTATTACCTGTTGGATCCACCATAGAGAAATATTGGAGAGCAAGAACGCTAATGGCTTCATTGCCAAGGCTCAGCATTTGAAAACAACAACAACATATTCTTTGTTTGCGCTGGCAAATTGCGTCCCGTAATTCAAGTGATTCAAATACACGACGCGACATGTCAGCGCAAAATTTTTCGCGCCAGCGCTTTGCATTGTAGATAAACCACATCCATTTAAATACACGGGCAGCAATTTTTGGGCTAGCGCTTTAATGTTATGCTACGGTATATTATACAGCGTGTCGCGCCCGACGTGACGCGAATTCGCGTTTCGCTCGGCGTGAGGCTGGTTTCGCATGGAGCGCATACGCTACAGCGCATATGTTTATGGAATTGTCGCCAGATGGCACCACATATATGGAAAATCAAAATGACCAACGTTAATAATAAATTTCCAAATGTGTTTACAAAAACTAATGTATACAAACCTGTCCCTGCATAACCTAATAAAATCAATTACATACATACTATTTAGTAAACTATAAACTAATCTGATGTACACTAAACTGACCCATCGGAATCTAACAAAATGAAGTGATTGAACATTTATTTCTTAAAATATGGTTTGGAATTAAATGCAAATGTTGGTCATTCACACATATGTCCTGCCATCTGGTGGATTTAATTTTATGAGCGTTCACGTATGCCAACTTCAATTCTAATAAGGAACTTTGAAAATAAATTGAGAGGAAAAGTCATAATTTGTCTACATAGATAAACATATTAAAATTCTTCATAAAAAAAAAAGTTTCACGTGTCGTTGCAAAACGATTAAAATAGTTCGAAATATTAGTAAAGACAGAAAAGATACCTAGAGCAACAGCATCATATGAATGTTGTATGGAAAATTATAGAATAAATGATTCTTTAGTTCTTAAATAAACATATGGTTGATGAATATACCAAATTTTAGAATACTTCAGATTTTCGCCTGAGCAGTTTTATCGGGGTTTGAATTTAATAGAATACGAAATTTATGCACATCCATAATATCCCCGAGATACAATATTTACAGCTTTTATTTATCTTTTGACTAAGTTCAAGCCACAATGACTTTTTTCTGTACATCTCTGTACTCCTTCATGCTCATATTGTATAAAACGGTTCTCTATGGTATAAAACAGGTATAGAACTCGATGATTTGCAACAAAACTATCTAACTTTCGTCGTTAAAATTGAAAAGTTATAAAACAAGTCTGTATTTCCGACATTTTGTTATAAAATCTTAGTTTGTTTTTAGCAATTACACCAATGAGTACGGGTAATATCTTCTATATTCTTTGTTTGCGCTGGCAAATTGCGTCCTGGATTCAAGAGATTCCAAAACACGACGCGACATGTCAGCGCAAATTTTTTTTGCGCCAGCAATTTGCGTTGTAGATAAACCACTTCCATTTAAATACATGGGGAGCAATTTTTGCGCTGGTGCGTTGCGTCGTAGATAAACCACAGCATTACGGTATACAGCGTGTCGCGCCCGACGTGACGCAATCTTTCGTTACGCTCGGCGTGATACTGGTTTCGCATGGAACGCATACGGTAGAGCGCTTATGTTTATGGAATTGTCGCCAGATGGCACGACATTTTTGGGAAATCAAAATGACCAACGTCCATAATAAATTTCCAAATGTGTTTACAAAAATTAATGTATACAAACCTGTCCCTGCATAACCTAATGAAATAAATTACATACATACTATTTAGTAAACTATAAACTAATTTGATGTACACTAAACTGACCCATCGGAACCTAACAAAATAAAGTGATTGAAAATTTATTTCTTAAAATATGGTTTGGAATTAAATGCAAATCTTGGTCATTCTCACATATGTCCTATATGCAAATGTTGGTCATTCACACATATGCCCTGCCTTCTGGTGGATTTAATTTTATAAGCGTTCACGTATGCCAACTTCAATTCTAATAAAGAACTTTGAAAATAAATTGAGAGGAAAAGTCATAATTTATTTACATAGATAAACATATTAAAATTCTTTATAAAAAAATTAAGTATCGTTGCAAAACGTTTAAAATAGTACGAATAATAGTAAAAACGGTATGGAAAATTATAGAATAAATGATTCTTTTGTTCTTAAACAAACATATGGTTGATGAAAATACCAAATTTTACAATACTTCAGATTTTCGCCTGAGCAGTTTTATCAGGTTTTGAAATTAATAGAAGACAAAATTTATTAATATCCCCAAGATACAATATTTACAGTTTTTATTTATCTTTTGGCTAATGCTACGGTTTATAATACAGCGTGTCGCGCCCGGCGTGACGCATTCTCGCGTTACACTCGGCTTGATGCTGGTTTCGCATGGAGCGCAACCGTATGGCGCTTATATTTATGAAATTGTTGCCAGTTGGCACCACATATATGGGGAATCAAAACGACCAACGTTCATAATAAATTCCCAAATGTGTTTACAAAAATTAATGTATACAAACCTGTCCCTTCATAATCTAATGAAATAAATTACATACATACTATTTAGTAAACTATAAACAAATCTGATGCACACAAAACTCATCCATCGGAACCTAACAAAATGAAGTGATTGAACATTTATTTCTTAAAATATGGTTTGGAATTAAATGAAAATGTTGGTCATTCACACATAGCCTATGTCCTGCCATCTGGTGGATTTAATTTTATGAGTGTTCACGTATGCCAACTTCAATTCTAATAAAGAAATTTGAAAATAAATTGAGATGAGATGTCATAATTTGTGTATATAGATAAACATATTAAAATTCTTTATAAAAAAAATAAATATCATTGCAAAACGTTTAAAATAGTACGAAAAATTAGTAAAGACAAAAAAAGTACCTAGAGCAACAGCATCATATGAATGTTGTATGGAAAATTATAGGATAAATTATTCTTTATTTCTTAAACAAACATATGGTTGATGAAACAAAATTTTAGAATACTTCAGGAATTTAATAGAAGACTAAGTGTATGTACATCCATAATATCCCCAAGATACAATACAATATTTACAGCTTTTTATTTATCTCTTGACTAAGTTCAAACCACAATAACTCTTTTTTTCTGTACATCTCTGTACTCTTTCATGCTCGTATTGTATAGAACATGTATAGCACTCGATGATTTGCAACAAAACTATCTAACTTTCGTCGTTAAAATTGGAAAGTTATAAAACAAGTACTGTATTTCCGACATTTTGTCATAAAATCTTACTTTGTTTTTAGCAATTACACAAATGAGTACGGGTAATATCTTCTATATTCTTTGTTTGCGCCGGATTCAAGTGATTCAAATACACGACGCGACATGTCAGCGCAAACTTTTTCGCGCCAGCAATTTGCGTTGTAGATAAACCACATCCATTTAAATACATGGGAAAAATTTTTGCGCTGGCGCTTTGCGTAGTAGATAAACCATAGCATATGTTCAAGCCACAATAACTCTTCTTTTTTTTTTTTACATCTCTGTACTCCTTGATGATCATATTTTATAGAACTCGATGATTTGCAACAAAACTATCTAATGCTATGGTTAATCTACGACGCAAAGTGCCAGAGCAAAAATTGCTCCCATGTATTTAAATGGATGTGGTTTATCTACAACGCAAATTGCTGGCGCGAAAAATTTTGCGCTGACATGTCACGTTGTGTATTTGAATTTCTTGATTCCGGGACGCAATTTGCCAGCGCAAACAAAGAATGTAGAAGATATTACCCGTACTCATTGGTGTAATTGCTAAAAACAAACTAAGATTTTATGACAAAATGTCGGAAATACGGTACTTGTTTTATAACTTTCCAATTTTAACGATGAAAGTTAGATAGTTTTGTTGCAAATCATCGAGTTCTATACATGTTCTTATACAATATGAGCATGAAGGAGTACAGACATGTACAGAAAAAATAGTTAATCTGGCATGAACTTAGTCAAGAGATAAATAAAAGCTGTAAATATTGTAACTTGGGGATATTATGGATATACATAAATTTCGTCTTGTATTAAATTCAAAACCTGATAAAGCTGCTCAGGCGAAAATCTGAAGTATTCTAAAATTTGGTACTTTCATAAACCATATGTTTATTTAAGAACTAAAGAATGATTTATTCTATAATTTTCCATACAACTTTCATATGATGCTGTTGCTCTAGGTACTTTTTCTGTCTTTACTAATATTTCGTACTATTTTAAACGTTTTGCAACGATACTTAAAACTTTGTTTATAAAGAATTTTAATATGTTTATCTATGTACACAAATTATGACTTTTCCTGTCAATTTATTTTCAAATTTCTTTATTAGAATTGAAGTTGGCATACGCGAACGCTTATAAAATTAAATCCACCAGATGGCAGGACATATGTGTGAATGACCAACATTTGCATTTATTTCCAAACCATATTTTAAGAAATAAATGTCCAATCACTTCATGTAGTTGTGTTCCGGTGGGTCAGTTTAGTGTACATCAGATTAGTTTATAGTATGTCTGAAATTTATTTCATTAGGTTATGCAGGGACAGGTTTGTATACATTAATTTTTGTAAACACATTTGGAAATGTATTATGAACCTTGGTCATGTTGATTTCCCAAAAATGTCGTGCCGTCAGGAGACAATTCCATAAACATAAGCGCTGTACCGTTTGCGATCCATGCGAAACCATTATTACGCCGAGCGTAACGCGAGATTGCGTCACGTCGGGCGCGACACGCTGTATAATAAACCGTAGCATAACTTTCGTCGTTAAAATTGGAAAGTTATAAAACATGTTCTGTAGTTCCGACATTTTGTAATGAAATCTTAGTTCGTTTTTAGCAATTACACCAATGAGTAATATCTTCTATATTCTTTGTTTGCGCTGACAAATTGCGTCCTGGATTCAAGAGATTGAAATACACGACGCGACACGTCAGCGCAAAATTTTTCAAGCCAGCAATTTGGGTTGTAGATAAACCACATCCATTTAAATACATGGGGAGCAATTTTTACGCTGGTACTTTGCGTCGAGATAAACCTTAGAATAAGTCTGGCATGAGTCGTAGGTAAACCATAGCATAATGGTTTATTATATAGCGTGTCGTGCCCGACGTGTTCGCAATCTCGCGTTAGGCTCGGTGTGATACTAGTTTAGCATGGAGCGCATACGGTACAGCTCTTCTGTTTATGGAATTGTCGCCAGATGGCACCTTATATATGGGGGGAAAAAATTACCAACGTTCATAATAAATTTCCAAATGTGTTTACAAAAATTAATGTATACAAATCTGTCCCTGCATGACCTAATGAAATAAATTACATACACACTATTTAGTAAACTATAAACTAATCTGATGTACATTAAACTGACCCATCGGAACCTAACAAAATCAAGTGATTGAAAATTTATTTCTTAAAATATGTTTTGGAAATAAATGCAAATGTTGGTCATTCACACATGTCCTGCCATCTGGTGGATTTCATTTTATAAGCGTTCATATATGCCAACTTCAATTCTAATAAAGAACTTTGAAAATAAATTGACAGGAAAAATCATAATTTGTGTACATAGATAAACATATTAATATTCAGTATAAAAAGAAGTTTTAAGTATCGTTGCAAAACGTTTAAAATAGTACGATATATTAGTAAAGACAGAAAAAGTACCAAGAGCAACAGCTTGATATGAATGTTGTATTGAAAATTATAGAATAAATTATTCTTTAGTTCTTTAATAAACATGGTTGATGAAAATACCAAATTTTAGAATGCTTCAGATTTTCGCCTGAGCAATTTTATCAGGTTTTGAATTTAATAGCAGACGAAATTTATGCCTCCCTGTGGCGTGGTAGGGAGGCTTAGTACCAATGACCCAGACGATCATAACCGGGAAGCCTTGGCTTGCGGTTAGATAAGAGGAGAGGGAACTAAGAATAATCCGCAACGTGGGTGCAACGACCACTCTGGAAGCTGCAAACACGGAAGACCACAACGGCAGACACGGCGGAGATAGAAATATCGGAACGGCGGAAGTGGCAACCCAATCTCTGGGGATGAAATAAGGGACCCAGCTCGGAGAAACAAGAGTAAAGTCCACAACGATAACTAATTTTTAATAGGTTGGCGGAAGTGGCAATCCTCTAGATGGGTTAGTACATACAGGAGCTGGACCTAAAGCTTCGAGGTGGCAGCCCCACCAATGGTCTACTCTGCATAGCGTTGGTACCGCGATCAGAGGAAAACACATTACTCGTATTCTTCACAATGGAAACTCGGACGGACTTAACCAAAGACGACCTCAGCGTAGAATTAAGAAATTTTTAAGAAGAGTAAAATGCTGCACTAGAATGGACTAGATAAGAAACGAGGATATCCGTGAAGAACTGCAGATCTACTCCATAAAAGAAAAGATATTTAACAACAAGTTACAGTGGAAAGAACATGTAGAAAGAATGGAAGAAAGTAGATTACCAAATAAAATCTTCCATTATTTTCCAAGAGGAAGAAGAGATGGCGGACGTCCTCCGAAGAGATGGTCTTAGATCTATTAGTGAAGACGGAACAGGCAACTCTTGCCTAAACCAGGAAGAGACGAAGGAGAAGACGAAATTTATGTACATCTATAATATCCCCAAGATACAACATTTACAACTTTTATTTATCTCTTGACTAAGTTCAAGCCACAATAACTTTTTTCTGTAGGCCTACATCTCTGTACTCCTTCATGCTCATATTGTATAGAACATGTATAGAACTCGATGATTTGCAACAAAACTATCTAACTTTCGTCGATAAAATTGGAAAGTTATAAAACAAGTACATGACAAGTACTGTATTTCTGACATTTTGTATAAAATCTTAATTTGTTTTTAGCAATTACACCAATTCTATATTCTTTGTTTGCGCTGGCAAATTGCGTCCCGGATTCAAGTGATTCAAATACACGACGCGACATGTCAGCGCAAAATTTTTCGCGCCAGCAATTTGCCTTGTAGATAAACCACATCCATTTAAATACATGGGGAGCAATTTTTGCGCGGGCGCTTTGCGTCATAGATAAACTACAGCAATATGCTACGGTTTATTATACTGCGTGTCGCGGCCGACGTGACGCAATCTCGCGTTACGCTCTGCGTGATACTGGTTTCGCATGGAGCGCATACGGTACAGCGCTTATGTTTATGGAATTGTCGCCAGATGGCACCACATATATGGGAAATCAAAATGGCCAACGTTCATAATAAATTTCCAAATGTGTTTACAAAAATTAATGTATACAATCCTGTCCCTGCATAACCTAATGAAATAAATTACATACATACTATTAGTAAAGTATAAACTAATCTGATGTACACTAACTGATCCATCGGAACCTAACAAAATGAAGTGATTGAACATTTATTTCTTGAAATATGGTTTGGAATTAAATGCAAATTTTGGTCATTCACACATATGTAATGTCATCTGGTGAATTTAATTTTATAAGCGTTCACGTATGACAACTTCAATTCTAATAAAGATCTTTGAAAATAAATTAAGAGGAAAAGTCATAATTTGTGTACATAGATAAACATATTAAAATTATCTGTAAAAAAATTAAGTATCGTTGCAAAACGTTTAAAATAGTACGAAATATTAGTAAAGACAGAAAAAGTACTAGAGCAACAGCATCATATGAAAGTTGTATGGAAAATTATAGAATAAATCATTCTTTAGTTCTTAAATAAACATATGGTTGATGAAAATACCAAATTTTAGAATACTTCAGATTTTGGACTCAGCAGTTTCATCAGGTTTTGAATTTAATAAAAGACGAAATGTGTGTACATTTATAATATCCCCAAGATACAATATTTACAACTTTTATTTATCTCTTGACTAAGTTCAAGCCAGATTAACTATTTTTTCTGTACATGTCTGTACTCCTTCATGCTCATATTGTATAGAACTCGATGATTTGCAACAAAACTATATAATTTTCGTCGTTAAAATTGGAAAGTTATAAAACAAGTAGGCCTACCGTATTTCCGACATTTTGTCATAAAATCTTTGTTTTTAGCAATTACACCAATGAGTACAGGTAATATCTTTTATATTCTTTGTTTGCGCTGGCAAATTGCGTCCCGGATTCAAGAGATTCAAATACACGACGCGACATGTCAGCGCAAAATTTTTCGTGCCAGCAATTTGCGTTGTAGATAAACCACATCCATTTAAATACATGGGGAGCAATTTTTGCACTTGCGCTACGGTTTATTATACAGCGTGTCGCGCCCGACGTGACGCATTCTCGCGTTACGCTCGGCGTGATGCTGGTTTGGCATGGAGCGCATACGGCTTATGTTTATGGAAATAACGCCAGATGGCACCACATGTATGGGAAATCGAAATGACGAACGTTCGTAATAAATTCCCACATGTGTTTACAAAAATTAATGTATACAAACCTGCCCCTGTATAACCTAATGAAATAAATTACATACATACTTTTTAGTAAACTATAAACTAATCTGATGTACACTAAAATGACCCATCGGAACCTAACAAAATGAAGTGATTGAACATTTATTTCTTAAAATATGGTTTGGAATTAAATGCAAATGTTGGTTATTCACACATATGTCATGCCATCTGGTGGATTTAAATTTAAATCGTATAAGCGTTCGCGTATGCCAACTTCAATTCTAATAAAGAGCTTTGAAAATAAATTGACAGGAAAAGTCATAATTTGTGTACATAGATAAACATATTAAAATTCTTTATAAAAAATGTTTTAAGTAGCGTTGCAAAACGTTTAAAATAGTATGAAATATTAATAAAGACAGAAAGGTACCTATGGCAACAGCATCACATGAATGTTGTATGGAAAATTATAGAATAAATCATTCTTTAGTTCTTAAATAAACATATGGTTGATGAGAATATCAAATTTTAGAATACTTCAGATTTTCGCCTGAGCAGTTTTATCAGGTTTTGAAATTAATAGAAGACGAAATTTATATACATCCATAATATCCCCAAGATACAATATTTACAGCTTTTATTTATCTCTTGACTAAGTTCAAGCCATAATAACTCTTTTTTCTGTACATCTCATTACTCCTTCATGCTCTTATTATATAGAACTCGATGATTTGCAACAACTATCTAACTTTCGTCGTTAAAATTGGAAAGTTATAAAACAAGTACTGTATTTCCAACATTTTGTCATAAAATCTTAGTTTGGTTTTAGCAATTACACCAATGCAGAGTTAACCCACTATAACACCAATGAGTATGGGTTCTCTATGATAAGGGCCTCCTAGGCTGCTCCTAGGCCTGTCGCTAGGAGTTTTTTTTTATCACAGAGTAAGATCTATATAGGGAAATTTACGTTGTGTATGTTGGTATTGCTATCACAATTTGCAAAATGTCAAATTCTGTATTGTCAAAGTGATGTTCTTTAGTTTTTCATATGATTTATTTAAATCACGAAGAGCAATTTCATCCATATAAATAATTTTTCATTGTGTCTTTAACAGTGCGATACGTTTAAGATATAATTTTAGTGTTTTCAAATATTATATACAACGTAAGTTTTTTTTTATCTGTCATAGCTTTATTAGGCTTTTATATATAATTTCTTTACAGAAATGAAATACTTCAGCAATTATAAAGAAACGATGTATGGAAAACTTATAGATCGCATTTATAACTGTTTATACATTCAGTCTTAAATGTAAAAATCTAACTAAATAACTCCTTGTAATCATATATTATGTTCTTTTGTCTAGCATAGGTTAATGGTAAGTCACATTTCGGTTAGAAACTCAAGTCTGGTATTTGTCGCTCACGATTTTACATATATTCGTATGCCACTGTTGCACTACACACTAACCTTTTTAATAGCCAATTGAGTTGGTGTTTACTTGATCTTCTTCCTTCCAAATATTATGCCAAGGCCTGTTACGATCCTATAGAAAATTTTCCCTCCAGCGTTTCATAGGACGGCCCAGTGATCTTCGTCCTCTTGGTATATAATTATAAACAGATTTGGGGATCCGATTTGAATTCATTCTTTCAAGATGGTGTTTCCAATTTAGTTGGTACTGTTTAATATATTCCAAAAATTGGCATAGTCTTCAATTCTTGTAAGATTTTGGTGTTCCTTTTCCGATCCCATCTGGTGTAACCCGCTGTTCTGCACATGAATCTCATTTCACAAGCCGTTATTCTGCTTTCGTGTTGTCTTTTTAGTGTCCATGCTTCACTACCATAGGTCAACACTGCTCTAGCCAAAGTGTTATATAAACGTAATCTGGTGTTTTTTTGTACAAGGGATGGTTTCATAACTTGATTAATAATTCCTAAACTTTTATTATAACTAGTAATTTTTTCAGGGATATCTTTTACTTGATGAAAATCCATATTTATTAAGATATAATTCAGTTACAGCTGTTTCAAACTATTTTAAACAATTTACAATGATTCTTTAAACATTTCTTATGATTTTTAAATATTGCTATAATTATGCAAATATTGTGATTAATTTCTACAGAATCACACAATGCATGCTCAAGATGCGCAAATGCTTAATGTAACTTCTGTTCGATGGCTCTGAAATCTGTGTAACCATTATTCGCAATTCCAAAGCATATTTCAAGAAATTAACTTGATTTTGTTAGGTTCCAATTGGACAAATTAATGTACACAAGATTAGTTTATAGTTTATTAAGTAATATGCATATGTAATTTATTTTGTTAGATTAGGAAGGGAGAAGTTGGTGTACATCCATTTCTAACAAACATTTGAGAATTTATTGCGAATGTTGGTTATACTGATTTCACAGCTACATGGTTCTATCTAGGGGCAACTATATAAACTTTTGTGCATGCACACTGTTGAATTCTGTAGGACTTAGAAAATTTATTGCGGAAGGTAAACTAAACTTTTTCTCAATCATCAAATATTTATCTACTTATGCAAATTGTCACATTTATCTCAAATTATTTTTAAAAAGTCTACAGAATCATAATGCACATGCACAAATGATTAAAGAAACTTCGGAAAAACTGCACTTAAACTAGTGTGAAATATTTTCAAAATCCTACAGAACAACAGTGTGCATGTGCCAGAGTTTATAGAGCCAGCGATAATCCACAATCAAACCACATATCGATTATCATCCTCGATTACTATCCGTCGCTATGAAATTTAAAAGACCAATATTTGCAATAAATCCCCAAATCTATGTTAAAAAATATAATAATAATATTAAAATTACCAAACGTTTATTAAAAATAGGTGTACACTTACCTATCACTCTAGGGAGTGATCCAACCAGCGATAGAAAAATCATAGACTAAGTAATATACTCTATGGAGAAAATAACAGTTAGCATCACAATATTGTCTAACAGTGTCATAATAGTGTGATTTGCATATTTAAATAAATACTTCAAAATTGTCTAATAATGTTATAAAAATTGTTTGAAAAAGTTTAAAATATCAAATAATGTTAGTAAATACAGAAGAAGAGCTATAGTTTACAACAATATAAGTGAAAAATCAAGCGCTAGTAGAAGTGTAGTTGAGCCAAAACTTCTGCTAGATTGCAGAAATATCTGTGAAATCGATATGACTTACATTCGGAAATATATTTTTAGAAATTTATGTTCACTCACTTAATTTTGTTAGGTTCCGATGGGATAAGTTAGTGTATGTCAGATTAGTTTACACTTCATTAAATTGTAGGCATGTAATTTATTTTATTAGGTTAGGAAGAGAAAGTTCATGTACATCCATTTCTTATAAAGATGTTTCGGAATTTATTGAGAAGGTTGGTCACCCATATGTTTGCCATGTAGCGGAAGTTTCTTTAAGCGTTCGTGCATGCACACAATGATTCTGTAGAACTTAAAAAATTTCATTGGTTGGGGTAATCTAAACTTTTTCCGAAATGACCTAAAAAGAAGTTATATTAACACATTGGTGACCGACAGCTGTGCGTTCCATCCACCCCTCCTAGACCGGACATTTCTGTCAGTGGGGTGGACTTTTAAATTTTAAACCGCACTAGCACAGTGTGGTTTTTACATCAATATATTTACAGTCAATAACAATAATACATAAGTAATCCTTTATTAGTGTTCTCACCAGACCTTCTAGTAGAAATTGAGGATGTGATAGCATTGGAAATATTCCCCTTTATGTAAGGGCACTGTGCAAACGAGCATATGTAGTGAGTTTCTTTTCTTGTGTTCAGTGCAAACCGGCAAGGTTTGGAGGGGTATTTTTTTTCTTTTCTTTTCCCTCTGTCTTTCTTCCTCTACCCTGTCATCTGTTCCCAATTTCACAACCACACAATTCAGAAGCCACAATACAACTTTCTTGCTCCATTTCAGTGTTTTTCTAAGGGTGTAGTAATATGATAAGTACTGGTTAGCCCTGTCTATGCCCTTCATATACTTGTTATATTGAAGTATTCAATAGGGCATTTTTACAACTTTACCCCTCCCACTCTCGTGTTGCCTGATGTAATGTGCTAACCATTCTTATGTCTCTTTTATCTTCCCATGTTTGAAGCAAAACTTTCCCTTTACTACAAAATACACTTTCCCTTGGTTTGAGTTTATTTGTTGCTTCCATAAATGATTTTGGAAGCCCTCCGTTAATCCTTATTGTTCCACAAACTCTCGTCTTTCTTTCGAGCAAATTTTCAGCTATAGTCACACTATTATAATAATTATCCTATAGCCACACTATTATAATAATTATCCTAGTAGACATGATGCCACAGATATAAATTCGGCTCCAAAATGCAAAATAGTGTTTCTTCTAATTTTTCTCCTCTGCAACATATATTTACAGGTTACCTACGTATCCTGTAATTGCCTATCTACCGGCACTAAAATTCCATATTTTACCAGCCGTCTGTCTTAAAACTGTAAACACCTCTTTCTGTAAAGATGGAAATTTCATAAAAGAGAAGAGAGGGGTAAAAACAACTAAAATTTATTTCACAATGAGAAAAAACAACCCTCCATGGTATCTTTACCTTGTCGTGGTGGAGTGGCTTGTGTGCTTAAATGATCCTGAGAGCTATGCCGGCGGTAGCATTGCTGCCGATAGGGTTACCCATGCCGGACTGGTCGAAGGTGATAAGCCAGACGAAATAAGTACCTTGGTCGAAAGAGTGACGATCTTTCACCGTAAAAATACAACCGTCAAGAAATGCGGACATGGGTTCTACTGGGGTAAAATTTTCCGGAGGTCAAATAGTCCCCCATTCGGTTCTCCGGGCGGGGACTACTTCAGGGAACCCATGCCAAAGGCTCAAACACAGGGACATGTTCCTAGGAACATGGAATGTTAGGACTTTATACAATAGCGGGGCACTAGAGATATTAACGCGGGAGGAATTGGATAAATCGCCCTTGGATATAGTCGCTTTACAGGAAGTTAGGTGGCCAGGAGAAGGTAGTCAGGAATCAGGAAGCTTTGCATTATACTATGGGGGTGCAGAAAGACCTGCATTTGGAACGGGGTGTTTTAGTCAGAAGGAGGGATACTATCCGCTATCCGAGATATTAAGTTTGTTAGTGATAGGATATCATACATAATTCTAAAGGGTAAACGACATGATTTTATAATTGTAAATGTACATGCCCCCACAGAAGATAAAGATGACAAGATCAAGGATGAGTTCTATGAAGAATTAGAATGCTTATTTGATAGCCTTTCACGATATCATATGAAAATTGTCTTAGGAGATTTTAATGCAAAAGTGGGGCGGGAAGATATATTCAAACCAACAATAGGCAAATTCAGTCTTCATGAAGATAGTAACGACAACGGGGTTAGATTAGTCACATTTGCCACATCAAAGAATCTCATTGTTAAGAGCACAACATTTCAGCATAAGGATATTCATAAATACACCTGGACGTCCCCAGATGGAGAAACTCGGAACCAGATAGATCATGTATTAGTGGATAAACGCTGGCACAGTAGCATCATTGATGTTAGATCAGTTAGAGGGACAGACTGCAATTCAGATCATCATCTGGTCAGGGTGAAAATCAGACAACGGCTATCGCTTATGAGAGGAACAAACGCTAAAGATGATTCTGTAAAATATGAATTAAAAAACTTGAAAAATGATGAAATGAGAATGCGGCAAGAATACCAAATCAAAATTGCTAATAGATTTGAAATACTGGAATCTTCAGATGACAATGTGGCAAACGAAGAAGAAACTGATATAAATAAAGAATGGGAGGCTATAAGAGATACTATTAAATTGTCAGCATCAGAAAGCATTGGTTGTTTAAAAAAGAGGCAAAACAAGAAATGGTTTGATGAGGAATGTGCCGACATTGTAAAGAAAAGAAAGCTAGCAAAAATGAAATGGTTACACGAGCCAAATGAAGTAAATTTAGAGCAATTGGGTAGTGTTAGACGGGAAACCACCAAGTTACTAAAGAGTAAAAAGAGGGAATATTTGAGAGAGAAGATTAATGATCTTGAAATGAATGCAAAAAATAGGAACATTAGAGAATTATATCAGGGAATTAGTATAGAGAAGAAAGGGTTTCAGGCTAGAACAAACATAATTCGGAATGAAAATGGGGATATGATTGCAGATTCCAAGAGTATATTAAATAGATGGAAAAGTTATTTTAATCTGCTATTAAATGTACATACAGAACAGGACATTGAGGAGGATAAGTTACAGACAGCAGAAATGCTAGTCGCAGAGCCAAGTGCATTAGAGGTTGAAATGGCAATTGAAAAATTGAAGATGTATAAAGCATCAGGTTCAGATGAGATCCCAGCAGAACTGATAAAATCAGGGGGAGAAAAATTGATGGACAAGATACGCTGTTTGCTTAGTATGATTTGGGAAAAAGAAGCTCTTCCAGATGAATGGAAGGAATCAATTATCGTACCAATTTATAAGAAAGGAGATAAAACTGATTGCAACAACTATAGGGGCATCTCATTACTTTCAACTTCGTACAAAATTCTAACAATATATTAGTAAGCAGACTTACTCCCTATATTGATGACATTCTAGGAGATCATCAATGTGCATTTAGAAGAAACAGGTCTACAACAGATCAGATTTTTAGTATAAGACAGATTTTAGAAAAGAAATGGGAATATAATGGTACTGTACATCAACTATATGTAGACTTCAAAAAAGCATATGATTCAATTAAGAGGGAGAAGTTATATAGTATCCTGCTGGAGTTCGGAATTCCCAAAAAGTTAGTTAGACTTATACGAATGTGTCTAAATGGCTCAACGAGTAGGGTGCGTGTAGGCAAACAGTTTTCAGACACTTTTGAAATCCAGAATGGGTTGAAGCAAGGAGATGCACTATCTCCTCTACTATTTAATTTTGTACTAGAGCATGCCATTAAATCTTTAGAGAATGAGGAAGGCTTACAACTGAATGGTATTAATAAGCTGTTAGTTTATGCTGATGATGTAGTACTACTGGCCGATAGCGAGGAGATACTAAAGGCCAACACGCACACACTATTGAGTAACACTAAGAAATTAGGACTGGAAGTAAATATCAGTAAAACTAAATATATGGTCACACGTAGAAATACATTATATAATGGAAATGGACAGCTAATGACAAATGAGGGAAATTTTGAGGAATTGGCTGAATTCAAATACCTAGGAACAATAATCACAAATAGGAATGAGATGCACAAAGAATTAAACATAGGCTCAATTCTGGAAATGCATGCTATTATGCATTGCAGAGACTTTTGATGTCCCAACTCCTTTCAAAAAACGTTAAGCTGAAAATATATAAAACTATTATTCTACCAGTTATATTATATGGGTGCGAAACATGGACTCTTACTTTAAGGGAGGAAAGGAGATTACGAGTATTTGAGAATAAAGTTCTTAGGAAAATTTTTGGACCAAAGAGAGATGAACAGACAGGTGAATGGAGAAGACTACATAACAATGAACTACACGGTCTTATAGGAAGCCAGATATAATAAGAACAGTTAAGTCCCGTAGACTGCGATGGGCAGGACATGTTGCGCGTATGGGGAATGAAAGACGTGCATGGAAACTTCTTGTAGGAAAGCCAGAAGGAAAACGCCCAGTTGGTAGACCAAGAATGAGGTGGGAGAACAACATTAACTATGATTTGAGGGAAGTAGATTATACAGGGAATGATTGGAAAGCATTAGCTCAGGATAGGGATGTATGGAGAGCTTATGTCCGTGCGGCCATGAACCTACGGGTTCGATAGTGCCAGTGAGTAAGTAAGTAAGTAAGTATGAGAAAAAACAAAATTGCATGCCTCCTTCAAAAGCGAAGAGGCAGGGAAACCATACAAAACATAAAAACGGAAATCTCCGTGGCCGGTCTCCAATGTGTTAACATCATGTAACATTGGGAGATGCTATTAATGAAGGGTATAATAATGTATGGGAATTAGAGTTTCCAACTTTGAGCTGAACATTTCCAGGATATCCCATGTGCTTCCTCGCCCTGAAAAAATCTTAAGAGCAAATATTGTTTTCATTTTTAAAAACTAGTCTTAACACAGTTAAACTGTTTTAATGAACTTTTCAATACTTGCTGCTCATGTACATGAACATCTGTAGGAAATGTTTGCGGTTGTATAAGCATGATACTTGCACAACATTTTCCTGCACATTTAAGAATGCTTGCACAAGCATTCTTGAACAACATGTGTACCCGCTTTTACACCTGTATTTGAGATTTTGCTCTCTTAACTAAGTCAGGCTTACCCGTTACATAATCATAGAACTCCTTGCATATCATGTAGTCTTTTTTTTACATGTATTTTAGCCTTTAGTTATTAAATATTGACTTAATATATTTGTTTGTCTGTATACATATAGTATATTTCACTAAACACAAAATGCATCTCCTACTAACATTGAAAACACAAATTATACTAATTTAAGAAGTTCTTTGCATTCTGGAGCTTTTTCATAGAAAGATATCCACTTTGTTCCACAGTTCCTTTATTGAGGGAATCTACTGAACTTCTAAGAGTACGGAAATCTTTATACTGCTGATCTATATTGATGGCAATCTGCATGCACTTAATCAGTTTCTCCATTTCTTCCCACGAGGTTGCCTCAACATCAGTTTACCTAAATGCTTTTACAGCAGACTTTACACAATTATTTAAAATGTGGCACTTGCAGTTTCCTTGTATAATGTTGCATAAAGACAAAATAGACATTCTTAAAAAATGAAATCTTCAAAATTATACCACTTTGAAATGTATATTACTTTTCAAAAAAGCATTTCGAACTTCCTTGTGTCTTCATATTTCATGCTTCTTAGCTTCACTGCCATAAAATTTGTCATTCTGTTTGGATTATAGCAAAATTTACCGACCTTCATGTCCTAGTAATACAGTGTGATCAGTATAGCACTGGACAGCAAATGTGGGGATTTCACTATACACTGCTGACGCACTCACGATGATACAACCACACACATTTTCGTAACTATTTTACAAATTGTCGTACTTACCAACTTTATTCAAGCAGGTGTTGGAACTGTTCACCTTCATTGTCCATACATTTTTGACACCTCTTTATAAAACTTAGTGTACAGATTATGGCCTGTTAAATGTGACGGAATTTTTACACCTGGGAATCGTGTTTCAAAACGTTTTTGTACTTGGCTGGCAGACTGAGTTAACAAATATTGTTCAGAAATAAACACACATTGTTCGGTAGAAAAATTATTAGCCATTATACAGTTTACACTTTACACTCATACACACATGATTCACTTTACACTTATGTTTTATAAGATAAATTTTAAAATTGAAATAACATACATACATCATTCAGTTTACATTATACACACGTCATTCAGTTCACAAGGAAAAGTGATCAAGCACCTTATCTACTCGAGGTACACTATTTGACTGTGAATGCGTGGGATGTACTCGTAAACTGCTGAGTCAGTGCACATTTCAAGTCCCATGCCTGCACGTGTAAGCCTTCGTTATCGCACAGCACAAACCTTAGTTGCCTACTCGATGTCTCATTGGGTCGGTATGTAGACCGCATACAATTCATGACATATGTAGGGAGAGGCTAAGGCCCGATTTTGGGCTGTGATGCCATTGTAGATAGATAAGGCATGTAGTTAAGTGGATATAAAATGCTAATTTGAATACTGCATAGAATATTTTAACCATATTATGGATAAATCATATGTACTTGAATGAAATCATCTTCAATTTCACTGAATACTGTCCACGGCATGCTACTGTACTCCTCTTCCCCTTGGGATATAAAGTAGGAACTAAGAGCTTTCCAGCTCGAGAGAAGGCATTTAATAAGAAGATACAATGAAAAGTCTACATATATACATGTTTCATAGAACTGTTTTATATTCTAAATAAATAAAATAATTGTTTTAATTCTTCATTCCATTTAGCAGATGAGAATTCATTGCTCACTAATGATAGATGTCTCAACATCAATGTACCTAAATGGTTTTACAGCAGACTTTAAGCATTTATTTAAAATGTGGTACTTGCAATTTCCTTGTATAATGTTTTTTGTTACGTAAAAATAACGTCAGATAGCCTAAAATTAAATGTGTTTCCCATAACTCACGGAGGTATCTTCAGCCATATATGTAGAAATATGGGTTTTTATCCAAATCATTGTTGTTGAAAATGTTTGTGATGAGATTAAATTACTTCACTAGTTTCATTTGAATGTTTTAGTAAACCTCATTCACCACGGTTTTTTAATCTGTCAGTATTGAACAGTTAGAAGAAATGATTTTTTATTCTTTACGCTTGAGGTATCTGAACTAATGATAAAATAACCATTTACAGTTTTTAAATTTCCAATGAGATATTCTTGAGAATTAGGCTTAAAACATTCTCAATAATTCTTGCACTTTTAGTTTGACTATTAGATATTTTGCTTGCAATCTCTTAGTCTGGTGCGAGTTTCTGTAGCATTTATTTCTGCAGTCATGTGCATTATAACTTTAGCATGAAAAACACCTTGATATGCTGATACTATTTATCACTATTAAAACATTCTCTACTTTGGTTTAACAAAACAATTAGATAAAGTAATACTCTTTACTACTTTAATAGTGAGTGGAGAAACATATTTTTAACGACTCACCTCATATAATTTCAAATTTCTTTGATACTGCGGTTTCAGACAATATGTTGTCCCTCTTCAGTCATGGAAGCCATTACAAGATATTGTCTGAAACTGCCGGTATCAAAGAAATTTGAAATTATATGAGGTGAGTCGTTAAAAATATGTTTCTCCACTCACTATCAATGATATAACCTCATAATGTTTACTTCCCAATATTAATTTAAATATAAGTCTTTACTACTACTAAATTATCCACTGTTCTGCATTTTAAAACTTATTTTCTGTTGTTTTGAATCTGATAAGCAATTCTAAACATTGACTTAGGCTTTCATGGGCCGAGTTATTATGAAGATCTTGAAGATTTCCAGACTGTTGGCTGTGGTCTTAGAGGCTTGAAGTTCCCCAACGTTTGGCCAGAGACTGCATCCGGCATCCTCAAGGGTTGTCTTGAGACTGGCAATTTTGTCGACTGCCTGCCCTATTTATACAGTTCACCGCAATGTGTTTTCTGTGCGGTCCATTCCATCGTAAATTATGTCTGCCTTCTGATTGGTTAGCGGTAAGGACAGCCATTGCACCAATCAGGTTGCTGTTAGAAGGTGTAGTAGACTGTTCTTGTAGCAGGTTGCAGCTGGAATTTTTTAGAACCGGTATCCATGCTTTGTTGACTTTTAGCGATTCTTCTTTTCTATTAAAACTATTTTGATGTTTGTGTATCTTGATGGCTACTCATTGTAGATGGGTAAAATAGTGTGTGCAGTTGGATAATATGTCAGTATTCTTGTAATGAAGTATATGGCCATCAAGTGAAGAGTGTTCTTCTACTGCTGACTTTTCCACTTGTTTAAGACGGCTATATCTTTCATGTTCCTTTAGTCTGGTTGCGATGCTGCATTTGGTGGTGCCTATATATACTTTTCCGCAACTGCATGGTATCCTGTATATGCCTGCTGATTGGTGATGATGAAGTTGATCCTTTGTAGGTTTGAGGAGGTTCTTGATTTTTTGATAGGCCTGTATACTGTTCTTATGTCTTCTTTTCTTAGTAGTTTCCCAATACGGTCCGTTACATTCTTAATGAAAGGTAAGAATGCCCTGCTTGACTTTTTTCTTCTGATTCTTTGTTACTGTTATTGTTGCATCGTCTGAGGTGATTAGCTCGGTAGATTTCTTTTCTGGTGTATCCATTGGCTATGAATACTGTATGGAGGTGTTGAAGTTCGATTTTTAATAAATCAGGATGACAAAGTTTCTTGGCTCGATCTGTCAATGTTTTGATGATTCCAAGTTTTTGTTTAGGGTGATGACTCGAGGTTTTATATAGATACCTGTCACTATGAGTAGGTTTTCTGTAGATGGTGTGATAAATGTTGCCGTCTTCTTCTCTTCTGATCAAGATGTCTAGGAATGCTAAGCTGTTATCTGCTTCCTTTTCTACAGTGAATTGTATACCTTATGTTGTTGATGTGTGTATGAAATTCATCTAGTTTCTCTTCTCTGTGGTTCCAAATTACAATGGTATCGTCTATATAGCAAAGCCATATGTTTGGTAAGGATGGCATCGATTCGGACACCACTAAGCGTACATAGCAGCACCTCTTGCACCATAAAGCAGATGCATTTTGGCAAGTTGAGCATAACTGTAAAGATGTTCCATGATGCTTTATGAAATGCGACTGATACTGAAGTAACTTTTAATCAGGTGTTAATGTAATAACCAATACGGGAATAGGTATTTTGCGCATGCCTATACTGAACAAATTTCAGTGTCAACATATCACGGTACATACGCAGGGATAGAAGGAAAAAAAAAGAAAAAGTGGCCTGCCGTGATTTGAACCAGCAATGTTTGAATCTCAAATCTATCTCATTAACCATTAAGCCACATGTTAACTACACAGATTTTGCATGTTTCACTCTGAGCTAAGATTCACATTGTACCGATTCTGCTTTAACCAGTGCAGTGGTGTGCAATCATCATCTAAGTTCGACATTTTAAGGAATTTGATAATCCAATATTTCATAAAAGTTGTTGATGAATTATTAGAAATCAGTATCTCGGAATTAATACAAAGATCTGAAGTTATTCTAGTATAATTTTTTCTCCCACTTTGCTCTCCTGTTCATTCATCTGTATTAAGTGTTGATTCCCTATAACTCGCCCATTTTCCCTTGTAGACTATGGGTTCCCTATCTCAAATTACTTGTATAATACCCCTCTGTAAGCAGTTAAATTTGTGCGGTATAATTTATTTACACCCTGTATATATCTGAGTCTGAAGATTTTCAGGCTCATAAAAGATCCTTAAGCCTAAATGAAAAGGCCTCTAAGCAAAATTTACCGGATTTTCCTGTCCTAGTACTACCTTGGTTTCCTAGATGTCAGTATGAGGCAGAACGCTGACCACGGACCACTCAAATGACATCTATACGAAAACAAGTGTAACTAAATTAGTATGGTTCAAATTCTTCCCTGTAGGGGGAGAGCGCCTAATCTCTGTTAAGGGAAACATGGGCTTACAAGACAAGACATATATATATATATGAGAACCCTTTCTCATTTCTATTTCATTGTTGTAATCTCTGTTAAGGGAAACATGGGCTTACAAGACAAGAATATATATAATATATATATATATATATATATATATATATATATGTATGGGAACCCTCTCTCATTTCTATTTCATTGTTTGTTTTAATACCAATCTCTAAGAGTAAATATTTCCTTTAATACATTTTTATGACCTAAGACACTAAAAATTTTAACTTCCTTTTTATAGATAATGTTGGATGCAGACAGATAAAAATATCCGAGAATTAAAATGGATTTCTTAACATCGGTTCATTTTAAGGGGATAAACAATTTTGTATATTAAAGATGGTCTTCCCCCAAGGGCAGATATAGTTTGTAGTTTTTGATAAATATAAACACAATTATATGTGTTACTAGCGTACCCGGCAGACGTTGTTCTGTCCGAACGTTCAATTCTCATGTTGTGGGCGGACGATAAAAATATGTTACTTTTTTACCATAAAATTCAGAAATTAGGACATAATTAAATAAGTTCGCAAGAAAATTAGGACATAATTAAATAAGTTCGCAAGAAAATTAGGACATAATTAAATAAGTTCGCAAGAAAACTTCTTACAGCCTTCTGTTGTGGGTCAAGAAGTGTGAATGATGACGTCACAGTCATGATAATTAGAATTGTACCCTCCTTTGCAGATAAGTTAAGAACCGTCATATAACAATTATATTAGAGTGAAAGAAAGAAAAAAAAAGATAAATTGATGAGAGTGAGTCAAAACAGTTTTTTTTTTTTTTTTTTTTTTCCCCAGCTAGATTTCATTTCTGACCCATACTGGCCGATATTCCATGAGAAAAACTTCTTTCCCCATAGAGACTCGAACCAGCATAAGTCTCGTAGTTCTGCGCCAAGACTTCTTGCCTTAACCACTCGGCTATGGCGCGAGACTCTTGGCATCTATGAAAGACAAAAATAGTTATTGTGAGTTATCCGTAAGAGATAAGGGACTCTTGGTAATAATGAAAGACAAAAATGGTTTTTGTGAGTTATCCGTAAGAGATAAACATATGCTGTCGCAGACTTTTTTGTAGAGCTTTTTGAGATATTCAATTCTGTGTACATTAAGTTTGTGTATTTCTTATGGTTTAGGCAGCATAAGCCATTTAAGCATCCAAAGAGCTACTTTTTTCACGTTTTCCACTACAAAGGGCGATTTTAAGGGTGTAGGAGTTGAGTATCACAACTCTCTTATAGCCTATGTTCATCCCGGAAATCTCCTGAACATTTTGCAAAAAACCCCATCACAATCGGATCAACGGTATGGCCGCACATAAAGTACGAACAAACAAATATACAAACAAACAAACATTAATTTTTATATATAAGATTATACATTTTAAGCAATCAAGTGGAAATTATAAACTGTTGTACATTCCTAATAAATGAAAAGCACACTACAGTATTACTATATTATGAAAAATATTGAAAACATACAACTTTGAATTGTAAAAAAATTCTGGTGTGGTATGCGAAAATGGATTTCATATTTACAGTCAGTGTGAAATTATGATTCAGAAATGCCCATTTATTTCAAAACAACAAAAATCTATGCAGAACGATGTTATCTTAATGCTCTTTTGAACCACAGTGGATCTATATAACATGTTTTCCTTCATGCTTTATACTGAAGCTTTGGGTACATAACCTACACTCAGCAGTGCAATTGTTTACATTCCAAATCCATTTACTCCAGTCCTCATTTTATTTTAGTCAGTTGTCATTAAAAACAATTCCTTTGAAGTTTTTTTTTTCTTGTGCAATAGACACGATAGACTCAGGTGTGATATAAAAAATTAAAATAGTTGACAGCCCACTACTTCTAGTAGGCAGTGGCACACCACTTATAGGTACCACCAGATATCTCAAAGCTGAGTAGGCATGCTCTCTGTCTCATGCATGCTAATAACCAAACTAAAAATATTGCTCGCCTATCTACACTACTTCACTAAAAACACCTTGTCACATTGGATAAAGTTTTGACTGCCCAACTGGCTTTGTTTAAAGTTTTAAATTTTAAATGCGAGAATGTACACAATGTTGCCACATGCTTAACATGATAATCACTTACTGCCACTGCTCATCGCAAAAAAGAAAGCTTATTAAAAACTCAATGTGTAATTATTGTAATTCTGGAATTTTTGGAATTGAAGATGCCACGGAAAGATAAAAAGGAGAAGGTAAATTATTCCTGGCTAGTCCCAGACAAGCCTATATGGTTTGGAAACCTAATGGGAATACAGTAAACAGTAAAAGAATAACCTTGTCTTAAACTTAAAAGGCTAACCAACATGACTCATACTAAGCCTATATTTGACTTTTTAATGTACCACATGTTATTTTTAAATGTTATTATTAGAGACTGGATTTTAGGGGAAATGCCTACAATTATTCATTATATATATTGTTAAAGTGACTTGATATAAGTTCATACCGAATACCCTAGACTTTGTTTTCCATTAAGTTAATTTTGTCTATAAATGCCTATTTCAGCTTACAATGCCTACTTGCCATTTATACTCGAAATTAACTGTATTTCAATGAAATTAATTGAAATGGACAAACTTCATGACACATATCATTGCATAAAAACCTTTAAGTGACTGACAGTATTATTTTTTATGTTGGTAATACTGAATTCAGTCTGTAGTCCTCGTTCACAGACAGGTGCTTCAAAGACAAAGTGGTGCGACAAGTGTATGTGGCTTTTTTTTTACCTTTAGAACAGTTTTTTTTATGCCTAAAGAATGGGCAAGAGTAAACAGTAAGACAAAAAGACCAATTTTGTGAAAGAATTTGGTGCGAAAATATTCTCAAGTGATGGTTCAATATTGTTTTGCAAAGTGTGTAAAATTTCAGTGATTTGTGCAAAGAAGTGTCATCTTTTGCAGCACGTACACACTGCAAAATATAAGTGTACTCTTTGTAAAACGGCAAAACAAGTTCCAAAATCATCTCTGATATATTCGCATGCTATTGATAGCATATGTTTATATTATTGTACGTAAGGAAAAATGTATGATGTAGTCAATTTTTTGTAAGAGCCTATTTTGAATTTTTTAGTGCCTATATTAATGATTTTTAATGCCTTTTTGCCTGCCTATTTTGAATTTTTTTAAGTGCTTAACATCCGGATTCTAGTTATTATATACGGGGGGGAAATGTGAATAAACATGTTGGCTAACATCTCAGTAACATGAATTGTAATAGAGAAATACTGATATAGTCAGCAACTAGTTAGTCACTTGTTCTCCATTCAAAGATACATAGACTGTTATTTTCACTAGAATAGCCCCATCGTGACATATAATTACTTTATTTTTACTCTTGTATGTTATGTATTTAATTGATAGGCCTAAAGATTAATAATAATTAGTGAAGCTAAGCTAACTCGACATTTAACTTAAATAAGTAGGACAAAAATATGTGTAAGTACAGAGCTACATACTCATAAATAGAGCAAGGAATTATATGAAGAAAATTATACCAAAATATGAACTCATAATAACAAAATGTGAAAATATGACACATAAATATTATGAAGCAACTATTTTTTTAAACTTTTTACATATATTTATATACAGAAGCCCTGTATAATTTATGGATATACATACCAGCACACAAATGAGACAAGAAGACCTTTTTGTAGCACAAGAAATCAAGAGCTTCACTGTATTTCCATTTTAATTAATTTTTCATGAATTCTGACCCAATATAAAATATCATATTTGTGATTTGAAGCAATTTTAATGCTTGCATTGTAATGTTCCACTACAAGCCGGAAGGTCGTGGGTTCGAGTCTCAATAGGGCCAGAGTTTTTAGCTGGACCAAAAATCCTGGCAGCATCATGCACCTAAGGTCTACTCAGCTCTTAATGTAAATGAGTGCCAGATGCATATTCTGGGGGCAAAGGTAGTTATCACGCAGGGCTGACAACCCAGTGGACATCCTATGGCGATTGTCTAGAAAGGTGGAAGTGTCAACATCCATCTACCCCAAGAGCTTCCCAAGCTTGTAGTTTGACACTTTATTTTAATAAATTAATACTGGGTAATTATAAAGGTAAAGTGATCCCACAACAGGCCTCAGGAGGCCCTTGGGGTAGTAGGAGGTTAAGGCTCCCACTTTTTCTAGACAATCGGCACTTTATGTCAGCCGGGTTGTCAGTCCTGCGTGACGGCCGCCTTTACCCCAGAACAAGCGTCTGGTACTCATTTCAGTTAGAGGCTGAGTCGACCCCAGGGCCATAGTGCCGCCAGAGGGTTTTGGTCAGTTTAAAAATCCTGACCCCAACGGGACTTGACCTCGACCCTCTGGCTTGTAGCTCAGTGCCTTAACCACTACGCTACGGCGTGCCCCCGGGTAATTATAAACCCGATCAATTAATTTATCCAAATATATTTAATTATGACTTCAAAATATAGTAACCAAAGCAAACATGCTTCCATCAAATATATAGCACAAAATTTAGAGTGGGTATAGTATGGATGATTATTATTCACCTAGCATAAAAATATTGAACTACAGTATATGTAAATGTCACAATAACATTAAATTGGATGGATCAGAACACGAGTAGACCAAGTCCAGTATGTCGTATTGGAGGAACAAGATGTTAAAATTAATTGATCCACAATTAATTCTAGGGAGAATTTCAAAACTCTCTTTGCAATTACAGTTAGATTTATTCCAATATACTACATGTATGAACATAGTGAAATGTAGTTAGAATTAATTTAACATTAGTTTTTTTTTTCATGAAATTGGCCGACCACAGTATCTAGTCTTGGTCTAAGTTGTGCTTAGAATTATCAATTCCGTTCGTAATACCCAGTTAGGAGCTTTGTCTACTTTTTTAATGTATGTGCATCAAAATTGTTTTATACGATCAGAAAGTACGCTCCACACCATATGATGTCGTGGGAGCAAACATGTACTGCACTATATTTGATAGTTTGATGTTACTGAGAATAATATTGGCCTTACCTACAAGAACTTTACTAATTTCATAAACTGTAGAGTAAGACCTTATTTCTCAGCACAGCTTCAAGTTAGAAGCAACAGTCTTTCCTACATTTAAATATTGTAATCCATTCACAAAATAAGTACTGTCCTTAGGTAGCAAAAAGGAACTGGCAGCTACTTGATATTATTCTAACATTGTTGTTCTACTTATTCATATAGACCCCTGTTATAGTTCTGTAGTTTGGGACAATGGCCTCCACTTGATCATGTATGTCTCCTTATTCAAGTATTTTCTTTTATCAAATCTATTTATCTTGTTCCCGATGGGATACTGAGGAATTTTCACTTATCTATATACCATATTACATTGTCAACAAATTTCAGAACTACAGTCAATTCAAAAACGTTTATAACTAATTATTAGAAATTTTATTTAAAAAATTGAAAGTTGAAAAATATGAAGGAATATTAAATTTTTACTAAAATATGAACATTTTGCCAAAATATTATGAAATATGAAAAAAATATTGTGATCTTATTTGATTCTACGGATGATAAAATGTAAAGATACTTTGTCTCAGTGCTCTCTGACTAATAGTTTAAAACAAGAAATTTCATAAAAATCCTCGCTCTACTCATAAACTACATTATACATGACAAGCACTAGGATATAATGAAGAAAGGATTATGCCGTCAAAATCCATGTTCTAAACCAAACATATTTTCCATATATCAGTACTGTATTGTTTCTTCATTATTATTGAAACTATAAGATTTTAATTGAAAATATTTTTGAAGGCATATAGTTCATTAATTACACTTTTATCAATCCATAACTATTTACTTTTGTAACTAATTTACTGGCATTACTGAACCTGGAAGTTCATGGTCATACAGACTTGAGCTCTCCATACATCCCTATTGAAGTTAATATTTAATTTATAATGAAAACTAACCAACATGTTTTTAATCTCCATACTCTCTCTTGTCAGCTGACTATTACATAACTATGTTACGCCATTAACACAAATAATTTACCTGGCCTTAACCCTACTAATGTCATTCTACTTTATAAGCATATGAAGGAATCTACTCCACATTTTTTTCTGATTAAAATTGCACTTTTATCAATATATATATAGTTATTTATAAATCATAATAGGAAGTACCATTATGAGGTTCTTCTTAATAAATAAAGTGAAACTAGTCATCTTACTTGATAAATCTTGATGTTTCATTTGACATGTTGTCCATACCATTGTTAGCTTGTCCAGACTGTTGATTTTTATGTTATCGGACCTGGATGTCGACTCCCACTCCATCTTCTGGTTAACTGAAGAACTTTTTCTTCTTAAACTTAATTTGTAGGGTTTTCATCCTGTTTATTTCCAGAATCACTCCTTGGAGGAAGACATATTGGATGTGCATTCATTGTCTGTCCATCTCTTGGCTGGTCTTCCTCTTGTTCTTCTCCCGTCCATTGGTCTATCTTCTTTAGCTCTTTTTGCAAGCCGGTTTTCTTCCATTCTTTCTATATGACCCTTCCAATATTTTCGTCTACCAAATTTATTATAGACAGACGAAAATATTGGAAGGGTCTTATAGAAAGAATGGAAGAAAACCGGCTTGCAAAAAGAGCTAAAGAAGATAGACCAATGGACGGGAGAAGAACAAGAGGAAGACCAGCCAAGAGATGGACAGACAGTGAATGCACAGATTTACCTTATTTACTATAATTATTTATTGTTATAACTAACTCACTGGCACTAACAAACCTATAGGTTCACAGTTACATGGACTTAAGCTCTCCATACATCCCTAATCTGTGTTAATATCTTAATTTATATAGGGAATTAACCTGCATGCTTTTAAACTCACACTTCCTCTTGTCAATTGACTATTACATCAGTAAGTCACAGTGTTGATACAAATAATTGAGGCATCTAGTGAGAGAGGGAGCTATGCCACTTTGAGAAGAAATGGAAATAATCAGTGCTATTTATATTAAAATTTATATATATATTTTTTTTCCTTTTGCATAGTTTACATAACAGTAAGTTAAAGAAGAAAGAAAGTACCCCTATACTGTACAAATAATTTTGTAATATAATGCTTTATAAAACCCAATTTTTTTTTTTTTCATTTCTTCTCAACGTTGCATAGCTCCCTCTCTCACTAGACCCCTCAATTTATCTGGCATTTACTCTAACAATATTTAAAGGAAGTAACGCTATGAGGTTTATTTTAATTATCATGGGTTTTGACTCACCTCATATTTGTATTTTTATTGCAGCAGCCTAACTCATAATAATTAATGTCATTCTAGTTTATAAGTGTGGGTTGCAAAGGATAGTGAAGTGCAACCTCAACCTGCTCGTGCTTTTACAAATGAGGCTATGAGGACCGAGTAATGGCGGTATAACCACATTATCAGAAATAGAGGAAATGCTATTTCAACATTTACGCTGACATGCCATGGCATAGAAATGGTCAACAAATGGTGTTTGTGAGAATGGTCGGTGGATCCAAAATATATATATATATATATATATATATCCTCCCGGCAAGGTCCAATGGACCCATTAACCAACGGCATGTGTGGCCCTCCAGTCATACTGGGGGTTTATGTGAGTGGGTGATGTAACCACCATTACAAATAAAAAATTGGTGCCCGCTTAAAAAAAGGTTACATTTATGCTGAACTAAAGGCAAATCCTTCAGACAAATTTTCCGGAGGTAAAACAGTCCCCTTTTCAGATCTCCGGGTGGGGACATCTGCAGGACGTCATATACAGAACATCCTTAAAATTTTCCAATGGAACGCAGGAGGTCTTACACAGAGTAAAAAAACTGAACTACAAATAATCATAGAGGAAAATGGGATAGATGTATTTATCATACAAGAAGCTAATGTATCAAGAGATCAACTAAAATATTTTCAATTTCCTGGATTCAACATACATACCCTTCCCAAAGCACAGCAAGTAGCTAGTGGAATTCTTGCAGGCGTCAGAACAAATATTTAATCAAAATCTAAAGTTATAAAGGAGATGCAACAAGAAAGCAAAGTAGAAATCATCCAAATTGAAATCTGGAAAGGAAATTCACATTACAACAAGTGATTCAGAAATATCGCATTTTGTGATGAAAATATTATTATTAAAGGGAATATGATATCATTGGAAAGGGAATCCTTCAAATTACAACAATAGAACAAAACAAAACAAATCACTGCTCACGTGCAGCTTGGCGGGTTGATTTTTGTGGGCTAGCGTCGAACGCCTCCACAATTCTCTTCGTTGTTTCTGCATCCATGCTAATGAGAGGCCTTCCAGGAGGTTTGATTTTCTGCATCCTTCTCGTTTCCAGCAGTCGTTTTCTCCACTTCCCCAGAGTCGACAGCTGCAATGCTACGTTAAACTCACATCTTGCCCGTCTTGCGGCCTCACGATCATTAGCATACATTATTGTCCATGCAGCAATTGTAATTTGCTGTTGCATATTCAACACCATTCTGACTAATGACGTAAGTTCTACACTGTTTTGTTTTATTCCATTGTTGTAATTTGAAAAATTGCCTTTCCAACGATAATTTCATATTTCCTGTAATGGTAATATTTTCATAACACAATGCAATCAAATGTATAACCATATTTATGATTCACCCCGTATATGGAATATACAATCCACCAAATAACAACCCCTGTCTAAATATAATTAATATTTATTCAAAAACAATTCTGATTGGTGATTTGAATGGTCATTCACCTAAATGGGGATACAAAAACTATATTCCTAGTGGCAAAACTATTGAAGATATATTAAATTCAAACACTTTAGAATTTATCTATAAGAATGATGACTGTCCTACATACATACATTATAATGGCCAGTGTACAAATCCAGATCTCCTGTTAATATCATCTGGCTTGAAAGATAAGACTACACATGAAATCATTGAAGATCTAGGATCGGAACATAGAGCAGTTGTTGCATCTATAATACATCAAGACAAACAAAATAACAGTAAACAAAAAACAAAATACTCTTGGAATTTTAGAAAAGCTAATTGGGAAAAATTTACAGAAGAAACTGAACATAAATTAAACCTAATTCCGTACGAAGTATCTACAGATAAACTTAATAATACTGCCTCAAACATAATTCTTGAAGCAGCAAAAAATTGGATCCCAAGAGGAAAAACTAAACACTGCAAACCTTTTTGGAACGCAGACTTATCCAAGTTAAAAGAAGAAAGGGACATAGCAAGAAGAAAAGCAGAATTGTCCAACAACCCAATAGATACACAAGAATGGCGAAGAAAGGCAGCAAAGTTTAAAAAATATATCTATGTAGCAAAGAAAAATGCATTCATTGAATTTATTGAAAAAGCTGATTATAGAAAAGATGCAAAAAAAGTATATAGATATATAAGTAAAATCATAAATCAGAGAGATACAAAGAAGGAACCACTCAAATTTAATGGGAAAACACTTGTTTCCAACAACTCTATTGCTGAAGCTTTTAATAAGCACTACAGCTCTCACCACGAACTCCCTCCTAAAGCTAAAAAGAAACAAAGGCAAATAAAAAAGATCTCAAGACTTTTAAGAAGCATCAAAAACAAACAAATGATACATTCAGCAAAGAATTCACCATATGGGAACTACATTCTGCAATACATGAGTTACAAGATAACAAATCTCCTGGTCCAGATAAAATACATATTGAATTTTTTAAACATCTTGGCCAAAAGGGAAAGAATACACTACTGACATTATTTAATCTATCACTACTGTACCTACAGAGTGGAAAAAAGCAACAATTATCCCTATTTAAAAAAAAAGACAAGACAGCTGATGATATAAATAATTGAATCAGTCATTTCGAAAAGGGATCATCTATGATTTTTTCTGAAATTCACTTTTTTCGTTATTCCATGTTTCCATATGTCCTTACATCGATTCCGCATGAGAATAGATCAAATATACAATTCTTTTACCACTTTCTGACTTTACCTTTCAAGTAGTCATTTCGAAAAAGGATCAACTCGTCGAGTTGTTCCCTTTTCAAACGGACTGACGCACGAATGTGATCTTGACCTCAGCTGCATATCTGTCCTCTTGCACTCTTTCTGTGTTATTCAAAGGAAACAACATTAAAATCATGCTACAATTATTATTTATTTAATGTAGGGCACTTGAAATACAGATCTTCACCCAAATACAGACCTTATTAACATATTTGTAATAACTATACATAACATAAACACTATAACAATATAAGCAGAATAACATTAAGTAGATTACAGTCGTATCAGTTGAGATCTGAATGTTACATAGTGAAGTTGTTTATTGAAATTACGTTATTGTGAGGCTGTCAGCCGTTTAATAAATGATGATAATATTAATGAATCTGTTTTGGAATCTGACGAAAGTGGTCGTTCGACTGAGAGAAAGAAATGGGTCAGACAACCAGAAAAATATTTGCACAACATAATCAAGGGCAGAGACATGTCAACCATGCCAAAACAGAAATTCTGGATCGAAAATCAGGAGAGGATTGTGGGTAAGCAATATTAAGTCAGTTTCAACCTAATATTGAAAACGCTGTACCTGCACAATTTTATTTCATTATTAAGTTTAAATTCCAATTTTAATTCAATTTTAGATGTCCACGCCGTTGCTTTCAGTCATTCTCGCCCTTATGATGACAGGAAAATTCAGTTAAAATATACTTTCCCCAAAGAAGTAATTCCTTCAATGACTGCGATAGAAATTTTATGGTAGTGAAATACAAAATCCGCCGTCATGACCTCGTTTATACTCCAGAGGAATATGAGGGCTTCATAAGTAGTAGTTCTCAAACCAACAAGTTTTCTTTGAAGAAAATTCATCATACGGACATTATAAATTTTCAACAATGGTGACCAATATTTTTCAAAAAGAAAGTACTGTCCAAACAAAGTTTGGGTTAAGGTGTTCCAAAGAAACAAAAACATTATTTTACAATAAATAAATTTTTACGAATTTGAGTGTAATAGTGACAAGCCTGGAATCGTAATCAACCGGAAATTTATTGACGCCATTTTAGGGGAACAAGAGTTCAACTTGCTCAAACCAAAGCCCCCAGAAATACTGCAAATACCAGATGTGAAAACACACCCTGCCTACACCAGCAAAATACCAATCAATCACAAAAAAAATGGATGATATAAATAAACTTTATCATTACATTTCTGATATCCATCGACATTTTTATGATGATTTATTCAAATAGCCTACAACTACAGCTGAAGTAGTAGAGAACGCCGAAGATGTTCAATGACAAAATTTTTTGGGTGTAATTTTTTTTATAGTCACTTCCAAGTAATAAAATGTATACAATATTATTCCATGTATGTAGTTATTTGGCAATAGTAAACTTTTTCAATGAAATGTGTTAAATTTAATAAACGTTTCTTTGTTCATTTCAAAAAGGGATCATCTCTGGAAAATTGTAATTAGTTTTCCGGGAAAACCAACAACAAGAAAGTCTTGTAAATCGGTTAGTAAACTTGAATGAGCATGACAATTATTCAGTAGAAATGTCAGATTCATAGCTTTATCCTGGAGAAATTGAATCAGTTTTTTGCCTCTCCTGTAAAATTTGATCAGCTGTAGATGATCCCTTTTCGAAATGACTGATTCAATTACAGACCAATCTCTTTAACAAGTGTCATTGCAAAAACAGTAGAATGTATGGTTTCAGCGAGACTAAATTGGCTCTTAGAAAGTAAAAACATATTAACAACAGCACAAACAGGATTCAGACAACATCTGTCTACAAAAGAAAATACAATTCAATTATCTCAAGATGCCAAAGAATCTTTCAACAAAAATCAAGATATGCTAACAGTTTTAATTGATTTTCAAAAAAGCATATGACTCAGAATGGAGATACAAATTACTTGAAAAACTCACAAAACTAGGCATTCAAAACAATATGTTAAACTGGATCACCCAGTTTCTTTCACAACGTTTCTGTGCTACAAAATACAATGACAGTACTTCCAAATTCCAACAAATAAAAATGGGCCTCCCTCAAGGTGCATACTACGTACAACCCTGTTCAACATCTACATCAACGATCTCCCACCAGCTATATCAAACACAGAAATAAAGACAGCTCTTTTTGCAGATGACATGATTATGTGGACATCTTCCTCACAATTAGAAAAATCTAAATTTTCTATGGAAAAGACTCTTAACCTATTAGAAAAGTGGACCCACAACAATTTAATGGCCATTAATACAGACAAAACAATGTTTCAAATATTAAGCTTAAAAAAATAAGTCCCAAAACTAAATCTACAGTTCAAGAAAACAAACCTGAGACAAACAAATGAAACAAAATATCTAGGGACAATTTTTGATTCAAAATTATCTTGGAGAAAACATATTGAAGCAGTAGTAAACAAAGCAACGAAAAGATTTTCAATCTTAAAAAGATTAGTCAGGGCAAAGTGGGATAGTAATCGCCAGACTCTGAACACCACGTATAAAACATTCATCAAGCCAATACTTCTATACAACGGGAGGTAATAATCACAGCAAATAACTCGAATCTGAATCGCCTTGAAGTATGCCAAAATCAGGCTTTACAGCTTATAACTGGCACAGCTAAATCAACCCCGATCACAGCAATGCAACTCTCCAATACGTCTAACTTTAGAGGAACAGGCAATACCACAACACGAAAAAATGTTACGGTTAACATCATCAAAATAGGAAAAAAAAAAGACAGTTACAACCAACAAAGTTCAAAACACAAACAAGTTTCTTGTCCAAAGTAACGGAAATAAAAACAGATTTGAATCTTCCTAAATCCAAAGAAAATATTTTGATCAGAGAAAATCCTCTTACTTTTGAATCAATTAACATTCAGCTAAATCTAGAAGAACCAGTTACAAAATCTGAAACTCCCACCTGTACTAAAAGCTCTAGCGTTAGAAGCTGTGAATAAGAGATATCCACCAGAAGAATGGTTACGTCTACACAGATGGATCTACTATTGATAACAACTCAGGATCAGGAATTACATGTGCATTATTTTCATTTTATCAACCAGCAGGATACCACACAAGTTTTGATGCAGAAGTAACGGCTATTCATATTTCACTCCAACAATTACTATACAGAATAAATAAATTTCAAAATGCTGTCATACTCTCTGATTCTAAGGCAGCAATATATGCTATTGCACAAAATGAAGTCAATACAAATTAAAGAATGCTACAAAATGATTCAACAACTCCAAAAACTACAGAAAAGAATTCAATTGCAATGGATACATGCAAAGTGTGGAATTGCTGGAAATGACACTGCTGATTTTCTTGCCAAAAAAGGCTTCAATCTAATTCAGAATACTATTAAAAGCTTACCTTTCACATCCATAAAAAGAATAATTGAAAACAAATATAAAATCAAACAAAACCAAGACCTATGTAATAAAGGCAAAGACAAAAATTGGAATATTTTAGTAAAGAAGCCAGATATCATTCCAGAAATTCCATATAAAACTACAATAGCAAAATTTAGACTGCTTACAGAACATGATTATTTGACCAAACATTTATATAAAATAAGAATCTACATGCATCCAAATTGTCCTCTATGCAACAAAGACGAAGAAATGAATGAAGCACCTACAAACCTGTGAAGTATTACCTGTTGGATCCACCATAGAGAAATATTGGAGAGCAAGAACGCTAATGGCTTTGTTGCCAAGGCCCAGCATTTGAAAACAACACTTTATAAATGTGTGAAGGAATTTACTTAATACCTGTTCTAACCAAAAGTAGAATACTAAGTATATTCTTAGGATCAGCTATTCAAAAGCTTGATTTTAGCTATAGGTAATTGAAATAAAAAGTTTGGATATAAAAAGTGGGCCTCGAATTTCTTAGTGTTTTTTGGGTTTAAAATAAACATTATGCATGTACAACAATAAAACTCATTGTGGGTATACAATGACTCATGAATCTCTTATACCAAATAAGCTGAGACTTGATTAAAAGCAAACTTAACAATACAAATCACTTATAAGAATCATGAATTCTTCTTACCTCATTAGATTCTTATTAAGAAAACCTCATAATGTAAAAATTTCCAAATTAATTATATTAATACAAATCATTTATTGAAACTTGTCACAATATGTTAATAACATGCTAGTGTGCACAATTTATTGAATAATATGTAATTAATTTTGTTAGGCTAGTAATGGTAAGTAGTATACACAAGATTATTGACAGTTTATTGAATAATATGTTCTAGTGGTCGAAATTTGACTACAGTGCATTAAATTTTTAGTTTGTCACAAATGCATCATTATGCATTAATTTTTATTTATTTTAAAAATACGAACGATACAAAATATATGGTATAGCTTGGCTAAGCCATATTTAAAAAAAACAATAATGTATCATTTGACATCTGTATACTATTTAAATTTGCATTTGGCTTATTATTATGTGTACGGAATATATACCCTTCTTTGTGTCTCACTCCAACATGTCTTCAATGTTCTATGTCAAGGCATAATGGAAGTAAGTGTGATTATGTAATGAAATTACTGAAACAAAGATTAAACAGGGTTTAATTTAAATTTAAATAATAAAATATACTCACCTTTTTATATCACTAACGATAAATATGCGAGAGTAAATCATTTCACTTTGCTGCTGCACAATTTTCTCTTTACAACAATGCACTTCCAGTATGAACATAAATGAATGAGAAATATGCATAAGTTCCTTAGAGACAATTTATTTTATTTTGTTTAATTTCATTTATTTGTAATACATATTATACAGAAATTTTATTTTTCTGCACTCTTTCTCTATATGAACTTTAATTATGCCAAATATCACACTTCTCTGTGTGTGCAATGTGCTTAAAAAGGTGCATAAAGTTTTTTTCTTCACGTATTAATATATAGATATAAAATATGAGATGAAGTGATACATTTTTAATATTTAAATTTATTTTCTTAGGTTAGTGAGGGGTAAGATAGTGTAGGCCAAGGGCTTCTAGGCCTGTCATGCTTGGAGTAGTAAACTAGTGTACACCAGATTAGTTTACAGATTTTTAATATTTTTCATATGAAAAAATGTTTCCTCTTCCCATTTTTTGAGATTTATAATGATGTATCAGTTATTTTAAAAATTGAATGAAATAGGCCCTACATCAATGATATGGTTAGCAAAACATTTTGTTAGTTTCTTTGTTACATGGAAAGGAATTCTGTTACATTTCTGTGTTATGGAATTTTAGAAGCATAGCAGTGCCACTACCATTTTCATTACATTACAAAATAATTAAGATATTTGGTCTGTGTATTCTTACCTCTTAGGTTGTTTTTTGTTGAACATGTGTTTCAAAAGGCTTGTGAGCCCCATCTTCAGCTTTTACGGACTGATTTTTCTCAAGTTGTCGGCCCTGATTCTTGACTCCTGCTCTCTCTTCCTGTGGTCCAATGAACTTGCTAATGAGGTTTCTTTCTCCGGGAATTTCAAAATTCATAATTCTTTCCTTGTTCTTCTGTATGTAAATTTTTTTCCCATATGATGAGTTCATTTGTGTTTTCTCATTGCTGGAATAACCTTGTGGTTACTATATATTTTGGGTTATTCTGGACCAAAACGTGAGCCAGCCACGGAAGAGATTTCTAACTCGCCTTTTTTTTTTACATTTCTTATTGTGTTCTTTAATTCTATGATTTTTAAATTTGCCAATATGTATATCTTATTACAGTATGCACTTTTTTATTTGATTTATTTCTGATTTTTTACTATCATCAATCTTTATGTATTTCTTTTATTTTGATTTTTCTATTTGAAGAGTGCTTTTGTTCTTCAATTTTTGTTTTTTGTACTTCTCAATTTTTCTGTGTATCATTTTTTCCTCGAAACCATTTTCTTTTGCACCTCAATTATATGTTTTTTCTCTAACTCTTAAAATTCTTTCTGAAACCAACATGAAAAACGTTGCCACGTGAGGGAGTAAGTAAGGTCTTTGAAAGGCCTACCTAAAGTCTCTCAAGACTTTGTTCTGGATGTAAATCGTTTTTAAAATCATAATAAATCATAAAACGAAAATATTCACATTGCAGCTCTATTGCAAGACACTGAGTTACTAGCATCCCACTTTGTTTCAACCACCACTGTTAAGGGAGGAAATTATGTGTAAATACAGATAAAAGTATGGGCTATTGAATGGTATATCCAGCTTAATCTTATCTCAAAAAGATTACTCGAGTCTGGAAACTTTCTGTGTGACTCTCGTAAAACCTACAGGACCACAACTAATATGAGCATAACAAAAAAAAACAAAAAACTTTTACTATAATGTGCAAATTCTGAAAATTGCAGGATTTTTCAAAATCTAATTAAGTTAATGTTCTAACTTCACATTTTAAAAAAAGAAATAGTAGACTAACAACTTACTCATAGCTGTGCAGACATAAGCTCTCCATACTTCCCTATTCTGAGCCATTTTATAATCGTCCTCTGTATAATTTACTTCCCTCAAATTCTAGTTAATGTTATTCTTTCATCTCATTCCTGGCCTACCTACCAGGTGCTTTCTCTCTGGTTTTCCTACAAGGAGTTTCCATACTCCTCTTAATTTTCCACTTGTGCCACATGTCCTGCCAATCATAGTATATAAGCTTTAACTTATATCTGATTTCCCATAAAGACCATGTAGCTCACTCTTCTCCATTCACCTGTCTGTAAGAGAAATCAGAAAACAGTTAATGGCATCATCAAATTGCAATGAACTTCTGATTAATCACTTTGCAACACAGAAGGAGAACAGAGCTCATCTACAAAGCTATAAATAATTTAAGCTGCTGGAAATATGCTTCTTATAACACATGAGGCTTAATGTTAGTAAAATTTGTGCATCTTTATTTCCCATGTTATCTATTTTATACCTGAGAGCCTCACCTGTTTTTCATGAGAACCGTGCCTGTACAACAACAAGTTGAATGAAATTATGTTCTGTACTTCACTTGTGTACAATATTATAATTTTGGATGTTTGTAAACAAATATGTTAATTTAAAGTAAAATTATTTTTTTATATTCTTTTCTGAAAAATTTAGATCTCTTAACTAGATAATCAGGAGTTTGCTGTACACATATTTTTAATAATTGAGAATTATATTTTCTTCCTCAGATGCTGTCAAAAAAGTTCCTAGATGAAATTCCACAACGTAAGTCACCTCTGTTGTTGGAGGAATTAGCATTTGATGCCATCAGCACATTTGTTGGCAATATTATGCAGCGAATCTTGTTGACACATTGCACCAAGAGGATAGTGGATCTGAACTGCACTGAAGTATTCACAACAGTAACACTGGATCTTAGTATGCTAGAAAATTATTTACACAGCAATTTTCCTAGAGTTCTTGCTGCAAAAATGACATCTCATTTATTGAAAGGCATTGGAGCAATCGTGGATACAGTAGCATGTTCTAATGACAGCTTTAAGACGACGGGAGACACTACATGTAAACATATAGTTAGTCAGTTTATTATAAGCTCTATAAATGCTCATTTAACATGTGTGGATATGTCAAAGGAACCATACTTAATTAGAAAAGTACTCTCTGAAAATTTGAATAAAATACCAAAACTAGAAATATTGTCAATTCGAGCATATGATAAATGGAATAAATCCAAAAATGTTATATTAAGAAATTTATGTTCATTAGAAAATCTGGTATGTTTCAACATGAAACAAGACTGCACAGATGATGTTATCATGACATTGGTACAGAACTGTAGAAAATTGAAAAGTTTGATTGCTAATGGATCTGTAAACTTGACTAACGCATGCATAGTTTCCTTACTTCAGCTACAGGATTTGGAACAATTAGAATTGTGTACTACTAGGATTACTGAAGTAGGATATTGTCATTTATTTACCAAAATGGCTCAAAACAAAAATTTCAATACAGATGATGATTCAAGTCATGGAACTCCTTTGAAAATTGTGGGCTGTAGCTTAATCAAGAATGGCATGCTTGAAATCTTGCTTAAACATTCAAACTTGAAAGTGGTGTCCTTAAGTTCCCTGTTCTGTGATTTATCATTGTTGAAAGATTTGAAATTTCTTGAACAGTTGAAGCTTGAAGGAGGACACTTTTTGACAGATAACATCAAAGGTTTGATTCAGGAAAAAGGCTCTTCTTTATATTTACTTGAATTATTTCTGATACAAGACATTGATCTTCAGTGGTTAGGCAAATATTGTACAGAACTCAAGAATCTCAGTATAAGAAGCTGTACTTTTAGCAGTAGTATTCCATTATCTGGAAGAAGTAGTAAAGTTGTTGCTTTCCGAAAAGTGGAAGAATTGGTATTTTATGTGCAGTGTACTATAGAATACATTTATTTTCTCTTAGTAAATTGCATAAACATTAGAAAAGTTACTGTTGGATTGATAAAGCCAGTAAATGATGCATTTATAGCAGATATATTGTCTCAGAATCCTATGAAACAACTAGAAGAATTCAGTGTGTATTTCAGTGATTTGACACTTAAAAAGTGTTCTGCTTTTAATGAAAAATTGTCCAAATTTATCTCATCTTGGTGGATTAGAATCATGGGAAATTTCTCAGTTAGAATTGAGGCAATTGCGTGGTGAATTGAAACAACATAATTTAAATGCTATAGTATAGTAGTAAGTTGTTTATAGATGATTGGAATGAGATTGTGTCAATATAAATTTGATTTTCTATAAAAATAATTTTTTTTAACCCATCACCATGGTTATTTAAATGTCTGCCCACAGCTCAGCTGCAGTTTGACGTACTTATATGCAAGACATTTAGGCCAGTATTCAAGAACCAAGCTCTCTAGGCCATACCATCTCCGTCTTCCGTAATCTGAGGCTCTCATATTTCAGTTGTTCCCAGAAACTTTTTTTAATATTTGTTAGCACATGATGTTGAATAGAGTGAGCCAGTTAGGGTAAGTTCTACATGACCCACATAATTAACCAAGGAGAGATGGGCTGAGAGTTGCTCTTCATGGAAAGCTTGTTCTTGAATACTGGCCTTAAATTCCCAAATGCAGTTTGCCATGTTTATATGCATTGGTACATCTATGATTTATTTTTAACTTTTATAGGAATTAATCACTATGAGGTTTAATTTATGGTGAAATTAAATGTTTCTTACCTCTCCTCATAAATATTTTCTAAGTTGATCGTGATTTCGAGACTATAACTGTCTCATCATCAGAACTTTGTTGGCGACTGATGTTATGTCGATCGGAAGAAACTCTTCTTCTTCCCTCTGTTGGTGGACCGATGAACCTCTGGATCAGGTCAAAATTAGTGGGAATTTCAAAGTTCATAAGTTTTATTAAAATTCATCAGAGAACATATTGTTTAAACAACTCACCTCATACAATTCATGCTTCCATGATATTGCGATTTCAAACATAGTCATGTTCATCGTCAGCCATAACTCGGAGTTATGGCTGACGATGAACATGACTATGTTTGAAATCGCGATATCATGGAAGCATGAATCCTATGAGGTGAGTTGTTTAAACAATATGTTCTCCGATGAATTTTAATGATTATACCTCATAATGTTTACTTCCCAACATTAATTAAATATTCATAAGTTTTCTTTTGTTTTTCTGAATGTAGATCTTTTCCCAAACCGTGAGTTCCTTTTGTTTGTCTATTTGTTTAATTAAACTGGTTTTTGATTCAATTAAATGTTTTTTGGACCAAGCATAAGCAGCTACTGCTGACTTTTCCACTTCTCCATTTTTGATGTTTCTAAGATGTTCTTTCACCCTTGTTTTCAAATTTCTTTTCGTTTTTCCAATATAAATTTTGTCACAATCACTGCATTTGATCTTATAAATTCCTGATTTGTTTTTGTTTTCAATTTTTTCATTTTTATTGGTTTTAATTATCCTATTAAGGCTGTATTCATTCTTTGGTGCTAATCTTATATTCAACTTTTTGAAGATTTTTTAAATTTATAGTGTTTCAATGTATGGTAAGTGAATTTCTTGAATTTTATTTTTTCTGTTTCTTTTATAAGTGTGCTTTCATTTATTAATTTTTGTCTTTTGAATTTATTTATTTTCTTGTGTACCATATTTCCTTCATAACCGTTATCTATTGCAACATTAATTATGTGTTCTTTTTCTTTTTCATAGTTTTCTTTGCTCATAGGTGTATTTACCAATCTATGTGTCAAACTATTGAATACTGCCTCTTTGTGAGCAAAATGGTTGAATCCTGAAGCTTTAATATAGTTGTCAATATGTGTGTTCTTTCTATAAATTCCAAATTCTATCTTGTTTTCTTCATTTCTTCTTAAAGTGAGATCTAAAAATGGGATTTGTCTTTCATTTTCAGTTTCCATGGTAAATTTTATAGTTCTACTCTGAATGTTCAACAGCTTTAAAGCATCCTCTATTTGCTTGTGATTCACAATAGCAATTACGTCGTCAACGTATCTACTCCAAAATTTGAAAATCACAGGATGTCCACTTGCCAGTCTAATTAAACAAATAGACAAACAAAAGGAACTCACGGTTTGGGAAAAGATCTACATTCAGAAAAACAAAAGAAAACTTATGAACTTCGAAATTACCGCAAATTTTGACCTGATCCAGAGGTTCATCGGTCCACCAACAGAGGGAAGAAGAAGAGTTTCTTCCGATCGACATAACATCAGTCGCCAACAAAGTTCTGATGATGAGACAGTTATAGTCTCGAAATCGCGATCAACTTAGAAAATATTTATGAGGAGAGGTAAGAAATATTTAATTTCACCATACATCTATGATTTCCAAAACCTATAATTATTTGAAGAACTTGCTGTATGTTAATATATTAAAGAAAAAGGATTTCCCTTAATTTTATGACATAATTAACTACCAGTAAGCCTACTTGTTAGTGAAAGGAAATACTTTTGTGTTTGTCCTTTCCAGCAGTCCCTTCTTTTGAATATTTCCTGTGACCTATTTTGCCAAAGGTAAACGAATATCTGTAAAGTACTGCATTGCATGGTCTTCATAATTTTCTCTTGAAAAACTTCATTTTCACAGTCTTTGTTTTACCATGGTACATGCGTATAAAGAAATTTGCAACTTCTCAGAAGAGGAAACATAAGATTTAAAATGAGATTGATGAATATGGTAATTTAGCATCTAATTCAGATAGTTACAATAGTTAGTTTGCTGTTGATTATGCACAACCTCCTCACAATATAAGTGACAGTGAAATCAGTTGTGTTGACGAGGGAGATATATAGACACTGACACGTGGTTTGGTGCCACAGGACATGGAGGAATGTCCACAGATCTTGTATGTCAGAATATGAACATGCTTAACTTAATACGAGAGACCTTTTGTAACATTTGTGATCCACAATTAAGTGTTTCTGGGGATATTGTTACCACATACGAAGAAATATTTGACCACATGCTTTTGAAAATTATCTTTGATTAAACAGTATCAAAATCAATAAGTTCATTCACTCCATTCTAGACTCAGACAGTGGAAGGACACAATAAGTGAGGTGTATGTTGTTACGGCTATACTCATGCTAATGGGAATTGTACAGAAACTGACATTAAGGTCTAGTGAGAGAGGGAGCTATGCCACTTTGAGAAGAAATGGTGCTATTTATATTAAAATGTATATTTTTCCTTTTGCATAGTTTACATAACAGTAAGTTAAAGAAAGAAAAATTTATCCCTTTATTGTACAAATAATTTCGTATTAAGATGCTTTATGAATCCCAATTTATTTCCATTTCTTCTCAAAATGGCATAGCTCCCTCTCTCACTAGTAGACCCTTCAATTCTATTTTACTGAAACAATTTACTTAGAAAGTTTATTCATGTCAATGACAACACAAAACAAGTTGGTTTCCAAGGCCTTTCAAAACTTTGCAAAATTTTCCATGTCATAGAATATTTAAACAATAAATTCCAATCTCTCTTCCAAATCATATTATAATTCATGAATCACTCTGTTTATGGAAGGGGCATTTATCTTCAAACGATCCTTCCACTTAAAACTGCCAAATTTGTTATTAAAACATGAATTGTGAGAGTCTAGAATTGGGTAAGCATGGCCATTCATTGTTTATACTAGCCGGGGAATGGAACTTGGACACTGTAATGTTATGTGAACAAAAATACGGACAAAAAGGATGCAGTAGTTATAAAATTGGCGGGGAATCTTATGGACTATGGACAATTTTTATAACTCTTCTGAACTCGCCTGATTTATAAAATAAAAAATCATTGTGTCAGTACTCTCGGAGGCAATAGAAAATTTGTTTCAAAATTAGTAAGTGGGAAAATTACAAATGTGAGAACATTTTGCACAACATTTCAGTGATGTTACCATATTTGCATCGAAAGATAAGAAATAGGTGACAATAATCTCAACATACCACAGTAAAGAAATGTGTTAGACCATAAACGAGAAGAAAGCCATAGAAAAGAAGCCAGCTGTAATGTATGATTATAATGTAAATATGGATGGTATTTTAAAATACAATAAGAAGTAACATTAAGAGGTTTGTTCATTCTTACCTCTTATAGTTGATTTTTGTCGAACATATGTTTCAGGGCTTCTTAGCCCCATCACCAGCGATTACACACTGAATTTTCTCAAGTTGTCGGCACTGATTCTGATTCCTGCTCTCTCTCTGCCTCTGGTGCAATGAATTTACTAATGAGGTTCCTTTCTGCAGGAATTTAAAAGTTCATAATTCTTTCCTTGTTCTTTTGTATTTAGATTTTTTCCTATATGGTAAGTTCATTTTTGTTTTCTAACATCATCATCATCAAGGTATGGGCCTGTTGGCCCATTCTGCTCCCCAGAGCATTATATGCTGCAGGTGCAGGTCTTTCCAATGACATTTTGGTCTTCCTACATTTCTTCAGCCTAGAGGCCTATAATAAAGCAGCTGCTTTGATAAACGATTATTTGGCATTCTTTGTATATGTTTAAACCAATTACGTTTATTTCTGTGTATTCTTTTATTTATATTATATATTTGTAATTCATCTCTGATATCTTGACTTTTCTTTTGATCTCTTAGAGATATACCTGCAACTGATCTGAGAAATCTCATTTCTATTGTCTCAATTTTATTTTTATCAGAGATCGTTAAACGCCAAGTCTCAGACCCATATGTTAACATTGGAACATACATTGTTTTCTAACTGTTTTAATAATTTTGTGTTTACATCTATTTTGTGTTTTTCTGACCAAACATGAACAGCCACTGCACATTTTTCTACTTCCCCTTTTTTTTACAGTCCTTATGTGTTTTTCAGTTCTAATGGTTAAATTTCTTTTTGTTTTCCCTATGTATATCTTATCACAGTCTTCACATTTTATTTGATATATTCCTGATTTTTTTACCATCATCAATCTTTTCATTTTTATTAGTTTATTTAAACTATAATCATTCTTTGGTACTAAATTAACATTACATTTTCTAAAAAGTCTTTTGAAATTTGTTGTGTGCCCAAGGGTGATATGTGAATTTCCTGTATTTCTTATATTTTGGTTTTTCTATCTGAAGAGTGCTTTCGTTCCTCAATTTTTGTTTTTTGTACTTCTCAATTTTTTTGTGTATCATTTTTTTCACTGAAACCATTTTCTTTTGCAACCTTAATTATGTTTCCTCTTTAACTATTCAGATAGAAAAACCAAAAGATAAGACATACAGGAAATTCACATATCACCCTTGGGCACAACAAATTTCAAAAGATTTTTGGAAAATTTAATATTAATTTAGTACCAAAGAATGATTATACTTTAAATAAACTAATAAAAATGAAAAGATTGATGATGGTAAAGAATCAGGAATATATCAAATAAAATGTGAAGACTGTGATAAGATATAATTAAGAAAACAAAAAGAAATTTAACCATTAGAACTAAAGAACACACAAGGAATGTAAAAAAAGGACAAATAGAAAAATCTGCAGTGACTGCTCATGTTTGGTCAGAAAAACACAAAATTATTAAAACAGTTAGAAAACAAAAATGAACTCGCTATATGGGAAAAAAATCTAAATATAGAAGAACAAGGAAAGAATTATGAACTTTGAAATTCCCGCAGAAAGGAACCTCATTAGTAAATTCATTGTACCAGAGGCAGAGAGAGCAGGAATCAAGAATCAGGGCTGACAACATGAGAAAATTCAGTCTATAATCACTGACAATGGGGCTAAGAAGCCCTGAAACACATGTTCGACAAAAACAACTATAAGAGGTAAGAATGAACAGACAAAATGTTTTAATTATGGATGGTATTTATTTAAGGATCAGATACTTATTAGAAAGGAAAAGACATACAAAATGGTATGTAATTTTTTTTAAAAGACTTTTAAATGCAGCAATTCACAATGCTTTTGTGATCTCCAAATTACAAAAAGAAAATACAAAAATGGTGTCTCTTAAATTCAGACTGTTGCTTATTAAAAATATGGATCCTCTAATCCTGCCACTTGTATATTGTCGCCCATTACCACAGTCACCTTCCAAAAGACTAATAGGATGTCATTTTCCCAAGAGGATTCTTGAAATGAAAAAGAAGGCAAAACCACAGAAACATATGTTGCATATGCCAAAAATGGTATAAGAAAAGAATAAATTTATTGGTGCAGTGAAGGTAATTCATGACTGTGGATGGGTATTTCAAGACATACCATACGCTTCTGGATTTCTAGAAGGATATTAATAAGCAAGGTAAGAATAGAAATATCTACGACATTATTCTGTATAGTAATAGATATGGTCTTAAAACAACTTGATCTAAGAGGAAATATTTCAACAAGACTAAAACAGTGTCTTGCATATGCTGATGATGTAATAATAACAGCAAGAACAAAAAATTCCCTACTGGAAACCTTTGACAAATTGAAAAATGAAAGTATAAAATATGGGCTTATAATCAATCTAAATAAAACAAAATATTTAAGATGTATGAGAAATAAAACAAATTTGACTGAACTAACTATAAATAGTGACTGTATTGATCAAATTAACTCCTTTAAGTACCTAGGTACAATACTAAACGATAATAATACTGTTGAAGAAGATATCAAAACAAGAATATCGCAAGGGAATAAAGCATATTTTGCTAATTTCGATATATTCAAAAGCAAATTAATATATAAAAAAATGTTAAATTCAAATTATATACAGCAATAATAAGACCAATCATATGTTATGGAGCTGAAACCTGGGTACTAAAAGAAGCAGATAAACTAAGATTATTAACGTTTGAGAGGAAAATATTTAGAAGAGTGCTAGGTCCAGTAAAGGAAAATGGAAATTGGAGGTTGAGAAGGAATGACGAATTATACCTCAAGAATAATAAAGAAAATATAGTTAAGTTTCATCAAATCCAAAAGATTACAATGGTTTGGACATACACTAAGAATGCCAAAGGGAAGATTGCCGAATGATATTTTTAATTGGAAGCCACAAGGAACAAGACCAAGGGGAAGACCCAAGGATTGATGGGAAGATGACGTAATTGAAGATTTGAGAGAGATGGGGGATTTTTGATTTGAAATCCACTGCACAAGATAGGAAGAAGTGGCGTAAACTGATTGAGAAGGCCAAGACATTCCACTGGAAGTCGTAGAGCCTGACGAAGAGAAAGAAAGAATAGAAATATGATTAAACTAAATTTTATGGATTTAGAACTAGATATGTATATCTAAAATAAGTTACTAAGTGGAGTAGATTTTAAAAATACTAGCACACAGAGGTACTGTATGGACATTTAAATGACCGTACAGAAGGAAAGAAACCGGTTGTATATCATCTTCTTCTTCTTCCTTCCAAGTATTAGGCCAAGGCCTGTTACGATCCTATAGAAAATTTTCCCCCCAGCGTTTCATAGGACGGCCCATTGATCTTCATCCTCTTGGTATATAATTATAAACAGCTTTTCTCCAGAAAAGCCTGACCAGAGACTATAAGATGGCAGCCCCATCACTGGTCTTGCCTTCCTTTGGCCAGCAACCAATCGAAGGGACTATTATTATGCTTTCAAGTCTTATATGAGAATTTCCCAGTTGTATATATGTACACTAAAACATACTGAGGGTTAAATTCAAATGAGATCTTTATTTAAATATATCATATTTTTACTTAATTTCTCCTTATTATTAACATTATGTAGAAATTGCATTATCATTCATTTATTAACAGCAGATGAAATCCCTTTTAACCCTATATATTCTTATAGGGTGTAAAGAAAATAGTCTTAAAAATATACATTACATCAGTTATAATAATTATATGTCGATGGAATTAGTCAATTGAAGCTTCCTTGGGTAAGTGACTTAAATAAAATAGCTCAATTACTTTTTTGTACTATCTTCCTTCATGCTAATGTGATTGCAGCTGATTATTATTATTTAAAAGGTTTACACGTATGAATTTATATAAATGAGTTGAAAATATTAATTCTGGAAATGCATGCTATTATGCATTACAGACTCTTGATGTCCCAACTCCTTTCAAAAAACATTAAACTGAAAATATGTAAAACTATTATTCTACCAGTTATATTATATGGATGCGAAACATGGACTCTTACTTTAAGGGAGGAAAGGAGATTACAAGTATTTGCAAATAAAGTTCTTAGGAAAATTTTTGGACCGAGGGAGATGGACAGGTGAATGGAGAAGACTGTTTAACAGTGAATTACATGGTCCTTATAGGAAGTCAGATATAATGAGAACAGTTAATTCTCATAGACTGCGATGGACAGGACATGTGGCACAAGTGGGGAATGAAAGACGTGCATGGAAGCTTCTTTTAGAAAAACCAGAGGGAAAACGCCCAGTTGGTAGACCAAGAATAAGGTGGAGAATAACATTAACTATGATTTGAGGGAAGTAGATTATACAGGGGATGATTGGAAAATATTAGCTCAGAATAGGGATGTATGGAGAGCTTATGTCTGTGTGGACATGAACTTATGGGTTAGTGCCAGTGACTTAGAGTTAGTCGAAAATATATTTTTTATGAATGTATAAAAATATCTTCCTGTGACAAGTTATTCTTTTCCTCCATCTTTCCATACCCTTCTTGTAAATATTTTTGTTTCATTGTCCTCTTCAATATTCCTCAACCATCTGTGTTGAGGTGTACCTCTTTGTTTACTTGATGACATTTCTAAAACATTTTTGGGATCTTTTTATCCTCCATCTGTTTTATGTGTCCATATTACACCAATTGTCTACATTTTACATAATAAAATATTGAGTTCTTTTATTTATTTTTTTCTCAAAGAAAATCACAAATTTCACAAAACAATGGGGATAATTAACAGTATAATGAAACCATCTTTAGTACAGAAGAACACAAGATTTATAAGGTTCTCGCACGACCAGTATTAAGATATGGTAGTGAAGCATGGACAATATGAAGAAGGGATGAAAGCCGAATAACAGCAAATGAGATGTGATTTATGCGCCATACAGCAGGATATACAAAGTGGGACCATAAAAGAAATGAGGAAATTATATACAAAACTACCAGAACAACTGGAAAGCCCATCTTCAACGAATGCTGTCTCATAGAATTCCAAAAGCCCTGCTTCGTTACTGCCCCCAAGGCAAAAGATCGCTGCTATGTCCAAAAAAGCACTGGATGGAAAACTCCTCTTTGAGACCATAACAGGCCACACGGCCTAATACTTGCATGGATGATGATGATGATTTTTTCTCAAGCCTAATAGAGTACATAGCTGAATCAAATCTTAGAAGCTAACTCTACACAATGACAACTTCTATAAAAAAAAGTCTTCTGTAATGTTGAACTTTCAGCATATATAATCAGTGCACCTTCGAGTATGCATAGATCAATGTGTATCGTTAATATTAAATTCATTATCTTTCAAAAACTAATCATTTAGACACACATTTTTTTTTATGTTCACCCAATTAATAACTTTTTTTTTTCCTTGAAACTAAATGTAAACATAATCATGACAAAATGGCATAAATTGGTTAACATAAATAAATTAGACATTTGTTTTCTAATTATTTATTTGCAATAAGTACACCAAATGCAGAATTGTAAAAATAAATTTTAATTAATAATTAAACATTTTTATAGAATTTAAAATGTGCATATACATAAAAGAAGTTTTAAAAATGTGTAAATATATAGTGTTAATATAAAATAATACAAACATTCAAAATTGCTATTTATTAGCTGTACAGTAAGTCAACCTAGTACAGTAGACTTTTATTAATCTAACCATATCTTTAATGATGGACAACATATTATTGACAATGAGTAAAAAACAGCAGTTTAATTGTTTATTAAATTGTCCATCAAATTTAATTATGTATCATTTAGATCTATTAGTGAAGATGGAACAGGCAACTAATGCCTAAACCAGGAAGTGAAGAAGAAGAAGATCATTTAGAAGCCAGTCATTGGAAATATTGAATAATTTGTTACAAAGAACTTAAAACGATTTATATTGCATGAATTAAAACAAATAGTTTGATTTTTGTATCCCTCTCCTAATATCACACTATCTAAGTTTAGTTTAAGCCAGTTTAAAAATCCTGATGGTGTTGGAAAATTAATCTGTGATCTTCCAGCTTATATCACCTAAGTTGAAGAGACGGACCTACAAGGTAACTATTTTATAGTTTTTAACCGTACATTATATTACTGTGAACTAACACCTCAACGGAAACTTACCATGAATTTTACTAGTATCGATTATAGCATATTGCCTTAACCAACTTGTACGGCTGCCTAAATACTATTGTTTATTCACGTGCTTTTGGTACTACATTTTGTTGGACCTCAGTCTGGCATGTTCTGATATCTACAGTTATAATGAAAGAGATCTGGATGTTACTGTTGTAGCATAGTTGCAATGTTATTTATGAGATTGTACATTCTGAAACAACCTAGTGGTTTTTTTTAGAGAGAGAGAGAGAGAGAGTATAATTTGACCTGTCTCTTTTATAATTGTTTTAGTAATTAACAACAGGTTAATGAATTTATTATACCGTGGCTTTATCATGATTTATTTTTACATTGTCCACCGCTGTGGCCTCGAGGTAGCATGCTGCCTTGTCACGCAACGGGCCCGGGTTCGATCCCCGGTCGGGGCAGTTTTTCTGGGTGAGGTTTTTATCGGGTTTTTCCTCACCTGTAAGACAAATGTCAGGAAAACTTTAAGGCCCAAACGGTCCCCAAAATCATATGGCCATCATCATCATCCTTATCATTATCATCATCAACATCATCCTTCACCGGTGTGGAAAGCAATGGGAAGCTACCACACCTACAATTCCCTAGTAAAGCTGCAAGCATAGCATGAAAATGCTACGACTGCAGTGAAGGACCTGCCTTCGGGCAGATTTACTATGGATGGATTTTTACATTATGGCTGTAAATAGAAAGAAAGGAAGATTTTATTCTCAACAATATCTTTCATGACATAAACTTTACTTGTGCCCACATATTCTCAGTTTGTTTGAAGCCCAGAGAGTAGACAACAGTCTTATGAATTTGATATTCTGTATCCTCAAAAACCATTCATAAATCAATGAGATTTTTGGACTGGATGATTAGATATACTGCTGAAATTGAAGAATTCCAATCTTGAAAATCAGGAATATGCTGGTATCAAATAAAATGTGCAGAATTTGATGAGATTTACATAGGAAAAACAAAGAGAAATTTAACCATTAGAACCAAAGAACACAAGAAAGGTAAAAAAAAAAAAGGGGAGGGAATACAAAAATCTGCAGTAGCTGCTCACATTTGCTCAGAAAAAAACACAAAATAGATTTCAACAGAAAAGACAAATTCAACATATGGGAAAAAAAATCTACATACAGAAGAATAAGGAGAGAGTAATGAATTTTGAAATTCCCAGGGAGAGGAACCTAATTGGCAAGTTCTTTGGATCATAAAAAGAGGGAACAGAAGTTGAGATCCAGGGCCGACAACTTGGAAAAAATCAGTCTGGTAACTACAGAAGATGGGACAAACATGTCTTGAAACATATGTCCAACAGAAACAATGATATAATGTAATAATTACAAAGATCAAACTTATTAAGTAAAACCTCAATGTTACTTCCTATTGTATTTTCAAATTTAGAGGAGATTCAATTAGAAGGGTTAATGGGGAATTATTGTGAATATATAATATATACAACCAAGACACGAAGCAGTAGCAACATTCAGACTGTTAACAGGCCATGACTATCTGGCAGCACACCTCCATAAAATTGGAATCTTCAACTCTCGAAATTGTATCCTGTGCCAAGACAATAACACTACCATGAACAAAGATCATCTTGCTAGCTGTGAGGCTCTGAAGATGTCACCTACAAGCACAGAGTACCAGAGAAGAAAGTGGACGAGTTGCGCGTACATGCCACAGGCGGCGCTAGTGTAATACAACTAACGACACCTAAATTTTTTCGGTTCTTTTTTTGGTACTAATATGAAATTCAGCACTGCCTGGTGGTAAAATTATGAATTATAATTATATAACGCCATGTGGTGATTGTGAATAATCATGAAATGGAACTTTTATAGGAATAAATAACATATTAATTAATCTTAAATTATGGAATTATTTGTACCCAGCCTCTCAGATCTAATGATTTTCTTTCATTTTAACAGAAGGGAAGAATGGAAATAAATAAAACATGTTAATTTATTTTCGTTTATTAAAATTTGAAAACGTGCATTATGAGCTCTTTTAATAAATATGTACAATTGACCTACCCCCTTATTCTCACATACATATTTTATACAATATTTATTAAAGAACCTTAGCCATGTCGTACATCTGAAGTCCATTATAAAGTCACATTTTAAAATGTTTATTAGAAATGGCTGTACACTAACATCACTCTTCCTAACCTAACAAATCTTAGAATTTTATCACTTCTAGTAGGTTTTCTTTGAAAATAGATTCACATTAAAAACGTAAACAAACTTGAATTTACTTACAAATTAGAGTAAAATAAAATCTAAGTAATGATTTTAACTATCGATAATATATAATTTTTACAGTACCGTCTACAGAGAGCGAAAGGATAGCAGTTAAAAAATTTAAATTTACAAAATGGCAATTTCCCATAATCCTGAGTGAACACGCTGTGCACGACGCCGTGTGCCTTGCATTTGTTTTATTTAGTTACATATTCTGTTACTAAGAAACAGCGCTACCATTGTAGCTTGCTCATTGTAGTTCATCGTAAACGACCGAAATTTTTTAGGTGTCACTGTACTCAGTTTCCCCTCTATTCGAAATTTCTCTATGACCTACAAGAACTCTGGCAGGACTCTATTGGGAAGCAAGAAAGCAAATGGAACATATCCAAGCTAATGGGCATTAGACTACTACTACTACTACTACTACTACTACTAATATATACATATCATTAATACTGTATTATAAATAATACAAGATCATGTAGTATTACAATAGTTTGTAATGTGGCATGCTATTTAAAAATGGGCTACAAGAATCACATTATAAAAGTTTCCAGAAGTCAAATCTGTTTTCATTCTTCAAAGTTAAACATGCTTTATATCAACATATATATTTGTGCGCTTTATTAGAGTAGCCATAATATTTAATTAAAATTACAGTGGGAAGTAGGCTATACTGTATTGTCCGAACACAAAATATTGATTTTATAAGCAACAACACAAATTACTTGGCCACTATACTTACACTTGACCAAACATATTTCCCCATATAAAATAGTATGCTGAAAAGTCCCTTATAACTTATGCCTGATTTCTATGAAGCCTCAGTAAATATGCTTGAAAATCATTTAACTGGATGCATAATTTATTTTTGATGCTCACAAATATTTCATCAAATTGATTAATTTGTTATGATGTCTCGTTTATTTTGACGAACACATATGGGACAATGATTTTAGAAGGTCATGGAAGTTGTGTGTTTTGTGTCGAATTATGTGATTGGTTCTCACTGTAACACCAACACATGGAACAAAAGATCATCAAACATAACCTGCATGTTACCAATATATCGTTTGCCTGACAGTATACATTTTAATATATTAAAGTGTCTACAAAAACAAAAATACTCTGATAAGTCTAACTGCTGAACAGGCATTAAATCTGGGTTAGTGGTATTTTGTATTGGTAGGATACTGCAGTACATTTTAAATATATACTAAAATTGTCAATACAATTTTTCAGACAGCCTGTATTTAATGATAAATTTTGGTTTATGCATTGTGAAGAAATAGTCATTATTATGTTCAGGAGTTACATGTTCTGGCCTGGATTTTCAAATTTTCATCAAATTGTCTCCCATATTTATTATTTGTGACATTATAAAATAATTATGTGATATTAATTTTCTGTTACAATACAAAATAGCTCGTAACTTGTAAATTTATTGGATATAATTGAATATGATCTTAACCTAAATCCACCATTAAAAACAAAAGTTTTACAATAAAAAATTGACTCATTAACTTTGGCTATAATTGCCTTTATTAAAAAGACATGCATGGAAGCTTCTTATAGGAAAATGTCCAGTTGGTAGACCAAGAATGAGGTGGGAGAATAACATTAACTATGATTTGAGGGAAGTGGATTATACAGGGAATGATTGGAAAGCATTAGCTCAGGATAGGGATGTATGGAGAGCTTATGTCTGCACGGCCATGAACCTACGGGTTCGATAGTGCCAGTTAGTAAGTATTGCCTTTATTAATCAAACCTTTTTAATCAATAATGAAAAAACATGAAAATTCTATTATTTTTGTCCCTTCTTTCCTTTGGGGGCCTAGACAATGTATTGTTAATTTAAATTCAAAATGTAAAATATAAGTCAAATTGTCAAAGTATAAACAATCATCAAACTCATGAACAATGATTTGTGAATCCAGGCAATAAATGTTTTAGAAAAAAAATAGTAGTATTTATTTTTAAAGATATGTAAGTTGTATATTGCAGCAACAGTATTATAATAATCATAATTTTCCCTTATAATTTCATTTTTTTTATGTAAATACAAGTTGTTTCGGAGACATTGATAACATAAATGAATTTATTTTTCTTAAATTTGAAGAGAAAAATTTTCGCCTAGACCGGGACTCGAACCCGGGACCCTTGGCTTTCCGGGCCAAGTGCTCTACCAACTGAGCTACCGAGGCGAGTTACGATCTAGACGCAAATTTTTCTCTTATATACGTTGTAATTCCCTATCGCCAAATGCTTTTGAAACCATTGTTTCTATCTTTGCAAATGGCGGCTTCTTAGTTAAGAAGACATTTATTGGAAATTTAACATTACTTTTAAAAGCCAGTAAGGCCTCTATTTTTCTTAATTGATAACAAGGTAATATGTGACAATGAAAAATAATTTGACAATATTGGAACCATATCTGAAAATGCATAGTTTGGTCATTATCAAATATTACAGCATTTCAGAAATAGGATATACAGTCAGAATAATATTTATTAGTAATAAATTTCCAATAAGAGCATGTAATACTTAATACATAACCACGTACCTTTCTGTATGTGCTCTAATCTTTGATATTAATCCATGCTTTAATTTATATCTCCGACATGAACTCTCTGTGTATTTAATGCATGTTGCCATGTTCTTGTTGAATTAGTGAAGATTTTTAATGATTACTTTTGCAGTTAACTATATATACATCCTATTCAAACAACTCCAAGGACTACCTCAAAGATTGCTCATCAATCCAAGTGTTTTCAACATGTTTTAACGACCTCCCAAAACACTAATAAAAACTCATGGAGTGAAATGTATCCTGTATACTGATGACCTAGATTGATTAATCCCCATTCATCCTACAGTGGGATGTGTGCTTCCCTAGTGGCAAAATGAATTTAGTTATACTTATTTCCCTACAAATGTCTGCAAGGGACATGTGGTTAGTACATTCCTCGAGGCAACATCTAGTAGAAAACTAAGGTATTACTCAGATGGATGAAGGTCGGTTAAATTTTGTTCAGAGCAGACTTGAGGTTCTTGAGCCCGAAAACTTTCAGACTTGGGACTCATGGCCTAAAGGATTAGTCCCTTGGATTTTTCCATCCAGGCAGGTTTGAACCTGCAACCCATGGGACTAGAGGCAAGATGCTGATGACCTTACCATTGAGTTATCTATCAAAGAAACACAAAGACTGCTATCTGATAAAATTAACAAGGCCCTATGTTCTCTAGAAGGCTGGTGCAAGGAAAATAGAATGGTTATTAGAGCTAAAACTTTCTGCAAGTTCTTCTCTTTGAGATATGCAGAACTACTTCTTCTTCTTCTTAAACTTAATTTGTAGGATTTTCATCCTGTTTATTTCCAAAATCACTCCTTGGAGGAAGACGTACTGGATGTGCATTCACTGTCTATCCATCTCTTGGCTGGTCTTCCTTTTGTTCTTCTCCCGTCCAGAACCTTAGTAGTTAATACAATCATAAATCAACAAGATTGCAAATACCTGGTCAAGAAATACAGATTTACAGTGATTTATTGTTTTAGATTTTGAAGTCTTCTTATAGTAACTTAAATGTACTGATTTAAAAAATGAAATGTTTTTTTTATCGCATACCATTTCTTTGGAATTTATATCCTCAATTTTTATTTGCCTTTTTTTTTTTATGAGCATGGATCATTGTTCCCTTTACCAATATCATCTATTGGGATAAATCTACTTAAAGGAACTATAGGGCATTTGGTGTTTACCGCTCAAGATCATATACAGGGTGAGGCAATGAAACGGCACGATTTGGACTCCGGCTGACGGGCGCAGTGGGGGGTTATGGGAGTGGGGGAAACGACCTTGAGCATCTAGACAAGTGGAAATTTCAGTAGCCATGGAGCGTTGGTCAAGCGTGCAACGTGCGTTTGCTGTAAAAGCATATTATAAAAACATGGATAGTGTGGTTGGTGCCCAACGTGCTTTCCGTCTTAAGTTTAATCTACCGCCACGGGCTCCCGTGCCATCGAGGAAAGCTATCCTCCTGTGGGTGAAAAACTTTGAAGCCACTGCAAGCACGACGAAGAAAATTGGTGGTAGTGAAAAAACAATCAGGACCCCAGAGAACATTGATCGTGTGCGCGATGCATTAACACGAAGTCCCGCGAAAATCAGCAAGGCGGCACAGCGCTCACTTGGTCTCAGCAATCGATCAGTGAGACGGATTTTGAAGAATGACCTACACTATCACCCATACAAAATGCAGATAGTGCAAGCCCTACAACCTAACGATTACAATCATCGCATACGCTTTTGCCAAGCGATGCTTAATGTTATCGGAACAAATGGAGAAAGAGTGCATAACTTATGGATGAGTGATGAAGCCCACTTTCACCTTAGTGGTTACGTTAACAAGCAGAACTTCCGGTATTGGTCCGCAAATAACCCACGTGATCTTCATGAAAAACCTCTCCATTCTGAAAAAGTAACAGTTTGGTGTGCAGTATCTTCTCGTGGACTCGTGGGACCCTATTTTTTTGAAGATGAACATGGTAACACAGTAACGGTGAACTCTGAACGTTATGCTGACATGTTAGTAACTTTTGGTCTGCCTGGCATCGATCAGTATGATCCAGATGAAGAAACACTCTTCCAGCAAGATGGTGCAACAAGCCATACTGCTAATGTCTCAATGGGTTTGCTGAGACTCGCTTTTCCAGGACGGCTAATCAGCAAGAATGGTGATATCCCTTGGCCTCCCCGTTCGCCAGATTTGACCGCCCCCAGACTTCTTTCTTTGGGGCTATCTTAAATGCAAAGTCTTCGAGGAAAATGCACCAAGAACAAAAGAAGATCTGAAGGAGAGAATCCGGCAGGAAATTAACAACATTCCTTTGCAGATGCTACAGAACGCCATGGGTGGATTTCATCTTAGACTCCAACAATGTGTGCAAAACCAAGGACGTCACCTTACTGGCACCATATTCAAAAAATGATTGTTTTTTAAGGTAAAACATTAATTTCCACTCATGTACTTAAGATTCATGTTCAAATAATTATACTCTTTTTGTAAATATATTATTGGTGATTTTTCAAAATCGTGCCGTTTCATTGCCTCACCCTGTACTTGAGTCCAATAGCAATGTTCAGCAACACCACAGGAAATGACAGTATAGCTGAATACCTCTAAAAGATTTCCATTTATCCATCACCTAAATGCGTACTTTGCAATGAGGATAATTCAATAATGACACTACACCACCTACAAAACTGCCCGTCCTGACTACATAATACCTGAACGTTATTGGAGAGCAAGGAGGAGAATCCTGGGCAATAATTACTACTATTGCTATGATGTCTGAAATGCTACAACACTTTGATTCCTCATAATAACCAAACCTTGCATTATAAGGCGATAAATTCTCTTATAAAATAAGCAATATATTGTGCTGCAATGTTGACTTTTTTAAACACTTTAAAATGTTTTTAATTATTTTCCAAATCACATAACAGGAATAGATCTAATGCTATTTTCAGATAAATGAATTTCAACATCTAAGTAAAGTGGATACAGCATATATTTATATGTATCCAAGAAATCAGTCAATTAATAGTTGATACTCTATATCCACAACTTCATTCTTAATAATTACGCATTATACCAGCACATTCCAAAATTCAATATTAGATTTTTGTGAGATACAGACAACTAGAATGGTATGGTCATATACATAGAATGTCAAGACAAGATTACCCAGACAAACTTTGGAATGGATTCCACCTGGAAAAGGAAAGAGAGGTCCACCTAGATTTTAATGGATGGATGATATAAGAAGAGGTATGAGGGAGATAGGTCTGGAAGAATTGGAATGAGAAGATAGAGAAGAAGATAAAAAATGTAAAAAGCTTTGGGCACAGGAAGATGTTTTATTATTATTACATGTAAATCTGTTTATAAATAAATAGCAGTTCATGTTTTTTTTTTTTTGTTTTGCCTGGCCAATACATTCAGAAAATTTAACAGAATATCTTATTCAAATAAATAAATAAATGCATATTAATAAATTGACTAGTATGAAACTATATCAACATAATTACTGAATTATATAATTGAATCTCAAATGTTTACACTTCTCTTAAAAATATGCATTTCTCACCTATTGTCCCCATCATCAATTACACCCCGATTCAATTATATAACATCGATAATTTGCCTCATAGTGTTATTTCCCATTAGAATTTTTATTAAATTATGACTAATGTTTAAAAGTTTGTTACATTAGTTAAGAATAAACTTATACAGGCATAAGTATTTTCTGTGTCACTTTGTATTTATAACTATAAAATAAATATTTGACTAATATACCATATATCTCGGCAGATAAGATGATAGTTGAACCATAAAAAAAGCCCCCAAAATCCAGGGTCGTCTTATAGGACAGATACAAAAAAATTAGATTGCAATTTATATAAATTAAAACCATTATAAATGAAAAAATAACTCGCCAATGTATTTAAAATCCTCATTCATCATCATCGGCAAATAACTCCTTAAGTACATCCTCACCTTCATTATTGAAAAGCTCGTCATATGGGTCCCATTCTGTATCTAGCGAGTCGATTTCCGCTTCATCATCAGTATCCCATAACAAATCGTCCTCGGTGTCATCCATAGCATTAGAAATCCCACACTTTTTGAAGGATTTGATTACTGTTTCCACTTTCATTTTTTCCCATGATTTGATTACGAAATCACACAACACATCAAGTGCACACAGTCCACATAGCTTCACCTTTTGTATACAACTTTTTGCCACTCATCATTCAGTTATTCCATTGTTCATGCATGTGATTTTTGAATGGTTTATTCAGAGAGATGTCTAAAGGTTGTAGCATTGAAGTTAAACCACCCGGTATAACAGCAATTGTAGTATTGTTCTGTGCTAGTGCTCTCAGTTACATGACTGCAAAACATATCCCACACCAACAAACTGTGTTCATTTCATAGAGCACCTGGTCGCCTCTGCCACACATTTTCCACCATTCTCGTCCATCCATCCGTTCTCATGAAAATGCCTGTTGGGAATTTTACCTTAGGGGTAGTTTTCCTCTTGAAAATGACCATGGGTTTTAACTTTGTTCCATCTGCCATGCATGTTAATACCACTGTAAACCTGGTCTTTTCACGACTTGTACTTGTAACTTAACAGTTCTTACACCTTTTTTTTCCCATAGTTTTATTGTTTATCATGTCAAAGTTCATCCAATATTAGATAATGGAAAGTTGTATTTTTGCCTCATACGAATAACGAACTTGTCAAAATTCGTGACTTTGTGGTCAAGATCTCGAGGTAATTTCTGTGCAATTTTTGTTTTCTGTCATATTACTAGATTTTTTCTGTTAATCGATCGATTGCACCAACCTACTATTGCTTTAAATTCTTTGCCTTGTTCTGGATTAGCACGTGCCCACTTCAGATCATATTTCTTGTCACAACATAATTCTGGCCAGCAAGTTATTCCTCTCCTCATAGAACATTTTTTTCATTGGCAGTTTTTAATAGTATCTTCATTCTTTCTCCAATCTCTTACCATTTTCTCTGTTATATCGAAAGCCCTTGCTGCAGCACAATTATTTGATTCTTTAGCCTTTTTTATGAGTTTTAACTTAAAGCTTCCTTCATATTTCCTTCTTTTGGTTGGTTCCATAATTATACCCACACTTTATCAATTTTCTGATGTTTACACTTAGAATAAAATAATAAAAATTACTTGAACAACACAAATAACAATGCAACCACTGATTGCGACTGACATAATGATGTGGGTGACAAACCGATCAGTAGACGTGGGGGGGGGAAAATGTTAGAGATTTAGTGAATCCTCGTGAGTACAGCTACTATCAAACCAGTCCTGAAAATAAACAGTTTTTCAATTCTTTTGCAGTCTGTTTTGTGTAGTAAATAAACATGGACATTATTGCTTATAATGCATTGTTTCTTTTCATTATTAATATAGTGTTATTATTACTATGCATGATGCAAAGGTCACTGTATAACATTTAAATATGTGGATAACTTGTATCTTTGGGTTTGATAGTAGTGTAACAAGAAATTTCTCACGCGGCAAGTCTTCCTTCCTTATCATAACAATCTCCTTTTCCCTCTACCACCTTCCATGCGACAGGTCTCATATCTCGTGCTAGTACAACTTATCAAAAGTGTAGCAGGGTTGCCAGTTGAATGAAAATAAAATGTATTTATTTATCATAATGAGGGGTTAAATATTAACAATATATAACATAAAATTTAATTTGAAAAATTACGAATACAGTAATTTTGTATACGCTATACTGTAAGCTAGTAATGATCGCTGTTCTAAACTAAATTCATAGGCCGTTGATAGTTTGGGGGTTGTCTTATAGGACAGATATATACTAAAACTATAAAACTTTGACAATAATTTATACGTCTTATCTGAAGGTCGCCTTATCTACCGAGATATATGGTAGTTCATGTAGCTCTGAACTAATACAATGCAGTGTCAGATCTGAACCAATAGCCTATATTTGGTTTAATATCTTTGTGACAACAAACACATTTTAAGTAAAAGCAATCGTGCAGTTCCACATACATACAAACTTCTAATTCCATTCTTAGACTCTGAAAGCTACCATATTTTTTCACAAATGCAAGTCTTGCTTTATTATATATTTTACTACACATAATTGGTAAATGTGTGTATAAATTATAACATCAAAGCTGTAAAATACATTAAATTAGCATTACATTTAAAATGCATGAAAACTTAATAATGACATCAATACAAAAACATACAATTTACAGATTACAAAATAGATTAAATAGTAAATATGTGCCAATAAACTTTTAATTTTACTATTCCACGTGTTTACAACATGTTGTATTAGTCGTTCCTTATTGGAATGCATAAAAATGTTTCATGTTGACAGTTAAGATTTAAACTTTTTTATATTCAGGGTAAATTGTAAGAACTATGTTTAATACTATTTGCAATTAACCCTTCAATGACTAACTATTGAAGTACTGTGGCGAAGATAGTCATAACCCACACTAATCAACATTCCACTGTTGACCTACATGTGTCTCAAAAATATAAGAGATTATACCATAGTAACCATATGATTTATACTTTAAAAGTGTTTCCCTGTACAATTTTGATTCTATGCTTGTGACTATCTCTAACACAATGCCTCATTTCTAATAATAATGAATAGGACTTGGTCTTAATAAACTATTGCATTCATTTTTTTATTAAAACGTTATATTAATATACCATTAATCCCTGAAAATATATAATAGTTATATTCACTTCATTTTGTGCAATAGTAGGAGAGGTGGAACGGACGGATGATACCACTCCCACCTTCATACCTTAACGCCATAAGGAATTAATACAGGCTGAAAGTAACGTACAGATTGCAAGTAAACAATAGAGTGCATTAAAAAGAGATACTAACAGTTTTATTTATTGCCAAGTAAAATTTTATATTTGCTTTTCCAACTTTGGTTGACTGAAGATTTGAAGATATGGTGACTGATATTGAACTTTTATAGGAAAAATCGCTATGAGGTTTAATTTAAGATTTAAATTAAAATTCTATACCTAACCTCATAACTATACCAGTTTCAAAACCACGTCATCTTCAGTAATATCTCGTCGACTGAAGTTAAGCCTTTCAGGAGAACTACTTCTTACTTCCTCTGTTCGGAATAAGCAGCAGTTCTCCTGAATGACATAACATCAGTTGATGAGATATTACTGAAGATGAAACCAGTATAATTAGAAGACTGCATATATAAAGAATTTGAATTTAAATCCTAATATTGTGACTTACTTTATCTATTGCCATTATGTTCCCACAACACAAGTAAACCATAAACTCCTACACTGACCATTAGTTAGCATACCTCAACACAAATCAGAATAAATAAATTATTTATTTAAATTCTTGGAATTTTGTGAACAAATAACAAAATAATATTGTATTTAGCTTACCATTGACATTTTTCTTTGTATATAAATAATACACATTGAAGTCATGAGCATAGCTTTAAACTCTATATATAAAATAAATGCTTAATTTCTGAAAAAAAAAAAGAGGAATGTATTCAAAAATCCCCAACATTGATTAATTGAAATATCATTGCGAGGTAACAACTAGTGACATTTTTAAAATCTAAACTTCCACCCTCAGTGAATTCTTGGATTAAAAAATTTTACCCTACTTTTAGCCCATAAAAATATTTTAATAAATAAAATAATACATGTATATAATTAAATTAATATTGAGAAGCTAAAGCTATTACTATGATAGAAATAAGTAAATTAATGAACACAATTAAATTATTGTAAATCAATGGTAAAGAGAAAAAAATTTTCCTGAACCAGGAATCGAACCTTTTAGCTTTCCGTGCTAATGCTCTGTCCACTGAGCTAATCCAGGCTTCATTCCCATCCAAGCAGAAATCCTCCCTTTACCTTACTCTACTGGTCCCACATTCAATTGCAATGAATCATCATTCACAAATACACAATGAATGGCTTCTACCTGAAGAAGACATGAAGGGACTCCACACAGATTTATTTAAATTAATATTCATTGCAATTGAATGTGGGACCAGTAGAGTAAGGTAAAGGGAGGATTTCTGCTTGGATAGGAATGAAGCCTGAATTAGCTCAGTGGACAGAGCATTAGCACGGAAAGCTAAAGGTTCGGGGTTCGATTCCTGGTTCAGGCAAATTTTTTTCTCTTTACCATTGATTTACATCTATATAATAATAATAATAATAATAATAATAATACTTGGAAGTGTTACACGTATGTTAAAATTTTCTGTCAATTTAATCTAAGGAAATCTCTATTAAAATCTGTCTATTACTTTCTTCTCCTCTGTATAAAACAATAGTTGTTTTCAAAAGATCTATGAGTTTTATACTCGTACATGAATTAAAGACAATTATTTTTTTAATAAAGTAACTTTCTACTAGACAACTAATAATTCACTTTTTTCTATACTGTAATTTTTACTTATTCTATTTCAACTAGTATTAGTTCTATAATCATAATTATTCTATTTGGTATAATGTTTCTACTTTCAAGATTTGATAAGTTTAGTTGTATTGTATGTGACTATACATAAACATTTATAAGTCCATAACCATTATCTCTGAAATATACTTTGAACAAAGCCACTAAACTACACCATTTAAAATCTTACTACATTAAGGCAAAGCTACTCATTTTGCAAGCATGATAAAATTAATTCATTTTGCTAAATTTTTTAGAAAAAAAAATTTAATTTAGGATTTTTTAACAAGATAATATTGACCATAAAATTATTATAAAACATTTAATGACAATTCTTTTTCTACTAAGTTATATTAACTTAGAAATTATACATATTATATAAAATATTCCTAAACTGCAGAATCACCTGATTTAATATACAAATGTTTCAAAGAGAGAAAATACAAACCTCAAAGTCTAACACAAAATACTAGGAATCAATTAATATTGTAGCTGGGTGCACGGGGTTTTCCTTTAACTTATTTGGACTTAAATAAGTACACACTTGCTATGTAAAATTTTTCTTTTCACTTTATTTTCTTCTCCACAATTATCACTAAATCTTCAAACACAATTTGATTTAACAACTATTATTTTTATAAAGTTTATCAGATAATTACTTCCAACACAGTTACAGACACAAACCTGCCTCACAGTTACACGCACAATTTAACTTCTCACCGTTCGACACAAGACTGACTGGGGCTCCTTCCGTTCTCGCCACATATTTATAGGCGAGTAGACAGAAATTTCCAGGTCCATGAACAAGATGATTCTACATGGAACCCTCTAGTCTTCTGATGTTTCTCGAATGGGGGAACAGATATTTCTAGAATTCATCAGCCTAGAAATATCGGTGGACCCAGACTCGTGATTGGCTATTCACCAATGCGAGGTTTCTCTCGCCGGCCTGCGCAGTTTAAATGTCGCTACTGCAACGCGTCACAATATAAATACCATAAAACCTAAGTCATAAGTAACAAGTAAACTAGCCATCCAACTTTCCATCAAAAGTTGGTGATATTATAAATTAGAGCATTCATTACACTAATTTTGTAATACATTACAATAACTTATTCCTACAATATAATTAAAAATCTTTAATTAAATAAATGAGAAACTGCATGAAAAAGCTTATTTTGGAATTTAAAATTTTTAATCAAAGTAATGAGAAAACTGCATGAAAAAAAGAAGAGGGTGAGTTTCTGGACATACAGAAAAAATGTACTTGAATACAGGATCTGGAATAAAGTCAACTGAGGAAGAATGATCATTTCAACCAGCTTTGGCTCCTCAGAGCTGTCATGTCAGAGATTTGTTTTTATTTAAGTCATAATGTACTAATACTTTAATTTGGTTATTAATCTTACTATTTCCATAAGGCAACAATAAACAAATAGTTGTGTACAAAATTTAGAGTAGAATGTAGAATAAAAAAAAAATTAATATTTGTTTTTGAGTACGTACAATGGGGACAATACTAAATTAAATGTAGGAAATAAATTACATACTTCTGTCAAAACTTAGTTATTGCAAAAAGTGAGTAGCTTTGCTTATGATATATATTATAAAAAATGGTTTGACTTTAAAACTTTATACTCTATTCGTGTTTAATATTTGTGCAGTTAAAATGCCATTTCACTGTCTACAGATTCTGATATTCAAAAGATAAATTATATTTTTTACTCATTTTTTAGTTTACTAATAATGAAAGAGTTTAATTGTGATTTAATTATAACTATATTTATCAAATCAGTAATATTTAATATTTTTTTCTTTCAGTGAAGTTTTATTAACTGCAGGGATTATAACCTTTTTTTTCAAAAGGAGAATATGAAAATATACATTTCCTTCCAGCAGCCCTATATTATTTTTTTTTTCATAGACCAAATTAAATATAGAGCTGCATGAGGACAGACTGAACTCGCCTACGACCTAATCTTCTTCCTCCCTCCCTGGATCAAGCTTGGAATCTTATTTTTTAATTTTAGATTTGGAGTAAGCTAAGGTAATTGAAATAAGAGTAAACTACTTTATAATATTTTTTATATTTTTTTTATCTTTTAACACTTCAATATTTCAGGACAACTAGAATCTTTGGTATATAGTAATAGAAGTGTATTCCTCTATTAGAGTAGTCATGTATTTCTAAGAAGTTTACTGAGATTGATCTTTAATTAATTATGTAACAATTAATAAATATAATAAACTGTTAATATATGCTGCTGATGTAGTATTATTAGGCGACAGCAAGGAGATACTAAGGCCCAACATGCACATTCTACTGAATAACACTAAGAAACTGGGGCTGGAATTAAACATCAATAAAACTAAATATATACTTTTAATATTCTTTTTTTTTTATGTTCACACTGTTGAGGTTACAATTATTTCAATTATAAAACTTTTTTATAACATCGTCCTCAACTACAATAATTCATGTCACAATCTTTGTTACATCACTAAATTTCTAAGCTTTTCAAAGTCTTGGCTTCATCTTCAGGATTCTTCTTGATCTTGAAGATGAAGCTAAGACTTTGAAAAGCTTAGAAATTTAATGATATAATGAAGATTGTGACATGAATTATTGTAGTTGAGGATGACGGTGTAAAAAAGGTATAAAAAAGTTTTATAACTAAATATATGGTCACACAAAGAAATTCATTATATAATGGTAATGGACAAATGAGGGATGAGTATTAAGAATAAAGTTCTTAGGAATTTTTTTTTAACCAAAGAGAGACAAACAGATAGGTGAATGCAGAAAACTACATAACAGTGAGCTACATGATGTAATAAGAGCACTTAAGTCTTATAGACTGTGATGGACAGGACATAGGGAACGATAGACATGGAAAACCAGAGGGAAAGCACACAGTAGGTAGGTCAAGACTGAAATGGGAGAATAATGTTAACATAATTTGAGGGATGTAAAATATATAGAGGATGATTTTTAAAACATTAACTCAGGATAGGAATGTATGGAGAGCTTATGTAAGTGTGGCCATGAACCTATAGGTTCAATAGTGCCAGTGAGTTAGTTAATGAATGATGAAAAGCATGTAAATTATCAGTCACCAACCAACCCTAAGATATGAATCCAGGAATTCAACATTAGGGCTCGAATCTATGAGCACATTAGACCGTAAAAGTCGTTCTCTGCCTGTATTCTGCTGAGAAAGTTGCATCCAAATATGTTTTTGTGTACTCAAAAATCTGTTCATGTGATAATAATTGTTGAAATTCCTAAGCTACCTGGCGAGGTGACTTAGCAGAGAAACGAATCGTGAGCAACCCGATGGGAACCGATGTAGTTTGAAACCTTGTCGCGTACCTTGCTGCTTTATCCAAGTTGTCGGACCTTGAAGACTTTGATCATGTTTTCGGTATACGCAGAGAAGAGGAATTTGATAGAGTCTACCAAATAATTCAACTGGAAGAACAGGACAGTCGGCATAATATTGCACGACGCAAGCATAAATGCATTCCTCTAGCAGACAAAAATAACAGAAGTGGTTTTATCGCTGAGAATTCTGGGTAATTTCTTGCCAAGATTACAAAAACGACGACTTTCATGCATGACCAGTTAGTGGGTAGCTAATTCGATTTTTGCACTTGCTCATGGAAAGTCAGCTCACCAGTGATTGGAAGTAATTTGAGTAGAGAATAATGTATTTGCATGCAGCCCTAGGTCTTATATCTGAGCAAAATAAAAATGGGAACCCTTATTATGTTTTCATGTAGAACCTCTTCAAATTGCTATTATAGTAATATCAATCTAAGTTGGTTTTACACTATTTTTCTTTAAAAATCTATTGGACAATAAGGATAGTGAAACTTTAGCCTAAATTCAGAATATGTTTGAAACCATTCTCAAATCTTGGTTAAATTCAGAGTAGTGATTTCAAATTTTGAAACTTAGAGACCCCTAATGTAAAATAATCTTACTTTAGCTCACATAGCAAAGTATCTGATTATCGACTGGATTCATGGTAGTAGTGAATAGAAATTTTTCTTCACTTATGTCTACACTGGCTTTTAAGATATCTTTTTTTAAATAAGTACCAGGAAATTTCCTATGGAGAATCAGTCTTATCTCTACATGTGATTTTTGCTGTAAATGTTTGGATTCTTGCATTCACTTCTCACATGGGTCGTATATGGCTTATAAACATTCTCTCTCTCTGTTCATGGCAGCATTTGATTCCATGAATAGAGAAGCCAATTGGAGGATATTAAATGCAGTTGGAATACCAATCAAAATTATAAAAGATATGTATAATAATTACACCTGTTTTGAGGAACATCAGTATAAATTATCTGAACCTTTTCCACCTAACAGTGGAGTAGGGCAGGGCTGCTGCTTGTTATTGCCAATATTGTTAATTTTTTCTTGGATGATATAATGGAAAGAACTTGTCACAGTAATATAATGTACAGTTAAAAACTATAAAATAGTTACCTTGTAGGTCCGTCTCCTCAACTTAAGTTATTTTAAAACTGTAGGCCTTTCGGGACTAGTTCCATCATCAGCAGAATGCATTAGGTCCGTTCTTGTTGACCCTTGTTGAAGCACTGACTTGGTTGTGAGAATTTTGTACAGAGGATTGTGTGGACTGGGTGTGTATTCATTGAGAATCAGGTTGTTGTTGATTTCTCTTAGGATTGTGATTTCCTCCAGTATATTTATTCTCGTTGGAATGTTTTCTCTATGTACTATTGTGAGGGTGTTATCGATGTTATGCATATGGTGTCCAGCCTGAATTACATGTTTTGCATAACTTGATTTTCCTCCATTATAAAAGAAATCTCTGAAATGTTCCTTGAATCTAATGTTGAAGCTTCTGTTAGTTTTCCCAATGTAGAATTTATTGCAGTCTGTACATACAACAAGTGAACTACTATTGACAAATCCACCAGACAGAGAACATTTCCATTTTTCATATCTTACAGAAAATGACATAAAGAAAGCTCTCAAACGAATAAAAACAAAAGCAGAAGGTACTGACCGTATAAATATCACTCTACTTAACAAAATAATCGACGTTATACTACCTACCATAACTCATGTTTTCAACTCCTCACTACAAACCTCTATATATCCCACATTATGGAAGCAAGCAATTGTACGCCCACTCCCGAAAGTAAAAACTCCCTTAACTCCTAACGATTTTCGACCCATTAGTATTTTACCTACCCTTTCAAAAGCTTTGGAACGATTAGTCCACAAACAACTGACTGACTACCTAACTGAACACGACCTTTTAGATCAATACCAATCAGGCTTTAAGACAGGACACAATACAAATACTGCTCTACTAAATATATGTGAAGACATACGCGAAGCATCTGATAATCGAAAACTTACTATTCTTACACTACTTGACTTTAGTAAAGCATTTGACACGGTAGACTTGGACTTATTGTTGCTTAAACTAAAAAACCTCTCACTTTCTGACAGTGTCACGCAATGGTTCAACTCCTACCTTCGTGAGCGCCAGCAATATGTTGTAGGAAATTCTACATTACGCTCTTCTTGGACCTACCGTAAAGCTGGAGTTCCACAGGGCTCGGTGCTCGGCCCATTGCTTTTTTCAATCTATACAAACGACATATCTGACTCCCTAAAACATTGCAAACATCATTTATTTGCGGACGACATGCAGATCTACCTTCACTCAGACAAATATTCTTTAAATGACGCGGTAACCAAAATTAATGAGGACCTTGACTCGCTAACGGCGTGGACAGAGAAATATGGACTTGAATTAAATCCTAGAAAGACACAAGCAATCATTATGGGCCATCAGAGACTATTATCCTCAATTAACACAAATGCAGTATTACATGTGTCACTTAATGGGGTTCAGATCCCTTATAGTGAGACAGTAAAAAATCTAGGAGTGTTTATGGATAAACATTTAATTTGGAATAAACAAATAAATAACATTTGCAAAACTATCTTCTCAATAATACACTCATTAAATCGTATAAGAAATTGTTTACCGTTTTCTCTAAGAAAAATGCTAGTAGAAACACTCGCAATGCCCCATTTTGATTATTGTGATACTCTTTTTACTGACCTAAATACTGTTCTTACCCAAAGACTTCAACGTGTTCACAATTCTTGCATACGTTTTATTTGTGGTATACGTAGATTTGATCACGTTACACCATCCCTGGAACAATTGTCATGGCTTCGTCTTCAAGATCGTAGAACCATCCATTCCCTATGCCTACTCTATAACATATTACACACATCTTTACCTTATTATTTATCACACCGCTTCACTAAACTCTCTGATACACATAACTTAGATACCCGATCCCTTGAGCACAGTGTCCTTTATATCCCTCCTCATCATACTACCTATTATTCGAAATCTTTTACAGTTTCTCTTGCTAGAACATGGAATTCACTTCCACCCTATGTCAGAGACTGCCAAACTTTACCATCTTTCAGAAATAAATTGAAAATAAAATCACTAACAGAAACAACTCACTAATACTACTTTTTAAGAATTAATAATGCGTTTTTGCATTATTTAATAAAAATAGACTTAGGATTTGTTAATATATTTACCTAATGCCTTGTATAAAAAGCGTACATTAATTCATTGAAGTATATTTTTTTTTCTCTTCTTTTTATGCATAGTAGATTCGAGCTGTTATTCCTTTTTTATTCATTGTATCATTAATTTAATTTTAATTGTATTTAGTTTCATTCTATTATTAGACATTAATTTCATTATTATTCAATATGACAGATAATGAATTGTTCAATAACTATTATTGTAACTTTTTTTTGTATTCATATGTAACATGTGTGTCCTGTCTAATATGACTACTATTGTAATTTTTTTGTATTCATGTGTAACATATGTTTGTCCTGTTTTATATGACTATTATTGTATTTTTTTTTTGTATTCATATGTAACATATGCTTGTTCTGGTGAGTGGAAGAGAAGGCCACATGGCCTTAACTCCACCAGGCTAAATAAATAAAATAAATAAATAAATACATGCATCTACAAATTAACATGTACAGACTGCAATAAATTCTACATTGGGAAAACTAACAGAAGCTTCAACATTAGATTCACGGAACATTTCAGAGATTTCTTTTATAATGGAGGAAAATCGAGTTACGCAAAACATGTAATTCAGGCTGGACACCATATGCATAACATCGATAGCACCCTCACAATAGTACATAGTGAAAACATTCCAATGAGAATAAATATACTGGAGGAAATCGCAATCCTAAGAGAAATCAACAATAACCTGATTCTCAATGAATACACACCCAGTCCACACAATCCTCTGTACAAAATTCTCACAACCAAGTCAGTGCTTCAACAAGAACGGACCTAATGCATTCTGCTGATGATGGGACTAGTCCCGAAAGGCCTACAGAGTTTTAAAATAACTTAAGTTGAGGAGACGGACCTACAAGGTAACTATTTTATAGTTTTTAACCATACATTATATTACTGTGAACTAATACCTCAACGGAAACTTACCATGAATTGTCACAGGTGATGTAGTGATAGGTATTCATTGACAGATTGGAAAATTGGCACAGATTTTTAAATATTCAGTGAGATTAAAAGAGCTATATGCATGTGCAAGAGCTATAGGTTTACACTTAAATAAATATAAAGCAAAAGAAATGAGATTAAATAATCAAATTTGAATAATATTATTTTTGGAAGAAATAGATGTAAAAAATATTGTGTATTTACCATATTGAACGGAGGTGGATCGGATGAAAATGTAAAAGCAAGAATTAAGAAAGTAAACTCTGCCTTTGCTCAATAAACTTATTATAGAAATCCCACTTAAAATGAAGATACAAATTTTTAACACAAACCTTATATCAATATTGTTATATGGAAGTGAAACCTGGAAAGTCTCTAAGCAGTTACAAGTTTTCGTAAATACCATAGATGTCTGAGATTTATTACAATAAATTATTTCCCACAAAGAATTGTGGAAATTGACAAATAAGTGTGAAATTTCCAAAGAAAGTAAACAAAGAAAATGGAAATGTATTTCACATGTTTTGAAAAGGGCTATGGAATAGAATGCCCAGAATTCCTTGGTGAAACAATGTGAAAAAGGAAGCTGAGCAATTGGGGAAGAATTGGAGTGCAGTTAAAATGCTGGCAAGGAATAAAATCTGTTGGAAATTTTTCATGGAGGTCCTATGATCTTTGGGGGGTGATGGAAAATACTTCTACTAGTCTTCATGCCACAACAAGCATAGAAGGTCCCTGGCCTACCAACGACTGCTAATCTATGAGGTTCACTCCAAAAGTAATGCACACTATTTTTTTGATAAGTTATTTTTCATTCTACATCTTTGCAATTTATGAAGTTCATAGATATATCCTTTCCACTTATGTTCAAATGTATTTCAACCTGCTCCCATAGGTGGCACTGTCATAGCATGTTTTCTAAATGGCTGCTGCACTTGACATTCGTCAAAAACAACATGCTGTTATAGAATTCCTCTGTTGTGAGAACGAGACAGAGGGAAACATCCACACGAGGTTGAAAAAGGTGTATGGAGATGCTGCTGTCAATCGCAGTACAGTTAGTCGGTGGGCAAGCAGATTACATGATAAAAAGAGGGCACACCAATATTTGGGATAATCCTTGCAGCAGCAGACCCCACACTGCACAAACTCCTGACAATGTGCAAAGAGTTAACAATATGGTTTTGGCTGACAAATTCCACATGTGCCAATTCTGAAGAAACTTCAAGCTCGACTGTGTTGTGTTTGACCGCATCGGGAGAAGCAGGATGATTTGCTGTTACACGACAATGCACAGCTCAGCAAACCATGAAAGAGATAAAAAACTTGGATGGACAGCATTGAAACACCTGCCTTACAGTCCTGACCTGGCTCTGTGCAGCTACCATCTCTTTGGTAAACTGAAGAAATCCCTTCATGGAACAAGGTTTGAAGATAATGACTCCCTCGTGAAAGTTGCCAATCTGTGGCTCAAATGTGCTGGTCAAGAATTTTACCATATGGGTATACAGGCCCTAGTTCCAAGGTGGCGTAAGGCAGTTGAAAAGGATGGGGATTATGTAGAAAAATGAAATGTTACTAAAGCATGTATCTACACACTGTAAAAATAGGAAAGCTGTAGGATGAAAATGTAATTTATAAATAAATGTAGTGGATTACTTTTGGAGTGACCCTGCCATTTATATAGGTGGATGAATAATTGCCTTAAGCCAGTATAGGGACGACATGTGGTCAGCATATTGGTTCCCCAATAATTATAGCTAATTTTCTCAACCTGGAGTTGCTACTTATTGTAGAAATACAAATACATCAAGCTGTAGAGTGGGCATTTGTCCCATACTGGCTGAAAATAATGAGAAAATTTCTTCCCCATGGGAACTCGAACCAGTGCATGCGTGTCCAATAACTGTGCCAAGGCATAATGCCTTAGACACTCAACTATGGCACAGGGCAAGGCTTATAATGAGGGATTCTTTATCTTTTCAGATTCTGAATGTAGATGCAGTATACTACTTGCATTTACTGTGGAAATGAATTTGCTTGTTGAGAGTTATGATTTTATAGAATACTTAATTTCAAAGAATGAAGTGGAGTATGCAAGAATCTCACCCGAATTCATTTATTCATTATCAGTAGAATTAGCCTTTACATAGAACAATCTAAATTAATTAATTTCCTTCATACAATCTGAGTTCACCACTATGGCCTCAAAGTAACATAGTTGCCTTGAACACAGGAGTCCCAAGTTTGGTCCCCAGTAGGACAAGTTCTCAGGATGAGATCTATTTTGTTTTTTTTTTTTTTTCACCTGTAAAACAAATGTCAGTAAACTTAAAGCCCAAATAATTCCCAAATACCATTTGATCATCATAAATCACCTCACCTTGTTCAGCACAAATGTAGGAGTGAATGATGTGCCTTGTCTTAAATGTTTGTGTGATTATGAATGTGATCCAGTGTTTAAAATTCTCTCTATGTCCTTGTAAGACCTGAATGGCATGAAGCATGTAAAAATGCCTACAAAGAGAGAGGTTAAACTAAGGTAAAGAAAGAAAAATACTACGTCAATTTTGGAATATATTGAACAGTACCAACTAAATTGGAAACACCATCTTGAAAGAATGAGTTCAAATCGGATCCCCAAAGCTGTTTATAATTATATACAAGAGGACGAAGATCTCTGGGCTCCTATGAAACACTGGAGGGAAAATTTTCTATAGGATTGTAACAGGCCTTGGCCTAATACTTGGAAGGAAGAAGAAGAAAGAAAGAAAAATACAATCCAAAATCAGTCTTGACTTGTATGAATAATTGTATATATATTTCCATATTTTCCCCGGCTCAGTTATAAAAAGGATGTTTTATTCAATATCTTTTTCATAAATAAACTAAAAAAACTCCATGGCACGACAGACCTGATAGGCCCATGTCCTACCCAGGCAGCTTCTGGCCTCACATCCACATGAGTTAATCACAGAGGTGGATGTTCGTCGAGCCAGTATAGGGATGGCAAATGGTCAGTATGTCGAGTCCCCCAGCTATTAAAGCTGGTTTTCTTAACCTAGAGCCACTCATATTGTAGTTACCCAAATTCCAAATATTTAATAAAAATCTCTCATTATATTATGACTAGATGGCATACTTAAAATATTAAGTGGTATGAATACTATTTAGAAAATTATAAAAAGTAACGAGGCATTAGTTCACTCACACACACAAACATATACAATATATGAAAACGACATTTCCTTTTGTGTTTTAAAAAAGGCTATAAAAAGTTAAGACACAAGGCGTGTTTGTTTTTAATATACAGCAAATAAGTTGCAATCACAGACATTACGAACAAGTTCATTACTTCTAAGCACTCAATTGCATGTTGGCGTAGTTGAAGAAGCTATCCACTTGCTGTTGTGAAATTTTAGGATTTGTACTTACATATACTAGACCTGTTGATCCTGTGGCAGTTGCAATGCTAACAGCAACCTACAAATTCAAGTGAAAATATTATTTCTCTATGTAGGATCATTTGCATTTATTATTATTATTATTATTATTATTATTATTATTATCATCATCAGCATCATCATCACCACCACCATCATCATCCCCATCATCATTATTATTATTATTATTATAGAAAACTTTCCTCATTAGAGGACTGCCACAAGGATAAGGTAACATACATACAATTATTTTTTTTCTAAATTGATGAAATACATTTTATAAATACATTAAGAAAAAATTCAAATTATAATGGTAAGTATATTCTATACAGTAGAATTGTTGTAAAGATGGTTTCTTAAAATTGAAATTGATCATCTAATGGCAGTGATGGCAATTTTAGAAAGATATATTCTATCCAAAACTAAGGAATTCCAAAATTTAGCTAAGAATCCTGGTATAGTACCTCTTATCCCAATGATCATTCCTGTGACAGTTATACTATCTAGTCATTCATTTTCAACCGCCATTATGACTACCGGAATATCCGGTAGTCATAATGGCGGTTGAAAATGAATGACAAGATCATATGAAAACTATAGTTACCGTGTTTGAAAAACATGAAATATGAGGTAAGATGTTAAAATGACTCATTAATTTATTAATTATACTATCTAATTTGTATTCATCTTTGTAATAGTCAATTGTTGGCTCATATATGGCTTTCTTTTCAGAGTCAACTATAAAATTACATAAGAATATAAGAGGGAAAGTGTCTGATTTCTGACAAAAGAAAAGGTAAAGAAATTGTATCACAAAAATCTCTTTCAAACACTAAATCTTAAAAAAAAAATCATAAGAAATAAAAAAAATTCTGGAAAACTCATACAAAGAACCAACTACCTCTATGGCTTACGGAACCTCCAGGTTAATGCCATATTCAGGATCCTCCACTGGTCTAGCTATCCTCAGCCAATTAAATCCAGTTCTTATCTCCAATATTGAATTCCTTAAGATGCATCTGTATATTATGCTCCAACTTACACCTCAGCCTTCAATCTGTCTTTTCCTAACTGGTATACCAATAAAAAGGTTGAAAGCATTTCTACTCTCACCCTTTCAAGCTACATAACCTGCCCATCTCAATCTTCTTGACTGAATAGCCCTGACAATGTTAAGATAACAATATAAATTGTGAAGCTTCTTCCTCCATTCTCATCCTTTATGATTCCATATTCATCTTAATATCCTATTTTTAATTATTTTAGCTTGTTTTCTTTACTTAATGTAAGAGACCATATTTTACACCCATAGAGTAAATTATAAACTTTAGATCCTTAGACAAATGTGAGAAGACAGGAGATACTGAACTGATTTACTGAATGTTTCTGAATAACTTTTTTTTACAAGATGAGGTTATTAGCCTCAGGCCAAATCCTGTTATGATAGGCAGTTCCTCAAGTCAGTTGTCCATGACTGCTTATTCAAAATATGGGTCATTTCCATGCCAAAAAAAACAGTAGTAATAAGAATGAATTGATTAGTGAATTCTTCTTACCTCATACTTGTATGTTCTTTTAAACACAGCACCGCAGTATCGGCAACCATCGTCAGCTGTTTTCACAACTGTCAATTTTTTTCTTTTGCCAGTAATTATCCAAACTGCCATATGGTGTTCTTTTGAAGGAGTCATTTTCTACACTGCCATCCGTTGTATTTTTGAAGAACTTTGTAATCAAGCTTGGTTCGTCTGGAATCTCAAAGTTCATGGTTCTAGTATGGTTTTTTTGAATATATATCTTTTCCCAAACTGTTAAATCCAAAGGTTTAGATAGATGTTTCAAAAGTTTTGCTTCTTTTTCAATTCTATGATTCTCTAATAAACTATGTGCTGCTATAGCTGATTTTTCAATTTCTCCATTTTTTATGTTTCTAAAGTGTTCTTTTTTGTTTTTCCTATATATATATCCTATTGCAATCTTTGCAATCAATTTGATAAATTCCAGATGTTTTGTTATCTGGGGTGTTAACTTTATTATTAGTTAACAGAACATTACCCAGGCTGAATTTGTTAATTGAAGCCAATGTTATATTAAATTTTCTTAATTTATTTTGAAATTTATTATGAACTTCAAGATGGTAAGTAAATTTCTTGAATTTTTCATCTTTCTTGGAATCATGTTGTTGGGTGGCATATTCCTGTAACCTTTTCTGTTGTTTAAATTTCTTTAATTTATTCTTTATTATGTCTTCATCAAAACCATTTATTTTACCAATATGTACAATATGATTATATTCATTATCAAAATCTTCTACATTAAGTGGAATATTTATTAATCAGTTTAATAGACTATTGAAAATTGCATGTTTATGTGAAAAATGATTAAAACCTGAAGATTTTGTGTAGTTGTCCGTATGAGTGTGCTTTCTATAAATATTAAATTCAATTCTTTGCTGTTGTTCATTTCTTATTAAGTATAAATCTAAAAATGGGATCTTGTTATCTTGTTCAATTTCAATAGTGAATTTAATAACTCATCTTGAAGATTAAGCAATTTCAATGCATCTTGAATGTATTTTGCATCAATTACAGCGATATTATCATCCACACATCATACCAACACTTGAAAATCAAAGGATAAGCATTGGTGATATGTGATTCAAGATATCCCATAAATAAATTGGCTGAAAATGGAGAAAGTGGATTTCCCATTGCCAATCCAGAAATTTGTTTATAAAATTTTCCATTAAATGCGAAGAAAATGTTATCAATACAAATTTTGGTTAGCCTTAAATATTCTTCAGTGATTTCTGCTTTTAGTTTTTGTGAATTTAACCATTTTCTTAAAAATGTGAACAATTTGTCAATAGGAATGCTCTAGGAAATAAAGAGATAACATCAAATGAAGCCAGTCTGTCATTCGGAGCCAATGTAATGTTATTGAATTTTCGATGCTCTTATTTCCAAATTGAGGTAGTTCACTAAATTTTTTGGCTAGTCATTTAGATAAATTGTAGCATGGGGAGCCAATACTATTGATAATAGGCCTAATTTTTTTACCATCTTTGTGGACCTTAGGTAAACCATATAATTTCGGATTAGAAGGGTTTGAAACTTTTAATTTAAATTTTTCTTGTTCTTTAATTGCATGTTTTATATGTTTTAATGTGTTTTCCATAGTCCTAATTGTTTTTTGGGAGAGGATTAGATTTTATTTCTTCATATTCTTTGGAGTCTAACAAATGGTTCATTCTATCTACATAATCATCCTGATCCAAAATGACAATTTTGTTTCTTCTATCAGCTCTTTTTCGTTACTATGTTAAGAAAGGATATATGACATATTTACAACAGGCAAATGGAGTGAGTTGGCTGCTTGTTAGTGAAAGGAAATACTTTTTATTTATCCTTTTCAGCCAGTCCCTTCTTTTGAATGTTTTTTGTGCCCTATTTTTACTGAAAAGAAATAAATATCTGTAAAGTGTCGCATTGTATGGTCTTATTAGTTTTCTCTTGAAAACTTCCTTCTTGCAGTCTTCGTATAACCATGGCTCGTGCATATAAAGAAAATCATGTGTTCTCAGACACAGGGCTGGGAGAGTGTCCACAGATTTTGTATGGCAACTTACAGACACATTCAATTTAATACAAGAGGTTTTTTGTAATATTAGTGGTCCACAGTTCAATGTTTCTGGGAATATTATTATATTCAAGGAAATATTTGACCACATGCTATTGAATTGAAACAAATAGATATGCACAGCAGTCAATATCAAAATCAATAGGTCCATTCAATTTCTATCCTAGACTCAGACAATTGAAGGACACAACAATAAATGAGATGTATGTTGTTCTGGCTATATTCATGTTAATGGGAACTGTACAGAAACTGACATTAAGGTCTTACTATTCTAAGAATTGTTTGATTTTACACCATTTTTAGTGAAACAATTCCCTTGGAAAGGCTTGAATTGAAAATTAAATATATTCATTATAATGACTATACAAAACAAGCAAACTTTTCAAAATTTTCCCATTATAGAATATTTAAATAATAAACTCCAATCTCTCTACCTTCCAAATCAACATATTGTATGAGTAATTGATGAATCACTCTGTTAATGGAAGGGGCACTTATCTTTCAAACGATTTGTTCCACTTAAAACTGTCAAATTTGGTATTAAAACATATTAATTATGTGAATCCAGAACTTGATATGTATGATCAGTCATTTTTTTAATGTAATAAATTTGGGAATTTTAACATTATGAGGTTTAATTAATAAGAATCAAATGAATCGTGAACTCTTCCTACCTCATACATCTATGTTTTTTTAAACAATGAGGCATGAAAACAGCTGACAATGGGGAAGAATGTTCTCCAATACTGCGGTGCTGTGTTTAAAAAACATAGAAGTATGAGGTAGAAAGAGTTCACGATTCATTTGATTCTTAATGATCAGTCATTGTTTATACTGACTGGGGAATGGAACTTGGATACTCACATAATCAAACACATAGTCAAATACAAAGTTTTCAAGATGTGAAGAATTGGATAAATTCATGTTGGATTGATGTACATAAAAGGGAGATGGAGTTCCAAGTGTCAGGGATTTGTACTAAACCAAAATATTTTTTTTAAATTATTTAGTTTTCGATTAACCACTGTTTTGCTCTATCCATGTAATTTCTCTCCTCCATTACCTCAGATAAACAAGAGTCTACTATGTTGACCAATAAAAAAAAAACATGTAAGATTATATTCAGAGGCTAGGAGATTAATTAACTAAATTCAAGAGGCTAGGAGATTAATTAACTAAATTCAAGATCTGCTGTTGGAAACAACAAAATATGCTATAAAATTATACACAGGTTATTGTATTTACCTTTTGGCATGACTGAATACAGTTTATACCACTATACTGCAAGCCAATCACTGCACCACGCTGCACCACTCTATTATAGGAATTTGTTCTAAATACTCGCTCTGCATCCATTTGTTGCATCTGAGTTTCTTTACTTAAGAGAAGAAGACAGTCCGGCTGCAAAAAAAAAAAAATTATATATATATATGTATAATTAAAACACTTTATCTGTCCATTCTTACCTCTTATAGTTGTTTTTGTCGAACGTATGTTTCAGGGCTTCTTAGCCCCATCGTCAGTGATTACAGACTGAATTTTCCCATGTTGTCAGCCCTGATTCTGATTCCTGCTCTCTCTGCCTCTGGTCCAATGAATTTACTAATGAGGTTCCCTTCTGTGGGAATTTCGAAGTTCATAATTCTTTAATAAATGAGTTGGAGAAAATGTTTTAACATCTCACCTCACAAAGTTGCATGTCTTCACGATACTGATTTCAAAAGTATAGTATTACTTCCATCGTCAGTCCATCTGAAGTACTATACTTTTCAAACCGATACCGTGAAGACACGCAACTTTGTGAGGTGAGATGTTAAAACATTTTCTCCAATTCATTTATTAATGTAAATACCTCATAGTGTTTCCTCCCACTGTAATTTTAATTAAATTCATAATTATTTCCTTGTTCTTCTGTATATGTTCGACAAAAACAACTATAAGAGATAAGAATGAAGAGACAAAATGTTTTAATTATTAAACAAACCTCTTAATTAATAGTGAGTGGAGAACATATTTTTAATGACTCACCTCATATATTTTCATATTTCTTTGATCACTGGTGGTTTCAGACAATATCATGTCCCTCTTCAGTCATTGCTTCCACTCAGCCATGACTGAAGAGGGACATGATATTGTCTGAAACCGCCGGTATCAAAGAAATTTGAAATTATATGAGGTGAGTTGTTAAAAAATATGTTCTCCTCTCACTATTAATGATATAACCTCATAATGTTTACTTCCCAATATTAATTTAAACCTCTTAGGGTCGTATGCAAATACATTACTCTCTACTCAAATTACTTCCAATCACTGGTGAGCTGAGATCGAATTAACGGCCGCCTTAACCGGTCATGCATGAATGTTGACGTTTTCGTAATATTGGCAATGAATTACCCAGAATTCTCAGCGATAAAACCACTTCCGTTATTTTCGTCTGCTATAGAGGAATGCATTTATGCTTGCATCCCGCAAATAATACCGTATACAAACACGTCTGCAACGCGCAATATTACGCCGATTCTCCTGTTCTTCCAGTTGAATTCTTTGGTAGATTCTATCAAATTCCTCTTCTCTGCGTATACCGAAAACATGATCGAAGTCTTCAAGGTCCGACATCTTGGATAAGTTTCAAACTACATCGGTTACCATTGCTTCCCTTCGGGATTTTCACATAAGTTTATATCTTGAGCTACGATCTTAAGGTACCTTGTCAGGTAGCTTTCAATTATTTCCGCGTGAATAGATTTCTGAGTAAAAAAAATGTGTTTGAATAAAACTTTATCAGCAGAGAACGCTTTTTACTGTCTAATGCGTTCAAACATTCGACCCTTAATGTTACTTCCTATTGTATTTTAAAATATACAGGATGTAAATGAATTATACCGCACAAATTTAACTATGTGTAGGGGGGTAATATATAAGCAATTTGAGATCATGAACTAATTGTCTACGAATAAAAATGTCCAAGTTATGATTCAATTTGTAAAATGATTGGCACACCACTGATTATTTCAAATTAAAATGGAAATAATATGATACAGAGACTGTAACTTGCAACAAGCATGCGCCTCAGTGGTTATAGCAGTCTTACTACCGACACAAATGTAAGATTGATGCATGACGTTCATCATGTTCGAAACTACGTATAGTATGTATATACTTTTTTTTTCCTTTCTTCCTTTATTATGTATGTCCTGTAAATTAGTTATGTACGTAGATTTACTTCTGGTTTAATTGTTTATTCATTATTTTACAGAATACAGTATTGGAATGTTGGTGCAGTACATGAGTTACAAAACTATCTACGTACGTATTGTGCAGACAATTGTTTGAAAGGCTGCAGTAATAATGCACATGCTTTAGAGTACAATAGGTTTCATAAATAAAATGTGCACTTGTACTGTACAGTACTTCAATAAATGATAGTGCAATGATCGCAAGAGTAATAATATGAAGAGGTACAAACATAATGTAATTAGGAAATAAGAAACAATACATTTGAGTAAACCAGAAAAAAAAAGTAAAGCACCTGCAGACTCATTAGAGAAATTGTTCAAATTGGCCACCTCCATTCTCACAACACAGATGACATCGGCGACTAAAGGATTCTCGTACCCTGTTCAAGATACACCAGATGATGCGATTATGCGTGCGACTAACAGTTCATCTGTATCAACAGGGATTGCATACCCACAAAAATAACCAAGTGGACAGAGATCTGGAGAGCGAGCTGGCCACACTACAGTTGAACTACCTCTTCCTATATCCAGCGGCCAGGATACACCTCATCCAAATGATTCTGCACATTCCGGTGGAAATGGGGAGGAGACTGATGTGAAGAGGAACTTCTTCTAGCAATCTAGGTAGGACATGCTCTATAAAGTTTTATCAATGTCACCATTTAATCTCTTGGGAAGAAGGTAGGGGCCAATGATGTGGTCAGAAATGACATCTACCATACATTCACCAAAAATCTCTGCTGGTGACCCCTCTCAAAGATGGCATGAGGATTTTTATAATCCCACATATGGCTGTTCTTTGAGTGCAGAACCAGCCCATTCGTATTTAGTATTGCCTCATCAATGAATAACACCGAAGAAAAGAAGAGCGGTGGCTGAAGCAAAGTCCAATTACAAACTTGAACCCAGTGAGTGAAGTCCACTGCCTGTAAGGCTTGTATTTTTTTCAGATGAAAGGGATAGAGCTGGTCTTCGTGCAGGACTTTCCATATGGTGTGATTGTTCGTGCCCATTATACATGCGATAGCACGAGTACTAGTAGAAGGATCATCTTCCACCCTATGAAGAATATGTTCATCTTTCACAGGCATATACACTGTTTACCTTCTATGTCCCATGCTCCTGCAAATGCCTATCAACAGACTCAAAGGTAGTTTGGTGAGGATGGCGTCTATTCGGATACCGCTCTGCATACATAGCAGCAGCCCTTGCACCATTGCCTTGTGCTGCACCATAAATCAGATGCATTTCTGCAAGTTCAGCATAACTGTAAAGATGTTCCATGATGATTTCATGTAATGCGACTGATACTGAAGTAACTTTTAATCAGATGTTAATGTAATAACCAATACGGGAATAGGTATTTTGCGCATGCCTATACTGAACAAAAAAAAAAGGCCTGCCATGATTTTTGAACCATAAATGTTTGAATCACAAATCCATCGCATTAACCATTAAGCCACATGTTAACTACACAGATTTTGTGTGTTTCACTCTGAACTAAGACTCACATTGTACCGATTCTACTTTAACCAGTGCAGTGGCGTACAATCATCTACTAAGTCGACATTTTAAGAAATTTGATAATCCAATATTTCATAAACGTTGTTGATGAATTATTAGAAATCAGGATCTCGGAATTAATACAAAGGTCTGAAGTTTTTCTAGTATAATTTTCTCTCCTACTTTGCTTTCCTGATGATTTATCTGTATTAATTTTTGATTACTTTGATTCCCTATAACTCACCCATTTTCCCTCATAGACCATTGGTTCCCTATCTCAAATTACTTGTATAATACCCCTCTGTAAGCAGTTAAATTTGTGCGGTATAATTCATTTATATATATATATATATATATATACTATATTATAATTTTCCTGAATGTACTGTTACATGCAGTCTACAAAAAAATTTCCAACCATCTCTTCCTAGGCCATCCCAACAATCTTTAAAAATTGGTACTTTAAAATTGCCTTAAGAATAAGACGGGAGTAAAGACTGCCTACCCGTGATGCTCCCTGGAAAATGCCAATTGTCTTCATACATATAGAGATGAATCTTGTAAATAAAAACTCCGGAGTAATAGTCCCACAATCGGATCTCCAGGTTGGGACATCTATAAGAAACATTTCTCAGTTCTCCAATATATTGGAGATTCTACAATGGAATGCTGGTGGATTCTTGCAAGCAAAGAAATCAGAATTGACGCCTATATTCACTAAGCATGAAGTTGATTTTTTTATAATTTTTATAATACAAGAAGCTAACTTAACGTCACACAATAAATTATGTTTTTACTCCATACTGCAGTACCCTGTACCTCTTATCTAAAGCCAGACACATTGCCAGCGATATAATGGTTGGAATTAAAAATTGCAAAACAAATACATGACCAAACCAATTTAAAACAGTAGACATTGGCATTTGGGAAAATTTTAAAATATATGGCTGCTATAATTCTCCCATTAATATACCTGACTTAAAACTTCTTACCAGTAACACCTAAAACAATACTTATAGGAGACTGCAATGCACACTCATCGTTACGGGGATATAGTGATAAAATCCTATAGGTAAAGCTTTTGAAGAGTTTGTACATTCCATACCAAGGTAAACAATATTTAATCAAAATGCCACCCCTATTTTCATCCACCACTCAGGATCATGCAAACTAATTCTAGTATTTTATTAGCATCCTCAGACATAAAAGATAAAACTAGATGAGAAATATTGGATGATCCAGGATCAGGACATAGAGTAATCATTGCTACATAGAATAGTAGCACAATTGACCCTCCTGGAACTTCAAGAAAGCAAAATGTCCAGAATCACTAATGATATAGAACAAGAATGTGAAAAATTATTAACTCAAAATATCACTTCTTCAGACAAGCTAAACACTTTATTTTTCTCCCTGATTCTAGAAACAGCACAAAACCACATTCTAAGGGGAACTGTTTTTGTTTTGGTCAAAACAACTTGCAAAACTAATTGAACATGAATTTTGAAATTCCCAGTGAAAAGGAGAGGGGTTTGAATTGGAAGTTCATCGGTCAGCCAACAGAGAGTGAAGAAATCAATTTGCAGGAGAGACAACTGCAAGACGGCAGTTGTGTGGCATCAAGAATGTCGCAAAGTATAGCAACAAAACCTAGGTCTGCATAAAAATCAAGAAATATGAGGTGTGTCAAAAACACAACTCAAATAAATTGCAAAACTAAATCCAACAGAAATTTAGTTTGGTGAAAAGCTGAAAAGACTAAAAGTCAATATGATGTAACTGAATGCATAAAGAAAACAACAATTTTCAAGAGAGAACTTCTTAACACATTGGTGACGGGCCACGGAGATCTCCATGTTTAAATGGCCAGCGCTAGACGACGGGCCACGGAGATTTCCGTGTTTACGTTTTCTATGGTTTTCCAGCCTCTTCGCTTTTGAAGGAGCGTGCAATTTTGTTTTTTCTCATTGTGAAATAAACTATAGTTGTTTTTGTACCCTCTCTTCTCTTTTATGAAATTGCCAACTTTACAGAAAGAGTTGTTTACAATTTTAAGACAGATGGCTGGTGAAATATGGAATTTTAGTGCCGATAGTTAGGCGATTACGGGATATGTATGTAACCTGTAAATATATGTTGCAGAGGGGAAAAATTAGAGGAAACACTATTTTGCGTTCTGGAGCCGAATTTATATCTGTGGCATCATGTGTACCAGGATAATTATTATAAGTGTGGCTAAAGCTGAAAATTTGCTCGAAAGAAAGACGAGAGTTTCTGAAGCAATAAAGATTAACAGAGGGCTTCCAAAATCATTTGTGGAAGCAGGAAATTAACTCAAACCAGGAGAATGTGTGTTTTGAAGTAAGGGGGACCTTTTGCTACAAACATCGAAAGATAAAAGAGACGTAAGAATGGTTAGCACATTCCATCAGGCAACACGAGAGTGGGAGGGGTAAAGTTGTAAAAATGCCCTATTGAATACTTCAAAATAACAAGTATGTGAAGGGTGTAGACAGGGCTGACCAGTACCTATCATATTACTCCATCCTTAGAAAAACAGTGAAATGAAGCAAGAAAGTTGTATTATGGCCTGTGAATTGTGCACTCTTTACTGCTTTTTGGGTCTATAAATTTCAAAATCCTAACAACAATATGTCAAACAGAAGTTTTTTGCTTGAAACAGCCTCTTGTTTGGCAGTCGTGAAATTAGGAACAGATGACAGGGAAGAGGAGGGAAGATAGAGTGAAAAGGACACCATGTCAAACCCCACCAAGAAGGCTGAGACATATAGAAACATAAATTAACACCAACTGTGTCTGAAAAAAAACCTTCCAAACCTTGCCACGTTTTTAGTGAACACAAGAAAAGAAACTCGCTACATATGCTCTTTTGCCCTGTGCCCTTACATAAAGGGAAATGTTTATAACGCTATCAAACCCTCAATTTCTACTAGAAGGTCTGATGAGAACACTAATAAAGATTTACTTATGCAATATTGTTATTGACTGTAAATATATTGATGTAAAAATCACACTGTGCTAGCGCGGTTTAAAATTTAAAAGTCCACGCTACTGACAGAAATGTCCGGTCCAGCAGCGGTGGATGGAACGCACAGCAGTCGGTCACCAATGTGTTAAGGCCAAACAATTAGCTTTTGATAAATTTCTTCTTCTTCCTTCCAAGTATTAGGCCAAGGCCTGTTACGATCCTATAGAAAATTTTCCCTCCAGCGTTTCATAGGACGGCCCAGTGATCTTCGTCCTCTTGGTATATAATTATAAACAGCTTTGGGGATCTGATTTGAACTCATTCTTTCAAGATGGTGTTTCCAATTTAGTTGGTACTGTTTAATATATTCCAAAATTGGCATAGTCTTCAATTCTTTTAAGATATCGGTGTTCCTTTTCCGATCCCATCTTGTGTAACCCACTGTTCTGTCTGGCTCATGAATCATCTGGCATTTTCAAACAAGCCGTTATTCTGCTTTCATGTTTTCTGTTTTAGTGTCCATGCTTCACTACCATAGGTCAAACACTGGTCCTAAGCCAAAGTGTTATATAAAAGTAATCTGTCTGGTGTTTTTTTTGTACAAGGGATGTTTTCATACCTTGATTAATAATTCCTAAACTTTTATTAGAACTAGTAAACTTTTTCAGGGCATATCCTTTTCATCCCAGATAGAGAGATAATATCCAAGATATTTAAATTGATTAGATCTCCTCTAAAATTTTATTCTGGAGACAGATTTTTAACTTTGGATGGGGTCCGTCCCATGAAATGCCATAATTTTAGTTTTGTTAATTGATATTGTTTATTTTTTATTATTTCACTCACCTCATACTTCATAATTCATAGCAGACCCTGGGTTTCTTCACATCTTTTGTGACATTCTCAATGCTGCGTCACGTTCACAACTGACGTCCAAGGCCTTCTATCCTGCAGACTGACCTCCGCGCCATCTGGTGGCTGACCGAAGAATTTCCAAATCAGTCCTCTTTCTTTATAACCGGGTATTTCAAAATTCATAGTTGTATTTTCATTCTTGCATATGTAAATTTTTTCCCAAATTGTGAGTTCCTTCGGTTTTTCCAATTGTTTACTTAAACAATTGTTTACTTAAACAATTGGAAAAACCGAAGGAACTCACAATTTGGGAAAAAATTTACATATGCAAGAATGAAAATACAACTATGAATTTTGAAATACCCGGTTATAAAGAAAGAGGACTGATTTGGAAATTCTTCGGTCGGCCACCAGATGGCGCGGAGGTCAGTCTGCAGGATAGAAGGCCGTTGGACGTCAGTTGTGAACGTGACGCAGCATTGAGAATGTCACAAAAGATGTGAAGAAACCCAGGGTCTGCTATGAATTATGAAGTATGAGGTGAGTGAAATAATAAAAAATAAACAATATTAAAAAACCTCATAGTGTTATTTCCTATCTACATAACTTAATTTGTTAATTGATATTTCCATATTAAATTTGGCACCTATTTTTTGTAAATTATAAATTGATCGTTGCAAATCATTTTTGGAAAGTGCCAGAAGAGCTAAATCGTCTGCAAAAAGAATAGCATCGAGTTTGAGGTTCCTATTGATGGGTATATATCCTCATTTTGATAAATTTATAGATAATTTATTTAACTTTTACAGGGAAAAAACACTATGAGGTTTAATTTAAGAATTAAATTATTATTTTTATTACCTCACCTCATATCCTTTTTTTCTAGACTGGAGTTTTGGAGCTTATATCCCCATCATCAGTAGCTTCTCGTCGACCGGTGTTATGTTGTTTCTTGGCGGTTTTCTTCTTCCTTCTATCAGTGGACCGATGAACCTCTGGATCAAATCAAAATTTGCAGGAGTTTCGAAATTCATGAGTTTATCTTTCTTGTTTTTTTTGGATGTGCATTTTTTTCCCAGACCATGAGTTCTTTCGGCTTATCCGTGTGTTTGATTAGGCTAGCTTTTGTATCAATTAAATATTTTTCAGACCAAGCATGGGTTGTTACAGCTGACTTGTCCACTTCACCCTTTTTGACATTTCAAAGATGTTCTTTCAATCTAGTTTTTTAATTTCTTTTTGTTTTTCCTATATAGATTTTTGCATTTGATCTGATATATTTCTGATTTGTTTTCTTCTTCAATTTTTTTCATTTTTGTTGGTTTTAATTATCTTACTTAGGCTGTATTCATACTTTGGAGCCAATCATATGTTAAACTTTTAAAAAAATTTCTGGAACTTGTGAATTTTATGTTCTCTTCTGTTTGTTTTTTAAGTGTGCTTTCATGGATTAGTTTTTGCCTTTTAAACTTGTTTATTTTCTTGTGTACCATGTTTTCTTCATAACCATTTTCTATTGCTACTTTAATTATGTATTCTATTTCTTTTTCATATTTTTCTCTGCTCAGGGGTACATTCCACCAAGCTGTGTTTTAAACTTCTTTGTGAGCAAAATGGTTGAATCCTGATGCCTTAATGTAGTTATTTTTATGTCTGTTCTTTCTGTATATTCCAAATTCTATCTTGTTTTTTTTTTTTTTTTTTCGTTTCTTGTTAGATTTAGATCCAAAAATGAAATTTGTCTCTCAGTTTCAGTTCCCATAGTAAATTTTACAGTTTTGTTCTGAGACTATGCACTATATCTGTCCTGTACGTTCTGCGTGTATTTTTTTATTACAAATCCACCTCTCGGCAATGTTCAGTTTTGTAAACAAATAACATAGGACGGCTTTAAGTGCACAAGGAGTAATCCGTACGATGTTACAAACAATGATGTCAGTGGTGGCTTGTAACCATACATTCGTAATTATCTTGCAAACGGCTCTTTTGCGGACCCATGTTTACTGGGGCATTGTTGCTTCTGTTATTGTGTACTTTCAAACATGTAAGTTTGTGCCATCCTTTTTGATACACCCTGTATAGTTTTGACCAAATTGTGCATCGAACAAATGTTTTTCACATATAATGGGAAATACTACAAACAAAATTTTGGACTTTCCATGGGAAACCCCTATCATCTTTTCTGGCCAATTTATTTATGGGTAGTTTTGAACAGAAAATAACAAGTGGATACCCTTTAATTTTCAAATTTTGGCGCAGATATGTTGACGATATAATAGCTATTGTAAATCATAAACAAATAGAACATTCAGAGCAAAACTGTAAAATTTACTATGGGAACTGAAACTGAGAGACAAATTTCATTTTTGGATCTAAATCTAACAAGAAACGAAAGATAACTACATTAAGGCATCAGGATTCAACCATTTTGCTCACAAAGAAGCCATATTCAATAGTTTAAAACACAGATTGGTGAAAAATATGAAAAAGAAATTGATTACATAATTAAAGTAGCAATAGAAAATGGTTATGAAGAAAACATGGTACACAAGAAAATAAACAAGTTTAAAAGGCAAAAATTAATCCATGAAAGCACACTTAAAAAACAAACAGAAGAGAATATAAAATTCAAAAGTTCACAAGTTCCAGAAATTTTTTTAAAAGTTTAACATACGATTGGCTCCGAAGTATGAATACAGCCTAAATAAGATAATTAAAACCAACAAAAATGAAAAAAACAAATCAGAAATATATCAGATCAAATGCAAGGATTGTGACAAAATCTATATAGGAAAAACAAAAAGAAATTAAAAAACTAGATTGAAAGAACATCTTAAAAATGTCAAAAAGGGTGAAGTGGACAAGTCAGCTGTAGCAACCCATGCTTGGTCTGAAAAACATTTAATTGATACAAAAGCTAGCCTAATCAAACACATGGATAAACCGAAAGAACTCACGGTCTGGAAAAAAATCCACATCCAAAAAAACAAGAAAGATAATCTCATGAATTTCGAAATTCCCGCAAATTTTGATTTGATCCAGATGTTCATCGGTCCACCGATAGAAGGAAGAAGAACACCGCCAAGAAACGACATAACACCGGTCGATGAGAGGCTACGAAACTGCAGTCTAGAAAAAAATGATATGAGGTGAGGTAATAAAAATATTAATTTAATTCTTTATAGATAATATCGACTACAGAAAAGATACTAATAAGGTTTACAAATATGTTAACGGATTAAATTCAGACAAAACTACACATAAAGAGCCCATCGTACATAACTGGAAAATTCTAATGAGCAATAAAACTATTTCATCAGCACTGAACACATACTAGTACACGAAATATCAAGTCCCAAAAGATGTCAAGAAACTCCAGAATGAAATAACAAAATATATTAAAAATAACACTAGAAGCTCACAGAATACACTGTTAGTATTCTCTGACCCTTACACTATTTATGATCTTAAAAGAGCTATGTGCTCATTAAAAAAAAAAAAAACAAAAAAAAATTCTCCTGGTCCTGACCAAATCCACCCAGAATTTGTAAAACACCTAGGGACAAATGAAAAGAAAATTCTTATGAGAATCTGCACTCTCTCATTAACCTCATCATTGCCAGCAGAATGGAAATAAGCCACCTTAATTCCAATTCTAAAGAAAAACAAGCCAGCAAGCAACATAAATAGTTACTGACCTATATCACATATCAGTAAAGTTATAGAACGCATGGTATCAGCTAGATTAAACTGGTATTTGGAATATCACAACATAATAAGTTCCAAACAAGCAGGATTCAGAGAAAACCATTTTCCAGACGAACAAATAATAACAGTAACAATCTATGTCAACTTTCAAAATGCATATGACTCCATGTGGAGATGCAAACTCCTTTAAAAAAAACTACAACACATCAGCATCCAAGAACACATGTTTCAATTAATTTCCCATTTCATATTTAATTCAGTACGAAGTATCTACAGATAAACTTAATAATACCATCTCAAACATAATTCTTGAAGCAGCAAAAAATTGGATCCCAAGAGGAAAAACTAAACACTACAAACCCTTTTGGAACGCAGACTTATCCAAGTTAAAAGAAGAAAGGGACACAGCAAGAAGAAAAGCAGAATTGTCCAACAACCAAATAGATACACAAGAATGGCGAAGAAAGGCAGCAAAGTTTAAAAAAGAAATCTATGCAGCAAAGAAAAATGCATTCAGTGAATTTATTGAAAAAGCTGATTACAGAAAAGACTCAAAAAAAGTATATAGATATATAAGTAAAATCACAAGTCAGAGAGATACAAAGAAAGAACCACTCAAATTTAATGGGAAAACACTTACTTCCAACAACTCTATTGCTGAAGCTTTTAATAAACACTACAGCTGTCAACACAAACTCCCTCCTAAAGCTAAAAAGAAGCAAAGGCAAATTAAAAAAGATCTCAAGACTTTTAAGAAGCATCAAGAACAAAAGAATGATATATTCGGCAAAGAATTTACCATATGCGAACTAAATTCTGCAATACACAAATTACAAGACAACAAATCTCCTGGTCCAGATAAAATACATGTTGAATTTTTTAAACATCTTGGCCAAAAGGGAAGGAATACACTACTGAAATTATTTAACCTATCATGGACCTCTACTGTACCTACAGAGTGGAAAAAAGCAATAATTATCCCTGTTTTAAAAAAAGACAAGACAGCTGATGATATAAATAATTACAGACCAATCTCTTTAACAAGTGTCATTGCAAAAACAGCAGAACGTATGATTTCAGCGAGACTAAATTGGTTCTTAGAAAGTAAAAACATACTAACAACAGCACAAACAGGATTCAGGCAACATCTATCTACAAAAGAAAATACAATTCAATTATCTCAAGATGCCAAAGAATCTTTCAACAAAAATCAGGATACGCTAACAGTTTTCATTGATTTTGAAAAAGCATATGACTCGGTATGGAGATATAAATTACTTGAAAAACTCACAAAACTAGGCATTCAAAACAATATGTTAAACTGGATCACCCAGTTCCTTTCAAAAACGTTTCTGTGCTACACAAATACAATGACAGTACTTCCAATTCCGACAAATAAAAATGGGCCTCCCTCAAGGTGCAGTACTAAGTACAACCCTGTTCAACATCTACATCAACGATCTGCCACCAGCTATATCAAACACAGAAATAAAGACAGCTCTTTTTGCAGATGACATGATTATGTGGACATCTTCCTCACAAATAGAAAAATCTAAATCATCTATGGAAAAGGCTCTTAACCTACTAGAAAAGTGGACCCACAACAATTTAATGGCCATTAATACAGACAAAACAATGTTTCAAATATTTAGCTTGAAGAAAAAATCCCAAAACTAAATCTACAGTTCAAGAAAACAAATCTGAGACAAACAGATGAAATAAAATATCTAGGGACAATTTTTGATTCAAAATTATCATGGAGAAAGCATATAGAAGCAGTAGTAAACAAAGCAACGAAAAGATTCTCAATCTTAAAAAGATTAGCCGGAGCAAATTGGGGTAGTAATTGCCAGACTCTGAACACCACATACAAAACATTCATCAAGCCAATACTACTATTACAATGGGGAGGTAATAATCACAGCAAATAACTCGAACCTGAATCGCCTCGAAGTATGCCAAAATCAGGCTTTACGGTTTATAACCGGCGCAGCAAAATCAACTCCAATCGCAGCAATGCAAGCACTAACTCAGAACCCTCCAATATGTCTAACTTTAGAGGAACAGGCAATAACACAACATGAGAAAATGTTACGATTAACAACAAACAAAATGGGAAAAAAGACAGTTACAACCAACCAAGTTGAAAACACAAACAAGTTTTCTTGTCCAAAGTAACAGAAATAAAAACAGATTTGAATCTTCCTAAATCTGAAGAAAATATTTTGATCAGAAATAACCGTCCTACTTTTGAACCAATTAACATTCAGCAAAATCTAGAAGAACCAGTTACAAAATCTGAAACTTCCACGCCTGTACTAAAATCTCTAGCATTAGAAGCTGTGAATAAGAGATATCCTCCAGAAGAATGATTACATGTCTACACAGATGGATCTACTATTGATAACAACTCAGGATCAGGAATTACACGTGCATTATTTTCATTATATCAACCAGCAGGATACCACACAAACAAATTTTGATGCGAAAGTAACGGCTATTCATATTTCACTCAAACAATTACTATACAGAATAAATAAATTTCAAAATGCTGTCATACTCTCTGATTCTAAGGCAGCAATATATGCAATAAATTCACACAAAATGAAAGTCAATACAAATTAAAGAGTGCTACAAAATGATTCAACAACTCCAAAAATTGCAGAAAAGAATTCAATTGCAATGGATACCTGCACACTGCGGAATTGCTGGAAATGACACTGCTGATTTTCTTGCCAAAAAAAACTCCAATTTAATTCAGAATACTACTAAAAGCTTACCTTTCACATCCATAAAAAGAATAATTAAAAACAAATATAAAATCAAACAAAACCAAGACTTATGTAATAAAGCCAAAGACAAAAAATGTATTATTTTAGTAAAGATGCCAGATATTATTCCAGAAATTCCATGTAAAACTACAGTAGCAAAATTTAGACTGCTTACAGAACATGACTATTTGGCCAAACATTTATATAAAATAGGAATCTACACGAATCCAAATTGTCCTCTATGCAATAAAGACGAAGAAATGAATGAAGAACACCTACAAACCTGTGAAGTATTACCTGTTGGATCCACAATAGAGAAATATTGGAGAGCAAGAACGCTAATGGCTTCGGTGCCAAGGCCCAGCATTTGAAAACAACAACAACATTACTTGTTTTAGGAATTCTCACTATGAGGTATATTCATTAAGATAGAATATGTTTATCACTCACCTCATATTGTTCTTCTTATTTGATTATAGACTAGTTTCGGAACATAGTTTCTGTTCCATCCTCAGTAACATCACGACCGTTGTTCTGTCGTTTTGAAGAGTTGTCCTTCTCTCCTTCCATTGGCTGACTGAAAAACCTCGAAACCAGGTCATTCTCACCAACTTTGAAATTCCCGGTGAGAATGACCTGGTTTCGAGGTTTTTCAGTCAGCCAATGGAAGGAGAGAAGGACAACTCTTCAAAACGACAGAACAACGGTCGTGATGTTACTGAGGATGGAACAGAAACTATGTTCCGAAACTAGTCTATAATCAAATAAGAAGAACAATATGAGGTGAGTGATAAACATATTCTATCTTAACAACAACATATTTAAAGGAAACAAGTACCAGACTATGTTCTGGAGTAAGGATGCATTGACAACGTTGTATAAATGTGATGAAAATGTAATCTGCAAGAAAATAAAAAAAATATGAGGCGAGTCAAAATACCTAACTCATAATAATTATGTTCTGGAAATAAAGACAGCCATCACATAGGACTGATATATTGTACTCATTGTCTAGAAAGATAGATTTAACCTCCTACTACCCCTAAGGCCTGTAATGGAATCACTTTACCTTCAGATTTTGGTAATAAAATTTCACTCCAGCATTTGTTTTGACAACTTAGGAAAACCAGGAAAAGAAAAAGCTGTCAGATTTGTCGGGATTGGGGTAATGTAAATCCAAAATGCTACCATCTGAGTAACTTCTTTTTATAATAAACTCACATTTTCAACTTTCAATGTGTTGATAAAAGCCCTGGCACGTTGAATCTGCTGACCATCTGAAAAGAATGTAACTAAACAAGATTCTCCTTTGGACGTTTTATGTGGGCCCCATGTATGAGGTACAATACTCTTTTCTTCTAGTACAGATGCATTCAACCTGTACAAAAAATAATCATGAAATTAATTTTTACATCACAAACCAACTATATGAATATTCTAATGAAATCTTCCTGAAATCTCTATCAGTCTATGTGAGTTCTATTGTTCTTCCTTGTTTAACAAGCAAATAAATCTAACAGCATGTGGAAGTATATTTTCCTTATGTCTCTTTTCTGATTTGTATATGAAAACCCTTTAATTCCTATTGTCATTGATTTTTTTTAATGTGTTCCCTATTTATACATATTTGAATATCCTAGGCCATTTCACGTATTGTATCTCTGGATTAGTGGTGGTATTGTTTTGTTATTATTATGCAGTTATGTGTAACAATATTTTTGTTTATGATCAGAAAAATAAAAAAGCACTGGTAAAAAATATTCAGTAATGACTAATATTCAATTCATTGTTTCAATAGACATATTTTATAGCAGTATTTCTAAATCTATGGTGAAATTAAATGTTTCTTACCTCCCAACATATATCTTCTAAGTAGATTGCGATTTCGAGACCATAACAGTCTCATCTTCTGTTGAACAGAGGGAAGAAGAAGAGTTTCTTCCGATCGACATAACATCATTCGCCAAAAAAGTACTAAAGATGAGACCGTTATGGTCTCGAAATCGCGATCTACTTAGAAGATATATATGAGGAGAGGTAAGAAACATTTAATTTCACCATAAATTAAACCTCATAATGATTAATTCCTATAAAAGTTAAATTTCTAAATCTGTTTCTATAAGCTCTAATGGGTCAGTTAAAAAGTAAAAGCAACACAGCTCTAAAAGTTGAATTATTTTTTATCATACTTTTCTTAAATCTATTCTGAAAGTAAACATTTTGTTCTCCCACATGTACTCAATATTGTTCTCCTTTTAATGACAATTTAAGATGGGAATTAACACCATGAGGTAATTTATAATTTATATAAGTGAGTTGGAAATAACTTTTTACAATTTTACCACCTCCTTCAAAAAAGGAAGTCGCCAAATCAAAGATAACTATCGTGGAATTAGCTTGTTGAACTCTGGATATAAAATTTATGCTAATATAGTTAAGAATAAATTGAGAAAAATTTATGAAAATGTAATTGGAGAAGAGCAGAATGGATTCAGAAAGGGTAGATCTTGTACAGATGGATTCTTCACTCTAAAACTACTATTAGAAAAGCACAAGGAATTCAATATAAAAACCCATATCGCCTTCGTTGACTTCATAAAGGCTTTTGACAAAGTAGACAGAAATATATTACTACAAATTTTAGCTGATGATAACGTTCCACAACAATATATTACTAATATCTTCAACATCTATAAAGATAATGAAATCTCTGTTAAACAAGATGGCAAATTATCTTCTTGGGAAAAGATCAACACTGGAGTAAGACAGGGATGTGGACTTTCACTGGTGCTTTTCATTATATACATGAATAAATTAATAAATGAATGGAGGAAAACACAACGAGGATATATACCCATCAATAGGAACCTCAAACTTGATGCTATTCTTTTTGCAGATGATTTAGCTCTTCTGGCACTTTCCGAAAATGATTTGCAACGATCAATTTATAATTTACAAAAAATAGGTGCCAAATTTAATATGGAAATATCAATTAACAAAACTAAAATTATGGCATTTCATGGGAAGGACCCCATACAAAGTAAAATATGTCTCCAGAATAACATTTTAGAGAGATCTAATCAATTTAAATATCTTGGATATTATCTCTCTATCTGGGATGAAAAGGATATCCCTGAAAAAGTTACTAGTTATAATAAAAGTTTAGGAATTATTAATCAAGTTATGAAACCATCCCTTGTACAAAAAAAACACCAGATTACTTTTATATAACACTTTGGCTAGACCAGTGTTGACCTATGGTAGTGAAGCATGGACACTAAAAAGACAACATGAAAGCAGAATAACGGCTTGTGAAATGAGATTCATGCGCAGAACAGCGGGTTACACCAGATGGGATCGGAAAAGGAACACCGATATCTTAAAAGAATTGAAGACTATGCCAATTTTGGAATATATTAAACAGTACCAACTAAATTGGAAACACCATCTTGAAAGAATGAGTTCAAATCAGATCCCCAAAGCTGTTTATAATTATATACCAAGAGGACGAAGATCACTGGGCAGTCCTATGAAACGCTGGAGGAAAAATTTTCTATAGGATCGTAACAGGCCTTGGCCTAATACTTGGAAGGAAGAAGAAGAAGAAGACAATTTCACCTCATAAAACTCTGGTTCTCACAAAACCAATTTCTGAAACCATTGCTTCTATCCTCAGCTTTAGTTGAAAATAGAAGCAATGACTTCAGAAACTGATCCTATGAGAATCATGGAGTTTTACGAGGGTCATACTGAAAGTCGTGAGCAACCCATTGTTAAAATTCAAATTTCAACAATGTAACAAAAACAACTGCAGGATCGTAATCTACAGACTTTATACCACAACATTGCCGTTTTGTGGCATCATAGCTTCTATCATGTGACCACACGCAGTGTTTCCAAAATGACAGACATCAATGTTTCGTTTCGACAGCGCGCTGTCATTGAATTCCTTGTTAAAGAGGAACAATCTGATGTTGATATTCACCAAAGACTTCAATGTGCTTACGGAGATGCCTGCATGGGTGCCAGCAGTGTTAGGAGATGGGTGAAACATTTTAAAGATGGCAACACGAGTATCAAAGATGAGCCTCGTAGCGGTCGCCCACGCTCTGCCTCCACAGATTGCAACAAGGAAAGAGTTGATGTGATCATTAGAGACGACAGGCGTATCACAGTGAATGAAATCGCTACAAAACTTGCAGTAGGACACAGTGCAGTGCAAGAAATGATTCACAGCTTAGGTTACCGAAAAGTTAGTGCCCGTTGGGTTCCACGTTTATTGAGTGAAGACCACAAACTTCAGAGAAGAACCATCACCCATAACCTTCTTCAGAGATTTCGAAATGAAGGTGATGATTTTTTGACGAGTATTGTGACAGGTGACGAAAGCTGGTTTCATCGCTACGAGCCTGAAACAAAACGCCAGAGTATGGAATGGCACCACTTGAATTCGCCATCAAAGAAAAAAGCGAAGACAGTGCAATCTGTTGGGAAAGTTATGGGCAGCGTCTTCTGGGATGCACAAGGTTGCATTCTGGTTGAATTTCTTGAACCTGGACAAACCATAAATGCTGCCCGCTATATCCAGACACTTGTGAAGCTCCGTCGTGCATTGCACGACAAATGCCCTGGAAGGAAGATCATTCTGCAACACGATAACGCGCGTCCTCACACTGCTCGTGCCACTGTGGAGAAGATCAGGACATTTGGGTGGGAAACTCTTCCACATCCTCCCTATAGTCCCGATTTGGCACCCTCCGACTACCATCTTTTCGGTTCTGGGAAGGACCAGATGAGAGGCCAATGCTACGAGACGCTGGAGGATATTCGGAAAGCAGTGCGTCAGTGTCTTCGAGCAGCTGGAACGGACTTCTATCATAAGGGAATTTTCAAGCTTGTAGAACGCTGGACAAAATGTGTGCAAAGAAATGGAGACTATGTTGAAAAGTAGCACAAAGGTCTGTAGATTAATATCGTGTACTTGGTTTGTCTAAAATAAATATTATGATTGTTTAAAAAAATGTTGCTCATGACTTTCAGTATGACCCTCGTATGAGGTGAAATGCAAAAAGATATTTCCGACTCACTTATGTAAATTATATTGTTCTCCTATTTTAAGATTTATTTGTTTTGCATATAGAACCTATTTTTATTACATTACTAATGTAATCAACTAAGAATGCATCTTTGTGAAATACATTATCCATATATTAGTAATTCTTTTATCTACATTCAACATTTTTAAAAAAAAACTAATTTGACTAAATCACTGGCACTATCGAACCCGAGCTAATGTTTTCCAATCATTTCCTGCATAATGTACTTCCCTCAAATCATAAATAATGTTAAGATAAATTGAAATGTTTCATACCTCTCCTCATAACCAATCTTCTAAGTAGATCACGATTTCAAAGCCCTAGTGGCTTCATCTTCAGTACTTTCTTGATGACAGATGTTATGTCAATTGGAAGAACTACTTCTTCTTTCCTCTGTTGGCAGACTGATGATCCTCTGGATCAAGTCAGAATCTGCGGGAATTTCGAAGTTTCATAAGTTTTTCTTTCTTGTTTTTCTGAATGTGGATTTTTTCCCAAACTGTGAGTTCTTTTTGTTTTTCTATTTGTTTAATTAGACTGGCTTTTGATTCAATTAAATGTTTTTTGGACCAAGCATGAGCAGCTACTGCTGACTTTTCCACTTCACCATTTTTGACATTTCTAAGGTGTTCTTTCACCCTTGTTTTCAAATTTCTTTTTGCTTTTCCTATGTAAATTTTGTCACAATCCCTGTATTTGATCTGATAAATTCCTGATGTTTTCTTCTTCATTTTTTATTTTTATTGGTTTTAATTAACCTATTTAGGCTGTATTCGTTCTTTGGTGCCAATCTTATATTAAACTTTTTTGAAAATATTTTGAAATAGGATAATTAAAACCAATAAAAATGAAAAAAAATGAAGAAGAAAACAAATCAGGACTTTATCAGATCAAATGCAGGGACTGTGACAAAATTTACATAGGAAAAACAAAAAGAAGTTTGAAAACAAGGGTGAAAGAACATCTTAGAAATGTCAAAAATGGTGAAGTGGAAAAGTCAGCAGTAGCTGCTCATGCTTGGTCTGAAAAACATCTAATTGAATCGAAAGCCAGTCTAATTAAACAAATAGAAAAACAAAAATAACTCACAGTTTGGGAAAAAATCCACATTCAGAAAAACTTATGAACTTCGAAATTCCTGCGGATTCTGACTTGATCTGGAAGTTCATCGTTCCACCAACAGAGGGAAGAAGAAGTAGTTCTTCTGATCGACATAACATCAGTCGTCAAGATAGTACTAAAAATGAAGCCACCAAGGCTTTGAAATCACGATATACTTATAAGACTGGTTATGAGGGGACGTATGAAACATTTTAATTTATCTTAAATTAAACCTCATAGTGATGTATTCCTATAAAAGTTCAATATAAATGATGTTATTCTCCCACCTCATTTTTGGTCTACCAATTGGGCGTTTTTTCTCTGGTTTTCCTACAAGAAGCTTCCATGCACATCTTTCATGCCACATGCCCTGCCCATCACAGTCTACAAGACTTAACTGTTATTATATCTGACTTCCTATAAAGACCATGTAGTTCACTGTTATGTAGTCTTCTCCATTCACCTGTCTATTCATCTCTTTTTTTTGGTTGAAAAATATTCCTAAGAACTAATTTGACTTCTCACAAAATTATTTATTTTTCATACCGTTGTATTTCTTGAGTTGCTGGGAGAGAGACATAATCTGTAATGCTAATTGTGTCTGGGAAGAGACACCAATTGGTTTCTCCTTCAATTGGTGTGAAGTCATGTATGCTACTCCAATTATTATTGAACACACTTAATCCACTTTGTTGAAAGTGATCTGAAATATGAATAATATATGATTGTAAGAAACTGATCTGTATTCAAATAAATTTTTACTCTTACAAACTTATAAAATAAAAATATATGAAAAGAAGAACATAAAGTAAGTCTTGTAATATGAAAAATTATCAAAAACAAATTAGAAAACCAATTTATTACTTATAATTGTAGGCTTTCATGGCCGGCATCTTGATCCATATTTGGTTCGTCTTCCGGGCTTATAGGCCGTGGTCTGGTTGTCTTCATACTCGACGTTTCATCTACTGCTGCGGTAGACATCATCAGGAGATACTGCGTGCTCTCTGTGTGCCGACTGTTGAGGAGTTCACAGAGAGCACGCAGTATCTCCTGATGATGTCTACCGCAGCAGTAGACGAAACGTATGAAGACAACCAGACCACGGCCTATAAGCCCGGAAGACGAACCAAATATGGATCAATTTATTACTGTCTTTAAAAAATATTAAATAACTATTACCTTCCAACTCATTGTAAAAAAGTTGATAGCAACCAAAATGGATATTACTTGAAGATTCTATGATAGGCTGAGTGGCACAGCAAAGAAATATGTCCATTTTCCTGCAGTCCCGTGTCCGAAATTGTCCACATGCAACTACACATACGCATTCTTTACAGTCTCTCAGGAATACGCTAGAGGACATAACATTAAAATGTAATTTTAAATCTGTTCTGAACTTATGGCTAAAGGAAGTATGGTACTTTCTAAAATATTACAGTATTCTAACTATTGAGAAATCAAACTCTTGTCTAACATACAAGCTCAAATTAATTTTCCTATATTGTGTTACTTTATATGTTAAAATCTTGGAAAGATTTATATCATCAAAGCCAGCTCATGGAAATAATACTACATATTTACTAAACCTAAGTTGTTAAAGGTCACAAATACTATGGTACAAATATATGATTTTCCTACATGTCATCATAACTCACAGAAGTATCATATTACAATCTCAAGAAGGATGAATTTTCTTTATAGTACTTCTTTGGAAATTTGGGAAAATTTCTTCCTTTAGGATTAGTAAAGAAGTCTCTGAGATTTTATGGGATTTCTTAAATCATAAATGGCTTATATAGTTGTTTTAATATAATTCTTAATGAAGTGGAACACTAGTTCTAGATTGATTTCATTCATTACGTCTTCATTCTGTTTATAGTAGTTACATTTTATTTAAGATCTTTGACAACTCAGATCATTAGCATCACTTTTCAGATTTGAGCATCAAAGGTTGACAAATTTTGATCTCTTTATATCAGACTTGATGTTCTTTTGTGTGTTATAAAAGTATGACATGGGACCCATGGCTTTTTACTTCCCTTTGAGGAAAGTCATACTCAGGATTTTTGTGTCCTAAAAAAAATTTATCAACTGCAGCCCAGTTTGAACAGTGAACTTTGGAATTAGAAGCAAGCATGGTAATTACTAAATTTAAAGAGAAAAATATACACCTGCAACTGGGTTTGAACCCCAGTATACACTATCGCTCTTACTGTCTGACCTATCCTACATGCACATTTTTTCTCTTATACATTTTAATTTCTGAACCCCAATTGCTATGAACTGTTTTATCAACACACATTCAAGGAAGCTTCACATTTTATGTGTGTTGTTATAATAAATATTTGAGAATTTCCTACTGCAGGTCTCCAGTTATGCAATAATTTAGTTATCTAAAATGAGTAAGATGAATTCGTTGTTGCTGGTGTTTCTTTTGATTCCAGTAACAATGAGAAATTCTACAAATTAGTAGTTTCATGAAATTAACAATACCACAAAACAGTATTAGCAGAGAATAAAGCATTGTCATTTGACATGACAACAAAGAGGAAGCCAGGATAAACCAAGGTCTTTCTGCGAGGCTAGTAAGCAACTCTCCAAAGAATGGCAATCTTAGCATCAACCATGGTTTCAACCTCCTTTAAATCTTTTGAGCTGGCTCAATGAATTTTTGGAAAAAAGAAAAAACTGTAAAGTACAGGCTACAGGGATTGTTACATACCTCATCTCATTCATTTCAGTATGTAAAATAATTGTGAGTGGAGTGATTGTAGTATTAGATTGCATGTTTCTATTTAATAATTTGAAGATAAAGTCCATTGATTAATATAATTATAAAAACTCATCATAACAAACAAATGAATGTGTGCAATATAAATTATATGGACAAAGTCACTTAGTTTACTTTCACTTATTTTCATGAGAATTTTTCTTAGGGAAAAATAATTTCATCAATAATATATGTAATGAGTCACCATTGACAAGAACCAGCACTGAAATCCACATTAGAAGTTGAAAATAATAGTTATCTCCGATTTCTGGATTTGGAGATTAAAGAATTAGTAGTCAAGAAAATGACTAGCTTTAATGAATACAACACATAAAAAGTACAGTAAATTATAAACTTGTAAAGAAAACACCACATAGAAAAAATTCATCTTTCATCCAAATAACAATTAATTTCAAATAATATATAAGAAATTTAACATCAAATAGTTATCAAAAATATCATCCAGCCAACATAAATTAGCAATTGTTGTTATAATAAATATTTGAGAATTTCCTACTACAGGTCTCCAGTTATGATACTGTCAATCACTATCATTATTTAAATCCAAATTAACTGATAAAAATAGATTAAATTATTATATTACACAGAAACCAATTAGTACCAATATTAATGAAGAATGGAAAGATCTAAAAGAAGTAATTATAAAAGCTACAAATGAAGCCATTGGAATGAAAAATAAACACTATAATAAAAGAGGTATAAATGTATGGAATGAAGAAATAGCACAAATTGTTAAAGTAAAGAAGGAATCATATCTGAAATATTTGCAGCAAAAAAAAAAAAAAAAAAAGCAACAGAAAATCTAATCTAATAGATTATAAAAGAAAAAATGCCATTATAAAGAGAGAAATAAGAAAAATTAAAATAAACTCTTGGGAAAAATACATCAGTGATATAGAACATGATGTACAGGGAAAACAAAATTTACTTATAAAGCACCTCAATAAAACTGAGAAAGATAATTTAAATTTAAACCCAATAACAGAAGACCAATGGCTTGACTATTATAGAGAACTTTGGGCAGAGCAACAAAATAATGATGACAGACTACAAGCACAGACCAATAAGAATGTAGACCTGATTACATAAGAACAACTATTAATTATAATAACCTCTTGCTGAAATAAGAAAACACCCAGAACAGATGAAATGAATAATGAATTAATAAAATATGCATCATTACCCCTAATTTTATGCCTTTCAGATTTATTAAATATCTGTTGGAAGTTTGGAAACGTTCCAGAAGAATGGAAGATAGCAAAAAGATATTTAAAAAAGGTAACAGATATGAATGCAATAATTATCGAGGAATAAGTCTTCTAAAGACATGTTATGATCTATGCCTCCATCTTAAAATGTCGTCTTATTATTATCATTGAAAGTATGCTATAAAAAAATCAAAACGGTTGTTCAGATTGTATATATGTTATAACACAATTAATAGAGAAACTTAGAGAATATAACTTACCAACATACATGGCATTTATTCATTTTGAGAAGGCTTTTGACAGAGTGATTATGGAATATAATAATAAACAGAGGCATTCCACAACATTTTATTAACAATATTTTAATAGGTACTTTACTTTTTGCAGATGATCAGGTTGTGATATCTGAAACAGAAGATGGCCTACAACGGGCAATTTACAAATTAAGTAAAATATGTGAAACATACAACTTGAAAATATCTATTCTAAAAACAAAAGTTTTAGTATTTCGAGGTAATGAGCCACTAATAGTAAAAATCCAATTAGATAATAAAATAATAGAACAAGTGAGCAATTTTAATTACCTGGGATACAGTGTATCATATAGAAAGAGTGAAGACATTGAAAACAAAATAAATAAATTTAATTATATGTGTGGCACCATAAAATGAAGTCTCAAAGGAACTCAAAAGGAGACACTTTTAAAATTTTATAAAACAATGGCAGTTCCAACACTACTACATGGATTGGAACACTGGGTTTTAACAAAAAAACCAGGAACGAAGAATAGAAACGTCAGAAATGAAGTTTCTGAGGAGTGTGACTGGCTATACAATAATGGATCAAAAGCGAAGTGAGGATATAAAAAGAGAATTGAATATATTCAAACTATTAGATAGAATTACACAATACAGAGATGAATGGATAACAATACAATTCCGAAACAGATTCTTCATTACAAACCACTGGGACCAAGAAATGTTGGAAGACCCAGTAAAAGATGGTCAGACCAATTCTAACATGAGATCGGAACAGACCAATCCTTGATGCTGATGATGATTAAATGATATCTTAAGTTTGACACAATAAAAACATTAACTGCATAACAACTATATTTAGCATTTTATAAATAATCATCTAGGAAGCTTTACTTACTTTATTTTATTTTTATTTTATTATATTCCATGTTTTTGTTAGTATTAGATCACATAACCATTGTCTTCTGTTTAGTCTATATTTTAATAATATCTTAAAATTGTAATAAATATGTAATTTTTGTATAATTTAACTATTTGCTGGATGAGTGGAAGAGAAAGCCGTATGGCCTTAACTCTGCCAGGTAAAATAAAGCATTATTATTATTATTATTATTATTATTATTATTATTATTATTATTATAAAGGACAAAGACCATCATGGTATTTAACTTTTATAGGAATTAATCACTATGAGGTTTAATTTATGGTGAAATTAAATGTTTCTTACCTCTCATATAAATCTTTTAAGTAGATCGCGATTTCGAGACCATAACTGTCTCATCTTCAGTACTTTCTTGGTGACTGATGTTATGTCGATCGGAAGAAACTCTTCTTCTTCCCTCTGTTGGTGGACCGATGAACCTTTGGATCAGGTCAAAATTTGTGGGAATTTCGAAGTTCATAAGTTTTCTTTTGTTTTTTTGAATGTAGATCTTTTCCCAAACCATGAGTTCCTTTTGTTTGTCTATTTGTTTAATTAGACTGGCTTTTGATTCAATTAAATGTTTTTCGGACCAAGCATGAGCAGCTACTGCTGACTTTTCCACTTCTCCATTTTTGATGTTTCTAAGATGTTCTTTCACCCTTGTTTTCAAATTTCTTTTCGTTTTTCCAATATAAATTTTGTCACAATCCCTTCGTTTGTTCTGATAAATTCCTGATTTGTTTTAATTTTCAATTCTTTCATTTTTATTGGTTTTAATTATCCTATTAAGGCTGTATTCATTCTTTGGTGCTAATCTTATATTAAACTTTATGAACATTTTTTGAAATTTATAGTGTTTCAATGGATGGTAAGTGAATTTCTTGAATTTTATTTATTTTTTTCTTTTATAAGTGTGCTTTCATTTATTAATTTTTGTCTTTTAAATTTATTTATTTTCATTGAAACACTATAAATTTCAAAAAGTTTAATATAAGATTAGCATCAAAGAATGAATACAGCCTTAATAGGATAATTAAAACCAATAAAAATGAAAGAATTGAAAATGAGAACAAATCAGGAATTTATCAGATCAAATGCAGGGATTGTGACAAAATTTATACTGGAAAAACGAAAAGAAATTTAAAAACAAGGGTGAAAGAACATCTTAGAAACATCAAAAATGGAGAAGTGGAAAAGTCAGCATTAGGTGCTCATGCTTGGTCTGAAAAGCATTTAATTGAATCAAAAGCCAGTGTAATTAAACAAATAGACAAACAAAATGAACTCACAGTTTGGGAAAAGATCCACATTCAGAAAAACAAAGGAAAACTTATGAACTTCGAAATTCCTGCAAATTTTGACCTGATCCAGAAGTTCATCGGTCCACCAACAGAGGGAAGAAGAAGAGTTTCTTCCGATCGACATAATATCAGTCGCCAAGAAAGTACTGAAGATGAGACAGTTATGGTCTCAAAATCGTGATCTACTTAGAAGATTTATATGAGGAGAGATAAGAAACATTTAATTTCACCATACATCATCATGGTAAATAATCTAGATCTACAGAATTAATTGTAAAGAATGTCAAAAAGTTACTTTGGACAAACCAAAAGAAATATCAAAATTAGAATGAAAGAACACTATAGAATCATTAAGTCTTAACAAATAAGAAAATCACCATTACCACATCGTTAGATTGAAACAAAATTGAAGAAAGTTTAATTAAATATAGTGATAACTGTAGAGAATTGACAGTTTGGGAAAAAAGTGTTTATTGCAAAAAAAAAAACCCTCAGGGGTCCTCATCTAGGGGATATGTGGATGGCGACCACAAGGTGCCCAAGCTGTGCAAAACATTTCTTCAACTTACTTGTGTTTTGCACTCTTTTAACTTTACTATCTAACCTCTCTTGTTTTTTCGACCCCAATGCTATTAGGGCATCCGAGGGCTAGGGAGTCTTTCCTTTCTTCCATTTCTTCTTTCCTTTATTTTCTTTTCTTCTCCAGAAAAGCCTGGCCAGAGGCTATAAGATGGCAGCCCCATCACTGGTCTTGCCTTCCTTTGGCCAGCAACCAATCGAAGGGACTATTATTATGCTTTCAAGTCTTATACGAGAATTTTCCGGAAGAAGCTGGAGGGAAAATTTTCTATAGGATCGTAACAGGCCTTGGCCTAATACTTGGAAGGAAGAAGAAGAAATAAGATTATGAATTCTGATACCCCATCTGAGAATACTTTAGTAAACAAGTCATAAAACAAATGCCAACGGCAGAAAGAGTTGAATGCATCTCACCATGGGGATCACATGATCATTGAGACTTAGTTGATGATGGGAAGATCCCCCAAAATATGTTCAAAGATAAATAATGATCAATAGAGATTTATTAATTAAATAAAAATAAAACATAGTTTTATTTGACTTTCATATTTCTTATATAATTCAGTGACAGCTGTTTCGGTACACTGTACCTTCTTCAGACATGTTAACAAATTATGAATTGTGTTATTATATTGAGGCACGCTGTAGCATAGTGGTTAAGGAACTGAGCTGCAAGCCGGAGGGTCTAGGGTTCAAGTCCCGTTGGGGTCAGGATTTTTAAACTGACCCAAACCCTCTGGCGGCACTATGGCCCTGGGGTCGACTCAGCCTCTAATGGAAATGAGTACCAGACGCTTGTTCTGCGGGTAAATGCGGCCGTCACGCAGGGCTGACAACCCGGCTGACATAAAGTGCTGTTTGTCTAGAAAAAGTGGGAGCCTTAACCTCCTACTACCCCAAGGGCCTCCGGGCCTGTTGTGGGATCACTTTACTTTTGTCCCGCGCCGTAGCCGAGTGGTTAAGGCAGGAAGCCTTGGCGCAGAGCTACGGGACTTGTGCTGGTTCGAGTCTCCATGGGGGAAGAAATTTTCTCATGGTGTTTCGGCCAGTATGGGACCGGTGCCCACCCAGCATCGTGATGCATTTGGGTAGCTACAATAAGTAGCGGCTCCAGGTTGAGGAAATCAGCTATAACGGCTGGGGGACTCAACATGCTGACCACATGTCACCTCTACACTGGCTGATTATCATCTACCTCTTTGATTGACACATGTGGATGTGAGGCCAGCAGCCAGCTGGTAGGCTAAGGGCCTTGTAGGCCTGTCGTGCCAGGAGGAGTTATTATATTACATATCAACTGACTCTAAGCAACAATTCAACAATATTTATTTAAATTTTTTAATTTAACAAAGTGGATTCATTCAAATCAAGTTGAGAATTTAATAGTCTGTTACTACTCTTCAATTTATTTATCTCTACAGCCTCCAAAAGATCTAACTTCTTACCCTTATCATAAACATGTAAAATTTCAAAATTTGGATCGAAACAATGATTAAATTGGAATAGGTGGTCAGAAAAGAAAAAAAACCAGTTTGTGACAAGCTGAAGATGGAGCAATAAGCTTTGAAACGATCGTCCAACAAAACAAACATATGAGGTAAGAATGTTAAAAGATACAAACTCAATTATATGTGTGTGTGTATATATATATATATATATATATATATATATGATTAAGAAAGTTTTCTTAGGTTTTCTGCATCATGGATTCAAGGTTGGTCTCTGACCACTGATTCAGACGTTTTGGCATGATCCCATATGCCATTATCAAGGAATGATAAGTTTGAGTCACTATTTTAGGTCTTATATGATTTGAGTCACTAGTTTAGGTCTTATATAGTTAAACACATTGCGTTTTCATTGCAGTCCTTGAATCCATGATGCAGAAAACCCAAGAAAACTTTCTTAATCATACTTATATCTGCAAAAATCTACAATATAATATATATACGGTATATAAAATTACAGTTTCTTTAATTACAATGGTTGTGTTGCAACTTCTCTTTAGGATATGGCTACTATCCGGTCTGATTTGTTAAGTTGGTGATTTTTTCTTGCCGTAGAGACATCTTATGTCCAAATAGAGTGCTCTAAATGTCATGATATTTGGTGAGAGATGAATGGAAACTTTAATGAAAGATGTTCTCTAAACATACTCCACTGGACTCTGAAAACCCATATAGTATCCCTTGCATTAGATATTTGAATTCTCTCTTGACAGATGCTAATTTACAATTTTTAATGACCTGGTTCTATTAATGTGAATTGAATAACTGCTGATCTCAGCCTATCTAATTTCATATCAATATAATTAATCATTATATTTGAAAAGAAAAAATATATGCTCGGACTCGGGTTTGAACCCAGGACATTTCATTTTCTATGCAAACGCTCTATCGACTGAGCTACCTGAGCACTACAATCTAAATGCAAATTTTTCTCTTATATCCACTGTTAATGCCCAAGTGCCAAATGCTACGAACTATTACTTGATTATGCAAATGGCGATTTCTTTATTAAGAAGACCTTTATTGGGAATTTTACATTACATTATAAAGCCAGTACGGCCTCTTTTGATGTTTCTATTATTCATTTAATACATCTCAATGAAGGATAAATTATATTATAATTATCAGTCGGTACAGCATTCACATAGAAAGTGAAAGATCCTGGGTTCAAACCTCAGTCTGAGCATATATTTTTCTCTTCAAATTTAATTTATCCTTCATTGAGATTTATTAAATGAATAATAAAAACATCAAAATGAATGATTATATTGTGAGTTTTCATGGAGGTTATGCCTCAATTTCCTGGCCTTTATCTACTATGATGTGGAAAGCAACACAAAGCTACCACACCTATAATTCCCTAATAAAGCTGCAAAGCATAGCATGAAAATGCTATGATTGAAGTGAATGACTTGCCCTAGGGCAGAACACTATAGAATGGAACTGCTATGAATCAAACCCAGGCCCACTGTATAAAAGGTAATGATTTTTACACAAGACCACAGCGGTGATCAGGTAGCATTTATCAGCAGTATATTTTTGAGTTACACAATTTTCAGTTGTATGGCCAAGGAATTCAAAACAAGTACTAAGTTTTATCTACCCATAAAAAACATACCTGCCCTTTACAGCTGATATTATGATTTTACAATTAATGCAATCATCAATTGTTACTGTATTTACATGATCAAATATGTAAATACTTGTGTTTTTGCAGTTTTGTATAATAAATTGTTGTCCATTTACTGAACCAGGCATTTTCCATACTGCTCCACTCTCAGTATTTTCTATGGTATAATCCTTTAAATTTACTGCATCTCTCTTATCCCTGTTAAATAAAATACATATATATATTATTCTATATAATTTATTAGTTTAAAGAAAATGTATGCTTGGAATCAATACATAGTTAATTTTAGTAAAAATGTAATTTTCATTTTTAGGACATAAATACACAATTTAAAAAATTGAACAAATTTCTTAAAACCAATTGAAAAACTTGTAATTTTTGGTCATTCCACGTCAAATTAACATAGGTTAAACCTGTTCAATTTTAACATAAGTTTGAAAATTTTAAGCTAGTATGAAGTCCATTAAATATATAACATACTGAATCTCTGCACCTGTACATTTTTTGTAACAGCTATTTCATGTTTGGGAAAAATTACAATTACTAAATTAATATTAAAAAGATAAAGCTATAAATATATGACTGAAATAAGTAAATTAATGTATACAACTGTAATCAATGGCAAAGACAAAAATTTATGCCAGAAACAGATATTCAATCATGAACCTTCAGCTTTACATGCTTATGCTCTGACCATTAAGCTAATTCAGTCTTCCTTCCCAAATTCTCCTTTTACCTTATTCTCTTGATCCCACATCCAATGCAATGAATTATCATTCACAAATGCACATTGAATGGGTTCTACATTAATAAAACACGATGGATTTCACACAGCTATAGCTATATTTGTTTAATTAGTATTAAGAAGCTAAATCTATTAATATGATCAAAATAAGTAAATTAATATACACAACTAAACTTTTGTAATCAATGGTAAAGAGAAAAATGTATGCCTGATCCAGGAATCGAACCCTGAACCTTCAGCTTTACATGTTTATTTTGATCATATTAATAGCTTAACTTCATAATATTAATTTTTATGCTTAGAGAAAGAGAGAGGCAGCATCACCTCCTATAAACAATTTTAATAAAAGTTAAGTTGGATATATTACATAGTATTTCAGTTAAGAGGGGCACACTATAATGCAAGGGTCATCAATTGGTGGACCTTGGTCCGGTTCTGGACCCTGCGGCTTTGATTTTCGGACCGATTAAATATTGAATTAATACAAATTTTTAAAACCTGTTGAACATTGAATACAACCAGTTGTACTAAATGTAATGTCATGATAGTATTATTGTTGGCTCGGTTGGTAGTACTGCTTATGGTCGTAGATTTGACTGAAGATGAACAGGATTCCATTTGATACCTAGTATCGTGAAACACAAGAAATTTGTGAGGTGAGATATTTAAATATTAATCTGACCATATGTTAAGTTTATCATAAACTTATTAATAATTATTAGAATTAACAACTGTACTACTGTGCTGTATCCTTTTAATATTTACCATGTGTTTTGTTTAATTTGTGCAATTCATACCCATAACATAATTTAAATAATTTCCTTATAATATTAATCACTTAATAAAAGCTTCGTATGTTTAATGAACTGTGGTTCCGGACCTCAACTTAATTTACTACTTTGAAAATGGATCTCCATGAAATTTATTTGATGACCCTTGTTATAGTGTAATTGGTTAAAACAATACACTATAAGCTGAAGGTCATAAGTTCAAATCTATAATGGTGTCAGGATTTTTAAACTTGTCTATATCTTGTGGCACCATCACAATCCTGGGGTCAACTCAGCCTGTAATTGGAATAAGTACTACCAAACAAATGTTCTAGGGATGTCATGCAGAGCTGACAACCTGCCTGATATCTCATGCTAATCTTAACTTCCTACTACTCCAAGGGTCTCTCTCCAAGGCATATAATGGGATTACATTTCTGTCAGTTAAGACCATGTTTATTTGTTTACTAACGCTGAGCACTTGGCAATGCTACCATTAGTTCTCTTGCTCTCCAATATTTCCCAGATAGCCTATTGTAGATTTGTATGAAAGTTAAGAATATGCAGCTATGGATTATGAATTGTTAGACATACAAAATTAATGTATTCTAGTACACAAGGGGCTATGAAATAAACAAACCAACCAATTGTCACAATTATTTTCTTTTATCAATTATGTCAAAATATTTTCTTCTACTATATAGCCCAAGGGAAAATAAAAGTTAAACCAGGAATTTGACTGAGGCTGTAAAATTTTAGATTCATATTCAGGAAATTAATAATCAGATCTATAAGGTCCTTCTAATCTCTCTCTTTCCAATTTTAATCTTTTATTTCCTCCCTCATCTACTCCTTTCTTCTTAAATCCATTTTCTATTTTTTTTATTTCTTAAATCCATTATTTTTTATATTTTTCTTGCTCTTTATCCTCTGAGTGATAATTTGATTTTTTTTCTGAATCCCCTCTTTCATTTACTAGTATTGTTAGTCAAATTATATAAAATGTCATGTTTGAAATAATCATTCTGTTTGATGAGGAATGTGCCAACATTGTAAAGAAAAGAAAGCTACCAAAAATTAAATGGTTACATGAGCCAAATGAGGTAAATTTAGAGCAATTGGGTAGTATTAGACAGGAAACTACTAGGTTACTAAAGAGTAAAAAAGAGGGAATATTTGAGAGAGAAGATTAATGATCTTGAAATGAATGAAGGTTGAGGAACCAGCTATAACGGCTGGGGGACTCGACATGCTAACCACATGTCACCCCCACACTGGCTGTTGATCATCTACCTCTGTGATTGACACATGTGGATGTGAAGGGCCAGCAGCCAGCTGGTAAAAGGGCAACCGCTGAAAAGTGGAAAGACCCTCAATCGGCAATGAATGAAAAAGAAAAAAAGAACATTATAGAATTATATCAGGGCATTAGGATAGAGAAGAAAGAGTTTCAGGCTAGAACAAACATAGTTAGGAATGAAAATGGAGATATGATTGCAGATTCCAGGAGTATGTTAAATAGATGGAAAAGTTACTTTAATCAGCTATTAAATGTACATACAGAACAGGATATTGAAGAGGATAATTTATAGACAGCAGAAATGCTAGTTGCAGAACCAAGTGCATTACAGATTGAAATGGCGATAGAATAATTGAAGATGTATAAAGCATCAGGTTCAGATGAGATCCCAGCAGAACTGATAAAAATCGGGGGAGAAAAATTGATGGACAAGATATGTCGGTTACTTAGTGTGATTTGGGAAAAAGAAGTTCTTCCAGATGAATGGAAAGAATTGATTATCGTACCAATCTATAAGAAAGCAAATAAATCTGATTGCAACAACTACAGGGGCATCTCATTATTTTCAACTTTGTACAAATTTTAACAAATATATTAGTAAGCAGACTTACTCCTTATATTGATGACATTCTAGGAGATCATCAATGTGGATTTAGAAAAAACAGGTCTACAGCAGATCAGATTTTTAGTATAAAACAGATTTTAGAAGAGAAATGGGAATATAATGGTACTGTACATCAAATATATGTAGACTTCAAAAAGGCAGACAATTCAATTAAAAGGGAGAAGTTATATAGTATGCTGCTGGAGTTCGGAATTCCTAAAAAGTTAGTTAGACTTTTATGAATGTGTCTAAATGGCACAAAGAGTAAGGTGCGTGTAGGCAAACAGTTAACGAATACTTTTGAAATTCACAATGGGTTGAAGCAAGGAGATGCACTATCTCCTCTACTATTTAATTTTTTACTAGAGCATGCCATCAAATGTTTAGAGGATGAAGAAGGCCTACAACTCAATGGTATTAAAAAGCTGTTAGTTTATGCTGATGATGCAGTACTTTTGGGCGATAATGAAGAGGTAGGCCAATACGCACACACCATTGAGTAACACTAAGAAATTGGGACTGGAAGTAAATATCAATAAAACTAAATATATGGTCACACACAGAAATACATTATGTAATGGAAGTCGACAGCTAATGACAAATGAAGGAAATTTTGAGGGAGTGGCTAAATTGAAATACCTAGCAATGAGATGCACAAAAAAATTAAACATGTGCTCAATTCTGGAAATGTGTGCTACTATGCATTACAGGGACTCTTGATGTCCCAACTGCTTTCAAAAAAATTTAACTGAAAATATATAAAACTATTATTCTACCAGTTATATTATATAGATGCAAAACATGGAATCTTACTTTAAGGGAGGAAAGGAGATTAGGAGTATATGAGAATAAGCCTTCTTAGGAAAATTTTTGGACCAAAGAGAGATGAACAGACAGGTGAATGGATAAGACTACTTAACAATGAACTACATGGTCTTTATAGGAAGCTAGATATAATAAGAACAGTTAAGTCCTGTGTGGGCAGGACATGTGGCACAAATGGGGAATGAAAGACGTGCATGGAAGCTTCTTGTAGGAAAACCAGAAGGAAAATGCCCAATTGGTAGACCTGGAATGAGGTGGGAGAATAACATTAACTATGATTTGAGAGAAGTAGATTATAGAGGAAATTATTGGAAAACATTAGTGCAGGATAGGGATGTATGAAGAACTTATGTCTGCATGGCCATGAACTACGAGTTCGATAATCAACAGAAAAGCAATATGTGATATGTATTGAATGGTTATTTCCCAAAGGACAGAGGAAGAATTCATTATTACCTGGATTTATTGATGCTACTTACGCTCAGGTAAAAAAAAGACAAACTTTTTTTTTTCATACAAAATAAATGCGAAGGAGAAAACATAAATGCAACAATTTAGCTATAGCCATAATTTTTATTATTACATCTACTGGGTCTACATTATAAATTGTAACTGTTCATCCGGAGTTTTTAAAATGGGCTATGCAATTTGCTTCAGTGAGTGGTGTGCGCATTCAGTTTGGCCTTCATGGCACATGGATGCAGTTATTCAGCTTTAAGTTATGAAGAGGGTGAGACTGATTTCGCTGGTGCATTGTATTTTCATATGTAAAAATGATTTTAAATACGAGTCTGCTTGATAGGTACGTGATGAATTTATCCAGACATTTCCTGCTGAACTTATTCTGTGAATTGTTAATAAATTTGAAAATACTGACTCGTTGCCTAATAGGAATCATGTGCACATGCAAACAGTTTTAACAGAAAATAAAGCTAGACGAATTGGTGGGAATCTTGAATATTCACCGAATAAATCACTCTCAAAATTAGCACAAGTGAGAATTTAATTTTCTTCTGCACATAAAGCAACAAACATGTTAAAATCTTGAAAGTGTTTGCAGAAAATGTAATCACCTCGCTCCCCAGATATAACAGTATGTGATTTTTACTTGTGAGGTAACCTGAAAGATAAGGTTTATCGAACAAATCCTCACACATTATTGGAAGAACTAACAGAAAACATTACGAATGAAATAAGAAACATTACAGTGGAAGAACCCACTCACATCAGCCAGAATGTGGTTTACAGATACAATACCTGTATAAGCCAGGAAGGATGACACTTTCAAAATTGTTTTTCTCCCACCATGTTGTCATTTCAACATTCTGGTATTCTTTCTTGGCATGACATTATTGTAACTCACTTATGAGATTGGGGCACCTGGAAGGCAGAGTTATGCTGCCCGAATGATATATGACAGATGGCGATGATGGCAATGATGCACCGGGAGAGGCCTTAATCCTATACTTAATTAATATGATAATGATGGCCAGATGATGTTCGGGGGACCGTTTGGGCCTTAAAGTTTTTCTGACAAAAAAACCACCACCCAGAAAACTTGTCGAACAAGGGGCCCACTGCATCACAAGGCAGCATGCTAGCTTGAGACCACAGCTTTCAACATATGTTATGTTATAAGTAAAATTATAAGTAATTCTTTTTATACAGTTAAAGAAGGGAAGTCACACATATGATAAGTGCAGGCTTTGTAGCAGAAAGTGACACCACCACTCGAGCAGATACAACATATAAGTAAAACCTGTATTATACGTATATATATATGTTTGTATTACGTTTCCACAACAGGTTTACAAATTAAATTTTAATGATATGAAATGGTCCCTGTGATGAAATGAGCACTTTTAATAAAAACCAAACCTAGCATTCACCTTGATGAACAAAAAAAAAAAAAAAACCTTCAAAGGTTGATTGGCATCAGGACATCCTGAATGAGTTTCAAATGGCATTGTCTCGTCTATTTAATTTGATATTATATTCTTATTATTATAATGTTGAGTGTGATTCCGGGTTATGTGGCCGTGGTCCATAGTTGGTGTTGATACCAGACGTTTCGCCCTCAACTGCGGAGGGCATCTTCAGTGGCGAGTGCTTCTACTGTAGATCTTCCGACCAGGAAACAAGCCTAGAAGCACTCGCCACTGAAGATGCCCTCCGCAGTTGAGGGCGAAACGTCTGGTATCAACACCAACTATGGACCACGGCCACATAACCCGGAATCACTCAACATTATGATTACCGGCCGTGAAAGCCTGCATTCAACTATTCTTATTATTGTCCACCGTTGTGGTCTCCAGGGAGCATGCTGCCTTGTCACGCAGCAGGCCCGGGTTCGATCCCTGATTGGTGCAGTTTTTCTCACCTGTAAGACAAATGTCAGGAAAACTTTAAGGCCCAAACGGTCCCCGAAATCATATGGCCATCATCATCATCCTTCATCAATGTGGAAAGCTACCACACCTACAATTCCATAGTAAAGCTACAAGCATAGCATGAACATGTTATGATTGCAGTGAAAGACTTGCCCTCGGGCAGAATTACTATGGATGGATGGATGGATTGATGGATTCTTATTACATATTAGAGAGAAATTGAATGGGAAGCATTTAATCTTTTATTTTAAACTTACTAAAGAAAGTGTTCGGCAATAATAAAAATTCAGAGAAGTTATATTGTTTATGAGTTATGATTTAAACTAAACTGCTACTGCTACACTGATGTTCTAACAAAAAAATCTTGTCAACAATATAGTAGCGCAAGTGGTTTGATTCCCAAGCCTGAGATTTATGATTCAAACCTGATTTATAATATTAGCTATTCTAAGTCACCTGTGAATATTCAATTGGAAAACAAGGATTTTTGGCTAATGTGATAACACATGTTCCCGCTAGAGCCAACATGTTTGCTCACATATAAGGGGATTCTATCCCAAGAGTCCACGTACATTAGTGGGTAAGTTAGGATCAGAAAATGGGTGAGTTAGTACAGCAGATTAGTTTAGCATTCACTTGTTTATTAGTCGGTTTTACTGATAAGTTGGCTACACTGCCTGAACAATGACTAACATACATTGCAAATATGCTGATTTTAGGTTACTTTGAGCACAACTTCTCACTTTATTTTAAGGAATTTTTCATATTTTCTTTTGGGGGGAAATCAACATATATATTTCTGTCAGGTAAGCTATTCATATACTACAACAATAAATTGTGTGTTTTTTTTTTTTTTGGCTTTTTATTTGAATTTAATTTGGTTCTCTATGGCATAGAGTCTATTCAAGTAAAATTATTTCACAGAATTTTAGCTGTTGTCCGGTGAAATGAAACACCTCCAATTTAAACATATGGTTATAAATTATGCATACTAAATGGATAACTGTATTTCAAATTAACTATAATCAATATATGACTTGTCTGAAAATAATTTCAGACTTACACCATTTTATTTTTCTTACGATTTGTATATGACATTTTATTAAAGCAAAAACTTCGTTACCAGGAATATTCTTTCACTTTTGCGATCCCTTTTCCAGTACCAGCAGTATTCTGTCTTCCTTTATGAAAAAGACACCCCATTTTTGAAGAGAGAACTTTTATTTATGACATTAATCTTTGTTCCCTCACTAAAATTGTCTCAGCAAACCCGTGTAAAATACGATGTTTTATAATTATGGTACGGTGTTCATAATTTATATTATAGCTATAAATATTCTAAAGTTTGTGTTATCTTAATAGTTTCCTCAAATTTCATTATGTACACAAAACTTTTAGGTTATTTTCACATTCGCAGTCATAGAGAGTTCGCAGTGGTCTTTAAATCATGGTATTTTCAGTTTCATTTTTTTTAAAGGTCATTCCAACTTTAATGTTCTGTTCTCTATGTCTTACTATGAACATTGTGCGTACTTATGAATCTTATAAAAGTTGATTATAACTGTACGGCTTTTCGAGTTTTCTTTATCAATGCGACAGTTGAAGTCGCCTGCTATTAATGTTCCCATATGACTTTCAATGTGATTCATCATGTCAGATAGATTTTCGATGATGTCTTGTGCTGCTTTCTCTGGTTGAAAGTACGTGCCTATCCATCCATAGTAATTCTACCCGAAGGCAGGTCCTTCACTGCAATCATAGCATTTTCATGCTATGCTTGCAGCTTTACTAGGGAATTCTTTAGGTGTGGTAGCTTCCCGTTGCTTTCCACACCGGTGAAGGATGATGATGATGATAATGATAAGGGTGATGGCCATATGATTTCGGGGACCGTTTGGGCCTTAAAGTTTTCCTGACATTTGTCTTACAGGTGAGGAAAAACCCCGATAAAAACCTCACCCAGAAAAAACTGCCCCGACCGGGGATATAATGTTCAGTTTTCCAGTTTTAATGACTAGTATGTGAAGAACTACCACGACCCAGGCGCAGCATGCATGTGCGAGTTTTGTGAACTATCTTGCGATCGTTACCACGTCACAGCATGTAAAAAACGACCCAAATCATTAATTGAGACCTGCACAGATTCATAATGATTGCAAAAGCAAAGTGAACTAATAAAACTCTAATGCACAACTTGTGCGCATTTTCGTTTATATATATAAAAGTTGATTATGAGTTGGTGTTACTGTTTGACGGAACATTCCAGGTTGGTCGTCCTGATAAAGGGTTTTTTCAACATCCTTGCTCTTTCTATTGGCTGATATAACAAGTAAATTATGATTCTCTTTTCTGATTGGACGGTGGAATTGGTGAGGAGGAAATTAAGTTGTCTGTCTTTAAGTTACAATTATTCAGAACTAGATTTACTTTATTGTGAAAATTTAAATACCTTTCTGTGTTAGCGATGTGCAACTTTGATGTAAGTATTTTAATGTATTTCGCAATAAGCCCTGATCACATGTCATTTTATGAAAAGTTCAAAATTGTCAAATATTTCTAAATGTATAAAACTCTAAATTGATTTCTATTATTAATTATAATCAAAAGTGGAGAATGATAGAGCTAATTTTCATCAGACATCCTGTAAAAAAATAGTTCTGGCTTATAGTTAAATTCCTACATACTGCTGAAAAATTGTACCCATTAATTCAGTCTATACTGTAATTAGATGCAATAAAATGCTTTAGATGTATTTTGCTAATAATAAACATTAAAATTCATAAATTGACTTCAATTCATACCCCAATTGAAGATTTTTTAATTGATTATTTTTCAACCCCTATATACCAATAAAAATGGTAAAACCATGGATCAAGTTTATAATACCATTACCTATAATTTTCTACAGTGCATTCTTGTAATATGTTCTTTCTGTATTTTTTTTGCATCTTTACTAACATTTAGGGCTCAACTGCACTTCTACTAGCGCTTGATTTTTCAGTTATATTGTTGTAAACTATAGCTCTTCTTCTGTATTTACTAACATTATTTAATATTTTGAACTTTTTCAAACAATTTTTAAAACATTATTAGACAATTTTGAGGTATTTATTTAAATATGCAAGCCACAATATTATGACACTTACAATATTGTGATGCTAATTGCTATTTTCTCCACTGAGTATATTACTTAGTCTATGATTTTTCTATCGCTGTTTTGGGTTATCGCTGGTTGGATCAGCGTTAGGGAGTGATAAGTAAGTGTACACCCGTTTTTAATAAATGTTTGGTAATTTTAATATTATTAATATATTTTTAACATAGATTTGGGGATTTATTGCAAATATTGGTAATTTAAATTTCATAGCGACAGATAGTAATCGAGGATGATAATCAATATGTGGTTTGATTGTGGGTTATTGCCGGCTCTATAAACTTTGACGCATGCGCACTGTTGTCCTATAGGACATTGAAAATATTTCACGCTAGTTTAAGTGCAGTTTTTCCACATTTAGTACTATTTTAAACATTTTGCAATAATACTTATAATTTTTTTTTTTACAGTTAGCCTACATATTTATCTACATATGGAATGATTACTTCAGTTCTACAGAATTGTTGAACTTGTGTGTGAATGCTTACAGAACCTTTCAAAAGATGACAGAAATATCTGTGAAATTGAAATGACCAACATTCAAAAATATATTTAAGAAATGGATGTTCACTCACTTCATTTTGTTAGGTTCCAATGGGACAAATTAATATACATCAGATTAGTTCACACTTCATTAAATAATATGCATATAATCTATTTTATTAGGTTAAGGTCCACCGCTGCGGTCTTGAGGTAGTGTGCTGCCTTGTCACACAGTGGGCCCGGGTTCAATTCCCAGTTGGGACAGGCTCCTGGGTGAGGTTTTTCCTCACCTCTAAGACAAATTTTAGGAAGCTTAGGGGCCAATGGTCCCCGAAAATCATTCGGCCATTATCATCAACCTTCACAGGCATGGAAAGCAACAGGAAACTACCACATCTATAATTCCCTAGTAAAGCTGCAAAGCATAACATGAAAATGCTATGATTGCAGTTTAAAGACCTGCCCTCGGGCAGAATTACCATAGAGTAGAAAATAGGTTAAGAAGGGGGAAGTTGGTATACATTCACTTCTTATAAATGTATGGGAATTTATTGCATAGGTTGTCATACCAATTTCACACATATTTCTGCCATCTAGTGAAAGTTTCTTTTAAGTATTTGTGCATGTGCACTATTATTCTGTAGAATTAAAAAAAATTTCTTGGTAAAGGTAAACTAAACTTTTTCCAAAGTCATATTTAGTAATTACCATGGATCCCATGAGGCAGTAGGTGTTGTGCTTAATGTAGGATAAAATTTGACAACTTAGAACAAGTACAATTCTTATGGCATTTAAAATAATAGTAATTTAAGTGTAAGCATATTCTAAACAGGATTTACATGTTATTGTAAATGTTTTCCTCTACTAGATGACCACTTCTCTTCAAAGATATATTTTTTTGGAAATGTTCAATGATTTTTAATGTAGGTTACACTCCAATCACTTTAAATAACTGTTGAATGTTCAATGATGATATATTTTTAATCGAAAATAGCTTGTTTTAGCACCATAATGAAATTATTTTATTACCTTCCATCCATCCTTAGTAATTCTGCCCGCAGGCAGGTCTTTCACTGCAATCATAGCATTTTTATGCTATGCTTTGCAGCTTTACTAGGGAATTATAGGTGTGGTAGCTTCCCATTGCTTTCCACACCTGGTGAAGGATGATCATGTTAATGATAAGGATGATGATGATGGCCGGACGATTTTCGGGGACCATTGGGCCCTAAGCTTCCTGACATTTGTCTTACAGGTGAGGAAAAAACCTCACCCAGCAGCCTGTCCCAACCGGGAATCGAACCTGGGCCCACTGCATGACAAGGCAGCACACTACCTCGAAACCATAGCAGTGGACTTTATTACCTTATAGTTTAATAAATTGTGCTAAAACAGTGAAATTTCAGTTATGTACGTCATAAATTTTTTCTGAAGACATTGATATTAGTCAGGGATCAGTAATTATAACTATTTGAACTTTTATAGGAAGAAATCACTATGAGGTTTAATTAAAGATTAAATTAAATGCTTCATACCTCTCCTCATATCCAGTCTTCTAAGTAGACCGCGTTTTCAAATCCTTGGCAGATTCATCTTCAGTACCCTCTCGATGAATGATGTTATGTCGATTAGAAGAACGGAGGGAAAGAGCAGTTCTTCTGATCGACATAACATCAGTTATCAAGAGGGTACTGAAGATGAATCTGCCAAGGATTTGAAACCACGGTCTACTTAGAAGACTGGATATGAGGAGAGGCATGAAGCATTTAATTTAATCTTTAATTATAACTATATTTAACCTCAACAAGAGAAATATCGTCAACATGAATTAGATATTGGTTCAGGTCTTCTAGGACTGTTCCATTGTGCCTTATGTAGCTGTTCTTGGTCATTCCATCTTTTCTGTTGGCAACCTAAGTCTCTGTTACATTTAGGTTTGTATTTTTTAGGATGTGAACAAGAGAAACAAAGAACTGTAATGGCCTGAAAGTCAGTCACAGCCTTAAAATTTGGGAAAAAAGTAGTTTGGCATGAAAATAAGTCTCACGTGGACAGAAAGAAGAAAAATAATGGTGATTGTTAAGGAAATTATGCACTACCATAATTATAATAATACTAATTAATTTGTTATCTCAGTCAAATATTCAGTTTATTCAAGTCGATGTTTCAATTTCCATGTGTGAGATCATTTTCAAGACATTTGATTGAAATGTCGACTTAAATAAAGTGAATATTTGACTGATAACGAATTGGATAAAAATAACCAAATGATCTTGCACATGGAGATTAAAACATTGACTTGAATAAATTTAATATTTGACTGAGATAACAAATTAATTAGTGTTATTATTATTATTAACTACTCTTCTTCTTCTTCTTCACTTCCTCGTTTAGGCAAGAGTTGCCTGTTCCGTCTTCACTAATAGATCTAAGACTATCTCTTCCAAGGACGTCCGTCATCTCTTCTTCCTCTTGGAAAATAATGGAAGATTTTATTTGGTAATCTACTTTCTTCCATTCTTTCTACATGTTCTTTCCACTGTATCTTGTTGTTAAATATCTTTTCTTTTATGGAGTAGATCTGCAGTTCTTCACGGATATCCTCATTTCTTATCTGGTCCATTCTAGTGCAGCCTTTTACTGTTCTTAAAAATTTCATCTCAGCTGCTTGGATTTTACTTTCTTGTTTGGTAGTGGTAATCCAAGATTCACTCCCATACAAAAGGACAGGGACAGCCATTGTTTTATAAAATTTTAATTTTGTTTGTTTATGGGCTTTATTATTCAACGTTCTATTTATTGTACCACAAATAGCTTGAAACTGATGTGTTTTGTGTTCAATATCTTTATCATAGCCAATTATTAACTACTCTCGGGAATAATATTTAGACATATTCAGTAACTACCATAATTTAAATAAATTCCATCATGCAGGAACTGCATAAACTAAGCAAATTTCTCAGCAAGTCAAATATGGTCCCACTGTGGTCCGATTACCTATTTTCATATTGTTGTGCAATTTAACACCGATTTAAATAAATATACTTATAAATTTTTCCATTACTTTATTCCCGATTGAGGGTCTTTCCACTTTTCAGTGGTTGCCCTTTTACCAGCTGGCTGCTGGCCCTTCACATCCACATGTGTCAATCACAGAGGTAGATGATCAACAGCCAGTGTAGGGGTGACATGTGGTTAGCATGTCGAGTCCCCCAGCCGTTATAGCTGGTTCCTCAACCTGAAGCAGCTACTTATTGTAGCTACCTAATTGCCTCACAATGCTGGGTGGGCACCGGTCCCATACTGGCCGAAATACCATGAGAAAATTTCTTCCCCCATGGAGACTCGAACCAGCGCAAGTCCCGTAGCTCTGCGCCAAGGCTTCCTACCTTAACCGCTCGGCTAATGTATCTTTATACATTGCTAATTTCCATCCATCCTGCCCGAGGGCAGGTCTTAAGGGTTAATTAAATTGTATGTTATACATTGTGGAAAACCAAACCATTTTTAAATTCAGATTTCAGGTAAACCCCCACTTCTAATTGTCTGATTTTTTTAGAAAAGCTTCCTCGGTTTGTTTTATTAACATATACTGAATTTCGTTGTGGAACACAAAAAATTGTGACTGCTAGAGTGTTAACAGATACATTACTCAGGATTAATCCAAACTATACTGATAAATTCTCACAAAGTATTCAGGGGTGTTTCCTGAGTGTTTTGTTATAAGGAACTTATGATCCCGGTGACTCATTACTGAGTAATTTCATTGTTTTTGTTTTGTATAGTTCAACCACCTTCATATGTGTTTACTCAGAATATGATTGTTTCCAAATTACACTGTTTAAAGTAATTGTTCAAAATGTCCATAGCTATGATCATGACAAACTTCACAGTATGTCAAAGATAGATTGGTGATGGACATTTTGAACAATTACTTTAAACAGTGTAATTAAAAACAATTATATTGCAAATAACTAGATACAAGGATGATTGAACTAACTAACTAACTCACTGGCACTATCAAACCATAGGTTCATGGCCGCACAGACATAAGTTTGCCATATATCCCTATCCTGAGCAAATGTTTTCCAATCATCCCTCAAGTTGTAGTTAATGTTAACCTCCCACCTCATTCTTGGTCTACCAACTGTGTGTTTTCCCTCTGGTTTTCCTATAAGAAGCTTTCATGTATGTCTTTCATTCCCCATTTGTGCCATATGTCCTGCCGATCGCAGTCTACGAGATTTAACTGTTCTCATTATATCTGGCTTTCTACAAAGACCATGTAGTTCACTGTTATATAAGTCTTCTCCATTCACCTGTCTGTTCATCTCTCTTTGGTCCAAACATTTTCCTAATAACTTTATTCTCAAATACTCGTGATCTCCATGTTTCGCCCCATATAATATAACTGATAGAATAATAGTTTTATATATTTTCAGTCTAACTTTTTTTGAAAGGAGTTGGGACGTCAAGAGTCTCTGTAATGCATAACAGCACGCATTTCCAGAATTGAGCCTATGTTTAGTTTCTTTGTGCATCTCATTCATATTTGTGATTATTGTTCCTAGGTATTTGAATTCAGCCACTTCCTCAAAATTTCCCTCATTTGTCATTAGCTGTACATTTCCATTATATAATGTATTTCTATGTGTGACCATATATTTACTTTTATTGATATTTACTTCCAGTCCCAATTTCTTAGTGTTACTCAGTAGTGTGTGTGTGTCTTGGCCTTCAGTATCTCCTCGCTATCGCCCAATAGTACTACATCATAAGCATAAACTAACAGCTTATTAATACCATTGAGTTGTAGGCCTTCTTCATCCTCTAAAGAATTGATGGCATGCTCTAGTACAAAATTAAATAGTAGAGGAGATAATGCATGTCCTTGCTTCAACCCATTGTGGATTTCAAAAGTGTCCAAAAACTGTTTGTCTACATGCACCCTACTCTTTGTGCCATTTAGACACATTCATATAAGTCTAACTTTTTAGGAATTCTGAACTCCAGCAGCATACTATACAACTTCTCCCTCTTAAATGAATCATATGCCTTTTTGAAGTCTACGTTTAGTTCATGTACAGTAGTTCGGAGAGTAATTGAGAGAGCCCTTAATATATGCCTGTGTAGTTACATAACCTTCAATGAACACCAGAGAGATTTCATAAATTCTCCAGGCACACACATTAATACTTTTATAGGGACTTCTCTTTCTATCGTTCACTGATCTATTTCTTCAAATTTTGTTGCGTAGTACAATTAGGTATTTGGAAACTTTTCCTGAATTTTTGCAGTCTTTGACAGTAATTTTTTATGTACACTTAGTCGTAACGTGCAATTCACACGAGTAAACTAATTGCACAGTAGAGCTACAATGTGTTTCCCTTTCTTCAATGAAAAGCATTCTTTTATGCACAGCAAGCCAGCAAACACTTAGCTCAGTGCCTTATGACTTGCTTCACATGCAAAGGATCACAGGTTCGATTCCAGATTAAATACTTTATTTTTTAATTGTTACAGTGCTTTCTGTTTTATTCTGTCTGTCCATTCTTAAAGAAAAATTTAACAAACTATTTGGAAGTATTATTTTATTATTATTATTATCCCACTATTATTAGGCTGGACTTGTCTTATATAAATTAAATATTTTAACTGAAGGGTGAAACTTTTTCCTTACTAATATGTAATAAATAAATAAATACATAAATATACAAAGCTATATTATCTTTAATTACATAAATTTATTGCATTATTATCAAAACATGGTACTGCACACACAATTAAATTTACTCTGGTAGCTAAAGAGTGTTATAGAGTTTACGAAGGCAGGAATATTACTTAAAATAGTCTAAAGTGGACATAGATTATGTGGCTAGAAATAAATATTATAGAATGTATTTTGCAGAAATACAAATAAATAACAAAAAAAAATTTTCGATGGATTTGAAGCCTGGCTCTCATACATATTTTATTTTTTCATAATGGGTTTAAAGATCTGTGCTACTCAAATGTCGGATACCAGTCGTCTAATTCCTGATTGTCTTGTTTGCTTTTACACTATGCATGAGAGTTGAACTTTATTTGAAATGTCGCAATTTGAGTAATATTGCATACGTCGAACACTCGTAAATATCTAGAAACAGGTCTCCTTCACAGCTCTTTAACTATTAATGTAAGACCATTAAAACAAAAAAAGGCATATTTAAAACATTTAACAATGCATTATCTCGTGAACCACAGCTTTAGCTCTTCAAGCATGTGCTGTGCGTCATGAAAGGGACTCTGCGTTTTGAAGCCGCTCATTATTTTTTGCTAAGTGTACATATTGCACAAATATGCACATTCTTGAATATAGTATTTAACTGCTGGCATAATCACATTTTTAATAACACAGAACAATAATGGGCATACTATTAATTCTGTATGTGAATTCACACAACACACAAATGAACTGTCTTCCCATTACAAAGTCAAGAACACAACTGATATGTATAACATGACCTTTGGAGCTATGGAACAAAAAAAGGATATACAAAAATAATCCGCACATGCTGAATGAACTTAAAGCAGATACATGAATTGAAATTTGATAAATTAGCACATTTTCAACATTTTTTTTAAGCAAGGTAAGTAAAAATACCAAGAACATAAATGAAAACAATTTACATCATCACAAAAATGCAGACTACTTTGGCAGTGAAGCTGCCCCATTTTCTGGGGCAAAGGAGAATAACATACCTGTGTGTGTGTGTGTTTATATAGGCCTATACACACAAACATATCTAGTGGAAAGGATCAATTTAAGAAATGCTATCCTATTTAGAAAAATTGCATGTATGCCTGCACAATATATTAAGTCTAGGAGGTAGGTCATGTAGCTTCAACGGGTGAAAGCGAAAAATGCTTTCAGAATTTTTATTGGCCAATACTTTGGAAATATAATTAGGAAGGCGTAAGTGCAAGTGAGATAATATGGGAATGGATATTAAGGAACTGTATATTGGAAATATGCACTTCATTCATATATTGACTTAGGTTTTCACGGCCATAGTTAGTTTGATGATCTTGAAGAAGATTTCCGAGCTGTTGGCATAGTCTTGAAGGCTTGTAGTTCACCGATGTTTTGCCAGAGACTACGTCCAACATCCTCAAGGGTTGCCTTGAGATTCAGTTGGGGAACTACAAGCCTCAAGACCATGGCTAACAGCACAGAAATCTTCTTCAAGATCATCACACTTCATTCAGTTTGTTAAAATAGGGACCAATGAGGGACATTAGTGAATGTAACATTGAGCCAGCTAGTACAGGGCTTCCAATATAAAACCGGCCTCACGGAGTTTCACCCGGCACGCAGTGCTGTCTCTTCCTCCTGCAATTCACCCTGCCTGCCACCCGTCCTTGAACTGTTTCTTACCTTATAGAAAATGCTGGAAATGTTGTCCTCCCGCAGTTAAACAGGCATTATACCAAGTAAACACATTTTGTTGCTGTATGTGCAGAAGATACTGAAATCCCAACTTGTTGTGCTAATTTCGGTAATGATTTTTGTGGTGAACGTTCCAAATTTTTGCCAATTTCGTCTAATTTTTCTTCGGTGAGAACTGTATGCCTTCGCGTGTGTTTCTTATTTTGTACTGAACCAGTGGTCTCAAATTTAGTTACAAGATCGTGGATTATCGATCTGGAAGGAGGTAATTGTCCAGGGAAGTTCCAAATAAATTCCTCGTGAACACGACGAGCTGATTCGTATTTATAATAACATTTACACACATAAATGCGCTGCTCTAATGTCAGCTGATGTCTCATCTTGTCGAACGATAGTAAACTAACTAGTTCAAGGACGAGCGGCTGGCAGAGTAAAATGAGGACGAGGAGAGAGCGCTGCCTGACGGGTGAAACCCCGTGAGGCCGGTCCGGGTTTATATTGGAAGCCCGTTATATATAGTGAAATTAACAGAAGATCAGAATTTTGATAGTTAAAACTGTAGTAGATTGCAATGTTGCTACTTATGTTTAGAACAGGGATGACAATGGCAGGAACAGCACTACCATGCAAGAACGTACATTTTGATGCAATTTTTTTCAGTATGAAAAATAAAATTGAGCATAATTTGCTAACTATCTCAAAAAAATAGTGTCCAGTGTTGCACTTATTATATCAGCATTTAATATAATTATTTTTTCTTTCGGTCCCACCGGTTGTCTTACTGACATTTTTGGATTGTTTCCTGGCATTGCAAGGTTGGGGTGCCTGGGAGGTGAACCTACATTACCCCTTGATATGATGAGTGATAAATGATGATAAAGCACCAAGAGAGTCTTTAAACCTAAATTTAACCTTATGAAGTGTAATCAGAAGCTCAAACTACAAGATCATGAAGCTGGTCCATTTAATAATAATTGTAATAATAATAATAATAATAAGAAGAATAATAACAATAATAATACTAGAAAGAGGGAACACATTGCATTGCAAAATAAACTGTCATGTAAGAATTAAATAAATATCAACTATGCATTAAACATAGAAACAGCTGAAGATGGAAAATATGTTTTTTTCGATACTGCGGTTCTGTTAAAAAAATATAGATGTATGAGATAAGAAGAATTCACGATTCATTTGATTCTTATCGACTATGTAACATGGTTTTCTAAGTTTCTATAATTTTGTGTGTTCGGAAACAGCTGAAGATGGAAAAGATGTTTTTTCCCGATGCTGCGGTTCTGTTAAAAAAAACATAGATGTATGAGATAAGAAGAATTCATGATTCATTTGATTCTTATCGACTATGCAACATGATTTTCTAAGTTTCTATAATTTTGTGTGTTCCTTAAATTTCTTTTTCTTTTTTTTTCTTATTACAGATCTAATCAGTTTTTTTTTTTCGTGTACAGTATTTTGTAAATCAAGTAAACTTTTTTTTATGTAAACGTAAATTCCACAAAGGGAGCTTTCATTGCAAGAGTGGGCAATTTTATTTTGGTAAGGATTAGTTGGCCACACTTTATACACCCTGCTGGCAGGAAGGAAATGTTAATTGTTTGCCTATATGCTGTTGTGCTGTGAGGTTCTATTTGTGCTATCATATGTAGTTTCTTTAGAAATGAGTTCCATCAAGTGCTTGAATAACACAAACATATTCTGTTATTTATATTATTTTTGGTCTGGACATCTTACCTCAATATTAATGTTGATTTGTTCTTGGACATGTTTCAAAACAATTCTCTGTTTTATCTTCAGCTTTCCCAGACTGGTTTTATTTATGTTGCATTATGTTGCACCACCTGGATGTCGATGTCAGCTCCATCCTGTGGTTGGCCAAAGAACCTCCAAACAAGGTCACCCTCCATCGGAATATCAAAATTCATAACTCTGTTTCTGTTCTTCTGAATATAAATTTTTTCCCAAATAGTCAGCTCGTTTGTATTTTCTAACTGTTTTAATAATTTAGTGTCTGAATTTATATTATGTTTTTCAGACCAAACATGAGCAGCAACTGCAGATTTTTCAATTTCTCCATTTTTAATATTTCTTATGTGTTCTTTGGTTCTAATTTTTAGGTTTCTTTTTGTTTTCCCTATATATATCTTTTCACAACCCATGCATTCAATTTGATATATTCCTGACTTTTTATTTTTATCAGTTTTTTCATTTTTGTTGGTTTTTATTAGTTTATTTAAAACTGTAGTTATTTTTTGGTGCTAATTTAATATTAAACTTCTCAAATATATTTTGAAATTTATTATGTACCCAGGGGTGATATGTGAATTTCCTATATTTTTTCATAGGTGGTTCTTCTTTTTCAAGATTACTTCTGTTTATCATTTTTTGTTTTTTATACTTTTCTATCCTTTTTTGTACCATTTTTTCATCAAACCCATTTTTCTCTTGCTACTTTGATTATGTGTTTTTTCTCATGTTTAAAATCTTCTTCGTTTAAGGGTAAGTTTACCAATCTATGAGTTAAACTATTAAATGCTGCTAATTTATGTCCAATTGGATTGAACCCTGTTGATTTTATAAAATTTTCCGTATGAGTTTCTTTCCTATGAATCCTGAATTCAATTTTTCTTTTTTCTTCGTTTCTGACCAATTTAAGATCCAAAAAAGGTATTTGTTTATTGTCTTCTATTTCTTTGGTGAATTTAATGTTTGTACTCTGTAAATTTAATAGTTTTAGGGAATCTTCTACATGTTTTTCTTTAACAATACAAATTATATCATCAACATATCTACTCCAAAATTTAAACATTGTGGGATGTGCTTTAGTGATTTTACATTCAAAATCGCTCATAAATAAATTTGCCAGAAAAGGTGATAATGGGTTTCCCATTGAGAGCCCTGATTTTTGTCTATAGAAACTCCCATTGAATGTAAAAACATTTGATCAATGCATAACGCAGTTAATTTCAAATAATCTTCTTTGATCTCTCTGTCTATGTTGTTTTTTCTTAACCAATTGTTCAATATCTCCAAAGTTTTTTGTTTCGGTACATTTGTGAATAGTGAAACTACATCAAACGAAACCAACCTATCTGTGGTTCAATTTCCACTTTTTCTAATTTCTTAACTAATTCCAATGAATTTTCAATCTGCAGACTTTCAAAATTATTAATTCTTTTAAATTGATTATTCAGCCATTTCGAAATTTTGTAGGTTGGTGATCCAATATTGTTAATTATTGGCCTCATTTTGTTTCCCGGTTTGTGAATTTTTGGAAGTCCATGTATATTAGGGTTTCTTGGGTTGCTTACTTTTAATTGAAATTTTTCTTTCTTGGATAGAATTTTAACATTTTTAAAACAGTTTTCCACTTTTTTTATGGTTTTTGGTAGGGGGTCATTCTTAATTTTTTCATACTCTTTTTCTTTCAAAAGTTCTTCCATTCTATTTTGATAATCTTCTTTGTCCAGAATTATAATTTGGTTACCCTTATCTGATTTTGTATATACAACATTTTTGTTATTTATTTCTTTGAGTGTTTTTAAATTCTCCTTACAAACTGGGTTTTTATTTGTATTCTTTATTTTATTCAAAATTTCTTCACATTTTTTTCTGATGATTATTTTTCTTCTGTAACTACCCTTCTATTGAATTTTCAATGTCCACTATGTATTCTTCTATTCTATTGGAATAATCTATTGCTGTTTTTAGACCGTTTTCTAACAATTTTGTCTCTTTTAGGTTAAAGGTTGCCTTTGAAAAATTTTTAACATAATTTCTGGTGGATTCTGATTTTTCTTCATTTCTGGTTTTATTCTGATGTTTGATTTTTATTTGATGTATTCTTCTTTCCCTTTGATTTAGTTAACAAATTATTTATCTTTGTCTTTTGTTTCTCAATTTTCAAACCCAGTTTGTAAGGAGAATTTAAAAACACTCAAAGAAATAAATAACAAAAATGTTGTATATACAAAATCAGATAAGGGTAACCAAATTATAATTCTGGACAAAGAAGATTATCAAAATAGAATGGAAGAACTTTTGAAAGAAAAAGAGTATGAAAAAATTAAAGAATGACCCCCTACCAAAAACCATAAAAAAAGTGGAAAACTGTTTTAAAAATGTTAAAATTCTATCCAAGAAAGAAAAATTTCAATTAAAAGTAAGCAACCCAAGAAACCCTAATATACATGGACTTCCAAAAATTCACAAACCGGGAAACAAAATGAGGCCAATAATTAACAATATTGGATCACCAACCTACAAAATTTCGAAATGGCTGAATAATCAATTTAAAAGAATTAATAATTTTGAAAGTCTGCAGATTGAAAATTCATTGGAATTAGTTAAGAAATTAGAAAAAGTGGAAATTGAACCCACAGATAGGTTGGTTTCGTTTGATGTAGTTTCACTATTCACAAATGTACCGAAACAAAAAACTTTGGAGATATTGAACAATTGGTTAAGAAAAAACAACATAGACAGAGAGATCAAAGAAGATTATTTGAAATTAACTGCGTTATGCATTGATCAAATGTTTTTTACATTCAATGGGAGTTTCTATAGACAAAAATCAGGGCTCTCAATGGGAAACCCATTATCACCTTTCCTGGCAAATTTATTTATGAGCGATTTTGAATGTAAAATCACTAAAGCACATCCCACAATGTTTAAATTTTGGAGTAGATATGTTGATGATATAATTTGTATTGTTAAAGAAAAACATGTAGAAGATTCCCTAAAACTATTAAATTTACAGAGTACAAACATTAAATTCACCAAAGAAATAGAAGACAATAAACAAATACCTTTTTTGGATCTTAAATTGGTCAGAAACGAAGAAAAAAGAAAAATTGAATTCAGGATTCATAGGAAAGAAACTCATACGGAAAATTTTTAAAATCAACAGGGTTCAATCCAATTGGACATAAATTAGCAGCATTTAATAGTTTAACTCATAGATTGGTAAACTTACCCTTAAACGAAGAAGATTTCAAACATGAGAAAAAACACATAATCAAAGTAGCAAGAGAAAATGGGTTGATGAAAAAATGGTACATAAAAGGATAGAAAAGTATAAAAAACAAAAAATGATAAACAGAAGTAATCTTGAAAAAGAAGAACCACCTATGAAAAAATATAGGAAATTCACATATCACCCCTGGGTACATATAAATTTCAAAATATATTTGAGAAGTTTAATATTAAATTTAGCACCAAAAAATAACTACAGTTTAAATAAACTAATAAAAACCAACAAAAATGAAAAAACTGATAAAAATAAAAAGTCAGGAATATATCAAATTGAATGCATGGGTTGTGAAAAGATATATATAGGGAAAACAAAAAGAAACCTAAAAATTAGAACCAAAGAACACATAAGAAATATTAAAAATGGAGAAATTGAAAAATCTGCAGTTGCTGCTCATGTTTGGTCTGAAAAACATAATATAAATTCAGACACTAAATTATTAAAACAGTTAGAAAATACAAACGAGCTGACTATTTGGGAAAAAATTTATATTCAGAAGAACAGAAACAGAGTTATGAATTTTGATATTCCGATGGAGGGTGACCTTGTTTGGAGGTTCTTTGGCCAACCACAGGATGGAGCTGACATCGACATCCAGGTGGTGCAACATAATGCAACATAAATAAAACCAGTCTGGGAAAGCTGAAGATAAAACAGAGAATTGTTTTGAAACATGTCCAAGAACAAATCAACATTAATATTGAGGTAAGATGTCCAGACCAAAAATAATATAATTAAAATAACCTCAAAATATAACTTCCTAAAATTAAATATTAATTACAACTTCTTAAGTTATAAGGAAGAAAACAAAACCAGGAATTGTGTTTGTGTTATAAATTACGAAAAACAAGATGGCGTCCTCCATACTCAACTTCAATAACATTTTTTCGAAACAAAATATGAAGTCAAAAAGTTTATAAAATTAAGAGAGAAGAAATTTAAAAGATTAGCAGACATTAAATTCATCAACCAATGTCTAAAATTAGAATTGGTTCCCATGTTCATTAGAAAAACCGTTAAGCATAACAATAACAGCAAAACAACAAAATTTTGGAGAACAAATTACTAAAAACTAGAAAAAGAATAAACACTTTGAAATGATCAGTAATCTGGATATTGAAATTTATTTGTTACATATCAAATTGTCTAAAATATTAGGAAACATCATGTGGGAAAACCTAGAAAATAAATTTTTCACTTTTTTGAACATAACCATGAAAAAGAAAATTGAGAAACAAAAGACAAAGATAAATAATTTGTTAACTAAATCAAAGGGAAAGAAGAATACATCAAATAAAATCAAACATCAGAATAAAACCAGAAATGAAGAAAAATCAGAATCCACCAGAAATTATGTTAAAAATTTTTCAAAGGCAACCTTTAACCTAAAAGAGACAAAATTGTTAGAAAACGGTCTAAAAACAGCAATAGATTATTCCAATAGAATAGAAGAATACATAGTGGACATTGAAAATTCAATAGAAGGGTTAGTTACAGAAGAAAAAATAATCATCAGAAAAAAATGTGAAGAAATTTTGAATAAAATAAAGAATACAAATAAAAACCCAGTTTGTAAGGAGAATTTAAAAACACTCAAAGAAATAAATAACAAAAATGTTGTATATACAAAATCAGATAAGGGTAACCAAATTATAATTCTGGACAAAGAAGATTATCAAAATAGAATGGAAGAACTTTTGAAAGAAAAAGAGTATGAAAAAATTAAGAATGACCCCCTACCAAAAACCATAAAAAAAGTGGAAAACTGTTTTAAAAAATGTTTAAAATTCTATCCAAGAAAGAAAAATTTCAATTAAAAGTAAGCAACCCAAGAAACCCTAATATACATGGACTTCCAAAAATTCACAAACCGGGAAACAAAATGAGGCCAATAATTAAACAATATTGGATCACCAACCTACAAAATTTCGAAATGGCTGAATAATCAATTTAAAAGAATTAATAATTTTGAAAGTCTGCAGATTGAAAATTCATTGGAATTAGTTAAGAAATTAGAAAAAGTGGAAATTGAACCCACAGATAGGTTGGTTTCGTTTGATGTAGTTTCACTATTCACAAATGTACCGAAACAAAAAACTTTGGAGATATTGAACAATTGGTTAAGAAAAAAACAACATAGACAGAGAGATCAAAGAAGATTATTTGAAATTAACTGCGTTATGCATTGATCAAATGTTTTTTACATTCAATGGGAGTTTCTATAGACAAAAATCAGGGCTCTCAATGGGAAACCCATTATCACCTTTCCTGGCAAATTTATTTATGAGCGATTTTGAATGTAAAATCACTAAAGCACATCCCACAATGTTTAATTTTGGAGTAGATATGTTGATGATATAATTTGTATTGTTAAAGAAAAACATGTAGAAGATTCCCTAAAACTATTAAATTTACAGAGTACAAACATTAAATTCACCAAAGAAATAGAAGACAATAAACAAATACCTTTTTTGGATCTTAAATTGGTCAGAAACGAAGAAAAAAAAAAAGAAAAATTGAATTCAGGATTCATAGGAAAGAAACTCATACGGAAAATTTTATAAAATCAACAGGGTTCAATCCAATTGGACATAAATTAGCAGCATTTAATAGTTTAACTCATAGATTGGTAAACTTACCCTTAAACGAAGAAGATTTCAAACATGAGAAAAAACACATAATCAAAGTAGCAAGAGAAAATGGGTTTGATGAAAAAATGGTACATAAAAGGATAGAAAAGTATAAAAAACAAAAAATGATAAACAGAAGTAATCTTGAAAAAGAAGAACCACCTATGAAAAAATATAGGAAATTCACATATCACCCCTGGGTACATAATAAATTTCAAAATATATTTGAGAAGTTTAATATTAAATTAGCACCAAAAAATAACTACAGTTTAAATAAACTAATAAAAACCAACAAAAATGAAAAAACTGATAAAAATAAAAAGTCAGGAATATATCAAATTGAATGCATGGGTTGTGAAAAGATATATATAGGGAAAACAAAAAGAAACCTAAAAATTAGAACCAAAGAACACATAAGAAATATTAAAAATGGAGAAATTGAAAAATCTGCAGTTGCTGCTCATGTTTGGTCTGAAAAACATAATATAAATTCAGACACTAAATTATTAAAACAGTTAGAAAATACAAACGAGCTGACTATTTGGGAAAAAATTTATATTCAGAAGAACAGAAACAGAGTTATGAATTTTGATATTCCGATGGAGGGTGACCTTGTTTGGAGGTTCTTTGGCCAACCACAGGATGGAGCTGACATCGACATCCAGGTGGTGCAACATAATGCAACATAAATAAAACCAGTCTGGGAAAGCTGAAGATAAAACAGAGAATTGTTTTGAAACATGTCCAAGAACAAATCAACATTAATATTGAGGTAAGATGTCCAGACCAAAAATAATATAATTAAAATAACCTCAAAATATAACTTCCTAAAATTAAATATATTCTGTTATATTTGTGGTAGCTGTGTAATTGCTAGGCAAAGACAGAACATTAATAGTTTCATGAGAAATTTCCATTATGCATACTTTGATAAAGCTTGATAAAGAAGATAAAAGGTGGACATAGCATAAGGTATGCTGTACATGTGTTGAGGGAATGAGACAGTTGAAAAATGGTGTGAAAAAAATCAATACATTTTGCAATAACAATGGTTTGGAGGGAGCTACAAAATCATATTATTGTTATTTTTTTATGGTCAACGTTCAGTGTCATAATGCAAAAAGTAAGATGGATATACAATATCCGAACATTCTTTCAGTCTTATGGACAGTTGCACTCTTCCTATCCCAGTCCCATTTCCCATTCTTGAAAATGTGCCACAGGAGAGCTCAGAAAATGAATGCAATAATTCTGATAATTATAAGCCTGAAGGAGATTCTGCGCCAAAATTATTTAACTCATGACTTGAATCTAACAAAAGATGCCAGCCAATCACTTGGGTCAAGAATGAAAAAAAAAAATCTACTACCTAGAGCAAATTGAAGATGTATAAAGCATCGGATTCAGATGAGATCCCAGCAGAACTGATAAAATCAGGGGGAGAAAAATGATGGACAAGATACGCCGGTTGCTTAGTATTATTTGGGAAAAAGAAGCTCTTCCAGAAGAATGGAAAGAATTGATTATCGTACCAATTTATAAGAAAGGAGATAAAACTGATTGCAACAACTACAGGGGCATCTCATTACTTTCAACTTCGTATAAAATTCTAACAAATATATTAGTAAGCAGACTTACTTCCTATATTGATGACATTCTAGGAGATCATCAATGTGGATTTAGAAAAAACAGGTCTACAACAGATTAGAGTTTTAGTATAAGATAGATTTTAGAAAAGAAATGAGAATATAATGGTACCATACATCAACTATACGTAGACTTCAAAAAAGCATATGATTCAATTAAGAGGGAGAAGGTATATAGTATCCTGCTGGAATTTGGAATTCTAAAAAGTTAGTTACACTTATACGAATGTGTCTAAATGGCACAAAGAGTAGGGTGCGTGTAGGCAAACAGTTCTCAGACCTTTTTGAAATCCAGAATGGGTTGAAGCAAGGAGATGCACTATCTCCTCTACTATTTAATTTTGTACTAGAGTATGCCATCAAATCTTTAGAGGATGAGGAAGGCCTACAACTCAATGGTATTAATAAGCTGTTAGTTTATGCTGATGATATAGTACTATTGGCTGATAGCGAGGAGATACTAAAGGACAACATGCATGCACTATTGAGTAACACTAAGAAATTAGGACTGGAAGTAAATATCAATAAAACTACTATATGGTTGCACATAGAAATACATTATATAATGGAAATAGACAGCTAATGACAAATGAGGGAAATTTTGAGGAAGTGGCTGAATTCAAATATCTAGGAACAATAATCACAAATAGGAATGAGATGCACAAAAAAATTAAACATAGGCTCAATTCTGGAAATGCGTGCTATTATGCATGCACAGACTTTTGATGTCCTAACTCCATTCAAAAAACATTCTCGTTTCTTTTCACAATATTATTATAATATTATAATATGATCCATTGTTGGAACTGTGTTAAAATAACAGTATTGGAAAATGTTAAATAACATTGTTTACTGCTTATAAAAGTGGTGGTGTAAAATTCTCAAATATAAATACTTCTAAACAAAGCCGGCCGTTGGCGATGGTGGTGTCACCTACCTGACAGCATATGAAATGAAAATTATAGATTTGTGTATGTGGAAAGAAAAGAATTGTTAATGTTAGTGCCAGGTCTAGAATGGTGTAATGGGCTGCACACTAGTCTGGAGAACTAGAGGTCCACGGTTCGATTCCTGGTTCAGACATTAATTTTTCTTTTCACAATATCATTATAATATGAAAATATATAAAACTACTATTTTACCAGTTATATTATATGGGTGCGAAACATGTACTCTTACTTTACGGGAGGAAAGGAGATCATGAGTATTTGAGAATAAAGTACTTAGGAAAATTTTTGGACCAAAGAGAGATGAACAGACAGGTGAATGGAGAAGACTTATTAACAATGAACTACATGGTCTTTATAGGAAGTCAGATATAATAAGAACAGTTAAGTCTCGTAGACTGCGATTAGCAGGACATGTTGCGCGTATGGGGAATGAAAGACTTGCATGGAAGTTTCTTGTAGGTGAGCCAGAGGAAAAATGCCCAGTTGGTAGACCAAGAATGAGGTGGGAGAATAACATTAACTATGATTTGAGGGAAGTAGAAAACATTAGCTCAGGACAGGGATATATGGAGAGCTTATGTCTGCGTGGCCATGAACCTACAGGTTCGATAGTGCAAGTGAGAGTACTACCTACAGCGCTGTTCTCTTGGTACAGGACCAGAGAAAATAAATTAAATTCTGTAATGAAGAAGACTCTCTGGTTTTTTGTTGTGATATTGAGGGTTTATTGAATTTCTTTAATATAAGTTATAATTCAAGTCAAATAAAGTTTATTTATAGACTTGTCAAAACATAAACCTCAAAGGTTTACTTTTACATCATGGAAATTTGTTTGGCTCGAAACACATAGCATATGCAGTACATCCCAAGGAGACACATGAAAATCTTAAAGCTCTGCAGAAATATGTAAGCTCTGAAAAACATATAAAATTAATGTTGGGAAGTAAACATTGTGAGGTATATTCATTGAAATTCATCGGAGAACATTTTTTGACAATTCACCTCATAAATTTCACGTTTTTCACGATACTGCAGTTTTAGATGATATCACATCCATCTTCAACATCTTGATCAGTTGGAGTTATGACTGAAGATGGACGTGATATTGTTTGAAACTGCAGTATCGTGAAAAACATGAAATTTATGATGTGAGTTGTCAAAAAATGTTCTCCGATGAATTTGAATTCTCTGAAAAACATTCATGGACAATTTGTGGGGATTTAAAAGTAGTTGGTATGTTACTTGGCCAACAATCTGGCTACATAAAAATGCCATGTTTCATTTGTGAATGGGTCAGCCAACCAAAGACAAGCATTGGAGCTAAGACTTGCCTAAAAGAAAACTCTCCAACCCAGTTCAAAGAACATAACAAATTTACCTCTTGTTCAACCAAGCAAGATACTATTACCTCCTCTGCACATCAAGCTCAGAATTATGAAACAGTTTACTAAAGCCCTTCCAAAATATGGTGATTGTTTCCAGTACTTGGCAACAACATTTCTGAAAGTACGAGAAACTTAAAGAAGGATCTTTGTGGGGCTGCAGATCAGACATTTAATAAAAGACAATTTGTTTGAAAGTACAATGAATTCAGGTGGAGGAAAGGGCTTAGATTTTGTTTAAAGAAGTTATGGCAAACTTTTTGGGGCAACAACAAACATCTGACATACAAAACCATGATTAAACAATGTTGCATTGTTTCATGAAATTAGGTGTGACATGAGTGTGAAGCTTAGTTTTCAACATACACATACTGACTTTTCCCCGTTAATCTTGGTGATGTCAGGGAAGAACAAGGAGAATGTTTCCATTAGGAGATCAAGAATATGGAAAAGAGATACCAGGGAAGGTGGAATGCAACAATAATGGCTGATTACGGTTTTATACTAAAAAGAGATGACACTGTGAAGGGAAACTATCAAGGAAGAGAAGTTTCAACCCACATCAGAAAGAAATTGAAGTGGTGAAATCAGCGAAGAAATTGTCATATTAGCATTTTTTACATGAGTATATACCATTGTCTACTCTAATGCAGTGCATTATAATTTTATACAGAGTTACAAAAAACACAATCTTTAAATCAAACTAAAATAATATTTTCCCCGTTTAAAAAATGTAATTTTTGTTTAAAACTTCCAAAGGTGATTGGAATTAAAACCTTACATGACAAAAAAAAAAAACTAAAATAATATTTCAAATCAGCATGAAAAATACTTTTAAGAATGTTTAAATGTTGCATAGTGATGTGGAATTCACTTAATTGTCTGTAAAGAGAATTGGAAGAGGACATAAAGATATTGATACTCTTAAAATGAAAGATTACATTTTGAAAGAGGTTGAAATAAATTATTAAGAAAGTAAAATGTTCAATACAGATAGTTCAAGAAGAAATCACACAGTGGTGCTAAATTCTAAACAATAGTCAAAATGTTGTGGAATTAAGACATCAAAAAACATATTGTATAAATGTACCTATAATTACACCTGGAACATGAGAAGTCAAGGAAGTGAAATTATTTTTTATGAATGTTGAAATTAAGGCTAAAAAGGACAAAATCAGATTATTAGATACCGGTATTTATAGTGTGAGATAAATGTTAGTATGTGATTAAGGTTTCTAATTCTTACTGGCTCTCACTTGCTTTCAAAATCCAAAATTATTTATTACTACAAGATATGATAAAAAGATGATGCCAATATTCAGTCATAAGTCCCTGGGATCAATAACAAAAACGTTATTGTTCAGTAGCAAAATATTTATTTACTCTCTATAACATACTTAATTCTCACACTTTATAGTGGGAGTACATAAATTGACAGCAGAAATAGCTAAAACTAGATTAAAATGGTTCAGACACATTGTGTCAGAGAGAATTATGCAGAGAAGAATATTGAGGAAAGTTATGGAGATGTAAATTAAATACATAAGAAATCTGGAAGTTCCAGGAACAGATGGCTGTATCAAGTTAAAAATGGATTAAAAAAAATAAATATTATAATTGAGACATTTCAGAAAAAGGAAATATAGCTTCTACAACTTAGTGGCGAAGACTGTTCTGAGGCGACCCACACATAAATGGAAACATCTGAATAATAATAATAATAATCTAAAATATTGAGGAAAGCTATAGAGATGTAAATTAAATACATAAGAAATCTGGAAGTTCCAGGACCAGATATGGCTGTATCAAGTTAAAATGGATTTTAAAAAATAAATATTATAATTGAAAAAGAAAATATGGCTTGAACTTAGTGGAAAAGACTATGTTCTGAGACGACCAACACATAAATGGAAACATTGAATAATGATAATCTTAATACACACTCTTAAATAAAAAACTGATATAATTGTATTGTTTTCCAATGGAACTGATATAATTTTATTGTTTTCCAATGGCCTCTGCAAAGATTTTTATCTTTTCTCTTGGACACCAATAAAAAGCAAGTAGATTTTCTTCTCTCTTAGTGCTGAATTCAGTTCTTGACAATTCAGTAGATTATTCGAGGTAGGCCTTTATTAAATCTTAAAAATAACCAGTATTGGAGTTAAACTAAAATGATATGCATTTGTTTTAATGACCCTTGTAACATCTAAACATTTGCAAGTATCGGTATATAGTTAGTTTAGGAGTGGGGGAGGAAGGGATTTGAGCATTTTCATGCACTGATTGACTATTTTTGGAATAAAGTCTAATCTTACATTAAATTAAATAATTATTTCCAACCTAATTATTAGACTAATATTTTTAGCTTTTTAACTTTCAAATTGGAAAAACTCATATCTTACAACAGCTTATTTAAATGTGCCATACTACAGGGTGGACCGCTCGAATGGACCTAATTTCAATTGCTTGTTACTGGCAAACGGTTGAAGATAGAAACTTAAAACAACGTTCATAGTACAGAAAAACTCACCAAGTTTCGAATCCTGTCGGTAGATGGCACAAAGATACGTTTCTCGTTCTTAGATTTAATTGTTTGTGAAAATGGCGACTCCGCAGATGAAAGCGCAAGCTGTTTTGTGGTATGCGGAGTTTAAATCAATCATTAGAGTTCAAAGGGAGTTCCGGCGTGTGTTTAACCGTGATGCTCCAACTGCTAGAAGCATAAAGAAGTGGCGTGATACATTATTAGCTACAGGATCTGTGTTGAAGAAGCATGGTGGTGGTCGCAGAGCATCCGATGAAATGGTAGCAAATGTTCAAGCCGCATTTGAGCGAAGCCCCCGGAAGTCATTAAGAAGAGCTTCGCGGGAACTTCAAATACCAAAATCGACATTACAACGGATTGTCCACAAACGCCTCAAACTGCACGCATATAAAGTGCAGTTAGTGCAACGTCTGGAGCCGAATGACATGCCGAAACGAGTGGAATTCGCCAATACGATACTGGACCGTCTCGGCGCTGATCCTGACTTCATGACCAAGATTTTCTTCTCGGACGAAGCCACTTTCCATTTGTCAGGCAAGGTAAACCGGCATAATGTGCGGATCTGGGGATCGGAGAATCCTCACGCTATTCAAGAGCATGTTCGTGATAGTCCGAAGATGAATGTTTGGTGCAGTTTGTCACATAATAAGGTCATTGGACCGTTTTTCTTCGCCGAGAAAACTGTTCGTGGTACCACATATCTTGACATGCTGGAGCAGTTCTTCTTTCCACAAATTGAACAACTGCAGCCTAACATCGTTTTCCAGCAAGATGGTGCTCCTCCCCACTGGTCCAATGAAGTTCGTACGACTTTGGACAACATTTTCCCTGGCCGTTGGATTGGTAGGGGAGGACCAATCGCGTGGCCCCCGAGATCTCCCGATTTAACACCACTGGATTTCTTTCTCTGGGGCTATGTCAAAGATAAAGTTTACACCACCCCAGTCAAAGACCTTCGTGATCTTCGTGAGCGCATCATAGAGGCTATTGAGAACATTCCAGAAGACATACTCCAACGTACTTGGCAAGAAATTGTTCATCGCTTTGATATCGTCACAGTGACTGCTGGGGCTCATATAGAGATGTGGTGATCTGGATATCAAAACTTGGTGAGTTTTTCTGTAATATGAACGTTGTTTTAAGTTTCTATCTTCAACCGTTTGCCAGTAACAAGCAATTGAAATTAGGTCCATTCGAGCGGTCCACCCTGTACTATGTTAACAACTAATTGCAACTATACTATTGTGTAATTTTTGCACAAATATAAGTAATTTCTATCAATTTATTTTCCATTTTATTAAATGTATAAAGTAAAACAGTATCTTACTTAGGTTACATTTTTAGTTCAACATCATGTGATTAATGTGATTTGCATCTAATTAACTGATAGAATGATTCACCATCATAGCATCTGCCAGCAACTGATAAATCCTATCTTTTATTTGATTATCTATTATGTGTATCCTTATGAATCATGACTTTCTTATGATTTTTTGGAAATATTGTTATCAGGAAAAGTATAATTTTTATTTGTATGGTTTAATATTTTATCACTTTCTTACTGATAATAGATAATAGAAATGTGCTTTTTCTTAAGATTAATTATAATTATGCAGTATTTTTATTAATTTTACAATTGTTATTTATATACAATATATAAGTTAGATCCTTTTCAATATGCTGCATTTAGCAGAACTTGCTATCATACAATTTATATATATGTGTGTGAGCAGATGAAGATGTACTGCCAAATCCATACTCAACTGTGAGAAAACTGATTTAGAATATTGTTTAACACTTGAATTGGTTCTAATCTGTAAGATATGTTAGGTTTCATTTATATGTTATTTTTAATAAAATTACGGAAATGCAAGTATATTAAGGCAATTCACTACAAGCTGGTAGATCACAGGTTCAATTCCTGAGCGAGTTTGAATTTTTAAACTAGCCATAACTATCTGGTGGCATCATGGTCCTGGAGTTACTCAGCTTCTAATGAAAATAAGTACCAGGCATATGTTCTAAAGGCGAAGGTAGCCGTCATACATGGTTAACATTTTGTGCCAGTTGTCTAGAAAGGTGAGAGCCTTAACCTCCTGCCACTCCAAGATGTAAGGTCTGTAGTGGAATCACTATATCTTTATGAATGAATTGAAATGACTTAAGTTTGTGCTAATTATACCCCAATATGCAGTTATATCAGTATGGTTAAATATTAGTTGTTTTTAGTGCAGTCAAACACATTTAAATCTATTAGGAAAATGTAACAATTTAGAATATTTGAGGCATTAGTTATTACCGGAAATATTTCTAAATTCAAATCATGAAAGATTGGCATGCTACGAGTTAATGGTAAATCCAGAAAATTGGTTAAACTTAGGTGAATTTCTGGACAAAATGCGGAAAATAAGAAAAGCACTCATTCGTGAGTGAGTAAATATGTTAGCAAAATGTACGAGGGTGGATCAAATATAAATCGGAATTTGTATCTGGAGGCTCTGGTAGCAAACTGCAAAGGTTGCAGTTTGGAGGGGAAGTTGGTGGGGGTGTCTAGAGTAGGGATCTTGATGTGTCGCACTCCGAAGAGCGGCCACTTGCTTCAGTATGCCATGAGCGAGCAAGAGGTACACATGTCTGTTGCGCAACGCATTATTATTAAGTTTTTTGGCGAAAGAAGGCACTAAACCTTCTGAAATTTTGAGAAGGCTCCATGCGCAGTTCGGGGAAGCAACCCTTTCGAAGATGCAGGTGTATGATTGGCACAAAAAAAATTTAGCGGGCCGGGATTCAGTGGAAAATGAGCCCCACCAAAGACGGCAACGAACAAGCATCACTGCAGACAACATTTTGTGACTGTACAGGACCTTATTGCTAGAGGATTTCCTTCATGAATGATGAACAGTGAAGGCAGAGTACTACTGCTGGCTTTTGGACGAGACAAAAGCAGCATATCGCAACAAGTGCCGCCGGAAACCGATCCGAAATGTGATTGTGCTGCATGACAATGCAAGGCCACACACTGCTCGGTTGACACAAGAAAAACAGAAAATGCATTGGACACCTCTGGAACATCCTCCTTACAGTCCAGATTTGTCACCCTGTGACTACCATTTGTTTGGGCCACTGAAAGAAGACCTGGGAAGAAGGCAGTTTGGTGACAATGCAGCGGTAGAGGAGTTCGTGCGCAACTGGCTGACTACACGTCATCCCTCATTCTTCAAGGACGGCATCAAAAAGTTGCCAACTTGATGGCAAAAGTGTGTTGGAAATGCAGGAGACTATGTAGAAAAATGAGGTGGTGGTTTTGTATTTTTTGTTAATTCAATAAAATTGTAAACAATAATTCCGGTTTATATTTGATTCACCCTTGTATCATTAATACTTAATAATTCTACATAATCTAATTAATGTATAATGAAATTGTATTGTTATCTAATTGTAATATTATTTTATTTCTTTTACTTTATATTATTACCAAACATTATTTTATTAATACGGACTGCCAACAGCATGTATGACTTGCTCCTCATGAGACCTAAAATTGTAAATAACATTGTATGTATCTTACTTTTAGTATAATAAAGTTCTACTACTAAAAAATATAATAGATAATGTATGTGTCTAGGTACACTTAGTGATAAAAAGAATGGGCCAACTCTTGATCCTGAATAGTTTATGTTCCAACACGTGATTCACACAAGTAAATTAATTGCACAGTAGAGCTACAATATGTTCCCCTTCTTTCTTTGAAGAGTATTCTTTCAAGCACAATTGGCCAGTGTATGCTTAGCTCAGTGCTTAGTGGCTTGATTTGTATGCAAAAGGTCACAGGTTCGATTCCCGATGAGGTTAAATTTTTTAATTGTTAAAATGCTTTCTATTTTATTCTGTCTGTCCATTCTTAAAGAAAAGCATGTACTAACTATTTGGAAGCATTAGTATTATTAATATTATTTATTTATTTATAAATAGGTTTACAATGTAATAAAACATCTTCTTGTGCCCAAAGCTTTTTAAATTTTTATCTTCTTTCTCCATTCTTCTCTATCTTCACATTCCAATTCTTTCAGACCTAGGTCCCTCATACCTCTTCTTACATCGTCCATCCATTTAAATCTAGGTGGACCTCTCTTTCCTTTCCCAGGTGGAATTCATTCCAAAGTTTGTCTGGGTAATCTTTTTCTCTGGCATCCTATATCTATGACCATACCATTCTAAGTAATCTGTATCTCTCAAAATCTAATATTAAATTTTCTACTTTCATTTGTTGTCTGATCATTGTATTTCTGATTTTTTCCAATTTAGAATGTCTAGTTGAGTGTCTAAAACAATCCATTTCAGTAGACATAAGCTTTAAACTCAAATTTTTATTCAACTGCCAAGTTTCTGCACCGTATGTTAGCGTGCTTCAAATTATGGATTTATAAATTTGTAATTTGGTAATTATTCTTGTGTTCATATCCCACAAAACTCCGTTTAACATTGTTATTACCAATCTGCCTTTTTAAATTCTATATTTTATGTAATTTTCTTGGGTACATTTTGAGTTAATTTTGATCCCCAGGTAATTACATTCTTCACATCCTTTGATACATCCCACTATTATTATTATTATTATTATTATTATTGATGATGGACAATAATAATAATAATAATATTTTTTATTATTGTCCATCATCTATGCGCTACTATTATGCTGGACTTGAGATATATATAAACTAAATATTTTAATTGAAGGGTGAAACTTTTTTCTCATTAATACATAATAAATAAACACACAAATATATGAAACTATATTATTTTTATTACATACATTTATTGCATTATTATTAAAATGTGGTACTGCTTACATAATTAAATTTATACTGGTAGCTAAATAGTGTTATAGAGTTTACGAAGGCAGGAATATTACTTAATATAGTGTAAAGTGGACATAGATTATGTGGCAGGAATTAAATGTTATAACACTTATAGGATGTATTTTGCAAAAATACAAATGAAAAAAACACATTGTTGAAGGATTCAAACCCTGGCTTTCATACATATTTCATCTTCTTATAGGTGGTCTAATGATCTACGCTATTTGAACGGCGGATTGTAGTAGTCTAAATATTGGTTGTCTTGTACTTTTGCACTATGAACGAGGGTTTAACTTTATTTGAAATGTCGCAATTTGAGTAATACTGCATTTGTCAAACACTCATAAATATCTAGAAACATGTCTCCTTCACTGTTCTTTAACTATTTAAGATGATTAAAACCAAATACAGCGTATTTAAAATATTTAATAGTGCATTACCTCATGAATCACAGCTTTAGCTTTTCAAGCATGCACAGTGCTTTTTGAAGCAGCTCATTCTTTTTGTTGCTAAGTGTACTTACCACCATAACTATTGAACATTTGGAGAAATTTCAACTAAACTTAGTATGCATATTAATTATTAACCAGAAAAGTGAATGTAAGGATTAAGAGACCCATAGCAGCCTTAGGCAGGGGGGTGTTGGTAGGTGGTGAAATGTAAAATATTATGTTTCAACATAAGTGTGGAATTCATAAGTTAATTATGGGAAATAATATTATGAGGTTCTTCAATTAATGAATGAGTCAATTCTTACCTTACCTCATATTTCATGTTTTTCTAACACGGGATCTGCAGTTTTTAAGAGGCATCCTTCCCATTATCAGCCAACAACACGACTATTGGATTTTTGTTTGAATCTTCATGATTCAAACAAAAATCTGGTAGTTGTGTTGTCGGCTGAGGATGAGATGGATGCCTCTTGAAAACTGCAGTTCCTATTGTCGGCTGAGGATGAGATGGATGCCTCTTGAAAACTGCAGTTCCCGTTGTCGGCTGAGGATGAGATGGATGCCTCTTGAAAAATGCAGTTCCCATGTTAGAAAAACATCAAGTGTATGAGGTAAGATAAGAATTGACTCATTCATTAATATGTGTGGAATGCCTGGAGCAATTTCAACCAAACTTGGTACACACATAACTTATAATATAAAAAGATACTGTGGTAGTAAGAGACTCCTATCACCCCTGGGGGGGGGGTTACAGGGGTGACACACAAAAATAATTGGAAACAACTAATCCTAATGTCAAATTTATAGTTTTCAAGGTCACTTATCTGTTTGTTGACAATCTTGATGATATTTAAGCCCAAGTTTGACCCCTTGTACCCTTAATATGGAGAGGATGAAAAATAAATTTTCAAAAAATTACTGAATTTGTCAAATCCACAGTTTTTAGTGTCACTAAGCTGATTGATTAACTGTCACAATGACATTTAGGTCATAGTTTGACCCCAGTTCCCTTAAAGAGGATAATAAGAAGTAAAAAAATAAAATGTCTAGAACTACTACGATTAGTGTCCAATCCATATTTTTTAAGGTTGGGAAACTAATTGGCAACAGTTCAGATATCACTTAAATCCAAGTTTGACCACTAGTATTTCAGGGGGTTACATGGGGTGAAAAATAATATGTCCAGACTACTGTCTAAACTATAGTTTTCAGGGTTGCTAAGCATATCGGTGACAGTTCCAAAGACATTTAAGCCCAAGTTTTACCCCTAGTGGGATAAGAGAGGGTAACGTTTATAAATAATAAAAAGGACCGATATTATATCTCTTCTGAGCTAATTTCCAGTTGTAATGTAAACAAATCAGATGAATTTTCATTGGTCCAATAATGGTTTTACTTTTAAGTGTGTAAGTAAATGTAGTTCATTGTCTATATAAGTTACATGGAAGAACCTTAAAATATATAAGTACAATTTTAATACATTATATAAGCATTGATTTATTTTTATGCATGTGCAATGCAGAATACATTGGGAATGTAAATTGTTTCAAAAAGGCAAAACTTCTGTAGAATTTCTTAAACACTGGATAGCAAAGCATGTGAAAAGTAGAGAGAAATAAATTATTTTGAATATATTCAAACAGTTTAGTGAAAAATATCCCACATTAACCATTGAGGATTGGTGAAAATAACAGCAGAATTTACAGGTGAGTCAGCATGAAACATAAATTCTTCTCATAATGAAATTGTACCAGTAAATAAAGATTATCTATTGACATAATGGAAAAAGCATAAACATCTAATTACTTAAGTCCATATATATTTTTTTGTCTTAAATAAATAGTAAATGGATGAAGTTCCTAATTATTGGTACTATCTTTTGTTGTATTCAGTCTTACTTCCCATAAAATATGACGGTGCCTAAGAACAATGTTTTTATCATACACAATTCAGTCATATAGCAGTTAAAAGTAGTACCCACTAGATGGAGTAACATCTTATGCAAGTTTGTTTTAAGTACAACTGGAACTTAGCTCTGGAACATCGTCAAATTGATAATTTTTAAAGTTGCATAGATGGATCGTGATACTGCCGATGCCATTTAAGTCCAAACTCAGCCCTCCATTGGCATAGGTGTGAGAAGGGTTGCATAATAACATGTCCAAAATAATCGAGATCAGTGTCAAATCCATAGGTTTGAAGGTCACTAAAAGTCATTGATGCTTAGGAGATTGGGATATATAAATACCCGGAGCAATGCCGGGTAATCAGCTGGTAAGCTGATACCACTTGGTCCTAACGGACTACCGGTAACCATTTTGACACTGCGAGGCTTCCAAGTTCAAATCTGGTTGGTGACAATGAATTTTTTAAAGGTATAAAAATCCTGTCATTTAATTAAATACTAACTAAATTACATAAAAAGTTGAATTTTGCACAATTTAAAGATTAATATAAATGTGTCCTTCTGATTAGGATTTGTAACACATGTGGTTATATTTATCTCTTGACACCTAAGGCAAGTTAAATTCTGCTGCAACACATTTTTTTATAATATGGTTTTTCTATGGTTACCTGTGCAAGTTTCTGACAGTTGACTTCTATTTTTGAGAAATCCATCAATTAACTTTTCATATGAATCAAAGTACCACAACATCTATTGGTGCTACTCACACCTACCAGAGATCATACCTATTGTTTTTAATGTTGACTTTGGTCCAGTGATTCAATAAATTTTTCTATTTCACATTATTCCGTCAACCTTAGTAGGTTCATTAATTAATTATGGGAAATAACATTAGGAAGTTTTCAATTAATCTAATATAGAGCGATTCCATGAAAATGTCATACCGAAGTGAAAATTTTGAAATTGACGCAAGAATAATTTTTTCTGGCATAATATATATCTTTAAGGATCAAATTTTCTGATTCTATAAGATAATGTTCCATAAGTGTATAATTTTAATCTAATATTAGTGGTAGAACATGTAATTTTCCAAACCTGTAAAAACATGCAAAATTTTACCAATTTGTTGTTTAATGATTTGGTCGTATTAATTTGTTTTATTTTACAAACTCTTTTGTTAAACCATACTTTGGTCCTCCCTAGTCGTAAATGTAATAATATTAAATGCCTTCTAATGTTCTATATACCTTAAATGTGTCCTATAATTGTTAACTGCAAGCTATGGTCAGTCACTCACGGAAAACGTATAAAAATTACTGTACACAACATAATAATTGATGGAATAAAATTTCCCCTTGGATTCTACGTTATCAGTACACAACTAACAAAAGGTATTGAAGACATTTTCTTGTAAAGTCATTATTTTTCCCGCTAGTGTCCCGTGACTCACTTTTTTATGTGCTACTACGCATGGTGCAGTCAGTTGCTTGCTGCACTCCACTGAGGATTAACATAAACATGGTTTAGGAAATCTGGTAGACTGTTCGGCTCAGCTGTTCCATAAAATAATTACTGACCCCTTTTCTGTGTCAATTTGAGCTAAAAGACAGTTAGCGGAAGCATTTAAATATATTCAGGAAAAAGGTTGCAGTAAACGAAGCAGCCATACTTGTTGATTTCTCAGAAAATTATACCTACAAAGAACAAAATGAGATTCAGGCAGTTGATTGGAAAAATTAGCATATATCAATATTAACTGCTGTTGCCTAGTTTAGATGGAAGGTGATGGAGAAGTTCAGAAGAAATACTTTGTTCTAGTGTCAGGTTATGTGACACACAGCAAGTGTGCTATAGATGTTTGCTATGGAAAAGTGTTTTTTTTTTTTACTATGGTGATTTCTTCCAAAACTTGAGGTGATAAAAATTTTCAGTTGGAGCAGCTGATAATAGAAGTAGGCCTATACATTTAGCAATGTGACACTGCTTACTTGCATATTTGGATTTTGACATAAAATGGAACTTCTTTGAATCGTACCATGGAAAGGGGGCTATGGATGCGATTGGCAGCCAAGTAAAAAGGAGGCACGGATGTATGAAAAATCGGGAAAGAAGATACAAAATGGTGCAGAATTATGTAATGTGAGCTGTAAAACCAACCAAATAACTGGAGTCACAAAATGATATAGAAGAAGGAAAGATTTTTTAGAAAAACAATTTGAATATCTTGCATCTATCACAGACTCAATGCGTATACAACGTGAAAGTGTTAAGATCGTGTGTTACAAAAAACTATGGCGTGACAGGCCTAGAAAGCCCTTGGCTGCTAATCTCACATCCAAGTATATCAATCACAGAGGTGGACAATCATCTAACCAACATATAGGGTGACATGTGGTCAGCATGTCAGATACTCCAGCTGTTATGGCTGGTTTTTCTCGACCGCAACCACTAAATATTGTAGCTGCCCAAATTCTTCATGATTCTGATCGGGCACAATCCCATTGTGGCCGAAATTCCATGAGAAAATTTCTTCTCTCTTGGGGACTCAAATCAGTGCTCTCTATTGAGACATCTTGACTCAAACCATTCAGTTACAGCGTGAGACTTCAAGCGTGACAGGAAACATTATTTTTATTAATGGGTCAAGTCAAGTTAGCGGTGAAGACTAGGTAATGAAAATACTGTATAAGCGATCTGATACATCGATGTCATGATGTGAGTCATCAGAACTCGGGCTAATTAGAGTTATGTTTTTATTGTTGTTTAAAAGTAGAATTCACTGCATCAGCAATTGTTTACTAACTACAGCATACTAATGTGAATTACGATAATTTGTTTTGAAAGTACATGCACTCTGATAAATAACTAACTTATTAAGAATGTGTATACATTCTGGAAGGCTTCCATTTTATTTTAGTGGTTCAATCTAGAAATCAAAAATATTAAATCTTACATCAGGTAAACTGTAATAAACTCCACTCCAAGCGTGACAGGCCTAGAAGGCCCTTGGTCTACCAACTGGCTGCTGGCCTCACGTCCACATGTGTTAATCACAGAGGTAGATGATCATAAGCCAGTGTAGGGGTGACATGTGGTCAGCATGTCGGGTCACCCAGCCGTTATAGTTGGTCTTATCAACATGGAGTCGTTACTTATTGTAGCTATCCAAATGTCTCGTGATGCTGGGTGGGCATAGGCCCCATTCTGGCCGAAATTTCATAAGAAAATGTTTTCCCTGATGGGGACTCGAACCAGCACAAGTCCCATAGCTCTGCACCAAGGCTTCTTGCCTTAACCACTTGGCTATGGCGCCAGACTAAATTGTAATCAGTATATATATATACACACTGGCCACGGTGGACTGGTGGTTATGCTCCTTGCCTCTGGTCCCGAGGGTCGTAGGTTCAAACCCGGCCGGGGTCAATGAACTTTTTAGGATGGAAAAATCCAAGGAGCAAGTTCTCCAGGAGGGACTTTAAGCCGTGGGTCCCGAGTCTCAAGATTTTCAGGCTCGTAAAAGATCCTTAAGATTGAATGAATGGCCTCTAAGCAAAAAAAATTCCCATCCTAGTACTACCTTGGTTTCCTAGATGTCAGTATGAGGTGGAACGCTGACCACGGACCACTCAAAAGACATCTATACGAAAACAAGTGTAACTAAATTAGTATAGTTCAAATTCTTCCCTGTAGGGGGAGAGCGCCTAAATCTCTGTTAAGGGAAACATAGGCTTACAAGATTACAAGAATATATATATATATATATATATATATATATATATATATACACACACACACATGAATACAATTTTAGTAGGTATATTTAACAATAGAGAAGGCACTTTGTTATTAAGTATTTAATAGTTTTGTTAATTTATATAATTTAAAATGGTACGTGGTAAGCGAATTAATTTAATTACATTATTGATTTAAATTAATATTTATTTTACAGCAAAATCAAATTTAACAATTTTCGTAGAATTGATAAAGTATTTGCACTTCTTTATTAATCTCTGTTACCGAAGCTGTTTATCTAGTTTCATAGTATTTTGTTACATTTGTGTAATATTTGTATTTTGAAATTCTAAATTAAATTCAGATATGTCAATCAGTCACACATCACATATTAGGTCACAACTTCGGTATTAATTGTGATTTAGGTTTATTTTTTTCATTTAAAAATGTGCCCTCCAAACAGTATTTTGGTAAATTGAATTAAGAATCACATTTCAGAGAACAATGTAGATGAACATGTTAAGCTGTGTGATGAGTTGACATTTATGTCAGTCAGATAATAAGTAACATTGTTTTTCTTCAGAAGTTGTATATTTATGTACAATCTTAATCAGACACTTTTCCTCTATCATATCACATATATAACACCTCTAATTTCAACCAATTGTAATATTTATGCAAGCATTTTGCAGCAAAAGTGTATTGTAAATGTCAGTCAGTCACATATGGAATTGCTCTATATAAAAATCAATGTTTGTTTGTATGTATGTTTGTTTGTTCTTATTCTATGCATGGCTATACTGTTGATCCGATTTTGATGTGGTTTTTTGCAAGATGTTCAGAAGATTCCCAGAATGAACATAGGCTATAAGGGAGTTGTAATACTCAACCCCTTCACCCCTAAAAATCACCCTCGTAATGAAAAACGTGAAATAAAGTCCCTATTTTGATGCTTAAATGGCTTAAGCTGCCTAAACCATAACAAATACACCAAATTAATGTATACAAAATTGAATATCTTAAAAAACTCTACAAAAAAGTCTGCGACAGCATGTGTTTATCTTTTACGGATAACTCACAATAACCATTTTTTCTTTCATGGATTCCAAGAAGATCGGGATAAGTAGATTCCCGGGCAAGCGTGCTCTGCCATTGTGATGGGGCTTTTTGAAAAATGTTCAGGAGATTCCGGGGATGAACATAGGCTATAAGAGAATTGTAATACTCAACCCCTTCTCCCCTAAAAATCCCAATTTTTAAGCTTAAATGGCTTATGCGGCCTAAACCATAACAAATACACCAAATCATTGTAAACGGAATTGAATATCACAAAAAAGTCCATGACAGCATATGTTTATCTTTTACGGATAACTCACAATAACCACTTTTGTCTTTCATTGATGCATGAAGATCGGGATAAGCTGATTCCCAGTCAAGCATAGCAGCTCAAGGCTGGTGGTAAAAACACATTAACATTTATTTAGGAGTAGCAGCGCACACGGGGTATTAGCTAGTAATTAATTAAAATTAATAAAATGAGTTGTATCTCACCTCATACCTCGTGTTTTTCAAGCATGTAAACTGCAGTTTTCAAGAGGAATCCCTCCCATCTTTAGCCATCATATTAGAGTCGTAATGATGACTGAAGATGGGAGAGATTCTTCTTGAATACTGCAGTTTCTGTGCTTCAAGAACACGAAGTATAAAGTGGGATACGACTAATTTTATTAATTTATATTAATTATTAACATTAGTTGGTGTCAAACCCACAAACCTTCAATCCAGAAGTGGCTGCCCTATTCTGAATTACAACATACATAAGAGAAAAATTTGCGTCTAGATCGGAACTCGCGCCAATAGCTCAGATGGTAGAGCATTGGCCTAGAAAGCCAAAGGTCCCGGCTTCGAGTCTTGTTCTGGGCAAAAAAAATGTATCTTTTCAAATGTAATTTATCCTTCAGTGAGGTGTTAAATTAATAATAAAAACATCAATTGAAGCCCTACTGGCTTTATAAAGTAGTGTTTAAATTCTCGATAAATGTCTTCTTAACTAAGAAGCTGCCATTTGCATAGATAGAAGCAAAAGCTTCATAGCATTTAAAGTAAAGTGATCCCTCGAGAGGCCCTTGGGGTAGTAGGAGGTTAAGGCTCCCACTTTTTCTGGACAATCGGCACTTGATGTCAGCCGGGTTGTCAGCCCTGCGTGACGGCCGCCTTTACCCCAGAACAAGCGTCTGGTACTCATTTCTGTTAGAGGCTGAGTCGACCCCAGGGCCATGGTGCTGCCAGAGGGTTTGAGTCAGTTTAAAAATCCTGGCCCCCACCAGGACTCGAACCCTCGACCTTCCGGCTTGTAGCGCAGTGCCTTAACCATTATGCTATGGCATGCCCCCCTTCATAGCATTTGGTGCTGGGAATTACAACGTATACTTACTTACTTACTTACTCACTGGCACTATCGAACCCATAGGTTCAGGGCCGCGCGGACATAAGCTCTCTATACATCCCTATCCTGAGCTAATGCTTTCCAATTATTCCCTGTATAATCTACTTCCCTCAAATCATAGTTAATGTTATTCTCCCACCTCATTCTTGGTCTATCAACTGGGCGTTTTCCCTGAGGCTTTCCTACAAGAAGCTTCCATGCAAGTCTTTCATTCCCCATATGTGCAACATGTCCTGCCCATCGCAGTCTAAGAGACTTAACTGTTCTTATTATATCTTGCTTCCTATAAAGACCATGTAGTTCATTGTTATGTAGTCTTCTCCATTCACCTGTCTGTTCATCTCTCCTTGGTCCAAAAATTTTCCTAAGTGCTTTATTCTCAAATACTTGTAATCTCCTTTTCTCTCTTAAAGTAAGAGTCCATGTTTCGCACCCATATAATATAACTGGTAGAATAATAGTTTTATATATTTTCAGTTTTAACATTTTTTGAAAGGAGTTGGGACATCAAGAATCTCTGCAATGCATAATAGCACACATTTCCAGAATTGAGCCTATGTTTAATTTCCTTGTGCATCTCATTCCTGTTTGTGATTATTGTTCCTAGGTATTTGAATTCAGCCACTTCCTCAAAATTTCCCTCATTTGTCATTAGCTGTCCATTTACATTATTTAATGAATTTCTACGTGTGACCATATATTTAGTTTTATTGATATTTACTTCCAGTCCTAATTTCTTAGTGTTACTCAATAGTGCATGCATGTTGTCCTTTAGTATCTCCTCGCTATCAGCCAATAGTACTATATCATCAGCATAAACTAACAGCTTATTAATACCATTGAGTTGTAGGCCTTCCTCATCCTCTAAAGATTTGATGGCATGCTCTAGTACAAAATTAAATAGTAGAGGAGATAGTGCATCTGCTTGCTTCAACCCATTCTGGATTTCAAAAAGGTCTGAGAACTGTTTGCCTACACGCACCCTACTCTTTGTGCCATTTAGACACATTTGTATAAGTCTAACCAACTTTTTAGGAATTCCGAACTCCAGCAGGATACTATATAACTTCTCCCTCTTAATTGAATCATATGCTTTTTTGAAGTCTACATATAGTTGATGTACAGTACCATTATATTCCCATTTCTTTTCTAAAATTTGTCTTATACTAAAAATCTAATCTGTTGTAGACCTGTTTCTTCTAAATGCACATTGATGATCTCCTAGAATGTCATCAATATAGGGAGTAAGTCTGCTTACTAATATATTTGTTAGAATTTTGTACGAAATTGAAAGTAATGAGATGTCCCTGTAGTTGTTGCAATTAGTTTTATCTCCTTTCTTATAAATTGTACGATAATTGATTCCTTCCATTCATCTGGAAGAGCTTCATTTTCCCAAATCATACTAAGCAACCAGCGTATCTTGTCCATCAATTTTTCTCCCCCTGATTTTATCAGTTCTGCTGGGATCTCATCTGAACCTGATGCTTTATACATCTTCAATTTTTCTATCGCCATTTCGACCTCTAATGCACTTGGCTCTGCTACTAGCATTTCTGCTGTCTGCAAATTATCCTCCTCAATATCCTGTTCTGTATGTACATTTAATAGCTGATTAAAGTAACTTTTCCATCTATTTAATATACTCCTGGAATCTGCCATCATATCCCCATTTTCATTCCGAATTATGTTTGTTCTAGCCTGAAATCCTTTCTTCTCTATAACGTATATAAGAAAAAAATTTGCATCTAGATCAGAACTCGCCCCAATAGCTCAGATGGTAGAGCATTGGCCTAGAAAGCCAAAGGTCTCGGGTTCGAGTCTCGGTCTGGGCAAAAATTTTTCTCTTAAAATATAAAATATGATTGCCTTGTCAAATTTTGTGTGTTTATGCAGGAATGCTGAAGTCATTCATAATATAAACAGGCATCCCCAAATTATTTCATTCACAGGATCTCATTTAAATACAATTAAGAAAGCTTGTGATACACAGATTCACATCACTGAATTAAATACAAGAAATAAAATTTTATATAGGATTTATTTAGATACCTTTTGGTACCTAGCACTGCTAATATCATCTATAATTAATACTTTTAAGTGTTTCATCACAATGTCTAGGCTCTTGAGAATCATATGCTTCTGTGAAGACAGCTACTTGGTATTAAAGAATTCATAGACTTGTAACAGTACAATTGAACCAACATCAGCATTATAAAATGGAATTTTAGAACAAATATACAGTACAAATATGCTTCATGGCAATATACTTTGACATATATTTACATATAGAATAAAACACCCCATAATATGCACAACCTCCGAGTACAGTCTAAATAAGTAAAAAGTTGATCACAGATGGAGAAAAACACATTATGGCTACATTCTATGGCCACAATATATTACTAGTCTAAAAATTTGAGGCAAATGTATTGCAGATTGAGTTTTAAATAATAGGTCATGGATTTTCAAGAAAAACAGCACAATTTTTGCCATAACGATTGTTTCTTCTTTCCATTTTTATGTCTTGACCTCGAGCTGTGATTAGAGTTCACAATGATAGTACCTCTGTGTGTGAGTGCACTGACAATTGCTTGATCAAATGCTTCCTTCAGATCTCGCTGAGTAAGAGCCGATGTCTCGACATATGCAGTTGCATTAATACGTTGTGCCAAATCTTGTGCTTGTGTCTCTGGAACTGGAGCTTGACCATATCGAGCCAGTTCTTGTAGCTGCCTAACATCACGTCTTCTGTCACTTTGTGTCCCCACTAAAACAAGGGGAGCATCTGGGCACAACCTTCGAATTTCTGGCAACCATTTCTCTGATATGTTTTGGAATGATGTAGGATTTATTACACTGAAGCATCAGAAATACATCAGAATCAGGATAACAAAGAGACCGCAAGGGATCAAAATCATCCTGAAAGTAAGAAAATAATTTGTTACACAGGCAATAGTGAATGAAACTGATATTTTATCATACAGAATACTTATCACTTCTAGAATTCTAAATATATGGGATGCACTTCCTGCAATATTGCAATACTACCAAGAATTGAGAAATGAAATTCTTGTCTTGAAGTTTAACTTCAAGCAAATGTTACTATACCAAGTGAAATTTCAATTGGAAAATCAAAGTTGCACAAGCTAGTTAGTTTCTCTCACTTGGCTACCCATACTCAATCAGAAATGAAGTCTTAATCACAGCCATGGTTTTACAAATTTGTTGTGTTTCCATGACAATGAAAAAGCTAAAAATCCATGACTGTTAATTGCAAAAAACAAAAGTCTGAACCATTGCAATGGTTTTGTAACAATTTCTGTGGATTTTCAGTTCTATTTGTAAATTAATATAATAAAGTTAGGAAATTTTTACATTATGAGGTTTTCTTTCACGATTCATTTGATTGTTATATTTGTAAATGTTATAGAAACAATAAAAAATTGTGAGACCATAGTCATGGTTTAGACATGTTTCTGCAATCCATTGAATGACTATTTTGCCCTTCCTCTTCATTATCATAAATAACCATATTTCTATTATGTAAGAAATGTCATTCAATTGGGCCAATAGATGATCAATACCATCTTGAAAGTCTTCAACAATGTATGTAAACTAGTACTTTTCCAAAAGTCTATACTTTAACGAATCGTACAATATATTAATTTATGAAAAATAAAAATGTGACAATTTTAAATTAAAATAAATCAGTAAAAAATATTATACTATATTTTAACCTTACCTGTCCAGCTGTATCACAGAGCTGTACACTAATTGGATGTCCATCCACCCTTACCAGAACTGTAAAAGAAAAAAACATAATGAAATGCCATTTTGAGCATGTGATGATGTAATATATTATGTTGCTAACAACATTGAATATGAAAATGGTTAAACTTAAGTATATTAGAGTACAATATTTTACTAATGTTCAAATTAGTAATACTGTTGTCCTAAGGCACATATCAGTTCAATATACAAGGTCAAATCAACATAGTTTTACACATAATACTCTACAAGTTTGTCATTCTAGAAAAATATTAGATTAAAAAAATTTAATAAATAAACCAGTTGTTTTTGTTAGACATAAGGACAAAACATTAGACTTGGAAAGAACATTCTGGTAGGTAGGTTAATAAGATTATATAGCTCTGAGTCACAAGATGAGTTATCACAACATGAGTATTTCACTGAAAAATAAAATTATCAGCACCTGTATGTTTAACAACTGATAATACAACAATTAAAAAAAAAACTGATAAGAGCCACAGTTTTTTCACAATTTTGAATATAATTTGATTTAAACACAAATATAAATTATAACAAAATAACAATCATTGTGAATACAATGTTATCACTCATCGGTTTGTTTGATACTGTTTGCAGACATGGAATGTTTTTTTTATTTATTCAGCAGGTTTCACACCATCATCTGCGCCCAATTAATCTACTGTCATTATCCTCCACATCTCGGTCATTTGAAGCTCCATTGTCCAATACAGTTTCTTCAATCTGCTCAAAACACCATCAATCCACATTATTTTTTGGCCATCCTCCTCTTCTTCTTCTACCAAGTGGCACCAATTCTATTATTCTTCCACATGACAATACCATTTTAATTGTTTGTTTTTTATGAAAACCAGAATTGAAGTTTGAACATTCATCTTTTGTTTAATTACACTGTTTCTTATTTTATCTCTTCTACAAATTCCAGCTGAACGCCTCCAAAAATCGGACATTTGATAAATATGTATATCTGGGGACAAAAATTAGTGCAGATGGAAGTCATGATGCTGAAATTAATAAAGAGGACAAATCGGCAATATCAAAATTAAATAATGTTGTCTGGGATTAGAATGGTTTTTAAGTTGGAAAATACACCGTTCCCACATGAAGCCTATGTACATGCATGTGTGTGTTTTACACTTACGAATAAATAAAAACATCTAATTATAATAATGATATATATTTAAAATATGGTTCATGTAATGGTCAGACATTTTTTTGAATTATTATTCCATTCCCATAACAGTATGTCTTTAGCTTGCTAATTTGGAAGTATTTTTTAGTCATATAGAAAAAAAGTGTTTTATTTTTTATGTACATGCCAAAGTTTATAGCAGTATAACTAACTAGCTATATCGAATCTGTAGATTCATGGCTGTATGGAAATAATCTCTCTGTACATCCCTATCCTGAGCTAATGTTTTCCAATCATCTCCTGTATAATTTATATCCCTCAAATAATGATTAGGCTAATGTTTTTTTTTTCCTACCACATTCTTGGTTTACCTACTGGCAGCTTTCTCGCTGGTTTTCCTATGAGGTATCCATGCCCCTCTTTCATTCCCCATTCATGTCAAGTTTTTAGCAGAATATATACCAAATTTTCATATTGGGATTATTTATAAGAGAATGACATACACATAACTTTCTTTTCAGTAATTTTTTTACAAAAGCGAAATATTTCTGATTTTGAGGAGAGATAAATAGGATAGATGTTTATTACTTTGTTTCACCATTCATAAATTTAATAATACTGTGCAGTTGGCTTCTTTAGCCACTCATAAGTGATAGCCCTTGTCTGATTTTCATCCTGACCAGATGATGATCCGAATTGCAGTCTGTCCCTCTAACTGATCTAACATCGATGATGCTACTGTGCCAGCGTTTGTCCACTAATATGTGATCTATCTGGTTTCGAGTTTTGCCATCTGGAGACATCCAGGTGTATTTATGAATATCCTTATGCTGAAATGTTGTGCTCTTAACAATGAGATTCTTTGATGTAGCAAAGGTGACTAATCTAACCCCATTGTCGTTACTGAATTTGCCTAATGTTGGTTTGAATATATTTTCCCGCCCCGCTTTTTCATTAAAATCTCCTAAGACAATTTTCATATGATATCGTGAAAGGCTATCAAATACACACTCTAATTCTTCATAGAACTCACCCTTGATCTTGTCATCTTTAATTTCTGTGGGAGCATGTACATTTACGATTACAAAATCATGCCATTTACCATTTAGAATTATGTATGATATCCTATCACTGACAAACTTAATATCTCAGATAGCGGATAGGATCCTCCTTTGGACTAAAAAACCCGTTCCAAATTTAGGTCTTTCTGCACCCCCGTAATATAATGCAAAGCTTCCAGATTCCTGACTACCTTCTCCTGGCCATCTAACTTCCTGTAAAGCGACTATATCGAAGGGTGATTTATCTAATTCATGGGTCAATACCTCTAGTGTCCCGCTATTTTATAAAGTCCTAACATTCCATGTTCCTAGGAACATGTCCCTATGTTTGAGCCTTTGGCATAGGTTCCCTGAAGTAGTCCCTGCCCAGAGAACCGGATGGGGGACTATTTGACCTCCGGAAAATTTTACCCCACTTGAACCCATGTCCACATTTCTTGACGGTTGTATTTTTATGGTGAAAGATAGTCACTCTTTCGACCAAGGTACTTTTTTCGTCTGGCTTATCATCTTCGATCTCTCACTTATTTAAATATATTAATTAGTGGATATAAAAATATATGTACATTTATAGAAAAAAAACTAATAAGTTAGATATAGTACATGGTAGACCTATATTTGATTTTATTCATTTAACAGTTCAATTATCAATTTAAACTATGCTTCAAAATACAGATCATGCAGAACTTTATGGTTTTAATAACACTGTACAAATAATGTTCTAAAAATGAAATGTTCATGCAGAACTTTATGTTTTTAATAACACTGTACAAATAATGTTCTAAAAATGATAAAATAATTAATTACATTTAAATAAAAATGTTCAAATTTTCATTATGATTATTGCATGGTTCTGAAAAAAATTATAAATGTTTATGATGTTAAATGTAAATTTATGCAATATATATATATATATATAGAAATGTGTTGTTTAAGGAAGTATGGGTAAAAAGTAAAGTAACTTTCCATTCAGTTGTATAATCTTTGGTAGAGTTATTAAAATAATCTTAAGTCATATTTTATCTTTGATGTATGCACTGTAGATATTTATCTTTCATGAATCTATTGTTTACATAAAATTCTAAAATGCACACACTTTTATAAAATATAAGAATATTTTCAGATAAATCATGCATAACAATGTTGTTTTCTGCCTGTTTACAAGGAAATATAATACTTTTAATTCAAAATCACATGCCACCTAAAGGTGACAGTTTTGTAAGATATAATGGAACTGAATTGTAAACTGTTATTTTAAGTAATATTTGATGATAATAATGTTGCTTTAGAATACTAAAATTAGAATATTCCATTAACACCTTATGTGGACTTTATATATATATATTAAAAACATGAGAGCGTTAGTATTAAGTATTAGATTACAAGCATTTGAGAATAAATTTCTTAGGACAATTTTTGGATTAAAGAGTGACAAGCAGACAGGTAGATGGAGAAAACTCATAACTACAGCGAGGAATTATATGAAGAAAATTATACCAAAATATGAAATCATAATAACAAAATATGAAAATTATGACACAAAAATATTATGACGCTACTATTCTTTTTTTAACTTTTTACATATATTTATATACAGAAACTATGTATAATTTATGTATAAACATACCAGCACACACATGAGACAAGAAGACCTTTTTTGTAGCTCAAGAATTCAAGAGTTTCACCGTATTTCGATTTTAATCAATTTTTCATTAATTCTGACCCATTATAAAATATGTTTGTGATTTGAAGAAATTTTAATGGCTCACATTCTAGTGAAGTTGTTTGATGAATCATGCTTACAAGCCGGAAGGTCATGGGTTTGAGTCTCAATAGGGCCAGAGTTTTTAGCTGGACCAAACCTCCTAAGGTCTACTCAGCTCTTAATGCAGTGAGTACCAGACGCATGTTCTGGGGGCAAAGGCAGCTGTCACCAGGGCTGACAACCAAGTGGACATCCTATGGCGATTGTCTAGAAAGGTGAAAGTCCCAACATCTATCTACCCCATGGACCTCCCAAGCCTGTAGTTTGGCACTTTACGTTAATAAATTAATACTGGGAGATTATATACAAAAACGCGATCAATTAATTTATCCAATGATAATTAATTATGAAATCCAAACATAAACAAAAAACAAAACATAGTAACTGAAATAAACACGCTTCCATCAAATATACCACTAACAAAATTTAGAGTGGGTACAGTTTGGATGATTGCTATTTACCTTGCATAAAAATATTGAACTCCAGTATATATAAATGTAACAACAACATTAAATTGGATGCATCAGAACACGAGTAGACCAAGTCCAGTATGTCATATTTGGAGAAACAAAATTTTAAATGAATTAATCCACAATTAATTCTAGGGAGAATTTCAAAACTCTCTTTGCAATTACAGTTAGATTTATTCCTATAAACTACATATATTCACAATGTGAAATGTATTATTTTAACATTAGTTTTTTCATGAAATTGTCCGACCACAGTATCTAGTCTTGGTCTGGTTGTGCTTAGAACAATTCAATTATCAATTCTGTTCGTAATACACAGTTAGGAGCCTTGTCTACGTTTTATACATTTTTTTAACGCCTGTTCATCAGAATTGTTTTATACAAACAGAGAGTACGCTCCACACTATATGATGTTATGGGAGCAAACATGTACCGCACTAAATTTGATAGTTTGATGTAAATGAGAATAATGTTGGCCTTACCTACAAGAACTTTACTAATTTCATTAAGTGTTAATGAAGTAAGACCTTATTTCCCAGCACAGCTTCAAGTTCAGCAGCAGCAGCAGCAGTCTTTCCTACATTTAAATATTGTAATCCATTCACAAAATAAGTACTGCCCTTAGGTAGCAAAAAGGACTGGCAGCTACTTGATATTATTCTAACATTGTTATTCTATTTATTCATATAGACCCCTGTTATAGTTCTGTAGTGTGGGACAAAGGCCTCCACTTGATCATGTATGTCTCCTTATTCAAGTATTTTCTTTTATCAAATCTATTTATCTTGTTCCAGATGGGATACTGAGGAATTTTCACTTTTACCATTACACTTGTCAATTGTCAAAAAATTTCAAAACTACAGTCATTTCAAAAATGTTTTAACCTATTATTAGAAATTTTATTTAAAAAAATTGAAAAGTTGAAAAATATGAAGGAATATTAAATGTTTACTAAAATATGAACATTTTGCCAAAATATTATGAAATGTGAAAAAAAATATTGTGGTCTTATTTGATTCTACAGATCATAAAATGTGAAGATACTTTGTATCAGTGCTCTCTGACTAAAAGTTTAAAACATGAAATTTCATAAAAATCCTCGCTCTACTCATAACAGTGAGCTATCTGTATATGATCTTTATAGGAGATGTGATGTAATAAGAAGAGTAAAGTCTCATAGATTGCATGTGGCACGATTCGGGAATATGGAAATTTAGGAAAACCAGAGGGAAAGCACCCAGTAAGTAGACCAAGAATAAGGTGGGAGAATAGCATTAACCATGATATGAGGTAGGTAGATTAGTAATAAGAACAGTTAAGTCTCATAGACTGTGGTGGGCAGGACATCTGGCACATATGGGGAATGAAAGAGGGACATAGAAACTCCTTGTAGCAAAACCAGAGGGAAAGCACCCAGTAGGTAGGTCAAGAACGAGGTGGGAGAATAATGTTAATCCGTAATTTTAGGAGGTAAATTATACAGGAGATGATTGGAAAGCATTAGCTCAGGAAGGGATGTCTGCAAAGCCATGAAACTATATGGATTCAATTGTGCTAGTGAGTCAAGTATTGTAATATCAGTAATATATACTGTACATGTAAATATTTTAAAAATAATTTATGAAATTTATCATCATTCATTAAAAAGCTTTTATAGGGAATATTTACATAAATATCTACAAAATGTGCAATAATTCAATTTGTAACATAAAAAGAATTATTTAAAACATTATTATAAAAATAAAAAGGACTGCACTAAAACATTGAGGATGAAAAATATCCTTCTTCCCATTTTAAAAATTATAGCACAAAATGGAATAATTCTCTTAAGGATGTGTATCAGATAGCCAGTGAGTTCATGACCCTATGGAAAAACAGTGGATAAGACCATTAAATTGAATGCTATTTTTTTGTAGTTTTACTTTGTATTCTGTCAAATATTCAGTTTGAGGTTGAGTACAGGATAACATTCACATTAAATTGAAGATACTTCATGAGAATCTCATGTAAGACCTTAATTATGAAATGAGCGATGGATGAAACATTGTTATTTAATAGTTTGCATGTTGCAAACACTTCCTGGATTAAAGTCCTCCTCAAGCTTCTCTTACAAATAAATATAAACTTTATATCTTAATTATCTAAATTCTGAATTTAACTAATAATTTGCTTCTATTATTGAGAATTACATGGTCTTTATAGGAAGCCAGATATCATGAGAACAGTTAAGTCTCGTAGACTTCGACGGGCAGGACATTTGGCATGAATGGGGAATGAAAGACATGTAAGGAAGCTTCTTGAAGGAATACCAGAGGGAAAATGCCCAGTTGGTAGACCAAGAATGAGGTGGGAGAATAACATTAACTATGATTTGAGGGAAGTAGATTATATAGGGGATGATTGGAAAACATTGGCCCAGGATAGGGATGTATGGAGAGCTTATGTCTGTGTGGCCATGAACCTATGGGTTCGATAATGCCAGTGAGTTAGAGTTAAATAAGTGAGAGAATGGGAATAGAAAAAGTCTTTACATCACTGAATTCTGACCTTCACATGTTCCTTGACTCCTATTTTTAACATAAAAAAAAGAGAATAACCCAGTTTCCTTTATGATGGCCAAAATAATAATAAAGTAAAAGTAAAGTGATCCCACAACAGACCCGGAGGCCCTTGGGGTAGTAGGAGGTTAAGGCTCCCACTTTTTTCTAGACAATCGGCACTTTATGTCAGCTTGGTTGTCAGCCCTGCGTGACGGCCGCCTTTACCCCCAGAACAAGCATCTGGTACTCATTTCCGTTAGAGGCTGAGTCGACCCCAGGGCCATAGTGCCGCCAGAGGGTTTGGGTCCATTTAAAAATCCTGACCCCAACGGGACTTGAACCCTGGACCCTCCCGGCTTGTAGCTCAGTGCCTTAACCACTACGCTACGGCGTGCCCCCAAAATAATAATAATACACTAATAAAAATCCAGAAAAAAAGTCTCATATTTTTCCCAATTCCATCTTCCTCAATTATAAAAACTTACATACTTTGTTCCATAAAAGTAAATATATGGACACAAATAGAAATAAATTATTAAATGGAAATGAACAGTTAATACCTAATGAAGGAAGGAAATTTTGAAGAAGTGGCTGAATTTAAATACCTACAATAATTACAAATAAGAATGAAATACAGGAAAAAATTAAACATAGTCTCAACTCTGGAAATGCATGCTATTATTCATTATAAGGTCTCTTTTCATCCCAACTTCTCTCAAGAAACTTGAACTAAAAATGTATAAAACAGTTGTTCTTCCAGTTACATTATATAGATGTGAAAAAAGGTATCTTACTTTAAGAGAGAAGAAAAAATTATGAGCATTTGAGGAAAATGTTTGGACCAAAGAGAAACAAACAGACAGAATGAGGTGGCAGAATAACATTAACTATGATTTGAGGCTGGTGAATTACGATCATCTTCTTCTTTCACGGATTAGGTCTCTGCCTGTTCCGAACTCACATTTGTTCAGCTCAGCGTTTTCTTGATCTTCCCACCGATCTTCGTCCTCCAGGATTATACATCAATGCCATCTTTGGTATCCTATCCTCTGTCATTCTCTGCAGATGCTCTATCCAGTTGTTCCTGTGTCCTTCTATTTGTTGAAAAAGTGGTTGTACTTTTAGTTCCTCTCTAATATTCTCATTTCTAATAATTCTTCTCTTGTACAACCTTTCAGCACCCGTAGAAAGTTCATTTCCGCTGCCTGAAATTTACTTTCATCTTTTTCCTTCAGGACCCAGGTCTCACTTCCATAGATCACCACTGATAGTGCCACTGTTGAGTAAAATCTTAGCTGTGTCTTCTTTCTTTGTTCCTCAGTGTTCTTCTGATTGTTCCACAAATATTTTGAAATTTCTGAATTTTCTTATTTATGTCTTGTTTTTCTTTATAAGTTATATCATGGCCCAAATACTGGAAGTGTGAAACTTCTATTTTTGTTCTTACTGGGTACTTTCCATGGAATGCATTGCTTTAGATTTTGATTTTGAAATTATCATATTATATTTCTTACATATATTATTAAATTGATTTAGACTGCTTTTTGTAGCCTGTCCTCTCTGTCAAAAATTAATATTATATCATCAGCAAAATATAAATGCATTCTATGTTTTATTTCATCCTATTTTTAATCCCTTATAAACTATTTGTTTCCATTCATCTAGAATGTCGTCTAAATATATATTAAAAATTGATGGGGAAACTAACCAAGTTCTAATTTCTTCTGTTAATTTTCCATTTATTTCAATACTATTTTTGTATCTTCATATAGACTTTGAATATTTTTTATTAAGTGTATTGGGTATCCTCTTTTTTGCATTATCTTCCATAATAAAGGGTGATTCACTTCGTCGAAGGCTTTTTCTAGGTCTATAAAAGCCATGTGGGTTTTTATGTTAAACTTCCTGTGTTTTTCTGTAATCTACTTCATTGTAAAAGGGGCACGCCGTAGCGTAGTGGTTAAGGCACTGAGCTACAAGCCAGAGGGTCGAGGGTTCAAGTCCCGTTGGGGTCAGGATTTTTAAACTGACCCAAACCCTCTGGCGGCACTATGGCCCTGGGGTCCACTCAGCCTCTAACGTAAATGAGTACCAGACGCTTGTTCTGGGGGTAAAGGCGGCCGTCACGCAGGGCTGACAACCCGGCTGACATAAAGTGCCGATTGTCTAGAAAAAGTGGGAGCCCTAACCTCCTACTACCCCAAGGGCCTCCGGGTCTGTTGTGGGATCACTTTACTTTACTTTACTTCATTGTAAAAAGACATTGTCCATATATCATCTACCAAGTCTAAATCCACTCTGATTCTCACTGATTTGCACATTACTCAATACCTTCAATCTGGAATTAATAATTATACAGGGGATAATTGGATGATATTAATTCAGGATAAGGATGAATGGAGAACTTTTGTCTGTGCCAGTGAATTAATTAAATACTTGGTTCACTGCTAAAAACTATATAAATAGTCCAAAAGTCTACTGTGAAATATTGAATGTCATTAATGTTAGTAAATATTTTTATAAATTAGGCAATATTACAAGGGCTTTCTAAATATGTTTTATAAAAGAAAAAAATTGCAAGCAGTTTTTAAAACCAAGCAAGTCACCTAATCAAATTATTAAAATACACTTGAATGTCATGCTTTTTTTGAAATTCATTATAACTGGATGTACCAACATTATATAACATAAAATTTAATCTTGGATCAATTTCCAATATATGCTATTCAAGAAAATTTAAGGCAGTTAGGCCTACATATAAATCAATTTTGGGCTATTTAAAACTGAAGTCAGTTTTTATCTACTCTAAAAACAAAAGTTTTAGCTTTTTAAGGGTATGAGCCACTAAGAGTAAAAATTCAATTAGAGAATAAAATAAAATAATAGAACAAGTGAGAAATTTTAATTATCATATAGAAAAAGTGAAGACATAGCAAACAAAATATATAAATTTAATTATATGTGTGGCACCATAAAATGAAGTCTCAATGGAACTAGAAAGGAGACACTTTTAAAATTTTATAAAACATTGGCATTCCAACATCACTATATGGATCGGAACACTGGGTCTTAACCAAAAAAACAGGAACGAAGAACAGAATCGTCAGAAATGAGGTTTCTGAAGAGTGTGGCTGGCTATACAATAATGGATCAAAGGCGAAGTGAGGATATAAGAAGAGAATTGAATATATTCAAACTATTAGATAGAATTACACAATACAGAGATGAATGGATGGACCACATCAATAGAATGGATAACAATAGAATTCCGAAACAGATTCTTCATTACAAACCACTAGGACAAAGAAATGTTGGAAGACCCAGTAAAAGATGGATAGACCAATTCTACCATGAGATTGGAACAGACCAATCCTTGATGCTGATGAAGTCAGTTTTTTTGCCTCATTCACAAAGATCCTCCACAACCCCTGTTGTCAACTTCTTCCATGTAGCCATATACTTGTGTGATATCTTGATACACATGGTGTTTCCAGTGAAGTTTTGGTCTGCCCAATTGTATTTTACCTCATGGATAGTTTCCATAGTTATTTTTGTTAGTCTTGTGTTCTCTTCATGTAATATATAGCCAAGTCAACTTGAGCCTTCTACTCCTCACTATTGCTAGCATATCTGACTCTTGATACAAGATTCAGAATTATCTGTTATTTCTTATTCTCCAATACATTTATTCATATTGTACAGGTTCCCACATTGCTATGTTCTAGATTGAAAAAAGTTTTATTGTATTTGTTACAGTTCCTAAAACAAATACTTAATAAATTTATTTTGTAAGAAAGTATTCTTTTTAAAATTGGTCAATTGATAGACTTATGTTTTAGTATTACTAATATGCAGAAACGGATTTTTGGAGGCGTTCAGATGGAATTTCTAGAAGAGATAAAATAAGAAACAGTGTAATAAACAAAAGATGAATGTTCAAACTTTAGTTCTGGATTTCATAAAAAATAAACAATTAAAATGCTATGATCATGTAAAAAGAATAACAGAAGACAGATTTCCAAGAAGAATACTAGAATGGGTGCCACTTGGTAGAAGAAGAAAACAGCAAAAATAATATTGATTGATAATATTTTGAGCAGCATGAGGGGGAAAAGGATTGGATTATGGAGATTGAAATGACATGTGGAGGAGAATTATAGTAATTGGGTGCAGGAAGATGTCGTGAAACAGTGTGATACCTGCTAAATAAATAAATCAAATAATATGAAGGTACATATGCAACATTTAAGAGAGTGGAAAATTATATTTCAACATCATCTTTACTGACAGCTTTCAAACTAATTAATGTTGCAGGCATTGTTCATTTAAATGAAGACTAATAAATCATAAAATATTTTAAGTAAAAAAAATTCCATTATATATAAACTGATAAACTATAGTATTAATGAAATGTAAGAAGCTTTCTATTTACTAAAGTTTGAAATTTCTGATGAAATGTTCGAAAATGTATTATATTACATATTTTCTTCAATTGTATATTCTTATCTGGTGTTAAGTTGCTTATAGAGTATTTTGAGTTTTCATATCAGTTAACCTGTCACTGAGACGGCATCTCATATGTCAACATTGATTTTGATAAGACAAGGAAATATCAGAATCAAGAACTTGTCAGAAAATAGTTTTCTTTCTTTAGACAATTCATACATTAATAAATAATAGTTTAAAAAACTAAAACAATGTGCTTTATTAGAAAACCAAACTAAAAAATGAAAAATAATTTTAATTTCCAACACGCTTGGGATAAAATTAAAGAGGTCAACAAAAAAATCATCTCCAACGCCATCTAGAATGAAACTAGAGTTATCTAAAAAAAATAATTTTACCACCAAAAGTGTGGGGTGCTCTATATCAATTAATATATTTGATAATAAACAGGTATTGGTAAAAGTAAAGTCTCTACGAAGAAAACATAAAAAGCACCCCACACTTTTGATGGTAAAATTATTTTTTTTGTAGATAACTCTAGTTTTATTCTAAATGTGTTGGAGATGATTTTTTTGTTGACCACTTTAATTTTATCCCAAGCATGTCGGAAATTAAAATTATTTTTCTAGTTCAGTTTTCTAATAAAGCGTGGTGTTCTAGTTTTTTTAAACTATTATTTATTTTTATTATTGATTTAACATTGCTCAATGAAAGATAAATTATATTTGAAGAGAAAAATTTTCGCCTAGACCGGGACTCGTCTAGATCGTAACTCGCCTCGGTAGCTCAGTTGGTAGAGCACTTGGCCCGGAAAGCCAAGGGTCCCAGGTTCGAGTCCCGGTCTAGGCGAAAATTTTTCTCTTCAAATATAATTTATTATTTATTTTTTTAATTTTTAGTTTAATTGATTGTCATAAACCGGAATCCCATAAAAATTTAATTGCTTATGGTATTTTTAGTGTCTAGGCATGAATATAATTATATATTTTTTAAAATTATTATTATCTAACATTATTATAATATTTTTGAATATTTTAATATAAATAAATAATTACAGTTAACCGTATCCTTCTCATATTTTTTTGATAAATTACAGTGTGGTAAGTTTACAAAATTGTCATTAATATTTTACAGAATAAGATAAAAATGTAAATATCTTTAAATTCGATACTGTTGTAGTATGCGCTATAAGTAATACTCTTCTTAAAAAAAATCCTCCGGGCCAGATTTTAACCAGCGACCTATGGATTACTGAAATTATATACCACTACAGTCCACAGCTCTACCAACTGAGCTACCAGAGGATATAATATTAATTTCTTACAACAATGGAATAAAAAGTCGATAAGGATGCAACCTATTATACTGGTCTTTATTATTTGATGTGCTGATGATCCTGGCCAGGATCTTAGAAAAAATGTATGAAATTATTGTATTGTCATTTGTCCTTTACAAGTATACAAAGTTTCAAGTCAATCCAATGTTTTTAAGTGGGTGAAAATCGTGTTGAAAGATTCCGTTACATAGATAAATACAGGTCAAGCTAATATAAAGTGTATAAAAAGCTTGGCCTTGTGTGTATTGAAGCCCAAATAAAATTCAGTAAATTATGTTATAACAAATTAGATATAAGGGAAGTAATGAATAGATCCCATTAAATCTACTTTTTGTTACATTCACTAGATTGTATAGTATATATAAACTACATAGCACAATATGTTACAATGCCTTGACCTACCAGGCAGCTGCTGGCCACACATAGTAGTGGTCACTCCACTGAGAAGCATAGGGCCTTGATAAAAGCTCGCCAACGAACTCTGTTGTTTGCCAATGCCTTAATTTCATTCCAATTGATCCCTGCCTGTTCACCTTCATCCCTGATTGTATTACTCCATGTTGCCCTTGGTTTTCCTCTACACCTTCTCAATCTTTGGGGGGTTCCAATCAAATGCCATTTTTGTGATGTTATCATTCTCTTTCCTTAACACATGACCAACCCATTTCCATTTTCTAAATTTTATTTCTTTAAAAATTTCATTTTGATTTGTCCTTCTCCAAAGTTCTTTATTTGTTATAATCTCTGGCCACCATATACCCAAGATATTTCTCAGGCAACGATTTACAAACATTTGCAATTTCTTTCCAATTTGTTTAGTAGCCTTCCAAGTTTCAGAGCAATATAATTGATTTCACATTTGAATTAAATAATCATAGTTTAAATCTTAAGATTTGTTTCTATTGCCTCACATATACATGTTTTAATCATGGAGATGAATGATCATCCAGTATAGGGGTCACATGTGGTCAGCATGTTGAGTCCCCTAGCTGTTATAGTACTTTTCTCAACCTGGAGTCGGTATTTATTATAGCTACCCAATTTCCTCACAAAGCTGAGTGGGCATCAATCCCTTACACTGGCCAAAATTCCATAAGAAATTTTATTTATCCAGGTAGACCAGTGAGGAGCCAGGAATAAGTGAATTGGGTTGGCAAGGCAAGAATGCTACATTACAGGGATTTCAGTGGTTAGTGTGATGGAGTACCTCAACCTTAATTTCAGGTTTCTTACTGGACTTTGCTATGTATACACACACACACACACACACACACACAGTAAATCAAAGGAGTCATCGACTAGTTGTATCAAGAGATTAAGATACATACTAGACCACTAAAGAAGATGCTAGTAGAATTGTTTGATACTAAGAAACCATTTTTGGATACAGGAGAGAGACAAATAATGCAAATATCACATTTTCTGGTACATTTATATAAATGAACTTGGATAAACTGCAGGTCTTGTTAGAAATGCATTCTTTTCTTTCAGATATTTACTCTGAACCTAGTGCTGTAGTTAACAGCACAAGCATTTCTCCTCCTGTAGTTGTAGCTGTGAAACCACACTAAAAATGCCTGATCTGAGTGCCTTTCTAAGAGAAATAGTTGGTGTCCTGGTAACTGGAGCTATGACTGAAACTTCCAAGTTGTTAGGGTTTTGAAAGAGCATTGTTTTTTAAGGTTGTGTTTGCACACTTGTCGAGAAAGTAAAACATCATCTGCAAAAATGATCAGTGTTCATGAAGAGAAACTAAATGGAAGAGCAACAGTACGTGCCTTTTTAATATAGTCTGCACATAAAAGAATATAGATTCAAGTAATATTATCACTCAGATGAGGCATAGAAAGTTGCATGTAGACTGAACTGAAACAGGAAAGAATATAATTTTAGTTGTGTGAGTGAGCAGATAGCTTTCTTTGGCAACAATAATAACAAAGATGGTAACTCCTCAACAGAAATTGTTTTGTGTTTTGCAGTTTGAGAGTTGTAAATCAGTTGTGACAGTTCAACGTGCATTTCATAGGCAGTTTAATCGTGATTCCCCCAATGGCAACAGCATCTACCGATGGCATAATCAGTTCGCAATGGTCAGTTGTCTATGTAAAGGCAAAAGTGTGTTTCTATTATTTATTTTATACATCTCAATGAAGGATAAATCATATTTGAAGAGAAAAATTATTTGCTCAGACTGGGACTCAAACCCAGGACCTTTTGGCTTTCTAGACCAATGCTCTACCGACTGAGCTATTTGGGCGAGTTCCAATCTAAACACAAATTTTTCTCTTATATATGTTGTCAATTCCCGCGCACTAAATGCTATGAAATCTTTGCTTCTATATTTGCAAAGACATCTATTTGGGAGTTTTACATTACCTTATAAAACCAGTACGGCTTCTTTCGATGTTTCTATTATTCATTTCATATATCTCAATGAAGGATAAATCATATTTGAAGAGAAAAATTATATGCTCAGACTTGACAGAATTGACAATGTATATAAGAGAAAAATTTGCATTTAGATTGGAACTTGCCCAGATAGCTCAGTCGGTATGGCATTGGTCTAGAAAGCCAAAGGTCCTGGGTTTGAGTCCCGATCTGAGTGTATAATTTTTCTCTTGAAATATAAAGTAAACATTATTGCAAGACTGCAAAGTGTTGGTGATTAATGTATGTTATTCCACCCTTTTCAAAATCAGTGACATTCTTTGTGGACATAGTGCAAAATTTGAATATTTTGAGTTAGAATATTCTCCAGATGAATTAACTCATTTCACATTTGCTCCTATAACCTTCAACAAGATGTTGAACACAGTTTCTCCAGATACAAAAACATCCTGTCAGACAACATAACTTTCAAATTCGACAACCTACAAATGCATGTCATCATCCAGTGTCATTTTCTCTTGACAAAAACTAACTCAGGTATAAATATTTTTATTTTTTACTTTCAATAACATATTACTTTTCTCCATTGATGATTTTTTTTATATTTACAGGTTGCATGATCTGAATTAAGAATGGAGAATAATTTTTTACCTTATAAAATATTGGAAAATGTAAATGAATGAACAGTTAGTATAAAACATTTAATAGATTCATTAAATTATAAGATCATATTTTTCTGTCTTTTTTGAGTCATGTATAAACATTTTTTTAGATCATAAATGCATGCATATTCTGGGTCTCCATGAGAGAAGAAATTTTCTCATGGAATTTCGGCCAGTACGGGACCAGTGCCCACCCAAAGTCATGAGGAATTTGGGTAGCTACAATAAGTAGTGGCTCCAGGATGAGAAAACCAGCTATAACGGCAGGGGATCCAATATGCTGACCACATGTCACCCCTACACTGGCAGGATGATCATCTACCTCTATGAATAACACATGTAGATGTGAGGCCAGTAGCCAGCAGGTAGGCAAAGGGCCTTCTAGGTCTATTGCGCCATGGATTTTTTGAGTTTCTTATTTTTTAGGTAATAAAAATCCAAGCCTTAATGATCACAACAAAAATAAAAAGAATAACTAAGATACTGTATTCATAAACATTACATAATATCTAAAGGAATGTACAGTTCAATTTTTGATGAAGCATCAGTAACAATTCTCGTACTATAAAATAACATTGAAGGGGAATTTTTAAATTATCACATTAGAATAACAATGTGTATTATAAGTGAATTGAAATATACTGTCATTATGGAAGGAAGGAAATGAACAATTGCAAGGTTACGGTGGGAATATAACATACATGCACATGCAATCTGAAATCATAGACTGGAACCTTTATCTCAAAAAAAAACAACAAAAGCTTACATAATATGAATGCCAGATTTTCAATGCACTAAGGAAATGTACTCTAACAGGTCATCATAGATCAATGTCCTATTATCACATGACTCATGAACTGCATGTGGTGTAAAACTATGTTTTGATTTATGTAAAGCAGTGTAAATGAATAATATTACAATGTGACATAAAAGCATCTGTACAGTTTCAGAAATATAGCAAATACCATTAATGGGATTAGGGGGATGTAAGCTAAGGCATCCTCTGATTTATGAAACAATTTAAATTACTTCATACAATCTGAAGGATTATTAAAGCAAGATTTCAAGAAGAAAGAATATTTCTTAAAACATCCAAACAATTTTTTTAGAAATTTATTCAAAATAAAGTTTTGTACCAAAATTGACTTCTAAATGAGATGTACTTGAAAACTATGTATTTGACACCAATATTGTTCCATTTAATTATTCTTTATACCATGCTAATGATGCTAGTGGTCAATCTAAAATGTCATCGGGACTGTCAACAATGAGCTTAACAACCTTGAAACTATTTGCGATATTTTAGGCATAATATTTTTAACCACTTCCCACCCTATATGATGCTGGAATTCAAACTTGGGCTTACATGACATCTGCACTGTCACCAATGAGCTTTGTAACCCCAAAAACTATGGATTAGACACTAATTTTGGATATACTATTTTTCAGCCTTCTAATCCCCTAAGTGTGGTAGGTATTAGACTTGGGCTTATGTGACATCTTCACATTTACCAATCAACATAACTCCAAAATGTATGGATTTGAGATTAATCCTTGTTCACCATTGTCATTTTATTTTCACTCCTTCCACCCCCTTTCAGGTATTGGGGATTAAACTTGCCCTGTGACCAATTAGCATAGTGACCTTGAAAACTATGGATTTAATACTAATATCAGCCACTTTTTGAAATTTTATTTCTTCACCCCTTCTCGCCCCGTCCCCCTTAGGGATGCTGGAGATCAAACAGAGCTTAAATATCTTCGAGACTATCGCCAATCTGATAACCAAACCTGAAATTCTCAACTTCGACACTAATCTCAACAATTTGGTTTTTATCTTTTCTCACTTCTTAAGGATGCAAGAGTAAAACTTGAGCTTAAATGGCATCAGGACTGTCACCAATGAGCTTTAGCTACCCTGAAAACTATGGATTAGATACTAATGACAATAATATTACATATATTATTTTTCACTCCCTAGGGGTGCTAACATCCAAACTTGGGCTTATATGACAACTGCATTGCCACCACTGAGCTTAGTGATCCTGAAAAGTTTATAGACACTAATATTGGTAATTTTGGATATATTATTTTTCACCTCTCTCACCTGCATATTTGTCAATCGTCTTAGCATCCAGAAAACTATGGATTCAAGACTAATATCGCTCACTGTTTCATTTTATTTTTACCCCTTCTCACCACCTTTTGGGATGGTAGGGGTCAAACTTTGTCTTAAATGACATGGATACTGTGACCAACTATTATAATGACTCTGAAAAATATGGATTTGATACTTAATATTAGCCACTTTTTGAAATTTTATTTTTAACCCCTTCTCATCCTTATGAGTTCTAGAGGTCAAACATAGCTATAAACATCATCAAAGTTGTCACCAATCAGATAAGCAATTTTTTAAAATAATGATTTTGACAATAATCTTGGTCATTTTTAATATTTTATTTTCCACCCTATCTCACCCTCTGAAGGGTGTTGGATCAAGCTTGAGCTTAAATTGCATCAGGACTTTCACTGATCAGCTTAGCGATCCCGAAAATTATGGATGTCATTATTCTCAGTCACTTTTGACATCTTATTTTTCACCCCTTCTAACCCTCCTTCGTCCCCATAGTGATGTTGGGATCAAATTTGGGCTTAAATACATCTGAATTGTTACTCCGTCCTTCTTAGGAATGCTAGGGATCAAATATGGGTTTAAATGTCACTGGAACTGCCACTAACAGGGTTAGTGACCACAAAAAAATCATCAATTTGATACTAATATTGGTAGTTTTTTATTATTTTAGATTTCAATCCCTTTCATACCCCTCTTAGGTGTGTTAAGGATCTGTTAACCCAATGAAACCTTTTGCAGATTGTAAGTTATATGCATATTGAGTTTGGTTGAAATAACTCGAGGTATTCTTGAATTAGCTGTAACATATTTAGGTTGTTGACAATCATTTTTCCATTTAAACCCCCGTCTTATCCCTTAGGGATGCTAGGCATATTTTATCCCTTACAGCCACATTGCTGAATTGTAATTTACATGTGTATCAAATTTGGTTGAAATTACTCCCAGTATTCGAGATTTATGTTGGTACATACATTCATAATACATACTAGATGCAATAAGAATAGTTAAGTCCTGTAGACTGTGATTGACAGGAAATGTGGCATGAATGGGGAATGAAAGAGAAGCATGGAAAATTCTTGTAGGAAAACCAGAGGAGAGTGCCCATTAAGTACACCTAGAATGTGATGGGAGAATAACATTAACTATGACTCGAGTTCCCTACAGAGACAAAATTTAAGTTTTTAACAGGTTTTATACCATTAGATATTTCATCTTTTAGTATATAGTATATCTTAACCTTTTAAATTATTTTATAATACTAAAAGAGTCATGAACCTCCAAAAAATCATTGAGTTAGTTAGAATTGGCTGGAAAACAAAATGTGTTACATTACTTATTGAACGTCCCTCATAATTAGTAATATTTAGAGTGCTATACTCACAATATTGAAAACAAGTATTTGTCTAAAGAATAAAACATGATTTTTAAATCTATTTTTTCGGTATAATACTGCTGAGTGATTCCATGAAAATGTCATACTGAGGTGAAAATTTTTAAATTGATGCAGGAATAATTTTGATGACTTAACAAGTATCTTTAAAGATAAAATTTTATGATTCTATAAAATAATGTTTCAAATGTGCATTATTTTAATCTAATATTAGTGGTAGAACTTGTCATATTCCAAACATGTAAAAACATGCAGAATTTTACCAATTTGTTGTTTAATGATTCAGTCGAATTAATTTGTTTTATTTCATAAACTCTTTTGTTAAACCATACTTTGGTCCTCCTTAGTCGTAAATGTAATAATATTAATTGCATTTTAATGTTCTATATGCCTTAATTGTGTCCTATAATTGTTAACTGTAAGCTATTCAGTCAGTCACAGAAAACATAAAAGTTACTGTACACAACATAATAATTGATGGATTAAAAATTTCCTCTTGGATTCTACGTTATTAGTACACAACTAACAAAAAAGTATTGATGACATTATCTTGCAAAGTCATTATTTTCCCGCTAGAATCCCGTGACTGACTGACTTTTTGTCCTCTCATTTATATTGCTAATACGCATGCTGCAGTCAGTTGTTCGCTGCACTCCCCTGAGGATTAACATAACAAGGTTTAGGAAATCTAATAGACTGTTTGGCTCAGCTGTTCCAAAAAATAATAACTGGCCCTTCTTCTGTGTCAATTTGAGCTAAAATGCAGTCAGCGGAAGCATTTAAATATATTAAAATATATTTGGGAAAAGGTTGCAGTAAATGTAGCATATGTTTGTGTGTTAAAAAAAAAATACTGAATGGTGCGATAGGCCTAGAAAGCCCTTGGCCTACCAGCTGGCTGCTGATCTCACATCCAAATATATCAATGCCAGAGGTGGACAATCTTCTAGCCAATATATAGGGGTGACATGTGATCAGCATGTCGGATACTCCAGCCGTTATGACTGGTTTTCTCTAGTGCAGCCACTAAATTCTTCACAATTCTGGGTGGGCACCAGTCCCATTGTGGCCGAAATTCCATGAGAAAATTTCTTCTCTCATGGGGACTTAAACCAGTGCATCTTGGCCCAAATCATACAGCTACAGCATGGGACTTCGTGGTGACAGGAAACATTTTTTATTAATGGAAGCAAAGTAATAATAACTGCATAAACGAATCTGATATATCGATGTTATGAAGTGAGTCACCAGAAGATTGTTGTATAGGGCCAATTGTTTATAGTTGAGTTGGAAAATAGAATTCATTACATTAGCAAGGACAGCTTATGCTGACAATAAGTTAGTAAGTACTGTTGTCCCCCAGAATGACATTTACCCTCATTCATGTGATTCTTGGTCTACCAACTGGGCGTTTTCCCTCTGGTTTTCCTACAAGAAGCTTCCATGCACGTCTTTCATTCCCCATTTGTGCCACATGTCCTGCCCATCGCAGTCTATGAGACATAACTGTTCTTATTATATATGGCTTCCTATAAAGACCAGTAGTTCACTGTTATGTGTAGTATTCTCCATTCACCTGTCTGTTCATAATATTTATTTTACAGCAAAATTAAATTTAACATTTTTCATTGAATTGATAAAGTATTTGTAAATAATAAATAAATAGCTTTATTTTACCTGGCAGAGTTAAGGCCTTGTCTGCCACTCAACCATTATTTGATATTGTAATTCTTTAATAATCTCTGTACCCAAAATTGTTTATCTAGTTACATAGTATTTCGTTACATTTGTGTAATATTTACATTTTGAAATTCTTAATAAAATTCAGATGTCAGTCAGTCACAGATCACATATTAGGTTTTTTCTCCAGTCTTAATTGTGATTTTGGTTTTGTTTTTTATTGAGAATGTAACTTGAAATGTGCCCTCCAAATGGAATTTTGGAAAATTGAATTAGGAATGATGCAGATGAACATGTTAAGCTGCATGATAAGGTGACATTTATGTCAGTCAGTCACACATACTTTGATACATAATAAATAACACTATTTTCCTTCAGAAGTTGTATGTTTATGTGCAGTCTTAATCACATTGATAACACCCCTAATTTCAATCAATTGTAATATTTATGCAACCATTTTGCTGCAAAAGTACATTGTAAATGTCAGTCAGTCACGTATGGAATTGCTCTGCTTAAAAATTAACATTTTTAGGAATTAACACTATGTGGGTCCACCGCTGTGGTCTCGAGGTAGCGTGCTGCCTTATCACAGCAGGCCCGGGTTCGATCCCCGGTCGGGGCAGTTTTTCTGGGTGAGGTTTTTATTGGGGTTTTTCCTCACCTGTAAGACAAATGTCAGGCCCAAACGGTCCCCGAAATCATATGGCCATCATCCTTATCATTATCATCATCATCATCATCCTTCACCGGTGTGGAAAGCAACGGGAAGCAACCACACCTACACAATTCCCTAGTAAAGCTGCAAGCATAGCATGAAAATGCTATGATTGCAGTGAAGGACCTGCCTTTGGGCAGAATTACTATGGATGGAACACTATGTGGTATTATTTATTTAAGTAACATTTTATCACCTCACCTCATATTCTTCTTCTTCTCAGACTATTTTCAAAATCTTCTTTGGTTCCATCATCAGTATTTTCACGACCGATGTCGTTTTGAAGAGCCACCTCTTGCTCCCTCTGTTGGTAGACTGAAGAACTCAAAATCAAATTAATTTCCCGGGAATTTCAAAGTTAATTTTTTTGTTTTTTTTAATGTAGATTTTTTTTCCTAAACTGTGAGCTCTTTCGGTTTTTCTATTTGTTTTATTAATTTAATTTTCCTTTCGATTTGATGTTTTTTTCTGACCATGCAGATTTTTCTACTTCCCCATTCTTAACATTTCTAAGATGTTCTTTCACTCTAGTTTTTAAATTTCTCCTTGTTTTCCCTATGTAGACTTTCTCGCATTCCCCACATTTAATCTGATAAATCCCTGATTTATTTTCTTCTATTTTCTCATTTTTGATGGATCCAATTAATGTAATGATGTTGAAGTAGTTTTTTTTTTCGCCAATCATACGTTGAAATTTTTAAATATGTTTTGAAACATATTTATGGTGCCTCAGTGGATAATATGTGAATTTCTTGAATTTTCTTTTTTTTCTTTTTCTTTTAAAAGTGTACTTTGATTAATAAATTTTTGTCTTTTGAACTTGTTTATTTTCTCGTGTATCATACTTTCTTCAAATCCATTATTTGATATGCAAGAAAATAAACAGGTTCAAAAGACAAAAATCCATTAACCAAAGCACACTTCTAAAAGAAAAAGAAGAAAAGGTAAAATTCAAGAAATCTACTTACCATCCATTTTAAGCACCATAAGTTTCACAATTATTTTTTCTTTTTTTAGTTTCAACAAACAATTCATATCAAAAACGACTTCAGCATCATTAGATTATTTGGATCCAACAAAAGTGAGAAAATAGAAGAAGAAAACAACTCAGGGATTTATCAGATTAAATATGGTGAATGTGAGAAAGTCTACATAGAGAAAACAAAGAGTAATTTAAAAACCAGGGTGAAAGAACATCTCAGGAATGTTAAGGAAGTAGAAAAATAGGCATTAGCAGCCCATGCATGATCAGAATAACATCAAATCGAAAGAAAGCTGAATTTATAAAAACAAATAGAAAAACTGAAAGAACTCACAGTATGGAGAAAAAACTACATTAAAAAACTAAAAAGGAGAAATTAATGAACTTTAAATTCCTGGGGAAAATTATTTCATTTTGAGGTTCTTCAGTCTACCAACAGAGTGAGCAAGAGGCAGCTCTTCAAGACAACATTACAACGGTCGTGAAAATACTGATGATGGATGGAACCAAAGAAGGTTTTGAAACTAGTCTAAGAAGAAGAAAAAAAATATGAATTGAGGTGATAAAATTTTACTTATATAAAAGTAAAATATACGAATAAAAACTTAGGTCCGTCTACTCAACTTAAGATATTTAACACTCTGTAGGCCTTTCAGGACTAGTCCCATCATCAGCAGAACAAATTAGGTCTGTATTTGTTGACCCTTGTTGAAGCACTGACTTAATTGTGAATATTTTGTATAGAGGATTGTGTGAGCTGGGTATGTTCTCATTCAGAATAAAGTTGTTATCAATTTCTCTTAGAATTGCAATTTCCTCCAGTATATTTATCCTCGTTGGTATGTTTTCTCTATATAATATTGTGGGCGTTATCGTTATCAATATTACATAGAGAAAACATACCAACGAGGATAAATATACTGGAGTAAATTGCAATTCTAAGAGAAATCGATAACAACCTGATTCTGAATGAGAACATACCCAGCTCACACAATCCTCTATACAAAATATTCACAACTACGTCAGTGCTTCAACAAGGGTCAACAAATACAGACCTAATTTGTTCTGCTGATGATGGGACTAGTCCCAAAAGGCCTACAGAGTGTTAAAACATCTTAAGTTGAGGAGATGGGCCTACAAGGTGACTATTTTATAGTTTTTATTTGTGTATTCTATTATTGTGACTAATACCTCAACGGAAACTTACCATGAATTTTACTAGTATAAATAAAAGTGCTTAAAATATTTTTCCCATGTATAGAGCCAAATGTACATGTTCAAATCCCAGAACCGACTGACCTGATAAAGGTTTTCTGCTGTTTCCTTCTTTCATCAAGGCAAATATTGGGTTGGAATTACATTACCAGGACCCAGTTCATTGTATCATTAATATTATGAGCTTCTTCAGAAAATCATACAGTACCGATACTCTAATTGGCACAAAAAAAAATTCTAGGCATATGACATTAGATGTTAAAGCATCTTTACATAAGAATAAAATAAAGTAAAAAATGTCCATGATATCATCTCTCCTGTTTTATATCAAAATATTACTCAAATGACCTTCAAATGTTGCTACCAACTTTGACAAGCCAATGACCTTAGATTTGCCTGTTCACTGCAGTGGCACTTTTTTTCTAACATATGGTATTACTGACAACAGCAAAAACTCCATTTCTCTATGCAAAACATTGAAATAGCTTCAGTGGCTACATTTGATGTATCTATGAGAAAGTTTAAATGATAACATAAAAAGCACAATTCCGTAAGCTCAAAAAAATTAATCCAAAAGAAATATAATCACATCCAAAGTATAACCCATTGTTTATTTAATTAATATTAATTTTACATGTCATTTCTCCATCATATATTTTTCTTTAAAAATTATATACAATAAGAAAATTTATCAACCTGCAGGAAGAAGAAGACCAGGACGTCCACTCAAAAGACTTCTGGATGGTGTTTCTCTTGAGGCCGAAACAGGTCAACAAATGGCCTAAATTCGTGAATGTACTATGATGATGATGATGAATAAGAAAATTTGACAGTGGAATGTCATGATCCATCCCCATTAACTTACATAATATCTAGTGTAATATGACTATTCGATTAGTAACATTTCACATATTATAAAATATAATTTTCAATTTTATTTCCTTCTTCTACAATGGCGTCACAGCCTAATGTCAGGTCTTAGACTCCTTTATCCTTTTCCTCCATCCTTCCCTGTCTAATGCCATTCTTCTCCATTATTTTTATCCTATTCATTGTATAAAAGTAATGCAATTGCATCTATAAAATTGAAACAGACCTATAAGATCTTATCATTCTTGTAGAAGACATGTGTTTAAATTCCATTAGATTAAAATTTTATTAGATTTTTTAGACATCTTTAGATATGAAATTGTTTGTAATTACATTTTAGTTTACCTGTGCTCTGAACCATACATATAACTCAATGAGAGTCCCTGTTTAGAGTTACAGACACTGCTGCTTAGCAGGTCAGCGTTGAGTTATCAGAGACTAGAGGAAGAAAGCATTGATTAAAAATTACCTGGTCCTCCAGATTGGGGATTGTAGCAAAGACCAGCTCCCCACTATACACAAAAAAATATATACAATGCTAAAAGACCCAAAAGAAATGACACAGGATGGATTTAAAATAGATGGCAGGGCAAACGAAAACAGATTTTGAAAGTCGGATGTTGGAATATTCAAGGATTAAATAATGAAATATAAATAGTCCCAAAATAATTATAAAGTTGCAAATTGGATGTTGTGGAACTATCAGAAACATTGAAAAAAAGGCAGTGGAGATGAAAATAATTGTCAGTATTTACATTTTTGGAGTGAAGTAAACAAAAGAAGCAGAGCTAAAGCAGGAATATAAATTCTAATAAGAAAATATTTCGAAAATAAAATTAGTATTTGGAAATGTATAAATGAGAGAATAATGACGCTGGATTTCACACAGTTTGAAAGAGAATTTATGGTAATAGGAGCCTATGCACCTACAAATGACCACAGCCAACAATGGAAAGGGTGAATTTTGGAATTTACTGAATGATGTATTGGAAGGAGTTCCACAAAAGGAGATTATAATAATGGGCAATTTAATTGCTAGAACCAGATGGGAGAAAGACAGCAAAATAATAGGAAAACTTCGAGAGAAGCTTAGAAATGACAATGGAGAAAGATTGATTAATTTATGTGATCAATTCGATATGAAGATAAATAATGGATACTTTGAACACAAAAATATTCAGAGGTACATTGGTTCAAACTACAGAACAGCAATAATCTGTCATTGATTACGTGGTATCCAAACAGAATCTTTCTATGACTTTAGATGTGAGAGTACATAGAGGAGCAGAAAGTGGATCTGATCACTACTTGGTTAAATGAGTCGTTCATTGTCCTTGGATAAAATCAGAAGACCAGTATTTGAATAAGAAATGTTAAAATATGGTAGAAAATATGGAAAAATTAAAGAGAAGGTTTGAAATTGATTTACCACAAGACCAAAGTATTAGGTGGTTGTATGAAGAAAGGATTGATTCTGAGGACATGAGAATAGTTTTACGAGTATATATTAAGGAAAATTAAAAAATGTGTCAAGATGTGTTGGGTGAAGAGGATATTTAGAGATCAAAAGTAAATAATTGGATTAATTCAGATATATTGCAAAAAAATAGAAGATAATAAAAGAAATATCAAAAATGACTTTGCACTAAAAAAGGATGAAGATAGGGAAATATACAGGGAAAAGAAAAATACAATATAAAAGGAAATACACTATCAGAAAAACACTTATGGAAAAAAGCATGTGCAGACATAAATTGTCAACTTTGTTTTCGACAATTATAAGCAGCATGGTCAATTCTCAAAGGATACGGATTAAAAGGAATACTACTCATAAAACTAATATTCAGATGATATATTTAAGTCGGTGGTCAGAATATTATTCAAATGCTATTAAATGAAGAGAGAGAATAATTAAAAAAATAATGACAGAGTGATTTATAATGGGTAGTATCTATAGGAAAATGCACAAAAATGGAAAAACAACTGGACCAGGCACGATCAACTTAGAAATGTTAAAATATGGAGGATTAAATTTCTAAGAGTGCTCACAAAATTTTACAATAAAATTCTTCAAAGAAAAAAGTACTAGACAAAATGAAACTGGGTTATATAAGTTCCACTTGAAGATATTCAGGACCGCTATAAATGGAGAAAGGGAATTTCCTGAGGGTGATGGAAAACCACTATATTTTGGATAATTTATTAAATAAAAAAATATATACAGTATATTGGATCTAGAGCATGTCAATATATTAAGTAAATGAGAGGAATAAAAGTCAGCATAAACTTAAAAAGGAATGACACTTCATTTTTACTAATATTAATTGATTTATATGGTATTCAGGTGTGCCTGATACCACTTCTCAAGAAAGTGAGACCGAAGCAAATAAAGATAATGTGCTAATCTGTGTACAATAGGAACTCTAGACATGCAAATTATACAACTAACCAAATTCCATATCTCAATTTAGTTAACTGGGTTGTTTAGATGATATTTGCGTCAGGAAAATATTTACATATCAGTTAAAGTCACATTAGCACTTTACTTCACTTTGCGTAAATGTGTTATTTAAAAAATAATTCTGTATGTGAACAAATAAATAACCAAGCATGTGATTTACTCTTTTGGTAATTTTCATTTTTAAAACAGCACTGGGTGTAAAGCTCAAGCTTACTTTAAATTTAATTTAAAACATTCAACCATTAACAGTCTGATGTTAGGATGTTGCAATATTCAAAATAATCAATTTATCATATCATACCAAAAGATTTAAGGAGAATTTTTTATTAATGTTTTTATATTAGAATCTAGTTTTACTGGAGATCAAACCTACAGTGGATTCACTCTCTTCTCCATACAGTTATTTAACCCGTCAGCATGGAGGTACGTGACATGTATGCAGGTTGAATTCTTCACCAGATGCGGAGCGACGTGACGTACATGCTAGCTGCATGCACTGCTTTAAACTGTTATTATTATCTTTGTGTTTACATTAACTATTTCCTGTTTATATAACTTTTATGTAGAGACTTCATGGTTTATATTAGTGCATATATTAATCAATGACGGCCCTGAGTAACAAGTTAAAATAATCAAACATAGTTTTATTTGATTTTCATATTTATTATATAATTCAGTGACAGCTGTTTCAGTACACTGTACCTTCTTCAGACATGTTAAATTATGAATTGTGTTCCTGAAGAAGGTACAGTGTACCGAAACAGCTGTCACTGAATTATATAATAAATATGAAAATCAAATAAAAACTATGTTTTATTTTCATTTAATTAATAGATATGGATTTTCATCAAGTAAACACCAACTCAATTGATTATGAAGTTAAAATAATTTTATATTTGCATTTATTCTTGCGGCCCCCAAAAAATGTTCTTATATTCATAACTTCATAAAGGATTTCTTAGAAAAATAAATTTGCCTTTTTTTTTTTAGATTAGCTTGTCTATCAAATTAAATCTATTTTCAAATCATCTCTTCATTTTTAATAGCAATGTCACAAAATTCAGTACATATAAAAGCCCAACAAAGTTATTTCCGATTTACGCTATAGTACAGTACCTCAACATTAAATTTCAGATATATATATATATATTACATTATGGAAAGGGATAGTTAGTCTACTATTCACTCAGTATCTAAAAGGTAAAGTGGGCCACTACAGGCCTTAGGAGCTCCTTGGGATATTAGGAGGTTAAGGCTCCCACTTTTTCTAGACTATCAGTACTTAATGTAAGCCGGGTACTTATCTCTGCCTGACGGCCCATAACAAGCATCTGGTACTCATTTCAGTTAGAGGCTGAGTCAACCCCGGTGCCACAGTGCCGCCTGAAGGTTTGGTTCAGTTTAAAAATCCTGACCCACCGCGGGACTCAAACCCTCGATCTTCCGGCTTGTAACATGTTGATCTTTCAAATCCATACCTCCGGTGAAGCTATTATAGTCATATATCAACTGATTTCATCTTGGAAACCAAAAGAAAGACAGATTGAAATTTAGGGTTGATGAAGGTCTTTTAGCACAACAGGTCTCATGTGTAGAAAGACAATTTTTCGAAGACACACAACCTAAAATAATGTTTTCAAAGTGTTAGAAAGACACATTTGGAGAAGGCTGCCACCCCTACAAGAAAGAAGGTCAACCCATGAAAGCAATGTGTTTGTAATGAACATGAACAAAGTAAACACAAGGGAAAAAAATACACTTATTGGTGCCTGAGTGCCAAACTGCTGGTTTATTTACTTACTTACTCACTCACTGCCAATATCGAACCCATAGGTTAACGGCCACGCGGACATAAGCTCTCCATACATCCCTATCCTGAGTTAATGCTTTCCAATCATTCCCTGTATAATCTACTTCCCTCAAATCATAGTTAATGTTATTCTCCCACCTCATTCTTGGTCTACCAACTGGGCATTTTCCCTCTGGCTGTCCTACAAGAAGCTTCCATGCAAGTCTTTCATTTCCCATACGTGCAGTCTACGAGACTTAACTGTTCTTATTATATCTGGCTTCCTATAAAGACCATGTAGTTCATTGTTATGTAGTCTTCTCCATTCACCTGTCTGTTCATCTCTCTTTGGTCCAAAAATTTTCCTAAGTACTTTATTCTCAAATACTTGTAATCTCCTTTCCTCCCTTAAAGTAAGAGTCCATGTTTCGCATCCATATAATATAACTGCTGGTTTACGCTTTGAAATTTATCACACCAATTTTTTTTTTGAGACCCTTCTCTTTGTGTAAATATTTCATTGTGTTGTTAGGTAGAGCCGGTTCTCTGAATTCTTCAAAGAATTCCTTGTGCAATTCACTGTGCTATTTATGTGTGAAACTTACAAATAGGACCTATCACAACTGTAGCACAAATTTCATCATCATCATCATCATTCTGTCAAGTAGTAGTCCTAGTGGTCTGTTACGGTCTCCAACCATCTCTTGTGAGGTCTTCCAGCAGGTATCTTCCCCTGAGGTATGAGTGAATTATCTGTTGGGGTATTCTAGTACATTAATTATTTATTAATCAATATTTTTAGGAATTAACACTTTAAGGTTTTTTAATAATCTTAAAGATTCAGAAAAATTAACACCTCACTTCATACTTCGTAGATTTCCTGAGAACATGTTTCATTCTATCGTCTGATTGTTGAATTGGTGGTTGGTGATCCTATAGGTTGTTTCTTCTTCCCTCTTTGGGTTGACCGATTGACTTCCAAATCAAATCCTTTTTCCCAGGAATTTCAATTCATTACTTTTTGACGTGAATATGTCTTTAAATTTGCGTCCATAGTGGGAGGCAATTCAGAAAACAGATGATAACAAAATCCTGAGATATAGTTTGGTGTTGCAGTTACATATCTATCATCTACATCCAAAATTTAATTACACCACTCGATAGATAAAGATCAATGAACTCATTATGTTGAGTGTGGACTGTGACATATTGCGTGTTGCAGAAGGGAAAACACCATCATTTTGACGTTTCACTGCATCACATAACTTTCGTTTAGTATAAATTTTGACTTGGAGAAGTTACGACATTCGTTTGAGTTTCAGTCGTCAGCTCTCATCAAGATCTACCGATTGCGTATATAAAACATTAGTGTGAAATAGTTATAGTGAATATATACGGTGGCATCAGTATATCTGCAGCTGGGGCGGATGAGTCTATGCAAGTGGATGATGTAATCACTTCTATATCAACACCGAAGGTCTTCTTAGCATTAAAAAATGATCATGACATACATATAATACGCTCAAAGAAAATATCATCCATTACATACATGTATTCAAGTAAAACACATGGCCGTGTTCACGACACATCCCATCCCAATTTTTTTTTATATAAATTTTCTCCCAAATTGTGAGTTCTATGAATTTACCTAATGGTTTCAATAATTTTGTGTTTACTTTGATTCTATGTCTTTCTGACCAAGCGTGAGCAGATACTACAGATTTATCTATCTCCCTACTTTTTTTTACATTTCTAAGGTGTTCTTTCATCCCAATGTTGAAGTTTTTTTTTTGTTTTATTCATGCATTCTTTTCACGATATATGCATTTTATCTGATAAATTACTGATTTTTTGCCTTTTTTAATCTTTTCATTTTTTGTAATCATTTTTGGTTCAACATCAAATTGGCACCATTCTAGCATATTGCCTACTATGCTACGACGTGTACATAGTAAAATAATAAAAAAATTAATAATAATTGGTCTCTTAAATTATATTTCTGAAGACACTACTAACATCTATAACAAATTGTTCTCTCTGATTCTAATTTATGTTTTTCTGATTAAATAATGGAGGAATCATTAGTCTTAATTTTAACCACAATCTATTTTCTTATCTAAACCACATGCAGTTGGCTTCTAAGAATTGTAAATAGTATATTGATAGAAATATATTTCAAAGAATTTAGATTTCAGTTTAAATTTTATATCTACACATAATCACGCTGACTTAATATCATTTTAAGAATTCTTAATCTCCACTCTCCTATATTTCAACCTAACTTCCATTCTTGGACTTATCCTTTTTATGTTAATAGAAACTAGAATCATTGCGGTGATGTAAAATTTGATGATGATTCCTATCTGAACAATTTATGAATCATTATTATTTTGATTATTACAAGTTGGAACAGAATTCTACTAGCAAATTTTCACAGGTTGTTCAAGGATGTTGTCTGAGCATTTTGATATAAGGAACCTATGGTCATTATTTCATTATAGAGTAATGTGTTGTTAATATGTAGATAAGTATGCAGCATATCCTTTGAACCGTGGCGAGTTCTATAGATTATAAAGAATTTTTTTTTAAAAAATCAACTACCCTACTACAAGTGATGATTAGTTTATCAATGGCTGAGTGTTTTGATATAAGTGACTTATTACAGAATAATATGTTGTTGATGTGTTAGATATGTACATTGTCTTTTGGATCATGATCAGATGGATTCTGATAGATTATGAAGAAAAATTAATGATCACCTACTTTAAATAAAAAATTTAATCATTACCTACTTCAAAATTAATCAATCATCACCTACTTCAAGTTAAAAATGTATCATTACCTACTTCATGTGATGGTTAGATGATTAATTTTTAATTTTTTTTGTAATCTAACAACCCATCTTATCATGATCCATACACACTACTACATAACTAACACATTACTCTAATATCAATTGAGACATAGGTTCCTTTGTATCAAAACACTCAGTCAATGTCCCTCAACAAATAGTGAAAGTTTGTCAATACAATTTTGTTCCATTCTATTAGAATAATTTTTGTGTAAGTACTTAATAAAATTGTTTCATAGGATGTGGTGTAACAGTACATCCATCATCCCAGGAGTTCTGGTTTTCTATTCTCGACTATACCACAAAACTTTTTTTTTTCTGTATTTGGTCTGGAATAAGATCCAGTTAGTCTTACAAGGACAACTTAGTTCTCCTTGACATAAGAAAAGGCAAATATGGTTAAGAAAATGAATTTAAAGTGGAAAGGATTGTATTGTGTTAACATGTCTTCCCATTCTGTCTTCTGCTAGCCAGTGACAGCATCCACTTTAGTTGGCCTTGACTCTTCAGAGCTGTAGTCCCACAGATTTATTTTATAGAGTCACCAAAAATCCAATTCCTCTCTGTTGGTATAAATTGGCATTTCTAATTGGCTTAAGTAAACTTCAATGTATTTATGACTATTTTGATATGATTGAGCTATATCTTAGTTTTAGTTCTCAAATTGAATGCAGGCATCTAATCTTTGGTAACGTACCAACAAAACATAAATTGAAAAGCAATTCCAGTTTTAGTTGACTACATAATTTTATTATTTAATATTGGTTTTCAGATTAAAGGCTTCACAAAAAAAAAAAACTTACATTAAAGAAAATATGTTGAATTTGTAAATTATGAAAAATATAATACAGCCTTCATCTTTAACATCCTGCATAAACTGGGAGAAAAAAAACTCCATTCTTAAGAAAAGCTTGGAACTTCTGTTCTTCTTAAAGTAACTATTTCTAACAATTGATTCTGTATTAAATGTAAAATTAAACTTACTTTATTGAGAGATTTACTCATAATTTATTATCATTTCTTTATTTAAATTGTGTTATTATTTTTAACTCAATTTAATTTAATAATAATAGAAGTCGCCCAGCAGTCGAAATTCAACCACAATTCAATAAATTTTTAAGTATGTCATACATACGTCATGCATTAATTTTCTATTTATTTTAAAAATATGAATGATAGGAAATAAATATATGGTTATAGCTTGGCTAAGCCATATTTAAAAAACAATAACGCATTATCTGACATTTGTATACTATTTATGCTATTTACATTTGCATTTGGCCTATTATGATGTTTTTACATGAATATATATATGTCCCTTCTCTTTGTCTCTCACAACCGATCCGTCAATGTTCTATGTCAAGGCATAATAGAAGTAGGTGCGTGTATGTAAATATAAAAAAAGTGATTAAATGACTGTAACGAAGATTAGACAGGATTTAATTTTAATAATAAAATGTACTCACTTTCGACCCATGAAATTTATATCTTCTACTATCGATAAAATCCTAATGAATGGGAGCCATATTGTAAAAGTTAACAAATTTTAGGAACGTCGCTTACTTTAACTCGCCTACTGCCTGAGCAGAAGTCGAATGTTTGAAAATAAACACATGAAAATTATTTTTACTCAGCAAACGGAATATAATAAGAATGTATCACTAATAATAAATATGCAAGAGTAAGTCAATTCACTGCTGCTGCACAATTTTCTTCTTTACAACAATGCACTTTCAGTATGAACGTAAACAAATGAATGAGTACACAAATAAACAAATAAATGAGTAGACAAATAAATGAGCAATACACACAAATTCCTTAGGAAAAAAAATTGTTTAATTTAATATACCTATAACACATATTATACAAAAATTTTATTTTTCTGCACTCCTCTATATTAACTTTAATTATGCCAAATATCACACTCCTCCTTGCCTGCAATCTGCTTAAAAAGGGTGCAAAGTTTTGTATGTTAATTTTGTTCACATATTAATATATAGATTCTTTTAAAACTGGGCCAGACTTTTGAGATTTAAGTAAGTATTTGATTCTAAATAAATTATCATTAAAATAAAAAGGGAAATAAATAAATATAACAATATATTACCGGTACAAATTATTATAATACATTATATTTAAATAGTCCACCACTGTGGTCTCAAGGTAGCGTGCTGCCTTGTCACGCAGCGGGCCTGGGTTCGATCCCCGGTCGGGGCAGTTTTTCTGGGTGAGGTTTTTATTGGGGTTTTTCCTCACCTGTAAGACAAATGTCAGGAAAACTTTAAGGCCCAAACGGTCCCCGAAACCATATGGCCATCATCATCGTCCTTATCATTATCATCATCATCCTTCACCGGTGTGGAAAGCAACGGGAAGCTACCACACCTACAATTCCCTAGTAAAGCTGCAAGCACAGCATGAAAATGCTATGGTTGCAGTGAAGGACCTGCCTTCGGGCAGAATTACTATGGATGGATATTTAAATTAATTAATTCAGTATTATGTCACTTAATTAAACTATCCAATGCTTTAATTTAATGCTGCTAAACACATGACAACTAAAATCACCTTAGCAGAGGAGTTTACTTGGTCACTTTACATGGAAAGCGCTACATTTTATAAAGCTTATACTAAGAAAGGAAGTAATAAATCAAAAGAAATGGTATATGTATAATTAGTTTGTCCCATAATGAATAATTTCGTGAGATCCATATTGATTAAAAGAAATAAATTCATTAGAAAAAGTACAGAAGATGGCAACTAAGTTCATAAAGAAGAGAAAAATTTGATGTTAAAGATTTGGGATGGAAATCTCTTCAAATCAGGCAGAAAAATGCCAGACTAAGTACATTGTGCAGATGTTTTTGGGAAATGGATAGTCCATCATGACAATGCCAGTCTTCATGTTGCTAATGCTGTCAAAGAGAAGACATCTCTACAGTACTTTATCAGCCTTACAGTCCCGACTTGGCTCCATGTGACTTTTTCTCAACCCAACAACCAAAAAACGATGAGACCAAGATAGTGAAAGCCTTAGAGGCAATCCTGAAGAGGATGTCAAGGAATGACTTCTTACATGTCTTCCAGGAATGGCAAAGGAGGTGGGACATGTGGAGATTGCATTGGGGGAGGGGAGTATTTTGAGGAGAACAAAAACTGTATGAGTAAACTATGTCAATAAATTGTTATATGAGCATTAGTGCCAGTCCTTATTCAACACCCCTCATATAAAGGAAATAGAAAGTACAAGTATTTTATTATTCTGTACCAATTATTATTGCTACAATGGATTACAGAAATTCTGGTTATCTCAAATTCTCTTCTTACACTAAAAATGTATAAAAATGACAATTCTTACAGTTGTACTATATGGATGTGAAACATTGTCTCTTACTTTAGAGAGGAGAAAAGATCTTGAGTATATGAGAATAAAGTTCCCAGGAATTTTTTTTAGCCAAAGCAAGATGGACAGGTGAATGAAGAAAACTTCATAACAGTGAGCTACATGATCTTTCTGAGAAACCAGATGTAATAAAAACAGTTAAGTCTTGTAGACATAATGGGCAAGGCATGTGGCATTAATGGGAAATGGAAGAGGAGCATGGGTACTTCCTGTAAGAAAAACAGATGGAAAGCATCCAGTAGGTAGGGCAGGCATGAGATGAGAGAATTATTAACCATAATTTGAGGGAGATGAATTATACAGAGAAAGATTGGAAAACATTCACTCAGGATAGGAATGTAAGGAAAATGTATGTCTGCGTAGTCATGAACCTATGGGTTTAATAGTGCCAGTTGGTTGATTAGTTTGTTAAATTAATAGTAGAGCCGGTCAAGTACACATTCACTCCTGCTCAAACCTTGCTCCCTGTACTTCCCAATCTCGTTGCTGCTATAGAGGCACTTGGCATATTCAGGGGAGTGGGAGGGAAATGCCAAACACATGTGTAGGAGTAGAATGCAAGTGAGAGCGACTGGGAGTCCCATCAGATCAGATTTCATGTGAGCAGTGAATAGTCTTCATAAATAAATAATGTATACAATGACTGCAAAGCTGAACAGAATGTATTTCATAAATTATATGGTGGAACCTACATTCTACAAGTCGTACACTTTGAATGTAAGCTTGTATTACATGTGAAAAAAAAAAATTAATCAAATATGTACTTAGTACTGTAAATGAAATTACTCCCACAGCACTAAACTTGTATTTAGAATTTACATCAATTTATTTCCATGCAAAATTGTTAAGAAAATAATAAATTATGAACTTTCCTTTCATCTAATAAACAAAAATATCAGACAATAGTTGGTCAATATGAAATAACACATTTATTTATTTACATAAATTGATTATGATGGTCAATTGTACATTAATTGAATTCATGCCATTTAGAAAAATATAAATATCAGCATACTAATTTTCAAACAATAGTGAACAAAATTATATATAATGCGATCTTTTCAAAAAATATGATTAATTAAAAGATCTATTATCCTTTAATTACAGTATATCAAACTGAGACCTGAAATTTAGTTTAGATGTTCAGTGCATCATAATGTTTCACTATAAAAAAATTGTAAACTTTTGAAAAAGCGAGTTTTCAGTTTATATATTTTTTGCCAATTTCATATGGAATGACCCTGAAATGTTTTATAGATTTATATTTTAGTATTAATAATAATAATAATAAATGTTTATTCATAAAAGAAGGAAATCCTTTGGCTAATGAGAAATGTACGGCTTCATACATGCAGAAAGTATTTCTTATGTGAAAAGAACACTGCACGACTTAATCAGTCATATTCACTGCAAGAATTCTGGGACTTCTCATTCCTGAGCTTTAGTTACCGGCACACTAGACTCTTGTGCCACACTCCCTTATAAAGACAAATGGGAATAAGACATAGTTTGACCGCCTTTAGTAAATAGCAACTATTATATTTTAAAAGTAATATAAAAAATACTATGCACCACACATACACATATGGAAAGTTTTATCTCCTAAAGAGAGAGAGAGAGAGAGAGAGAGGAGAAAGAAATCTGTAAAAATAATCACTAATTTCATTTAAAATTCATAATTCTAACAGATTAACAAACACAATGTTAATAATATTATATATCACAAAAAAAAAGTATAATTTTTAGCTTGTATTCAACAGATCCCAAGTTCATACGTCAGTATTGACTAATCTAAGATTTTTCCCTCAGTTGTCAAGGCTTACTGGGTTTGAATTGCATTACCAGAATTCATTTCATCATATTTATTTTATACTATAAAAAATACTTTAGATATTATTAAATCAACTATATATATACAGAGTGAAAATTATTTAAACCGACAAACTCTGGGAGGTTATAGGGGACACCAAAACGAATGTTTTTCCCTGATGCCATTTTTTCCTATGAGGATTATTTAAACCGGTAGAGGGTGTATTACGCTCTTCAGTTGTCATGACTGCAACTGCTGTTGATGGTAGGAATTGTTTTGTCCACCAGTGTAGTAGTGAATTGTATCTGTTTACTAATGGAGCGATACACCTGGAGTGAATAGACTGATATGTGTGGGCCGGTGTTGTTGGGGACTGTTTAATTGGGACATATCTCCTACCTAGGCCATTAAATGGCAGGCACTATTACAATTTTCTCTCCAGAGCATTGCCAGAATTGCTGGAAGACGTCCCGCTTCCTACAAGACAACGCATGTGGTTACAATATGACGGGGCACCGGCACATTTCTGTCATCGTGTGTATCGATTCTTGAACCAACTGTTTTCAGTAAAGTTGATTGGCAGAGGTGGTCCTGTACCATGGCCTGCTCGATCCCCAGATATGACCTCTTTGGATTTTTTTTTGTGTGGGGAGAGATGCGCAACCTTGTTTACACAACTCCTGTTGCATAAGAAAAGGATCTGGTTGCCCGGATAGTAGCAGCAGCAGGAGCAATTAACGATACTCCTGGAGTTTTTGTCCGTGTTAGACAGAACATTATCTGCCGGTGTAACCTTTGTTTACATGTCAATGGAGGCATTTTTGAACCTCTACTGTAATTTAAGTAATTGCGTTGTGTTAATGTGTTGTCTCTTAGTAATAAAAAATGCAAGTGTTTGTTGGTTTAATTAATTTGCCGCTAGAGAAATCTTCCTCTACCGGTTTAAATAATCCTCATAGGAAAAAATGACATTAGGGAAAAATATTTGTTTTGGTGTCCCCTACAACCTCCCAGAGTTTGTTGGTTTAAATAATTTTCACTCTATATATATATATATATATATATATATATATATATATACACTTAAAAGATGAGACTAGAAAGTATGTGAAGGGTAATCCAGAATGAAGGGAAAAATTAAGAACCAGGATTTGTAGACTGACCATATAGATGATTTCTTAAGATGTTGATAGAACCCTTCAGTGTCATTGTTATAATTTGTGTTACGAGATCTTTGCCAGTTCCCAGTTGCTTCAGGAATGACTCTCTCTCTGTACCTCTACCCTCTTACTAATAATCCATATATAACTTTTATACAAGGTTTATACACATCTCAGTTGAAAATTCTTACTAATAAACACTGTATTAGCTGTTCAGTGTATAAGAGGTGTACAACTTTACATGGAAATTGTTAATACATGCCTTCAGCCTTGTTTAAAGATTGTATAACTAGACAAAATGTCGGACTTTCATATCAACTGATTGTTTTCTTATGATATTGATGAACATTTCCTTAAATTTAACGCAAAATGCAACACTTTAACAACTATTTGATGGATGCACAGGACTTAATAATATTAATAAAGATCTGGGTAGGAAAATATAGCATCATAAAATGCCTTTTTATTACACTCATTCTTGATTAGGCCAATTAATATTTTTAAATTGAACATTGATTCATAAAAGAATATGTTCTGCAATAATTACTGTAGACAAGATTTAACCTGAATGTAGTTTAAATGCTTCATAATATTATTTTAACAAAACTTTCTTGCATCATTAATATATAATATACACACCGATATAAAAATGTATTTAATTATAAAGGTACTATTATTGCAGCAAGCCACATGTTGGCTTGATAGTCTTGTGGTTAGAGCTTTTGACTACAGTCTGTGGGGTCCTAGGTTCGATTCCCGATCAAACTGCAAATGATTTTTTTTTCGCTTAAAGCATTATTCTGTTGTCGCTAACATTTCCTACAATTTTGAACGTTTTCTAACATATCTTAAAACACTGCATATAATGAATAAGTAATGGGAAACACTTTTATTAGTTTCCAAGAAATGTTTGAAATTCTTGATGTTAGATGGCAGCACATTATCTATGAAACTAATTCTACGATATATTTGACATAGCGTAAAGGAAAATGTAAATAAATTAAAACACACTTATTTTTTTCCGTACCTCCTCAATTTGGGAATCTATTTATTCTTATCCATACTCATTTCTTACACAATTAATCATTAGTTGATGTTGTTTTCTTTCTGTTACAAACTGTGTGTAACGTGTTCTGATGTCATAATGATGACGAATATGTGACGTATTGTGTATGACTGTTGTACTGTTATATAACTCCTGTACGTTTATTAGTAAGGAAATTATACATGATCTACATAAGGTTTATATATTGTATACTAAACAACTGATGAAAGCCTGTATAAGAGATTTTTATTAGTAAGACTGCTAGTGTCAAAGTAAACCTTGGATGAAAGTGGTAATCCACTTGTAATAAGGGGATTAGTAGCCTCATATATAGCCTTCTTCTCCAAGTTCACTCATATTGTTTAAGGCTGGATTCAAAACATATTTTAGGGTTAATTATATATTAATATGACATATAATGCTATTCTCAGTTATCCTGTGAACTTCCTTGTGGATCAAGAGATGTTGGAATGATTTGAACTTCGCATACATTTTCTTGTATTTTGACATCTCTCTATTCAGAAGATGTTAGATTGGTCCTATTTCTGATCCAATGATTTCCTGGAGTATATTCTTTATATAGGACACTCTCTCCTTTATGCGGAAGGAATTCCTGTTGCCTTAGATTTTTCTCTGGTTTTCTTTCCTGTTCTTGGAGAACCTTCATTATGAAAGATATTTGAGTTTGTACACATGTTTCGATTTCTCCTGTCAAATCACGAGTATGGTTGATTTGGGAATTACCAGAATGTTCAGTTTTTTCAGGAATCCATATATTGGAGAAAGGCTCCTCATGTCATCCTTCTGAGAAAAGTATATCATACAATCAGGGGTATCAATCGGGCAACTGAAGAATTTCTTTAAGGACATTTCTAATCTTATGTCAGCATAAAAAAAATGTCAATTGAAACAAATAGATGAATGTAAGACAAATTCTGACAAAATATCAAATTTTTGGTAAGGCTGAAATGAGAAGTAGATGTTATAATTTATGTCAAGTTTAGATTGAAAATCTAGCATTACTTTGTTGGGATTGAAAATCAAGGAATCATGATATGGTACTCCAAGATACTTTATTGTATAATTTTCAATAAGGTGAGACATTTCAGCATTTGAAGATAATTTCATAAAATTCTATGGTGAAGGGATATACTGTATACTGGTTTCCAATCCTATTGTTGAATCTGTGAGTATCCTGCTACAGCTTCTTTATTTTTACCAACAAGAACTATGTCGTCTGCAAACCCCATGATGGAGATGTTACATAGTCCAGATACCAGAGTATAACCATGTTTTTCTGAAGGTGTTGAGGTAGAGAATTGATGTAAAATGTGGTCAGTTGATACATTAAACAGAAGAGGAGAGAGAGGTGAGCCTTGCATGACTCCTCTATTGAAGGAAGTAACTCCAGTCTTTAGTTTATTAACTTCCATTTGTGTAAAATTGTCCTCATATAATTTCATTATCAAGCTAAATAGCTTGTTACAAATGTTGAGAGAAGAAATAGTTATTTTAAGATGGTGATGCCACACATTGTCAAATGGTTTCTCCATATTCAACAAAAGTAACAATATATCATGGTGATTTATTTTGGCCTATGTTAGACTCAAGAAGAGAAGTGTTGATAAATGTAATCAATTGAGTTGGTGTTTACTTGATGAAAATCCATATTCATTAATTAAATAAAAATAAAACTTAGTTTTATTTGATTTTCATATTTATTAAGATATAATTCAGTGACAGCTGTTTCGGTACACTGTACCTTCTTCAGACATGTTAAATTATTAAATGTGTTGTTATAGTACATATCAACTGATCTAAGCAACAATAATTTATTTAAATTTAACAAAGGTGATTCATTCAAATCAAGTTGAGAATTTAACAGTCTATTACTACTTTATTAGTTGATAAATGTACCTGGGGGATTGTAAATCACATTAATGTTCAAACAGATTTATAAAAGACTGTAAATGCTTGTCAAGAATGTGTTCAATGACTCTGTGAACAACTGAACAAATTATTATTGGTCGCCAATTAGACAAGTCTTCTGAGTCACCTCCCTTGAAAATGAAGATGATTTGTATTTTCTGAAGACATGGAGGTATGATAGAATGAGCCAATTTGTTATTTGTAACAGCAATTATAATATAATAACAGACATCTTTAAATGCCCTAACTATAAATTTATCCGGTCCAGGGGCCATATCTATAGCTACTTTGTTTATAGCTGATAATATATAATTTTTATGGATCAAGGTACTGTTTGTATCAAGAGTGTGACTGTCTACTTTGGAAGGAGTTTCAACATAAGAACAACTTGTGCAATGTTATAAGTTGAAAACTGTTTAGAGAAATAGTTATGGATGGTTTTTATCCTAATCTGACAATTATCATCATCATGAATTAACTTTTCTAACATCTTGTCATCTCCATTTATAATATAAAAACTGGGTGAGTTTATGGTTATAATGTTTGAGGCATTTTGCTCAATTCCTTTTAGTTGCTCACTCTGGATTACTACTGTGCTTGTATTGATGTTGAACATTAAATTTTTTTATAGTCCATAATATTTGTGTGTTAGATACTTAGGATCAGGAAACAAATTAATAGCTTCTGTGACAAATTACATTTTTTTTTACCTTATTAAAGAAGTCAGAAGCTTTAGAATTGATTCCACCTGGGAAAGGAAAGAGAGGTCGACCTAGATTTAAATGGATGGATGATGTAAGAAGAGCTATGAGGGAGCTAGGTCTGTAAGAATTGGAATGGGAAGATAGAGAAGAGTGGAGAAAGAAGATTAAAATTTAAAAAGCTTTGCGCATCGGAAGATGTTTTATTACATTGTAAACCTGTTTATAAATAATAATATTAATAGTGAGTGGAGAACATATTTTAATTGACTCACCTCATACATTTTCAAACTTCTTTGATACCGACGGTTTCAGACAAAATCATGTCCTTCTTCAGTCATGGCTTCCACTGATGAAATTCCGTGATTGTTGATTTCTTTAGTGACATCACTTCTTGTGCTGCCATCTTTCGTTGGGATTATAAACTTTGTAATTAAATTTTTATCCACCGGAATATCGAAATTCATAGATCGATATTTATTCTTCTGAATGAATATCATTTCCCAAATTGTCAATTCCAACGGTTTATCCAATTGTTTCAAAAGTTTCGCTTCTTTTTCAATTTTATGATGTTCTAGTAAACTATGTGCAGCAATTGCTGATTTTTCAATTTCACAATTTTTAATATTTCTAAAATGTTCTTTAGTGCGTGTTTCCAAATTCCTTTTTGTTTTTCCTATGTATACTTTGCTACAATCATTACAATTAATTTGATAAATTCCAGATTTCTTACTGTCTGGGATGTTGATTTTTTTATTATTATTTAGAAGTTTTTCCAGACTAAATTTATTTATTGGTGCCAAAGTAATGTTGTATTTGTCAAATATTTTTTTAAATTTCCCATGTACTATTGGATGGTAAGTAATTTTCTTGAAATTCTTCTTTTCTTTACTAACAATTTGTAGGGTAGAGCATTCTTTAAGTTGTTTTATCTTTCTGAATTTCTTTAATTTGTTAGATATTATACTCTTATTAAAACCATTTAATCTGGCTATATTTAGGATATTCTCATATTCTTTCTTAAAATTTTCTCCTTTTAATGGGACCTTTATCAATCTACATAAGAGGCTATTAAATATTGCATGTTTATGTGCCAGAGGATTGAAACCCGTTGATTTTATATAATTATCAGTATGTGTACCCTTCCTACATACATCAAATTCAATTTTTTGAGTTTTTTCATTTCTAATTATGTATAAATCCAGAAACGGAATTTTGTTTTCAATTTCTGATTCTATGGTAAAATTTAATTGATACATCTTGTAGATTAAGTAATTTCAACGCATCAACATGTTTAAATTTTATTATCGAAAAAATATCATCAACATATCTGTACCAAGTCTTGAAAATCCATGAGTAAGCCTTGGTGATATGGCACTCAAAGTAACTCATGTATAAATTAGCCAAAAAAGGCAAAAGAGGATTTCCCACAGATAAACCCGAAACTTGTTTGTAAAATTTACCATTGAAAGTAAAATAGGAATTTTCAATACAACATTTTGTAAGGTTGATGTATTCTTCTATTACTTCTTTATTTAAATCCAAAGAACTCAACCATTTTTCCTATTGGAACATTCGGAAACAATGAAACAACATCGAAAGACACAAATCTGTCATTGTGAACCAATCTAATGTTATTCAATTCATCAATTAGTTGTAAAGAATTTTCAATACTTTTATTTTCAAATTCTGGAAAACTCTTAAATTTCTGTACTAACCATTTTGATAAATAATAAGACGGGGACCCTATATTATTAATTATCGGTCTCATTTTATTCCCAATTTTAAGAATTTTGGGGAGACCATACATTCGAGGATTGGAAGAATTTGGGACTTTCAATTTACATTTTTCTGTATAAGAAATTGTATGCTTAATTTGTTTTAAAGTTCTGTCAAAAAGTTTTTATAGTTTTTGGTAGGGGATCCTTTTTTTATTTCCAATTATTCTTTCGATTCTAAAAGGTTTTCCATCCTCTTGATATATTCAGATTTTTCCAGAATTACTATTTTATTCTCCTTATTAGCTTTAGAAAATATTATATTTTTGTTGTTTATCTTTTTTAAAATGGTCATATTTTTATTTGCCAATACATTTTTGGGAGTGTTTTTAATTTCTTCTAAAATTTTTTCACTTCCTTTCCGAATTATTGTTTTTTTTCTTCATTTTCTAAACTTACTATCGCAATTTCAATATCTGCAACAAAATCTTCAACATTATCCGAATAATTGATACAAGTTTTTAAACCTTGATTGAGCAAACTAAGTTCTTCTTATATTATTTTTGGTCTGGACATCTTACCTCAATATTAATGTTGATTTGTTCTTGGACATGTTTCAAAACAATTCTCTGTTTTATCTTCTGGGAAAGCTGAAGATAAAACAGAGAATTGTTTTGAAACATGTCCAAGAACAAATCAACATTAATATTGAGGTAAGATGTCCAGACCAAAAATAATATAATTAAAATAACCTCAAAATATAACTTCCTAAAATTAAATATTAAGTTCTTCTTTTTGCAAAGCTACTTTAGAAAGATTAATTCTGTTCCTCGTGTCTGGTTTACATTTTTTAGTCAAATTCATGAATTTCTTCTTCTGTCTATTAACTTTTTTCTTTATTTCAAAATTTAAAAATTCAAAAAAAAATTAATTAAATTTTCTTTGAAAAATGTATAAATTATTGTATTGTCATTGGTCCTTTACAAGTATACAAAGTTTCAAGTCGATCCAATGTTTTTAAGTGGGTGAAATTCATTGGGCAACAAACTCCCAAACGTACTATATGCAATGAATGGCATATTTGTTGTTAAAATGCAAGGCATAATGGATTCCTCCTCCCTCAATTTAGATAAAATAAAGAGACTATGTAGAAATCATTTAATAGAAGAGGAATTAGCACACGAATTATATAGATCCTTTAACAAAATTTAATTATAAGGTTATTCTAGTATTCTGCTGACACCATCATGGCTACTTTGAGTATACAAGTGACTGCTGGCATCATCATTGCCAACGTGATAACATATTGCCACTATAGTCCATTGCCAACATGTTTACAGTTTCAACTACTCGTTTAATGCAACAAATATTCATAAAATGATATATTAAACATATTTAAACACGGAATTTAATCATTTTTAACTCATTTTGATATGTCAATAAGTGACTTATGTCTGTATTTAACTGTGTTTATGTCCTTATTTTACCGTGTTTATTAATTTAACAGGCTAGAGTAATATAATTGTTAGGTTAGCTTTTAGATATTAAATTATATGGAATTTAATTATTAACTCATTTTATATGAAAAAAAAATATTTAATACAGGTTAGAATAATTTAATTACATTAGGTTAGCTTTTAATTATTCAGTTCTACAGAATTTGATTATTTTTAACACATTTTCTCATAAATATGAAGGAAAAAAAAGATTTCTTATCGTGGCCTCTCTAATATAGGTTAGAGTGATTTAATTATGTTAGGTTAGCTTTTGGATATTAAATTCTACGGAATTTAATTATTTTTAACTCATTTTACTTGTAAATATGAAAAAAAATGTATTGTCATGGCCTGTATTAATATATTTGTTTCTATCGATAAGAACAGGTTTCAACAATACAACTCTGATAACAATGATTTATGTGGGTATTTAACCACGTTTATGTCAGTATTTTACCTTCTCTAATTATTAATTTTACAGGATAGGGTAATTTAATTATGTTAGGTTAGCTTTTAGATATTAAATTCTAGAAATATTTATTGAGACTGAGTCACTGTGATTGGTCCAAATCATTTTTAGAGTATTTCATTTAAGTGAGATTTTTTTTTTGCGTGATTCATAAGTTGACTTTTGTGATCACGTTTTCGTATTTATTAGCATGTTTTTGTGAAAGTTGACTACTTTGTTTGAGCAATCAATAATATGAATTTTTCATTGTAAATATAAAATTATAGGTTAGCTTGAGCTCAACTTCTCACTTCATTTTAAGGCAATTGTGAATTTTTTAAAATCAACATATAATATATATCAGGTAAGTATTCAAATAATTCACCAATAAAAGTGTGCTTTTTTATTTGAATTTATGCTGGTCCCGCTGGATGCTAAAATCTCCAAATATAATTATCTGTAAAAATCTTAGCTATTCTATGACAGAAGTCCATCTGTACTCATTTTATATTGTTGGGTAAGCAAAATGGGAAAGTTAGGGTGAGAAAAGGGGCTAGTTAGTGTAGGCTACACCAGATTAGTTTACAGTTTATTGGATAATCTGGCACACCATAAGGAAAAGTTGGCTATTCTGTTTAAACAGAATGTAGGTGGACTCCTAACATAAAATCCCAATCTCATTTAATTTTCCTAATTTCATATTTTATAGACTATAAACTAAAAATATTTATTCATATGATCTTATGTGTAATATAATCACTTTCCTCTAATGTAACTGATGAATATAAACAAATTGTTCAAACATTTCACAAAACTTACAATTCAAAACACAAGGTGCTATTAGAGATATAACCTTGGATAAGATACAATCAACCTTGATCACAAAATCATATTAGCATGTCTAATCACTACAGCATCTTAAAACACCTGTAATCATAGAAAAAAAGAGAAAGCAGGTAAATAGACCTACTAAAGCTTAATTTAATGGAGATTTGATTTTCTTTTCCGCAGGTTTGATATATTTATATGAATGAAAAAATGTATACATTTTATATGCCAATGCTTTAATTAAATTGTATTAATATCTAGAGTAATGTCAAAAACGTATGAGAGTAATTACTTGTCTGCCATGACAGATGGATTTGTGATGGAATAAAAAAATAAAAACTCTGAGACTCACCATTGTAATTGTCAAATGCTGTTGGAATATATTCGTTTGGAAACCCATTGGTGCTATAACTAACCACTAAAGATGTTTTTCCAACAGCTCCGTCACCAACAAGTACACATTTAATTCTTTCTATCGCGTTGTTTACATCAAATTGGTCAGCTTTCAACAGTGGACTCGTACAACCTAATGCAGAGGGAGGCATCCTTGCGATCCTCCCTCTTTCAGTGTCAACTCTCAATTGACTCGTCACCATTCTTACCGTCCATTGATATTGGCGCTGCTATCGACTTCATAGACAAGCGAAACTTGAAGTAGGTAGAAGAAACTCTGTTTATGGAAAGTTATATTAATTTTTGTTCATGGACAACTTGAAGGATACCACAATACCAAGGATTATGACAATGGCTTGATCAACGTCGTGTGCTAAGCTTAGTAGTATATTCTATATTATACAGTCTGTCTCGGTGGACAGTGGTTACCATGCTCGCTATATTTTCTATTGTAGATTCTATATAATATAAAATAAATCATTCACATATAGTTACAGTTCAGTACAATTAATGAATTATTGCTGGTTAGCAGATTCAAGCCCTCTCGAGGTTTTTTCTTTTTTTTTTTTTTTTCATCATTTCAGGATTGTTTGTTATTTACACAGGCATCCTCAACCAAAATATACTTTTTTTTTTCTTCCTCACTTTTCGGTCTAGCGTGTCTGCTTCTGTCATGTTGTCTTGAATTCCCTTTATCAATATTGGCTTTGGTCTACCACGTTTCCCTTTTCCAGGACTGAGTATGGGTTCCTTCGGAAGAGAACCATGGCGTCAATTCCATGCCGTTGATATACGACACGTAAAAGAACACCAAGACTGAAAAAGCCTCTGAGCAAAAGCCTTTTAACGCCTAGATTTGAATTGCAGCGCTACTGACCTTAACTGTTAGAGCGTGGTTACCATCATTAACATTTTTATAAGGCTTAAGCCTTTAAGTCTCGTTCCATTTTCATAGATTTTAATTGAAAATTTCGATCCTTCTCTTCTACCTAACGATGTTTCTTCTATTTTTTGGCCTATAATATAAAATAAGTTTTGGTGTTCAGATGAAGCGCTACTAACGTACTTACGTGATATTCTATTACTAAAAGTCATAGATAAATGAGGGACTTTAAATAAAAACAATAGCAAATGAAAATACGTGAACACACGTCTAAAAACACATTATTTCCCTTGTACTATGTTTACATTTTGTGACACTCAAGCTCATGTATTATTAAGTGTTATCAGAAATGTGATATGGAAGTGGATGCCTATAACCATCATACCTGAACAATATTGGAAATTGTGTTTACATATGGGTTCAGCATCAGGGCACAGGTCTATTGCCCCGTTTCGCTACTCATTGTAGCATGCAGTAGGTCGTCTTCGAAGCGTCTTCTTGGTATCCTATATATATCGTTTATACCGAGGGTATGTAGTAGCTCTACAGCATTTTTTTTAAATTGTGTTTGCATTCATTCCTTGGATGTGTTGACGCCAATTACTTTTATTTCTCTCGGCGTTTTTTATTTATTTTATTTTTTATAAATTTATAGTTTATTCCTCATATTTTAATTTATTTGATGATCCCTTAAAGAATATCATGTTACAGAGACCTCAGAAAATGCATATCTGAAGTTTCAGTTATCAGCTTTTCTTAACGGCTATATCTCCGAGTCCGTATGTCAATGTGTTATACATTTGTAATTGGATTTTTGTGGCTTTTTTTTTTAGATTTTTAATTATTGTGCCGCAAATCTTTTGACATTTTGACAGATTTCAGTATGTGGTGTTAATTATTTGTGATGTATCAACTTGTAGTTATTCGATTGACCTGAAAGCTATAAATCAATACTCTTGTCATCGAATTAACTGTGTGAGCTTTAAATTATAACAAACGAGCACTGTTACTTTCACTTTGTGGTGTAATCTAATGTAGAATATGGAAGCTGCTAGTAGTCGTGTTCAGCGTTTCTTCCGGAATAGATTTTGAAATCTACGGTGCCCAGAGGGTGGAAATTTGAAGCAATTCAACGAGGTTTTGAAGCCTGCTACTGGAGATAGGGAGAGGTATAGAAGGACGAAGACTTGATAATGAAGTTAATTGTCCATTATTCTCTGCCAGGAGTCCACCTGTGAATATTCCAACAGAAAACAAATGACTGCTAGCGTTATGTTAGTCAACATAATATTAATCTCCGCTATTATATTGCTGTTTTTTAAATATATTTATTCACTCATTACAAGTATTTTTATCACATAATATTCTACACTTATTCTATTTCAATGGGCAAGTTAGTGTACGCCAGATTAGTTTACACTGTATTCGATAATCTGGCGTACCAGAAGTCCACAAGGATAAGTTGGCTATTCTGTTTGAACAGTGATTAATGTATGTTTTCCACTGTAAATACAGCAATTTTGGATTAAAATTACCTCAACTTCTCATTCAATCTTAAGAAAACTAAAGTGATGGCCTTTTTGTGGGAAATACCCTATACCTAGCAAAATTGTTTTGGATGATGAAATTTTAGAACGAGTAAACGAATTTAATTATTTGCGTTATAATTTAACATTTCAAGATGAAGCTGATATATCAAAGAAAATTACAAATTTTACAAAAACAACGGAGATAATTACCAGTATAATGAAACCATCTTTAGTACAGAAGAACACAAGATTGCGACTTTATAATAAGGTTTTCGCAAGACCAGTATTAAGATATGGTAGTGAAGCAGCATGGATAATACGAAGAAGAGATGAAAGCCGAAAACAGCAAATGAGATGGGATTTATGCGCCGTACAACAGGCTACACAAAGTGGGGCCATAAAAGAAATGAGGAAATTATGGAAGAGTTGGATGTAGAACCCATTCTTCACCATATAAAAAACTACCAGAACAACTGGAAAGCCCATCTTCAACGAATGCCGTCTCATAGAATTCCAAAAGCCATACTTCGCTACTGCCCCAAGGCAAAATATCGCTGGGACGTCCAAAAAAGCGCAGGATGGAATATTCCTCTTTGAGACCGTAACAGGCCACACGGTCTAATACTTGCATGGATGATGATGATTTGCAGGTAAGTGAACAACAGTCATATGATAATTATATTAGAGTGAAAAAAATAAATAAAATAAAATAAATTGATGAGGGTGAGTGAAAATATATATATTTTTTTTCCAGCTAGATTTCCTTTCTGGCCCACTGTTCATGATGTCAATCAATCTGACATTTCCTCCCCCCCTGAGTTTTCTCATTTGTGAAAAAAAAAATCTGGTTTGTAATTTCGTTATCAAGATCTTTGATGTTAAAGCGTCTAGAAATAATGAAAGAGAAATACGCAATGGTCGACAGGTGGCGATACTCTGCCCCAGGGCTTCCCTAATGCTATGGTTTATCTACGACGCAAAGCGCCAGTGCATAAATTGCTTCCCGTGTCATATTTCAATCCAGAGATAACCCCTGCCCGTGTATATTAAATGGATGTGGTTTATCTACAATGCAAAGCGCTGGCGCGAAAAATTTTGCTTTGACATGTCACGTCGTGTATTTGAATCACTTGAAATCCAGACGCAATTTGCCAGCGTAAACAAAGAATATAGAAGCTATTATCCGTACTCATTGCTAAAAACAAACTAAAGATTTCATGGCAAAATGTTGGTAAAAGAGCGCTTGGTTTGTAATTTTAGCAAATTCAATGATGAAATTTTAATTAGTTTCATTTCACACCATCGTGTTTTATACATGAGAATGAAGGAGTACAGAGATGTACAGAAGAAAAGAGTTATTATGGCTTGAACTTAGTCAAGAAATAAATAAATGCTGGAAATATTGTATTGTATCTTAGGGATATTAAGGATGTACATAAATTTCGTCTTCTATTAAATTCTAAACCTGATAAAACTGGTCTGGCGAAAATCTCAAGTATTCTAAAATTTGGTATTATCATCAACCATATGTTTATTTAAGAACTTAAGAATAAGTTGTTCTATTATTTTCCATACAACATTCATATGATGCTGTTGCTCTAGGTGCCTTTCCCGTCTTTACTAATATTTCGTACCATTTTAAACATTTTGCAACGATACCTAAAACTTTTTTATAAAGAATTATTATATGTTTATCTATGTACACAAATTATGATTTTTCCTCTCAATGATTTTTTTAAGTTCTTTAGAATTGAAGTGCGCATGCGCGAACGCTTATAAAATTTAATCTACCAGATGGCAGGATATATGTGTGAATGACCAACATTTGCATTTAATTCCAAAACACATTTTAAGAAATAAATGTTCAATCACTTCATTTTCTTAGGTTCCAATGGGTCAGTTTAGTGTACATCAGATTAGTTTATAGTTTACTAAATTGTATTATGTAATTTATTTCATTAGGTTATGCCGGTACAGGTTTGTATACATTCATTTTTTCATAAACACGTTTGGGAATTTATTATGAACGTTGGTCATTTCGATTTTCCATATATGTGGTGCCATCTGACGACAATTCCATAAACATAAGCGATGTACCGTAAACGCTCCATGCGAAACCAGCATCACGTCGAGCGTAACGCGAGGATGCGTCACGTCTTGCGCGATACTGTATAATAAACCATAGCATAATCTGTGTCTGTGCCGTGATAAACATTGGGTGCATTCAGTGGCCTAAGCTCTGTGCTTTTATCTGCAGCGTACCTTTCAGCGACCCATAAAGCGCTATAGCGGACTTGCAGCGAAGAGAAAGTACGCCGCAGACAGACGAATCCGCTGCACCCATTCTGATTGGTTGTTTCCAGCATTGTTCATTGAATTTAAACATAGCGTCGTTTTTATATATATTTTGAGTTATTTACGTCTGGACATTAATATACGAGTTATTCGAGGTGGCTAACCCTTTTAGGCGAATATAAGTAATATATTAAGTAAGACGGGACAGGTGTAATTCACAATATATTTATTTACGCACTTAAATGAAACAGATATCCACAAAATAATATACTTATTGTGTTTAGCTACGAAATTTAATTATCTTCATCTTATTTTACTCGTAAATATGGAAAAAAAAGTGGGTCTATTTCCTGTCCTGACCGCTCTAATAACTCTGCAATTATACAACACGGAGGCCATAAATGTGGATAGAACTCTATTTTATGAGATATTGTATAAAACAGCGATAACCACTCTAATAACCAGCGATAATCACATTACTAACAAGCGATAACCACATTAATAACCAGCGATAACCACACTAATAACCAACGATAACCCACTGCTAATAACTATGGTTACTTTTTATAGAATTAAATTACGTTAGGTTAGCTTTTAGACATTAAATTACTTTTACAGGTTAGAGTAATTGAATTAGGTTCCTATACAAGTAGGTTAGGTTAGCTTTTAGTTTCTTATACATATAGTATAATTTATTTACATTCTTCATAATAGTTCTTCTATCGAATTTCAAAATGGCCGACGTTTACAACGTAAATACTTATTTCCGCTAATTCACTTCATATAACGTTAAAATACTTTCACAATGCTTACTTTTCGCAGATAAATGTTATAAATACCACTATGTAATACCAATATTTGCATTAAAATTGTAATCAATCGCGTAAGTAAATACTTGGTCTTCTCCACCCCAACCAGCAGGACTTCTAAACACAATGATAATTTTAAGATTATTAACATCACGAATTTATGGTTATAACCTCTTCATTGCATGTAGATTATTGAATTATCGACGGACCATGTTTCAAAGTATGAAAATTATATCCCCAGATGATTAATGTACTAGTACCTGGTGCGAAGTTAATTATAATTTTAATTTTTTATTCCAAGGTGTATAAAATAATGTAGAAATTTATGATTGTGTTTATGTGGTCAATTCTCTGTCTGGAAGTGGTACTAGTTGTTGTCGAACTCTTCTTTAAATTTGAACACGATAAGAAAGTTGTGAAATGGACAAAGAGGTGAACAGTGTATCTTATATTTGTTGATCTTTTCTGAATAAAGCGATTTGTGAAGCATCGGCTATAAATTGATTTGGGATATTACAATATTCTGGGATTCTTATGTAAATTTGACCAGTGAAGATGCAATACTCTAGTGCGATGTCATTAACATTTATGCTTATTTATAAATATTTCACACTATGTATATATAGGCTACCATTATATATTTTTCAAATTATTTAGAAAGTGTAATGACATAGAATTAGTATGCCTATTGTGAAAATGTCTAATTAATCTCCAGCTTTATATATTATATCTTATCATTGAGATACTCAGAGCCATTATTTAAACCAGGTATGATTTATTTTCAGTTTAATTCCCAATTTATCATAAGTAATAAAATTTGGACTTATATGTTTTAATTCAAATGCATACATTCCCTCTTACGGAAATTAACTGCTGTTAGGACAGAATTTCATATATGTATATCCATCCATCCATAGTAATTCTTCACTACATTCATAGGAATTTCATGCCACGCTTGTAGCTTTACTAGGGAATTGTAGGTGTGGTAGCTTCCCGTTGCGTTCCACACCGATGAGGGATGATGATGATGATGGCCATATGATTTCGGGGACAGTTTGGGCCTTAAAGTTTTCCTGACATTTGTCTTACAGGTGAGGAAAACCCCCGATAAAATCTCACCCAGAAAAACTGCCCCGACCGGGAATCGAACCCGGGGCCGCTGCGTGACACGGCAGCACGCTACATCGAGACCACAGTGGTGGACATATATATATGGTATGATAAGAAAAATAAATGCCTGGACGGGATTCGAACCCGGAACACTGAGTCTGTACCTCAGCGTGATATCCATTACACCACTAGGCGAATCCAATTCAAACACTTATTTTTCTTATAATGGAGAATATAATACATATATAAGAAAAATAAGTGTTTGAATTGGATTCGCCTGGTGTTGTAATGGATATCACGCTGAGGTACAGACTCAGTGTTCCGGGTTCGAATCCCGTCCAGGCATTTATTTTTCTTATCATACCGTAATAAGCTTGCATTGCTCAAAGTTAAACATTTAATTATAACACACACACACACACACACACACACACAATATATATATATATATATATATATATATATATATATATATATATATATATATATATCCATCCAGAGTAATTCTGCCTAAGGGCAGGTCTTTCACTGCAATAATAGTATTTTCATGCTATGCTTTGCAGCTTTACTAGGGGACTGTAGGTGTGGTAGCTTCCCGTTGCTTTCCACACCGGTGAAGGATGATGATGATAATGATAAGGATGATGATGATGATGGCCATATGATTTCGGGGACCGTTTGGGCCTTATAGTTTTCCTGACATTTGTCTTACAGGTGAGGAAAAAACCCCGATAAAAACCTCACCCAGAAAAACTGCCCCGACCGGGATCAAACCCGGGCCCGCTGCGTGAGCACGCTACCTCGAGACCACAGAGGTGGACACACACACACACACACACATATATATATATATATATATATATATATATAATTTTTGGTGTTAGCACTAGCCATGAAGATTATAACAGTTATTCTTCTAAGTAATTAATATTTTCAAATGATGCAAAGGAATAAAATTAATCATTTATTAAGAAAACTATGTTTAAATTATAATAAATTGTTATTCCTCTTTATTTTCATCCCTGTTCCTTAACAAATTTAAAATAAACATAAAGTAGAATTGAGGTTGGAAAAAATACAATGTAGCCTTCCTTTATACGATTATTTGGCTGCAATACTTGGTCTATGTCTTACACTATTTACATTGCTTTTGTACATATCCCTATATTTTCTGTTTTTCTAATGTAATCCCTAAACCCCGTGGATTTTAATTTAAAAGTATCAAACATTAATAAAATGATGGCATCAACAATTGATTAAAATTTGCCTTTCTATTCATTTGGCAATACTTTTACCTTGGTTATGAAGTATATATGTTATGTCACAACAAGAGAGCAAAATATGCATCATATAGGGAATTTGCAGCAGTTATTTTTTAATATAATAAAATAACATCCTCAACTCGTATCCAGCTTAGGGTTGGGTTGTGAGATGAGATGAACCTCTTATATTTATAGAGATCTGTGAACGACAATGTTGCCGGCCGACCACATCTGACGCACCTTCAAAGAGACGGATGAACGAAATGGATGAGGTGAATATGGAGAACGGTGGAATGAAATTTGTGGTAGGCGAAAATGGAGGAAACCCCGAGAAAACCTACCGTAGCTCATCTTCGTCCGCTAAGAAACCCACGTATAGTGATCGAGACCTCAGCGTCGAAAGTCGAGCGTCTAACCACTTGCGTCACGTAGTAGCCTGATATTGTAATAAGAAAAATTAAAGTGATCCCACAACAGGCCCGGAGGTTAAGGCTCCCACTTTTTCTAGACAATCGGCACTTTATGTCAGCCGGGTTGTCAGCCCTGCGTGACTGCCGCCTTTACCCCCAGAACAAGCGTCTGGTACTCATTTCCATTAGAGGCTGAGTCGACCCCAGGGCCATAGTGCCGACAGAGGGTTTGGGTCAGTTTAAAAATCTTGACCTCAACGGGACTTGAACCCTCGACCCTCCGGCTTATAGCTCAGTGCCTTAACCACTACGCTACGGCGTGCCCCAATAAGAAAAATTACAACTTTTTTTTTTGCTACAATAATACTTTATTATAAACGATCTACTCGTTCATTTAATAAATTTCATCCATTAAAATAAATCGTAAATTCTGTATATCCCTTTTAGTTGTATGGTTAATTTTAATAACATCGCGTAAAATGAGTAACAAGCCGATAAACAAATTGAATTTGGCGCTTCCGCTGCAGCAGCGGTACAATTTTCCGCTGCATGGGCTGCCACTTTTGCTAAAGCGCTTTAAGGCCGCTGAATGCACCCATTGTGCTTATTCCCATTTATAATTAATATATAGGTCGAGAGTGATTTCAAGAATTTAAGGTTAGAGTTTTTTCGCTAGCTGTTTCATGAAAAATTCGTTTAGTTTTTCATAATTAACCACTAGTAACCACGTTTGAAAATTGGTTAAGTTTTATTGTGACACGGTTATATGTTTGCTATCAATATCTCAATATTGTGTTTTATACATATTGTAAAAAGATTGAGACAGATTGTTGAAGTCGCTCATTGACTTTGGGTTCTGATTTAAAAAAATTGGTTTTTTGTCTAGAATTGTAAAATAATTTCGTTTTAAAACGGCTGAACCACCAAAAAAACGGTCTCGGAAGATGGCGGAGACGGAAGCATTGAAAGTAAGTTATTAGTTATGTTTTAGTTAAGTTATTAAAGTTAAATGTTATACGTGCAGTCATTTATAAAAAAAAGTCTACGTTACAAGACGTATTTTATTTATTGACGCTTGTTAACACCTCAATGTCGCATTTCAAATCTGGGCATGAAAGGGCCGAGAGATTTTATGCTTGAGGTTCTAATAAAGAGGCCAGAATCCTAGAATGTTAGTTAATTTTGCATCAACTATGCAATTTAAGTTAATCACTTGGAAATAACCCACTAATTGACCATGAATTCTTCGAGAGATTTTGCTCAGAGACCTATTTCATGCTTGAGGTTCTAATAAAGAGGCCAGGATCCAAGAATGTTAGCCAATTTTGTAACAACTATACAATTCCAGTTTATCGCGTGGTGGGAAAAAGTCCACCATGAATTTTTCTAAGTTCTACAGAATTGCAGTGCGCATGCCCGAGTTGCTCTAATGGTTAATATAGCTTCCATTAGATCGTTCTCAAAAGAGTTACCAACTTTCGAAATAAATTCCCAAACATATGAATATGTTTCAAGGGTTACTGCAGTTTGTACCTCACTTAAACTTTTTTTGGATAAGGTGTATAAACCGTCACACATGAATTCTTCTAAGTTCTATATAATCGCAGTGCGCATGCGCGAGTTGCAAGAGTTGCTGTAATGGTTAATGTAGCTTCTGGTAGATGGCTCTGAAGTCGGCATTACCAACTTTGGGAATAAATTCCCAAATGCTAAAAAAATGGACGTAAACTAACTTCCCATTTCCTAACCTAACAAAACAGTTTACATGCATATTAATTATTTCCAAATGCAAAAAAAAAATGGACATAAACTAACTTCCCATTTCCTAACCTAACAAAACAATTTACATGTATATTATTTAACAAACTATAAACTAATTTTACGTACATTAACACTAAATATGGTTTTGAATTATTGTCAAATGTTAGTAACTGCTATGTGAGAGTCGCCTAGCGGATGCTACATGAAGCATTTCTGCACCTGTAGAACTCGATGTACAATATTCGCATAATTTAGAAATATTTAAAAATCGTAAGAAATGTTTATAAAATGGTTGAAAAATGTTTAATGCATCAGTGGCATAAGAATATTACATGGAAAATTGTGTGCGACGGTTTATACACCACAGCCCTTTTTTTAACAAGGGAACTATCAACCATTACATGGCGAAATCTACCTTTAAATTATTCCCAGAGAAACGTGATATAGCAAGGCTGTGTCCAAAAAAAAAGTGCCTTTTTAACTGCAAAACATTAAAATCCAGCACCAAAACTTTAATTTAATTTAAACTACAGGGAAATACAACTCCTGAATTGGTGAAATGGTAACTCTGACAACCTGCCTGCATGCCACGTGCCCACATGTCGTGTTCCATCTCACTATATTCCACCTTGATTACGCAAGGAGTCCTAGGTACATCACAATGTTTCTCTGGAAGAAATTTGATGGTAGGTTTCGGCATACAATGGTTGAATGTTTCCCATAAGTCCTACAGAATAATAGTGTGCATGTGCAAAGGTTATGAACTTTCTCCATAGATGGCAGTACTATCCAAGCAGTCGGCGTTACCAACCTTCACAACAAATTCCCAAACATGCCTTGGCTCAACTTTAGATTAACTTCCACTTGATTTTCCGTACTAAATTCTTGTAATACTGTTGCTGTACATAATTATTCCATCTTTACTAACATTTCATATTATTTTAAACGTTTTGCAATGATACTTGTAACATTTTTTACAATATCTATGTATGCAATGGTTTCTTTAAAGTTCTGCATAATTGTTGTGCGAATGCTTAAAGAAACTTCTGCTAGATGGCGGAGATATCTGTAAAATTATAATGACCAAATTAAAAAATATATTTTAAGAAATGGATGTTAACTCACTTCATTTTAAGATAAATTGTTTCATACCTCTCCTCATAAACAATCTTCCAAGTTTAATTAATATTACAGTGGGAGGAAACACTATGAGGTATTTATGTTAATGAATGAGTTGGAGAAAGTGCTTTAACATCTCATCTCATAAAATTGTCTCTCTTCACGATACCGGTTTAAAAAATATAGTAGCCTATTACTTCCATCTTCAGTCAAACTCCAACTGTCGAAATTTTGCCATTAGCATCATCTGAACTGCCATCTGGTGTCAATTTTATGAACTTGGAGATCAAATTATTCTCATCAGGAATATCAAAATTCATTGCTTTATATTTATTCTTCTGAATGTAGGCTATATCTTTTCCCAAACTGTCAATTCCAAAGGTTTCTCCAAATGTTTTAAATTTTAGTTTCTCTTCCAATTTTGTGATTCCCTAGCAAACTATGAGCTGCAATTGCCGATTTTTCAATTTCACCATTTTTAATATTTCAAAAGTGATCTTTTGTACGAGTTTCTAAATTACTTTTAGTTTTTCCTATATATATGAATATGAAAGTTTTCTTGGGTTTTCCGCATCTTGGATTCAAGTTCGGCCTCTGACCACTGATTCCGACGTTGGCATGATCCCACATGCCATTATCAAGGAATAAGTTCGAGTCACAGGTTTAGGTCTTATATAATAAAATACATAGAGTTTTCGCTGTGGTCTGTTTTCAAAGACGTACACCCATCCAAGGTAGATCTTATTTTTGTTAAATACCTTCAGTTTTCAGTGTGGTCCGTTTCCGAAGCCGTATACCTATCCAAGGTCTAGTTCTTATGTAGTTAAACATCTTCAGTTTTCAGTGCGGTCCATTTCGAAAGCCGTACACCCATCCAAGCGGCGACCACACTCCATGTTGCCCAACTGTGGTTTTCTTCATATCTTCTTCACTGTTTTGGGGATGACATGGTGGGCAGCGAGAGCAGTTTTCCATGTAGATGGTAATCTTTGGGCATCATCTCGGGTGTTCATGGAATGTGGCATTTTCTCAATCTCTATTGCTTCTCTGTAGATCCTTGATTTTTCATGATCTATTTTAGCCAACGTTCTAGATCCTGTGAGGTCGATCTTGTGACCCCTCTGTTTCATATGTTGCACCAGAGTTGATGTAGGTTCTTGACGATTTATTGCAGCTTTATGTTCTTGTATTCGGCAGATCTGCAATAAATCGTCAAGAACCTACATCAACTCTGGTGCAACATATGAAACAGAGGAGTCACAAGATCGACCTCACAGGATCTAGAATGTTGGCTAAAATAGATCATGAAAAATCAAGGATCTACAGAGAAGCAATAGAGATTGAGAAAATGCCACATTCCATGAACACCCGAGATGATGCCCAAAGATTACCATCTACATGGAAAACTGCTCTCGCTGCCCACCATGTCATCCCCAAAACAGTGAAGAAGATATGAAGAAAACCACAGTTGGGCAACATGGAGTGTGGTCGATGCTTGGATGGGTGTACGACTTTCGAAATGGACCGCACTGAAAACTGAAGATGTTTAACTACATAAGAACTAGACCTTGGATAGGTATACGGCTTCGGAAACAGACCACACTGAAAACTGAAGGTATTTAACAACATAAGAACTAAACCTTGGATGGGTGTACGTCTTCGAAAACGGACCACAGCGAAAACTCTATGTATTTTATTATATAAGACCTAAACCTGTGACTCGAACTTATCATTCCTTGATAATGGCATGTGGGATCATGCCAAAACGTCGGAATCAGTGGTCAGAGGCCGAACTTGAATACAAGATGCGGAAAACCCAAGAAAACTTTCATATTCATACTTATATCTGCGAAAATCTTCAATATATATATATATATATATACACACACACTTTATTACAGTTGTTGCAACTGATTTAATAAATTCCAGATTTTTTATAGTGTCCACTGCTGTGGTCTCGAGGTAGCATGCTGCCTTGTCATGCAGTGGGCCCAGGTTCGATCCCCGGTTGGGGCAGTTTTTCTGGGTGAGGTTTTTATCGGGGTTTTTTCTCACCTGTAAGACAAATGTCAGGAAATCTTTAAGGCCCAAACGGTCCCCAAAATCATATGGCCATCGTCATCATCCTTCACCAGAGTGCAAAACAACGGGGAGCTACCACACCTACAATTCCCTAGTTAAGCTTGCAAGCATAGCATGAAAATGCTATGATTGCAGTGAAGAACCTGCCTTCGGGCAGAATTACTATGGATGGAATATTTCATTGCACATGTGTTTTATGGAAATTGATAAAGTGCAATACAAAGACGAACTCTTTCTCAACAATTAAACAGTATTATTAGTTTTACAAGTGGAACATCAACAATGAAAAATCAATATAGCCAAACAATGTCTAAATTTCCATACTAAAAAAAATCAAATATAGCCAAACAATGTCTAAATTTCCATACTAAAAAGAATCAAAGTCCAAATGAGAATCAACCTAAATACAGTATATCAACCTAAATACAGTATAAAGATACATCTGAATTTAATTAAATGGCACATCCAATTGGAATAAGTTAATTCTTTCACACTCTCAGATTCTATAATGTCTTCTTTTCTTTTCTTTTTTCCTTCACGGTCTCCTCTCACTGACATTGAAATAAAATAGTCTTTACTGCAGGACTGCAAAACTATTTTATTGTTTGAAAGTCATTTAATTTTGCACTTTTGATGTGTAATAGCAATGATATTATAATGATATTGTGAAAAGAAAAATTAATGTCTGAACCAGGAATCGAACCGTGGACCTCTAGTTCTCCATACGAGTGTGCAGCCCACTACACCATTCTAGACATGGTACAAACATTAACAATTCTTTCCACATATACAAATCTATAATTCTCATTTCATCTGCTGCCAGGAAGGTGTCACTACCGACGACAATTGCCGGCTTAATTTAGAAGTATCTAGGTTTGAGAATTTTACACCACCACTTTTATAAGCAGTAATCAATGTTATTTAACACTTTCCAATACTGTTATTTTAACACAGTTCCAATAATGGATCATATTATAATGATATTGTGAAAAGAAAAACTAATGTCTGAACCAGGAATCGAACCGTGGACCTCTCGTTCTCCGTACGAGTGTGCGGCCCACTATACCATTCTAGACATGGTACAAACATTAACAATTCTTTCCACTGTTAAAATAACAGTATTGGAAAATGTTAAATAACATCGATTACTGCTTATAAAAGTGGTGGTGTAAATTTCTCAAACATAGATACTTCTTAATGAAGCTGGCTGTTGGCGTTGGTAGCGACCCCTACCTGGCAGCAGACGGAACAAAAATTACAGATTTGTGTATGTGGAAAGAATTGTTAATGTTTGTACCATGTCTAGAATGGTGTAGTGGGCTGCACACTCATACGGAGAATGAGAGGTCTGTGGTTCGATTCCTGGTTCAGACATTAATTTTTCTTTTCACAATATCATTATAATATTGTCCACCACTGTGGTCTCGAGGTAATGTGCTACCTTGTCATGCAGCAGGCCCGGGTTCGATTCCCGAATGGGGCAGTTTTTCAGGGTGAGGTTTTTATCGGGGTTTTTCCTCACCTGTAAGACAAATGTCAGAAAAACTTTAAGGCCCAAACGGTCCCAGAAATCATATGGCCATCATCATCATCCTTATCACTATCATCATCCTTCACCAGTGTGGAAAGCAACGAGAAGCTACCACACCTATAATTCCCTAGTAAAGCTGCAAGCATAGCATGAAAATGTTATGATTGCAGTGAAAGACCTGCCCTCGGGCAGAATTAATATGGATGGATACTTACTTACTTACTGGCACTATTGAACCCATATGCTCATGGCCGCATGGACATAAGCTCTCCATACATCCCTATCCTGAGCTAATGCTTTCCAATCATTCCCTGTGTAATCTACTTCCCCCAAATCATGGTTAATGTTATTCTCTCACCTCATTCTTGGTCTATCAACTGGGTGTTTTCGCTCTGGTTTTCCTACAAGAAGCTTCCATGCACATCTTTCATTCCCCATTTGTGCCACATGTCCTGCCCATCACAGTCTATGAGACTGAACTGTTCTTATTATATCTGGCTTCCTATAAAGACCGTGTAGTTCATTGTTATGTTAGTCTTCTCCATTCACCTGTCTGTTCATCTCTCTTTGGTCCAAAAATTTTCCTAAGAACTTTATTCTCAAATATTTGTAATCTCCTTTCCTCCCTTAAAGTAAGAGTCGATGTTTCGGACCCATATAATATAACTGGTAGAATAATAGTTTTATATATTTTCAGTTTAACGTTTCTTGAAAGGAGTTGTAAGACATCAAAAGTCTCTGTAATGCATATTAGCACGCATTTCCAGAATTAAGCATATGTTTAATTTCCTTGTGCATCTCATTCCTATTTGTGATTGTTGTTCCTAAGTATTTGAATTCAGCCACTTCCTCAAAATTTCCCTCATTTGTCATTAGCTGTCCATTTCCATTATATAATGTATTTCTACGTGTGACCATATATTTAGTTTTATTGATATTTACTTCCAGTCCTAATTTCTTAGTGTTACTCAATAGTGTGTGCGCGTTGTCCTTTAGTATCTCCTCGCTATCGGCCAATAATACTACATCATCAGCATAAACTAACAGTTTGTTAATACCATTGAGTTGTAGGCCTTCTTTATCCTTTAGAGATTTGATGGCATGCTCTAGTACAAAATTAAATAGTAGAGGAGATAGTGCATCTCCTTGCCACAACCCATTCTGGATTTCAAATGTGTCCGAAAACAGTTTGCCTACACGCACCCTACTCTTTGTGCCATTTAGACACATTCGTATAAGTCTAACTAACTTTTTATGAATTCCGAATTCTCAAACCTAGATACTTCTAAATTAAGCCGGCAATTGTCGTCGGTAGTGACACCTTCCTGGCAGCAGATGAAATGAGAATTATAGATTTGTATATGTGGAAAGAATTGTTAATGTTTGTACCATGTCTAGAATGGTGTAGTGGGCTGCACACTCATTCGGAGAACGAGAGGTCCATGGTTTGATTCCTGGTTCAGACATTAATTTTTCTTTTCATAATATCATTATAATATGATCCAGTATTGGAAAATGTTAAATATTATATCAATTGATGTAACTGTTGAGGCATTTCAGCCCTGTTGCATTGTTTTCCATCAGACTGAAAGATAAGAAAAGAATATCGTAAAATTACTTAAGGGCAAATTTGGAGTATGGTAGTTAGGTTATATTAATTAAAATATTATGAAAAATTTAATTTTAATAAATAAAAACAATATAATTTTAAGCTTTTATGTTGTACAGTGTATGACTGTATTAGGAACACCAACTTAATATGGTTCTCTGGGGAAAATTGCTTTTTCTCTACAGTATCCATTTAAAAATTCTCCACAACGTCCAAAAAATCACCCCATCCATTTAGTTTCTGCAGTCAACTACATTGGATGATTAACTCTGCCAGCATAAATAAAACATTATTATTATTATTATTATTATTATTATTATGATTCTGGTCTTTTTTTCCTAGCATTAAAAACCTTACATCTTCTGCACCTGCTAACTCAAATATTGCTATCTGATTCGTAAGGACTTTATATGTGAGATGTTTCTGTGTGTTCAGATTTTTAATCGTACCTCTATCTTATTCATTTTCTATGTCTAAATCGAGTTAAGAAATATCAGGTCTAAATTTATCACAGATGGAATGGTTTTCAGTCCTAGCTTATCTAAAACTAATATTGTATCTTCGCAAAAATCAGTTCATATTGTTTATATGTCTATAATGGCATAGCCCATTGTTGAGCCATAGTCTTCCTTTATAAGGAGTTACTAGACCAAATTAATTTTTAGTTGCCTTATTTGCTCGTAGATATCATGGATGACATGCAGTCAACATACCGATCCAATGAGACATTTAACAGGCAACTATGGTATTACTAGGATGTTGATGTTGGTAAATTTTGCTTATAGGCTTCTTTATTCAGGCTTAAGGATCTTTTATGAGCTTGAAAATCTTTAGACTCGGGTTCCATGGCATAAAGTTCCCTCCTGGAGGACTTGCTCCTTGGATTTCTCCATCCTAAAAAATCCATTGACCGCAGCCGGGTTTGATCCCACGACCCTCGGAACTAGAGGCAAGGAGCATAACCACTAGACCACTACAGTCGATCTATTGTTTATATGAAATACTCTAGTTTCCACATGTGCTTTCCCAATGACTTTTTAGGGTTATTAGTAGTTTATTGGCGATACCTTGAAATTATATTAATACTGGTTGTTATACCTGAACATCTTTTATTTGATTATCTGTATTAATTTGCGGCTAATAGATGTATCGTAAGAAAAATCATGACATACGATAGTATTAGGACTTTTCTTAGAATATCTTCATCTCACAGGATTTACACTGATAAGAACTGTTAGGCGAGCATTTTGGGCATTGTAGGAAGCCATTTCATTAAATTGTGTTATTAATCTATTCCTTTCCAGTAATGAAACATACTAAATATTTATCAATCATGAACACTTACAATCAATCGTCTCCTGTAACATGACTCATGGTTTGTATCCTTTTTGATGAATCAGAAATTCGTCCAAACACTTTTCTTTAAAATTGCATTCTACACATGACTTGAATGTTCATCCTCATTCTCAGTTGTATCTGATGCCTCCATTTTTTTAATGCAACTTCTTAATTCTGTATGTTATCTCAGTAACAATGAACACAAGACTAAAGTAAATTCATGCAAAACTCAATATCTGATTCCAAACTCAACAATGGAAAATTATTTTACAATATATCAGAAAGCCAGTATCATGAAGTCTCAGAATTTCGCAATAAAACACAAAACAAATATAAATGGAGTTACTATACCTTCTGCTTAGTTTATTTTGATCTGCAGATTATACATGGAGCTCGATCGTTATTCCACAGAAACGAAAGGACCTTGATCATTTTTCTTAAGTATGAAATCTTTAACACTCATTTAAGAGGACCATGATCATTTAAACAGGAAACTGAATTTACCATAAGATAGTACTTCCCTTCTACTGTTGGATGGCACCAATATCTCAATTTCGATTTTTGATGGACCTTGATCGTTTTTCCTGTGTACCCTTCATTTCTAATAAACTTTTGGGAATTTATTGTGAAGATTGGTTGTAGATCGTTTTTCCCGTGTACCCTTCATTTCTAATAAACTTTTGGGAATTTATTGTGAAGATTGGTTGTATCAATTTCACAGCTATGTGGTTCCATGTAGCGACAACTCTCCAAACTTTTGTAGGTCTTCACAAATGTGGTTCTAACTAGCAACAACTCTATAAACTTTTGTGCAAGTGCACTGTTATTCTGTAGGACTTAGAAGAATTTATTGTGGAAGTTAAACTAAACTTTTCCCATTCTTTTAAAAAATTTATGTACTTTAACTCGTAATTTCATAACCTAACAGAGGAAATCACTTATGTATTTTATGTTTTCTTAAACATGGGAACTGCAGTTTTCAAAAGGACACATCCCTTTCATTTTCAACCGACATTATAACTACCTGATTTTCGTTGGAATCTCCATCTTTAACGTTGCCATCTGGTGTTGATTTGATGAACTGAACATTGCCATCTAGTGTTGATTTGATGAACTTCGAGATCAGGTCTCGTTCATCAGGAATTTTGAAATTCATGGATTTAAATTTGTTCTTCTGAATATATATTTTCTCTCAAACTGTCAATTCTAAAGGTTTCTCCAAATGTTTTAAAAACGAAAATCTGGTAGTCAATGTTGGTTGAAAATGAAAGGGATGTGTCCTTTTGAAAACTGCAGTTCCTGTGTTTAAGAAAACGTAAAATACGAGGTAAGATGTAAAAAATGACTCATTAATTTATGAATTAAGACCCTCATAATTTTATTTCCCATATTTAACTATGAACACTTATGTATTATTAAGTAAATTATAAAGTAATTTGGTGTACACTAACTTACAAAATAAAAAAGTAGTAGTGTAATTTCTTATTGTAAAGGTTGGTCATTCCAGTAGCACAGATATTCCTGCCATCTGTTGACAAAGCCTTGTGCATGTGCATTATGGTTCTGCAGAACTTACAAGATGTGATTTAGAGATTTTGCTTACATAGATTTGTGAGGAAAAAAACTGTAATTTCCTTATGTTTTGGTACATTTGGGTAGTTAGATTACAATTTGGGGTAGGTAATGAATTTTTTATATTTTTTGTTCTACCAAATGAGGCACCTTTATAAGTCAATATTACAAATCTGTTGATTTGCAACTCAGTTTTCCCTTGATTCTGACCTCAATGGCTTCATTCCTTCGGAATTTGCTAAAGAAGTAATACATCATATATTTTGACGAAATATGAAAAAGTATTGATCTACTGGTACTACTAATAAGGAAATCTACCGTTAGATATTGGAGTAAAATGAAAGCATGTTGGCATCACAAATGTATGTACATAATCTAATCGATAGCATTTGAGGTAGTTACAACCAGTGGTCCATTCTAGCATGCAATGGGTTTGCTTTTCCCTAACAATACTCAAATTTTTTCTAAGTTCTATGAAATAGTGTGCATGCGCAAAGCTTATGTATGAAATTGCTGATACAAGGAAGCACATTTCCTGTGAAACTAGCATAACCAACATTTAAAATACATTTCCAAACACTAGTTTATAGTTTATTGCATAATACTTATTTCCCGCGCCATTAGGTGAGTGGTTAAGGCAAGATGCCTTGGTGCAGAGCTATGGGACTTGGACTGGTTTAAGTCTCCATGGGGAATACATTTTCTCATGGACTTTTGGCCAGTATGGGACCAGTGTCCTTCCAGCATCAGTAAGTAGCAGCTCTAGATTGAGAAAACCATCTATAATGGCTGGGGGACTCAACATGCTGACCACATGTCACCCCCTACACTGGCTGGATAATCTTCTACCTCTGTGATTGACATGTGGATGTGAGGCCAGCAACCAGCTTGTAGGCCAAGGGCCTTCTTGCCCTGTCATGTTGTGGAGTTTATTTGTTGAATAATAATTATAGGCTATGTAATTTATTTCATTAGGTTAAAATGGGCAAGTTAATGTACATCCATTTCTTAAAAACATATTTGGGAATTTATTGCGAAGATTGGTCATACCAGTTTTACAAATAATGTATTTCCATCTGTCAGTAACTTCATAAGCCTTGCGCATACACATTATTATTGTGTAGATCTTAGGAAAAAAATTCTTGAGACACCTATTGGAAACTTTTTCTCAATTTTTTTTTTTCGTATCAACCTTTTATTTACATTTTAAAGACAGTGTCATATTTTTCATTCTCAGAATGCTATTTACATTGAAATTGAAAATGTCTTTTATTTATTAGTTTATTTTCTACTTTTTTGTAAGTGAAGTATATTATATTTAAGTTATTTGGTTGTTTTCATTGAACATATATTTCAAGGCTTGTTAGGCTCATCTTCAGCTATTACAGACTGATTTTTCTCAAGTTGTCGGCCCTGATTCTTGACTCCTGCTCCCTCTTCCTGTGTGGTCCAATGAACTACCTAATTAGGTACCTTTGCCCGGGAATTTCGAAATTTTTAATTCTCTCCTTGTTCTTCCGTATGTAAATTTTTTTCCCCCATATGGTGAGTTCATCTGTGTTTTTCTAACTGTTTTAATAATTTTGTGTTTACATCTATTTTGTGTTTTTCTTACCAAGTGTGAGCAGCTACAGCAGATTTTTCTACTTCCCCTTTTTTTACATTTTCCTATGTGTTCTTTAGTTCTAATGGTTAAATTTATTTTTGTTTCCCCTATTTATATCTGAATAATAATAATAATAATAATAATAATAATAAATAAACATTTACACTAGTTTCTAAAATTAAATGACAAACAGATAAGGGTGTATGTATGTATGTTTTCTCCATAGGGAAAACAAAGAAAAATTTAACCATTAGAACTAAAGAAGACATAAGAAATGTAAAAAAAGAGGGAAATAGAAAAATCTGCAGTAGCTGCTCATATTTGATCAGAAAAACACAAAATAGATGTAAACACAAAATTATTAAAACAGTTAGAAAACACAGATGAACTCACCATTTGGGAAAAAAATTAAGAACAAAGAGAGAATTATGAATTTCGAAATTCCGGGAAAAGGAACCTAATTAGCAAGTTCATTGGACCATATGAAGAGGGAGGAGGAGCCGACAACTTGAGAAAAATCAGTCTCATATAGCTGAAGATGGAGCTAACAAGCCTTGAAACGTATGTTCAACGGAAACAACCGTAAGAGGTAAGAATATGCAGACCAAATAACTTGATTATTAAGTAAACCTCTTAATGTTACTTCCTATTGTATTTTTTAAAAAAGTATATTATATTCACTGTCATTTGATTTATTGTGGAGGTTGTTATTTTCTATTGGCAGCAATTTTGACTAATATTTAAATATGACCAACTGTTGAAATAATAGTGAAGTTAATAATAATTTAGTAATTTTAATATAGAATTATGGGTTCGAACTTTAAATATTATAGGATTATCTAAAAAATTATTTGTCTGAAAGAATAACAAGGTTAGGATGAGTTAGTTTTTGTTTCAGTTTAAGATGTTTAAAACTTGAATATTATAGAATGATCTCTCTAGTTCAGTTTTGTTGTGAAAATTAACTACATTTCTGTTTGCTGACATGTGATTTTAGTATATAACACCAAAAAGGGAGGGTAGGTGGATTACTAATTTCTGGAGAGAAAACATCACATTCTACAAAGGTCACTGCAAAAGTTTTGTAATAGGGGCATACATTTCATGACCTCTCAAAATATCTTCCACCACACTATATACATCTCTTCATACCTCGAAACCAATCACTAAACCATTGATTCTACTTTTATTCAGACAGCTCCATGCGCTTGTTGTCCCATGCTACCAGAAGCTCCTTTTCCAAAAGAAAACTCTCTCCTTGCATCTTCAGTTTAATTTCTGGGAACAGTCCAAAGTCACAAGGAGCAAGATCTGGACTGCAGGGAGGATATTCAAGCAGCAGAAGTTTCTGTTTCTACAAGAACTTCATGGTATCACTGGTCCTATGGGTAGGTGCTTTATTATGCAGCATTCATGTGTCTAGCCTTGACATTGGATGGAGTTTCTTCATCACTGCAATCATCTTTGGCAAGCATTCCTCTATGTACCATTTTGCAGTGACCATGTGCTGTTTTTGTCTGGGTTCACTACCCACCCATCCAAAAAAACCAGAGCAGTTTTTTTTAAAAACCCCACCCAACTACCCAAAAAAAAAACACTCCTGAATTTACTTTACTTTTAACATTGTAAAAAGTAATTATTAGTCAATATACTAAAAAGATAAATAAATAGTCAAACCAAGCAATAAAGAACCAGTATATTTAATTCACAATATACAACTGTTATTAAAAGTAGTAACAAATAACTTAAATTTCTAAATCAGAATCACACTGTTGAACATCATATTCTTTTAATTCGTCCTTATTATTAAGATATCTGTGCACTTTTACTATTTTTTTTAACTTTTTCACAACCCAGCCTGTTATGCATTTTCGACCATATTAATCCGAAGGTTGAAAGCACTCATTCTATTGGTGCTGAATGAGCTGGGCAACTAGTCAGTCCATTTGAAAAGTTACAGAAAACTTTAATGTTCTCATTTGTAGAATGTTTCTCCAAAATACTCCACCCCTGCACAGTGATCCAGAATGTAAAAAACCGGCAAAAATCTAAATTTTTTACTTTTCATTAGAGGGGAAAAACCTGAACAGTCATTTAAACAAATAAATGGGGTACCAATCTGTCAAATAAATTATTCTCTATACTGCCTTCGGGTAGAATTACTATGGATGGGACTAATTACACTGGTCAACAGTGATTTTGTTACATAAAAGATTTTGGGTGATTATTATGTATTTTCATCTGCTGATTCCAAAAATGGAGTCAGAAATTTTCCATCACCCATCATTTTTTTTGTAATTTTGAAAATCATTATTTTCCTATTTATTAGCATTTTTGGTATATAACATGATGATTAGAAGGATTATTTTACATTTATATTTAATTTCATTGTGCCAACAATGGACTTATAATGTTTTGCGATTGTTGCCTTGAATTCATAACTTACAACAATGACATTCTCCTACAAAACTGTGATTGTATGTTTTAAGTTCGCAGTTGAATAGAAGCTTTCTTAAAAGAAAGAAGCTAATTCTGTGCTCACTTCCGTAGTCAAGTGAATTGTGATAGAAGTGTATTGTAAAGACTAAGTAGTGTATTGTATTGTATTGTATTGTATTGTAAAGAGAAGAGTAAAATTGTATTTGTATAAGAAATATGTCTCGAAAGTGTGTTAACGATAGAAACAACTTCTGTTTCGTGTGTGGTGAGCTCACTTTCAAAGCGCAGAAGCGAAAGTTTACTCCTCTAATAAGAAGAGCTTATCACTGTTATTTTAACAACAAAATAGACCAGAACAAGATATGGGCCCCGGAAATCTGTTGTACCAAATGTGTAACACTATTAACTGGCTGGTTGAAAGGATCCCGTCATATGCCTTTCGCAGTCCCAATGATATGGCGCGAACCTAAGGATCATTTGACAGACTGCTACTTCTGCTTGACAAATATATCTGGAATAACTTCCAAGTCAAGACACACCGTTAAATATCCAATGTTAGATTCAGCAATTCGACCGGTACTTCATGGGCCAGGTTTACCCATACCAATTCCACCAGATCACATAACAATGATTGAAGAACTTTCTGATGTTCAGGATTTACAGAATGATTCAGATTTTGCGGAAGATGATGCTATAAATGAAACTCACTTTCTAACACAGGAGGATTTAAATGATTTGGTTCGGGATCTTGGTTTAAGTAAAAGCAAGGCAGAATTACTTGCTTCAAGATTGAAAGGATGGAAGCTACTGCAGGATGACACCAAAGTAACTTTTTTCCGCAATCGCCAAAAGGAATTTGAGGATTTCTTTTCTAAAGAGAAGGACCTAGTTTTCTGCAATGATGTTGAGAATTTGTTCCAGTCACTGGGTGTTGAGCATAAATCTGAGGATTGGCGTTTATTCATAGACTCCTCGAAAACAAGTTTGAAAGGAGTGTTACTACATAATGGAAACATATATCCATCCATTCCTTTAGCCCATGCAGTTGGTATGAAGGAAAATTACGAGAATATGAAGCTCTTACTATCCGCTATAAAGTATGACAATTTTTCTTGGCAGATATGTGGGGATTTGAAAGTTATAGCCATCTTACTTGGGTTACAGCTTGGCTATACTAAATTTTGCTGCTTCTTGTGCAAGTGGAATAGCAGAGATAGAAGTAATCATTATATTAAAAAGAACTGGCCAAAGAGAGAGTCACTTAATCCAGGAACAAGAAAATGTTCTTCACCAACCACTTGTACGTTCTGAAAAAATCTTATTGCCTCCACTACATATTAAACTAGGCTTGATTAAAAATTTTGTGAAAGCAATGGATCGTGATGGCAGTGCATTTCTCTTCCTCAAAAATAAATTTCCAAGGATTAGTGAAGCTAAATTGAAAGAAGGGATATTTGTTGGCCCTCAAATAAAGGAACTGATGAAAGATACGCAGTTTCAGAACAAGTTAAATATGCAAGAAGCAGCTGCATGGCAATCTTTCAAAAATGTTGTCTCAAATTTTCTGGGGAACGTCAGGTCTGATAACTACAGAGAACTTGTCATTGAGATGATTGAGAACTACAAGATAATGGGATGTAATATGTCTTTGAAAATTCACTTTCTGCACTCCCATCTTGATTTCTTCCCTGAAAATCTAGGGGCTGTGAGCGACGAACACGGGGAGCGCTTCCACCAGGACATCGCGGAAATGGAAAGGCGCTATCAGGGTAAATGGTGTCCAAATATGTTAGCAGACTACTGCTGGACACTGAAGAGGGATATTCCTAAAGCGAAGTACAGCCGAAAATCCAATTCACATACTTTTGGGTGAGCAAATATAATTTCAGCTAAGATATAATAAATTGTAATGTATAGACACGAAAAATGTTTTTCATGTGATTACTCGAAAACCCTAGGCGATGGAAAAGTTCCGTAAAAAGATTTGAAATCAGCACAAAAAAGTAAGTTAGAAACACACATTTTCTCCCTTGTAACATAAAAAAGTTCAAATTTTGTTGGCCAGTGTTATTAGACCTAATTTTTGGGCAGCGATTAGACCTAATTTTTGGGCAGCGAAGTTATGCATCATAAAAACGGAATTTTTATACCACATTTTGGACATACTGTTAACACTTCTTGTGAGAATTATAATGCTTCCCGCTATAATTGTGTTAAATAGGCTTATACCTTCTGGCTAATGAACAGATACAGAGCCCACATCTAAATTATAATAAAATTAATAACATTTATTTCTGACTTGAAAAAACGAAAGTTATCTTGAGTTATAATGCTTTCGCCGCCATTTCCCACGGCGATTTCTAAAGCAAAGTATACTTTAAAGTGTTGCTAAACTGGCACGGGTAAAAACTTTTGCTACAGTTTGCTACTTTAGATTTACGCAGCACATTAATGAACTCGTGTTGTTCATAAAACGCGTGACCTTGCCGTCCGTGAGCGTGTGTGTGCTTGCATTCAGGACGGGAATTCTGTCGCTACAATAACTGACAGCTGATTGCAGTAATGCAATGCCCATGAAATAAGACAGTTCTTTAAGCTTGCTAATATCTCAACTTTCACACATAGTATCCAGATTGTTTGATTTGCAGTGGTATCTTTTGGAATTCTACAAATCTAGAAGGGAACTGTATGAAGTTGTCCATGAAAAATTAGGTGAAGGTCGAAATAATCAAATCAAACGTTTGTTTCAATTCATATTAAATTCTATAAACATTGACAGTATCATTGAATATTACGTGAAAAAAAAATGTGTAGAGTAGACGCTATTCTGCAACAAAATACTTAACAAAAGTGAAAAGCATGAAGTGTTTTAGTTCCTAGTTCATCTACCCCTACAGCTCTAAAATGCAAAAGACTGTAGAACTTTGATATCAAAACCCGTTCAAAGAATTCCCTTTGCAACTAAGGTACATTTAAAGGAGCATGGAGAGGAAAAGGCATCGGAACTAGGAAATGAAGCAGTCTTAAACAACTCCAACAAGAACAGGAAAAAACCCTTTGTGTTTCAAAATCACAACTCAAAGTAAAACCTTACAATGAAAGTGAAGTTATTTTGTTAATTATTGAAACTAATTTAAGTCAAAGTCAATATAAGATTATAAGAGCACAAGCAAAAGAAAGGCATGCTAATATTGATCAGTCATTTAGTCGTATCCTTAAGTAAAGAACGTTGTTATCCTAGTAAGGATTTTTAGTGAATCTTTTGCAGATGTGCAGATTTACAGAATTTCTTGGGTCATATAACCTGGTGTATAGTTGCATTAAAATATCCAGTTCATATATTGTCATTATTATTTCATTCATTTGTCCCTGTAATAGTGCAGCTGGTGTGATCGGCCTACACCCTTGTCATTCACAGACCTCTACATATAGAGGCTCATCTCATCTCTCGACCCAACCCGGAGTTGGACACGAGTTGAGGATATTTATTTATTTATTATTTTCTATCATTTATTATTATCATTATTTGTGACTAGATTAATCTATTTTTCATTCAAAATTTCTCCTGAAATAAATTGTTTGTTAAATCAGTCATGACGAATACGTTGCATATAACAACTATCAGTAATTAAGTATGCAGACCCAGATTTTTTTGCTTTTAAAATTGTTAATCTTACACATGTGGAATGATTTGGAGCCCAAGTAGTGACTTCGAGATTTTTGCAGATTTTTTTGCATTCTGGATCACTGTGCACTGGGCAGAACTAAAGCTCTTTATTACATCATCTGCAAACATTGATGGTGGATATATTTGTTTTTATCTTTAATTTTAAGGGTTAAAAATTGTATAAGCCATTGGTGTTTGTTTGTCAACCAAGACTCAGCCTGATTTTCTTGATCAGAAGATAAGCATTTTCATACATATTTAGGATTCATTATATTTGCAAGATAACACAAAACAGCTTCACTCATCCTACATTGAATACTGTCTTCATGCGTTTGAAGATCACCACATTCTATTAAGTCTATCCAGAGTTCCACAGAATCAGAAATATTAGTTTTTTTCAGCTTGCATACGATCAAATATTTTTCCAATACGTATCAGCTGTTTCTGCATATGCAAAACATTTTTATAAATAAGTACATTTTGCAAAATTCGGGTAATATTTTCTGGAATTTCAGAGTGTTTCTCGTGATGTATTTATACATATTTAGGATAATTTTTAACAAACTTGTTTAGACAGTCAAGCTGGAAATTCCAGCGTGTAGCATTTGGGATCTGTGGCATTAAACCCTCTTCTTTTCAGCCATTCATGAGGCTGGTGGTGGCTGTGAAAAAACTTATTAACTTCAATAACATATCCAAGGATTGTCTTATTTGAAATTTCAATTACTAACAAATTTATGTAATGGGCTGAGCATCCATATGTTATTATTTCATGTCTAAAATTTCTCTCATTTTTACCATTTTGTTCTCATCAGTGCATACAGCATAAATATTAATTCCAAACTTCTTCTGACAATAATCTATATCTTCTGTAGCAATCTATGCACAGTATGTAGCTGTTTTCTTGTTGCTTTCAAAATCTGTACATTTAGAAAAAAGATAAGTGTCTCCTGTGTGAACAGATGTAGCAATAACTGCTTCATTTTTAACATTTGTCCACCCATCTATTAACAAAGTAAAACTTCTTCTTCTTCTTCACTTCACGGGCTAGGCAAAATGCCTGTTCTGCCTCACAGTTGTTCTGCCCATCTTTTCACTGGCCTTCCTACATTCCTTGAACCTCTTGACTTGTAGTTAAATGCTGCTTTTGGTAATCTTGTTACATTCATTCTTTCTACATGTCTAAACCATTTTTCTCTATATCCTTTGATTTTATCATTTAATGGATATATGTTTAACTCTGTTCTTATATCTTCATTCTTTAACCGATCCATTCTTGTGCAGCTTGTTGTTCTTCTAAGGAAGTTCATTTCTACACTTTGTATTCTACTTTGTAATTTTTTGGTCATCACCCAAGTTTCACTCCCATAAAGTAATGCAGGAATTGCCAATGTTTTATAAAACTTCAATCTAGTATCTCTTCTTGTTTTGTTCTTTAATATTTTATGTATAGTTCCACATATCATTTAAAATCTTGACAGTTTCACATTTATGTCTCTTTCAGTTTTTGTGTTTATAGTAAAATTACAACCCAAATAATTAAAATTTGTTACTTGTTCCAGAGGTTTGTTGTCTAATATGAATTTTGGTCTTATATGTTCACTTCCCCAAAATGCCATTATTTTCGTTTTCTCCTTTGATATTTTAAAATTATATTCTTGGCATAACTGATTTAATTGATGTAAAGAGTAGCTACTGCAAATTATTTTAATTTTCTTTAATAATAACCACATCATCAGCATACATTAAAACATTTAATATTTTTAAAATGGTCCATTCTTATACCTACATTAACATTACTTTTCCAATTTTGGATGATGTCAATATATATATATATATATCCATCCATAGTAATTCTGCCCGAAGGCAGGTCCTTCACTGCAATCATAGCATTTTCATGCTATGCTTGCAGCTTTACTAGGGAATTGTGTAGGTGTAGTAGCTTCCCGTTGCTTTCCACACCGGTGAAGGATGATGGCCATATGATTTCGGGGACCGTTTGGGCCTTAAAGTTTTCCTGACATTTGTCTCACAGGTGAGGAAAAACCCCGATAAAAACCTCACCCACAAAAACTGCCCCGACCGGGGATCGAACCCGGGCCCGCTGCGTGACAAGGCAGCACGCTACCTCGAGACCACAGCGGTGGACTTATATATATATATTAAAAAGGGTAGGTGATAAACTACACCCTATTTATTAAAATTGGTTCGGTCTTTGATGTGCCTATATTTATTATAATTTGAGATTTTTCATATAAACATTGTATCACATAAATTAATTTTGCGGGGTAGCCATGTATTTCCATAATTTTCCATAACTTATCTCTATCAACACGATCGAATGCCTTCTTGAAATCAATAAAAGCAACATGCATCTGTAGGTAATGTTCTCTCCTTTTTTCAAATATTTGCTGTAATTTGAATAAATTATCTGTTGTTGATCGTCCCGTTCTTAATCCACTTTGTTCTTCTTCTAGTATTGCTTCTGCTATTATTTTAAATTTCTTATTTATAATCCTTGCATAGATTTTATAAGTTGAATTAAGTAGGCTAATTCCTCTATAATTTTTACATTCTCTTTTGTCTCCTTTTTAAACAATGATATGATTTCAGCCATATTCCAACTTTCTGTACAATACCAGAATACTAGATGTAATGGTATGTATGGTAAACTATTGACCATCATTTTCATTACAAATTTTTCAATGTCTTCACTGTAGTGAAATATTAACTAGAATTCCACCTTTTTGTGACATGCAATGTGGTGATAAATTTATTAATGGCATAATATGACAGAACATGAATACTAAAAAAATCTATTTAAATTATAATTTGCTGTAGAAGCAATTCCTTTCATTAAATGTCTTTCTCCTGCTTATCATTAGTCAGTCTTACTCGATTCCAGTTTGATTCCCATACATCTAATATATACTGGTATTTCATTCTTTAAAAGCACATTTGTTTTTGATATTATTCACATATGAAAACAAGAAAAATAAATTTTGTTTCTGATACTATCACTTCCTAATTAGTTCACCAACATATCTATAACTTCTAATGGACTCATCCCGGGTTGGGAAAAAATAAAATATATTTGTATGAGATTTTTTTTTGTGGATTCTATGCAAGATGTCTGCCTACATAAATTCAAATTAAAAAAAAAGCAAAAAATAAAAACACAGAAATTACGTTTTACATATGTAAATAATTACCCCAGCAATATATAATACGTGTGTTTTTTTAAAGCAGAAAATACCTGAAAATTAAATGAAAAGTTGATATAAAAATACTTAAGTTAAAATACACCATATTATAGTTGTAACATGTATATAATCATTGCTAAAACAGAATAGCCAATTTATGAAAAAAAAAGCTAACAAAAAATTATCATTAATACCTAACTAATCTAATCTACCTACTATTCTAATCTAATGTAACCTATGTATTCTAACCTACCTAATGTAACCAAAATAAACATTATGTTGACTTTCAATAACTTTTGGTCAAACTTTACATTCTATGACACGACTTTTTAAATTCCTTCATAAACTCCTGTCAAATTTTATTCTTAGGGTTTCATTTTCAAATCATTTCCCATCATTTATGAGAGTGAATCAAATATAAACCGGAATTATTGTTTATAATTTTATTGAATTAACAAAAAAATACAAAACCACCACCTCATTTTTCTACATAGTCTCCTGTATTTCCAACACACTTTTGCCATCGAGTTGGCAACTTTTTGATGCCATCCTTGAAGAATGAGGGATGACGTGTAGTCAACCAGTTGTGCACGAACTCCTCTACCGCTGCATTGTCACCAAACCGCCTTCCTCCCAGGTCTTCTTTCAGTGGCCCAAACAAATGGTAGTCACAGGGTGGGGGGGGAACCCAAAAAATCTGGACTGTTACCTAAGGAGGATGTTCCAGAGGTGTCCAATGCATTTTCGTCAGTTTTTTTTGTCAATTTTTTGCCGTTACTGGCCTTGAGATCTCTCCCCCCAGCCGAGGAACCCACCTGGCAGACAATTTTCCAGAGTTTGAGTTCATCACTGTTATGGCTTGCTTGAACACTTCCAAAGCTTATTTCAATGTGTGAAGCAATTTCAGAAATTGTTACGTGCCGATCCTCCTCAATAAGGTCCCGTACAGCACAAATGTTGTCTGCAGTGATGCTTGTTCGTTGCCGTCTTTGGTGGGGCTCATTTTCCACTGAATCCCGAACTGCTAAATTTTTTTTTGCGCCAATCATACATCTGTGTCTTTGAAAGGGTTGCTTCCCCGAACTGCACATGGAGCCTTCTCAAAATTTCAGAAGGTTTAGTGTCTTCTTTCACCAAAAACTTAATAATAATGCATTGCGCAACAGACGTGTGTACTTCTTGCTCGCTCATGGCGTACTGAAGCAAGCGGCCGCTCTTCGGAGTGCGACACATCAAGATCCCTACTCCAGACACCCCCACCAACTTCCCCTCCAAACTGCAACCTTTGCAGTTTGCTACCAGAGCCTTCAGGTACACATTCCGGTTTATATTTGATCCACCCTCGTACAATGATTTTTACATTTTTTCTAACGATTTTTTAAATATACTTTTCTATGTTATTTGACTACATACCTAGCATGAAGATATGGCAGCCATTTTGATTTTAACGAATATTCTGTGCAACACAAAGTCGTGTTTCAATGCTGCCAACATAGAGTATATACTAATTAACTGTACACATATACTTAAGAATTTCAAAACTTACTATTTATTTTTGGGCATTGCATTCTTTCACAGGTTAGAGTGCTTAAATTATGTTGTGTTAGCTTTTAGGTTGGTCTTTCACAGGTATGTAAATTGTGTTAGGTTAGCTTTTAGGTTTGTTAAATATTGTGTATATGTTGGCTACATCCTGTTATTTCATAGTGTAAAGCGCTTCACATTTGTTAGCACATGCCCATGGTGTATAATTGGAACTTAGAAAAATTGTTCACTTCACATGTAAAGTATTTCCTAACTTTCATTACAATTTGTTATTAGTTGTCTATTGCAAGATTCATAGTTTGGCATCTCACATAGAATAACCCTTTTTTTATAAATAGTATTAAGCAGATAAAATAAAGTCACTCATAGGTAATTTCATTCATTGTGTCATTAACATGGCTGAATTGATCAAAGAACAAGAATTACTCATTTAAGTTTCTTAAATTTAAAAATTTAACAAAAAAATTCACCTTAACCTTATTTATGCTCTTTCATGATCTTAATGCTTATGACAATCTGAATGAAATTACCAGTTATGCAATTTCTAAATCACGCCTACTTAAATTTCTCTTGGGCATCAACATATACTACATTTTTCAGCACTTACTTTATGATATCCTATATTTCACTGATTGGTTTCAGTTGGGGGTTGTTTCACAAATTATCATTTACTATAAATGTTTTTAAAAGAGAGACTAATTACTGTTGTAAAATGTTATTAGAGACCTGAAGAATGTATAACCCGGCTGACATCAAGTGCCGATTGTCCAGAAAAAGTGGGAGCCTTAACCTCCTACTACCCCAAGGGTCTCCGGGCCTGTTGTGGGATCACTTTACTTTACTAAGAATGTATATATAGTTTTTGTCAGAATAAACTGTGGAAAATGGAAGAAAAAATGAAATAGGATTGGATATGAAAATAACTTAAAATATGTGATGTAAAGTTATGGGTTTTGCAAAGATAGCTATGAATGATTATTAAAAATAAAATTGCCAACTTAAGGGAATGTGTGTGATATCTGCTGGTCACTTTGCCTCAGGTGTCTTTTGTAATATAAGGAAACATAGCCAACCTAACCACACCTAATAAACTTTATGAAATGTAATACTTCACACAGAAAAAAAAAAAAAGTAACACTGTAGGACAATTACGAACAATATCAGTAGATACTGCAATTGATGAAAAGATGTTAGCATCATGAGTTACAGTGAAAGATAATATTAGTAATTGAAGTTTGTAACGTGTCCATTGCAGCACAGAGCTACAGACATTTGCTGTGCAATAATATTTAAGTTTATTAGTGCATTTTTATGACTAACAAAAACCAGCGAATAAATAAAAATAGTAGAAAGTGGATTTATGTTGAATGTAAACACATGATGTATATAGTTCAAATGGTCAGATTCTGGCTTCTTTAGTATTACCTTTTATGTGTCACAAATCAATGACACAAAACCTATAGCTCTATACTTTCCTTTTTATGGAAGCCATACTCAGCATTTTTATGGCCTATTCATCAACTCCTGCTTGGTTTGAACCCATGAACCTCAAACAGATCAGATGAATAACAAAGTAATAAACAATTTGTTTTAACTTAGATGTGTGTGTTCAGATAGTATAGTATTAAACTTAGAAGTTAACAAAAAAGTAACCTGCTCAATCTTATTTTTGTTCTTTTTTGTTTAGTGCAGGTTATATGTTACATTTCAGTTAAGTTTTAGGAGATGAGTCTGAATATTAAAAAGGTAACAAAAAATTAACCTACCCTAACCTTATTTTCATTCTTCTTGTTTAGTATTTATTTTTTTTTTCAATAAAAATTACACTGGGAAGTAACATTTTAAAAAATGAATAAAATATTATATTACTTAATAGTTCTTCTTCTTCTTCCTTCCAAGTATTAGACCAAGGCCTGTTACGATCCTATAGAAAATTTTTCCTTATAGGAAATTCTCGTATAAGACTTGAAAGCATAATAATAGTCCCTTCGATTGGTTGCTGGCCAAAGGAAGGCAAGACCAGTGATGGGGCTGCCATCTTATAGCCTCTGGTCAGGCATTTCTGGAGAAGAAAAGAAAATAAAGGAAAGAAGAAATGGAAGAAAGGAACGACTCCCTAGCCCTCGGATGCCCTAATAGCGTCGGGGTCGAAAACAAGAGTTAACCAAGAGAGGTTAGATAGTAAAGTTAAAAGAGTGCAAAACACAAGTAAGTGGAAGAAATGTTTTGCACAGCTTGAGCACCTTGTGGTCGCCAACCACATATCCCCTAGATGAGGACCCCTGAGGATTAGATTACTTAATAGTTAAATATGGGAAATGACATTATGAGATTCTTAATTCAATGAATGAATGGGTCACATCTTATTTTACCTCATAATAATAATTCCATGGTGCGACAGGCCTGGAAGGCCCTTAGCCTACCAGCCGGCCGCTGGCCTCACATCCACATGTGTCAATCACAGAGGTTGATGATCATCTAGCCAGTGTAAGGGTGAAATGTGGTCAGTATGTCGAGTCCCCAGCCATTGTAGCTGGTTTTCTCAACTTGGAACTGCTACTTATTGTAGCTACCCAAATGCCTCATGATGCTGGGTGGGCACTGGTCCCATACTGGCCGAAATACCACGAGAAAATTTCTTCCCCCATGGAGACTCAAACCAGCTTAAGTCCCGCAACTCTGTGCCAAGGCTTCCTGCCTTAACCACTTGACTACGGCGCGGGACTATCTTACCTCATAGTTTGTTTTTTTAAACATGGTAACTGCAGTTTTCAAGAAGAGCCCCTCTTATCTTCAGCCAATATTGTGACTACTGGGTTTTTGTTGGAATCTTCATCTAGAACATTGCCATCTGATGCTGATTTTATGAACTTTGAGATCAAATTCTGTTCATCGGGAATTTCAAAATTCATGGATCTAAATTTGTTCTTCTGAATATATATATTTTTCCACACTGTCAATTCCAAAGGTTTTTCCAAATGTTTTAGAAGTTTGGCCTCGTTTTCAATTTTATATCTCTCCAACAAACTATGTGCTGCAATAGCTGATTTTTCAATTTCACTATTTTTAATATCTTTAAAAGTGTTCCTTTGTGTGTGTATGTGTGTCCAAATTCCTTTTTGTTTTTCCTATGTATACTTTATTGCTCGCACTCCGGGATAAGATTTCCAACATGGTGCTACAGGAAATTACAACTTCAAAGAACATTATTCAAAAAGCCCTCCAAACAAAGTGGACATGGGGCGGTCATGTAACAAGACAACAACAAGGCAGATGGACGCGGGAAACCACCATGTGGGACCCCTACATTGGAAGATGAACACGAGGTCGGCCAAGAAGAAGATGGGCAGACACGTTCAAACTGATATTGGGAGGACATTGGTCAACCACAGCCCACAACAGGAACAAGTGGAAACAACTAGCAAACAATCTAAAAGTGGACTAAAATTTTTAATAAACTACAGTGAAGTGCACAAGTGAAAGACTCTATAAACATAATGTTCACGTGAATTAGCTCACCACGTGAACCACTTAAAACTTTAAAATTGAGCCCCCCCTCTTGTAGGAGGCCCTAGCCCTTCAAGGGACATAGTGGCTATATTCATTCATTCATACTTTATTGCAGTCTTTACAACTAATTTGATAAATTCCAAAATTTTTCCTATCTGGGGTGTTCAATTTCTTATTGATTATTAATAGATTCATCATCATTGGCGTGACAGTCCTTTTAGTTTTACCTTAGCCTCCCTCATAACAACCATCCATTCTCTTCGGTCAGTGGCCTTAATTCTCCAATTTGTTATGGCAATCTTCCATGGGTCTGCCTGTACGTCATCCATCCATCATAACCTAGGCCTCCGAACTTTTCTCCTTCCATCCAGCTTAGCATTTGATATCCTGGACAAACTTGTCTCGTTCATTCTGCAAATATGGCCCAACCATTCAATGCATCTAACTTTAATATCTATAATTATATCATTATCTTTATATAGGTCACTACCTAATACCCGGCATGCGCTGCTATGCCTAAATAAATGAAAATTAATGTGCTTTTATGTTTAATTCAATAAGTAAAAGGAAAAATAATTATAAATTTATATTTTTAGATACCCCATGCTGATTACACGACGTTGCCTGGGAATCTACTTATCCCGATCTTCTTGTCATAAATGAGCTGAAATATGAAAATTGTGTGTTTTATGTTTAGTTAAATAAGTGGAAGGAAAAATTTATATCATAATTATTTTTAGATACCCTATGCTGTTTACCCGGTGTTGTCTGGGAATCTACTCATCCTGATCTTCTTGGCATAAATAAGCTGAAAGACAAAATTAATCTACTTCTTATGATTAGTTGAATAAGTAAAATGAAAAATAATTATAAATGTATATCATAATTTTTTAAGATTCCCTGTGCTGATTACCCAGTGTTGCCCGGCAATCTACTTATCTGTCTTCTTGCCATAAATGAGCTAAAAGACAAAATTCGTTATTATGAGTTATCCGTAAAAGAATACCCGCCATGTGCTGCTATGCTTGCACAGGAATCTATGTACTTGTCTCGATCTTCTTGGCATCAATGAAAGACAAAAATGGTTATTGTGAGTTATCCATAAGAGATAAACATATGCTGTCATGGACTTTTTTTGTAGAGTTTTTTGAAATATTCAATTCTGTGTACATTAATTTTGTGTATTTGTTATGGTTTAGGCAGCATAAGCCATTTAAGCGTCCATTGAGCTACTTTTTTCACGTTTTACACTACAAAGGGTTATTTTTAAGGGTGTAGGAGTTGAGTATCACAACTCTGTTGTAGCCTATGTTCATCCCGGGAATCTCCTGAACATTTTGCAAAAAGCCCCATCACAATTGGATCAACGGTATGGCCATGCATAAAGTATGAACAAACAAACACTCATTTATATATATTAGATATATTTCCTGGTTAGTTCTTATTCTCCAGGTACCCTTATCCTTAATTGGACCATATATTTTCCTTAAGATCTTTCTCTCCCAGGTGGCAAGTCTTGTAGCGGTTCTTTCTGATATGGTTCAGGATTCACTGCCATACACTACAACCGGTTTAATAATTGTTTTATATATTCTTATTTTAATTTTCTTAGATATATATCTAGATTGTATAATTTTGTTCAGAGACCTTAAACATTGGTTACCTGCGGCTAGTTTTTCTTTTATTTCAATTAATATATCATTATTCCTGGGTACCATGGATCCTAGGTACTTAAAATTCTGTACTTCTTCATACGTCGTTCCATTTAATATTCTGTTAATTCAGCTTGTGATATCAAACATGGTTCTCTAGATACATTGAAGTCAGGATCACATAGGGATGGTCCATCATCATTAGAAGAACTAGAGCCAGGAGATGTATTTTCTTCCTCCAAAGTCCAATTTTCAGGAGATTTGAGAATTGGCAAAGAATCACTATGTTTAACAGGTCGCATGGCTGACTGCTAATTTGGATACTGAATAGAATGCTTATTTTTTAAAATGAAACCAGATATATTGACCATACAGAAATAACAGTCAGTGATGTGGTCCATAGGTTCTCTCCACAACATTGGAATGGCAAATGGCATGCACGAATGCAATCCTTTTACCCAGCCTATTAAAATCCTTTGGCAGTTTGTACAGCAAGAATTGGGGGCCCAATATTTATCAGTATCTCCAAATTTACTATAGTTACCGAAATATAAATTGTACGCCTTTATAACTAGTGGAGTGATAGTTCTTGCGCTGAGATTTTGTACAATACTCTCCACATATGTAACAGAATAAATTAGGAGAATTCTTACAGCGGCGAGACATTGCAAAATTATAAAAACACTAAAATTTATGTATTAAAATATATTATAGTAGATTGTTTCAATTCAATTTCTTTATAATGATACACAATAATACATATATTGACACTTCACAATCACAATGATTAACTCGTAATGTAAGACGAACTGCACAGAACGAGGTATTACAAGCCACTACTTCACATATTTGACAGTGGCAATCAGGAAATTTTGTATTCCTGAGGGTTTAACAACCCCTAAGCATAATAAAACTGTGCAAAAGAAAAAGAAGGGCGTCCAGTTTGAGAGACAATAGTGCCTGCGACTCTCACAGAAACGATCACTTCTGCTAAAGGTTGTCGTCAAAATATCTGACTCCAGTTAGGTGATTGGAAAAAACTAATATCATTTTCGTCTTCTGCAAGTCCGAAAACATAGTTCTTGATACATTTCGAGCCTGCGAGTAATTCTTTGTTGTTGTGTGTTATCAGTTTCATCGCAATCATTCTCGATTTCATCATACGTTTGCTCAAAAATAGTCTCCATTTCTTCCTCTTCATCGCTATCTTGTGATGAAACTTGTGAGTTATCACAGGTAGCCTACTATTACAATTCATGCATATAACAGAGCACTTTAACCCAGCCTTTTTGCATCCACAGGCTTTCTGACATCTCTTTTTTGCATTCAGAAGAAATAAGTTTTAACAAGCTATCCGGAGCTTGGGGCTCGAGTGTGGTGACAGGAATTAGCCCGTTCTTGTTTATTTTCCATCCCCATTGCTCTGTATTTTGTTCATTCCCATACCATTACTGAACCTGGTGATAGGTTGTCATGCTGCTGCTGCTGCTTATGTTGGTGGTAGCGACGCAATATTTAATTTACTTTTATATGCTGATGTTGTGAAGCATGCATAATTATTGTTGTTTAAATACATACTTTTCTTACATTTCACATTACTGTAACTGTATAATTCAAGAAGGAAGCATTCTCCAACTTTAGCAATGATCTCTGGATCAGCATTTGGATTTTGAATACCTGAATAGCCTCACCTCGTTTAAATTTAATTTTTCTTTGATTAAATAATGTTGATGTTGCATCACAGCCACTGAAGGCATGCAAGAATAAAATATGATCTGCAGCTGTTTTATATATTATACTTTTTGTTGAATATATTGGTTGCAAATTTTTTCCTTTTCCTGGTTTGAGAATGTATGTGTTCGAATGCGTAGATATAGCCATCAAAAGAATAAGATGATCTACATATTTGCCGACAACTATTACAAAATCAAATGCCGATGAAACGCTTATTGTGGTATTGATTATTAGAGTATCCACATCTTCCATGGCTTGTTTGACCATGAAGTTCTCAGCTTCAAATTTTGTCTTCAACATTCCAAAGAAGTGGTTCATGTTTGCATCATTGCCTTTCAATTTATTTTGTGACACGGTTGGGATCATTGTCTCGTCAGAAAGTATGTCTACTGAGGGATTTTTTCGTAATTGTCTGGATTGCTCCGAATATTTAGTACTGTAGTTTGCTACATCTTCCGGATATCCGTCAAATACGATAATGGCATTGGATGTATAGTTCGACTGAACGTAGGTAACATATTTATTGCAAATGGATGAAAACGATTCACCACAATGCCAAATGACTCGTTTATAATAAATATCCTCCATCGGTGATATAGATCTTATTATTTTGACGGCTCTATCTATGCATTCAAACATATATATATATATTAATTAAATAAAAATAAAACATAGTTTTATTTGATTTTCATATTTATTATATAATTCAGTGACAGTATATATATATATATATATATATACTCAAACCAGGAAAAGGAAAAATTTTGCAACAAATATATTCAACAAAAAGTATCATATATAAAACAGCCGTAGATCATATTTTATTCTTGCATGCCTTCAGTGGCTGTGATACAACATCAACATTATTTAATCAAGGAAAAATTAAATTTAAACGAGGTGAGGCTATTCAGGTATTCAAAATCCAGAGATCATTGCTAAGGCTGGAGAATGCTTCCTTCTTGAATTATACAGTTACAGTAATGTGAAATGTAAGAAAAGTATGTATTTAAACAAAAATAATTATGCATGCTTCACAACATCAGCATATAAAAGTAAATTAAATATTGCGTCGCTACCACCAACATAAGCAGCAGCATCATGACAACCTATCACCAGGTTCAGTAATGGTATGGGAATGAACAAAATACAGAGCAATGGGGATGGAAAATAAACAAGAACGGGCTAATTCCTGTCACCACACTCGAGCCCCAAGCTCCGGATAGCTTGTTAAAACTTATTTCTTCTGAATGCAAAAAGAGATGTCAGAAAGCCTGTGGATGCAAAAAGGCTGGGTTAAAGTGCTCCGTTATATGCACGAATTGTAGTAGTAGGCTACCTGTGATAACTCGCAGGTTCCATCACAACATAGCAGTGAAGAGGAAGAAATGGAGACTATTTTCGAGCAAACATATGATGTAATTGAGAACGAAGAGTATTGCGATGAAACTGATAATCCCATCGTGGATGATGTGGAAGAAAGTTCGGTCTGTGATGTTTCGATCGGTACTAAAGACAATGAACTCGCAACACCTGGTCCATCAAGAACAGGGAATGCACTATATTTTGGAATAGTGAATTGTATGTGGATTAGGCCCACTGAGGATACCATGATAAAAATATGCGTCACTTACTCTAACTCAAGGTGGTGTGGAAATGAGTTTTTTTGGCCTAAACGCATGTGTTGAACTACAATTTGTAGCGCTTGTACGCCGAAACTATTGATTTTAGGAAAACAAAGGTTATTACATGAATTGTAGGAAATTTTCTCTAGTTTAATTTTGTGTGTAGATGTTTTTATCGTGAAATGAGTCAGAAAGGAGGTATTTTCAAAAAAACTGCTTCTAGGCACCATTATTTCAATATGGCGGCATGAGTGGCAAAGATATGAGGTAGCAAAGTTGAAATTTGGAAAGAGCACATCGAAATCTATAAAATTGCTCATTTTCAAAACTCCTGGAAAACTTTCCAGGTAACCTCTTTTTTTTTTAGAACCAAATGACTGGACTATGTGTATAGGTCCAAAAACGGGATTTGGACCTGTACATAATAAGAAATGAACAACAACAAAGGATCAGATTCAATATTTACTCATACAGACAGTTATATAAAGTTTTCACATTTTAAACATAGCTAATTTAAGTGATTTTGGAAATGAAATAACTATAAATAAATTAAAGAAATTCAGACAAAAAAAGATTAAAAGAATACACCATCCTGCTATTTGATTCAAAGAAAAGAAATCAATTCAAGAAAATTACTTATAATTCTGAAATACATAACAAATTTTTTAAATCTTCAAGAAATTTGATATTGCATTGGCACCAATAAATAAATTTAGCCTTGATAATCTATTAATAACTAATAAGAAAGTGAACACCCCAGAAGGTAAAAAATCTGAAATTTTTCAAATTTGTTGTAAAGACTGCAATAAAGTATACTGGTACATAGGAAAAACAAAGGAATTTGGACACTCGCACAAAGGAACACTTTAGAAATATTAAAAATGGTGAAATTGAAAAATCGGCTATTACAGCACATAGTTTGCTTGAGAGAGAGATATATACAATTGAAAAAGAGGCTAAACTTTTAAAATATTTGGAAAAACCTTTGAAATTGACAGTTTTGGAAAAGATATACAGTAAAAGCTCCTTATTCGCAGGTTAAAAATTGTGACACAATTCCTGTAATCCAGCTAAAACTGTCTTTATTCATGGATGTAATTTGTATATTAGAAGGATTAGTATCCTTTATAAATGCATTGGCAACTTTTTTTAACTGCAGGCACGTGCCAAGGTGGCTTTTACAAACAGTAATTCAAACCAAATGGACAAATTAATATCAAAGTAAAACATATCTTATTGCCACTAAGCTTAGAGTTTGTTGTTAAAACCCATATGCCGCTATGTCCATTGATAAATGCCCTCACCACAATCAGTGTTTTATTGTTTTAATTTGTCATTCGTTGCAATAATTTTAATTTAATAGCACGTGTCTCTTCTGTTTTGTTGCTAATTTATAATGTCGAGAAAGGAAAGAAAATAAATTCTAAAGCGGAAAAAGTAGTATTGCCGCTTAAAGTAAAAATAGAAATGCTTGACCATTGGCAAGTAGTTTATGTGTATATCACGCTGTTTCAATGTTAATGAATATACTGTACAATTCATCAAGAAATCCGAAGACAAAATAAGGAATTGTATCGCTGAATTCACAGCTGAATATCAATCTGAATTTAAATACCTTTTAAAAGCTGCAAAATAGGAAAAAAGTTCTTTAAGCCCTTGCCTAAGCCTGACGGTAGTAATTAAAATAAATTTTCCAACATCTCTCATTAATTGATTTTATTTTGATAATTTTTATTTTATTTTGGAACCTTGGAACATATCCCCTGTATACCCATACAAATTACCATTCCATATTCACAGTTTCTGTATTCCCCTTATATTTGCGGAACATATCCCCTGTGAATATGGAGCTTTTACTATATATTCAGATGAACAAATTTAGATCCATGAAATTTGAAATTCCTGATGAACAGGACTTGATATCAAAGTTCATAAAATCAGCACCAGATGGCAATGTTATATTTGAAAATTTCAACTAAAATCCGGTAGTGATAATGTAGGCTGAAGATACAAGGGACTCATTTTGAAAACTGCAGTTCTCATGTTTAAAAAACTATGATGTAAGATAAGAAGTGACTCATTCATTCATTGAATTATATTACGTTTTATGTTGGAAATTGATATGACTATACGGTATATTTAAACTTTTTCAAAATTTGTATATTGTCTGACTTTCAAGTATACCCAATGAAATTTAATATTTTCAGATCTTGTTAGAATTTATTGCTGATGCAGATTAGTGAGCAAAAATCTTACATATTTGGTTGGTATCTAATGTCGAGCACTTGATAATGAAATCATTCGCTCTCTTGCACTCCAATATTTAGCAGAAAGGCTGGTCTCTTCTACAAAAGCTGGACAACGGAGGAGATGGTTTCTTTCCATATCTTCATTTAAATTGCAAAAAGGGCATTTAGGTGAATCTGTTATGCCAATTCTGTGTAGGTGTTTATTCAAGCAGTCATGTCCCGTTAGCAGTCTGAATGTTGCTACTGCAGATTTTCTTTGTAATGTAGTAATGTCATAAGCTTGTAGATTTTCCCATTCCTTTCCAGATGTTTTGGTGGTGTATTCTTCTCTAAGTTTATTGATGTATTTATTTGAGATAATTCTTTTGATAGAGTGAAAGGAAACTGGAGCAGAAGTTGGGTTTGAAACAATGTTGCTACCCTTCTTGGCTAGAAAATCGGCTATTTCATTGCCTGTCACTCCACAATGGGCCAGAATCCATTGAAGTACAACTTTTTTATGTAGACGGGATAAATGTTTTATCATTTTGTGACATTCGATAATTTTGATGCTTTTGGGTGTTGTGTCTCGTGTTATAGCAAGAAGGCTGCTTTGGAGTCACATAGAATTACAACTTTTGTAAATTTTTGGATGTGATATAAAAGATTTTGTAAACTTAAGAAAATTGCTAGAATTTCGCCATCAAAGTTTGTTGAATTTGTGTTTAGTTTACGATAAAAGGAAAAAAGTGGACATACTGCACCAGCACCAGTGCCACCATCATTTGGTAGGCTGGAGCCATCTGTAAAAATATGTATCCATTCAGGAGCTGGGTATCTTAGATTTATCATTTCCAGTGACATTTGTTTTAAAATATATGGAGGAGTTTCAGATTTCTTGATGTCTTCTGTTAAATGAAGGTTATATTCGATTTCCAAAAATTCTAGAGGGTTGTTTCTCATCTGCATATTTTCTTTTGAATGTGGAAGTTGCAATTTCTGTTTGATTTCTTGTACAATGCTTAGGAAGCTTTGCTGAGATTTTAAACATACTTGTGGTTTTCTTTGGGTCCAGTTATTATGGGGTAGCCTTAAAATTTTGTCATACTGTGTGGCTGCTGTTTTCTCAATTTCAGATGCTATGTTTGGGTTATTTGTTAAGATTTGCATGGCAGTGATTGGTGTTGTTTTAACGGCTCCTGTTATCAGACGGAGGATTTGGTTCTGCAATTTATTAAGTTTTTCCACTTTAGTAGTTACTAGGATTTCTTCACAATATTGAAGTACAGGTTTTATGTACATTTGGTAGAAGGTGTTTAGGGTTTGTGTGTTGCAACCCCACTTTTTCCCTGCTAATCGTTTTAATAATGGTAACCTTGTTTCTATCTTTGTACATATATTCTCCATGTGTTTCTTCCATGTTAATTTTGTGTCCAGAGTTATTCCTAAATATTTTGCTTCATGTGTTTGAGTTAATAATTCACCCTCCAATTTCAGAGTGATGGGTAGTGGTTTCTTTCTTAATGTAAATAGTTGATAATTTGTTTTCTGTATATTTATCTTCATTAAGTTCTGGGATGTCCAATTCTCTAACTGTATTAGTGATTGTTGGGCTATGGTTATTAATTATTGACTTTGGTTTTTCGGTTTGGAGACCCATATTACAACATCATCAGCAAAAAGTAGGGTTTTCGTTTCGAGCTTTATCTTACATATTTTCTAGCTTGAGTAAGTGTCTTGTTACATTTGATGGTTTCATAGTAGCATGTTTTTCTCAGTTTTTGAGGTTTGTGGGTTCAATTTCAAATAAGGTCATTGGAATTTATTTGGTGAGTGAGAAAATTTAAAAAATGTGGCTTCTTTTGGACAGGAAGTTTTAAGTTATTGTTCCTTTGTCACAGATGTATGGCATATTAACCATTGGAATATAAAAGGCATATCTGACAAAATTTGTATGTACAACTCACCCTTTTAGAAATAGGCATTATTAATCTCAAAAAGCAAACAAAGAAAAAGTTAAACTTTAATAATAACAAATAATTGTTGAGAACTGATTCGAGAACTGCTTATCAAAGTTTGCATTGTTGTTCAGTTGTTAAAATTCGACCACCATTGTTTGGTAAATAAAGTGTGGACATCAGAAAAATCACAATTGAATGTTGAGACTTTGAAAGCATTTTATGTGTGAAATATAATTTAACAAATTCTTGTGAATAATTTCATGACATTTTAAACGACAGCAATCTACTAAAAAAAATTCACTCAAATGAGAAATATGCCAAAGAATAAAATAATACCAGTACTATACACTAAATTGCACTTATGTTGAAATTAAAATAAATATATTACAATACTATTTTTGCATTCTATAAACATTTTTATTGCTCCATATAGACAAACTTTTAAATCAAGAACCCCCCCCCCCCTGGTTAATGGTGTTCTGCTTTACCAATAGTAAAATATGGTCACCTTACATTAAACTGCTGTTGATTTTCAGATTTCTACATTATTTATAACAAGTGTTAAAACTGAAAATAACCTAATTTTTAGCATTCTACTATGATCATAGCTTATAGTAGGTGTTCTGAATTTACCAAAAATGCTAAAATCATTTTCAAATAAAAAAAATCAAGTTAAATTATCTATAGATTTCATTAGATATTCAAGACATATAGTATTTTGTTAACTGTTAGTATGTTTATTTTCATCATGCCTAGATCTGTCTGCAGAGTTCCATCCAGATACAGACCATTTATCCACTTATTTTCTGCATACTGTAATTTCATATGGAGGATTCATAAATTCATTCCTCCATTCTTCCTCTTCTGTATACCAAAAACATTGAAAATTGGAGTTAATTGTTGCAGTTTAGGTGTAAATGAGTGCTTCTTCTGAATATTATTGTAGAAGGGTAATCAAAATTCTTTTATTCCTTATAATATATCATAGAATAACTTCCATGATAAAGAGCAAACTTGGAAATAATAAATTCATGATGACCATGTTTATCATTATTGCTATGTAAGATTGTCATTAGAAAATATTCAGGTGTGAAAAACATGAAATTTGTAATGCACAGTGTATAACTAATTTCAACACTGATTCCCACATACATTTTTCAAATGGAAATCCACATTTATGAGTCAAAATTGTTGCTCAGACTGTTATAGTCATAATAAAAAGACATGCAGAATAGCATCCAAATAAATTGGAAGAAGTCCCTGATAAAGAGATTTAAATGATTTTGACTGAATAATTAATCACATGCAAAATAAAAATCATTCTCCACTTCAAAAAACAACTCCAACTCCAAGCGCAACAGGCCTACCAGCTGGCTGCTGACCTCACGTCCACATGTGTTAATCACAGAGGTAGACGATCATAAGCCAGTGTAGGGGTGACATTTGGTCAGTATGTCGGGTCCCCCAGCCGTTATAGCTGGTCTTCTCAACCAGGAGTCGCTACTTATTGTAGCTACCCAACTGCCCACTGGGTGGGCACCGGTCCCATACTGGCCGAAATTCCACGAGAAATTTCTTCCCCCATGGGGACTCGAACCAGCGCAAGTCCCATAGCTCTGTGCCAAGGCTTCTTGCCTTAAACACTTGCCTACGGTGCGGGACTTCCAAAAACACTGCAGCAATCTATCATTGTACAACCCCATTCATACACATTGTCCGGCAATAAAACAGTGGAGCAGATGATCCTAATAGGTACAGCCTTTGAAAAAAATGATGGCGCAACTCTTGATGATGGAAAGTTAGAGTTTTGAAGAGCGATTCACACCAGTAAGTTGTTACATGTTCTGACTCATTTGAGTATAAGTCTCTCTTCATGCAGCATTCATATCGTTCGCTTCAATGGAGCAGTCGGTAAGATGCCCTTTTTCCGACACGTGGGCCCATGTTCGATTCTAGTCGGGTATATATTTTTTTATTTATTATTATTTAATAACGTCGTTAATTTTCATAATGTTACCAAACTTCATTATATAAATAAATTTGTATATATATGGAAATATTCCTGGTCGGGACAGGCTCCTGGGTGAGATTTTTTGGGGTTTTTCTTCACCTGTAAGATAAATGTCAGGAAGCTTAGGGCCCAATGGTCCCCAAAAATCATCCAGCCATCATCATCATCATCCTTATCATCATTCTTCACCGATGTGGAAAGAAACGGAAAGCTACCACACCTACAGTTCCCCAGTAAAGCTACAAAGCATAGCATGAAAATGATATGATTGCAGTGAAAGACCTGCCCTCAGGCAGAATTACTATGTAATAGAATATATGGAAATAAGTAAATTAAAGGAAAGAGCCCATATATATATATATATATATATATATATATATATATATATATATATATATACAATGTGTAGTCGGCCGCGGTGGACTAGTGGTTATGCTCCTTGCCTCTGGTCCCGAGGGTCGCGGGTTCAAACCCGGCCGGGGTCGATGAATTTTTTAGGACGGAAAAATCCAAGGAGCAAGTCCTCCGGGAGGGACTTTAAGCCGTGGGTCCCGAGTCTGAAGATTTTCAGGCTCGTAAAAAAATCCTTAAGCCTGAATGAAAAGGCCTCTAAGCAAAATTTACCGAATTTTCTCGTCCTAGTACTACCTTGGTTTCCGAGACGTCAGTATGAGGCGGAACACTGACCACGTACCATTCAAAATGACATCTATACGAAAACAAGTGTAACTAAATTAGTATGGTTCAAATTCTTCCCTGTAGGGGGAGAGCTTCTAAATCTCTGTAAAGGGAAAACATAGGCTTACAATACAAAAAATACAATGTGTATCAAAAAGGATGGCGCAAACTTACTTGGTTGAAAGTACATGATAATAGAAGCAACAATGTCCCAGTAAACATGGGTCTGCAAACGAGCCATTTGCGAGATAATTACAAATGTATGGTTACAAGCCGCCACTGACGTAATTGTTTGTAACATTGTATGGTTTACTCCTTGCGCACTTGAAGCCGTTCTATGTTCTTTGTTTACAAAACTGAACATTGCCGAGAGGTGGAGTTGTAGTCAAACCATACACGCAGAACGTACAGGACGGATACAGTACACAGTCTCAAAAGGTATCAGTCTCGTCTTGAGGAGTGCCACTTGTGCTGTGTTGTAGTTACAATGGAAACTTAGAGTAACGAAGAGTATGCGGATATGCGTTTAATGTATGGTAGGGCTAATGGCAATGCACGGGAGGCTGCACGCTTGTACCAATAAACATATCTTGGTCGAAGACACCCCGAAAGTCATTACATTTACAAGGATCCATCAGCGCCTGAGAGAAAATGGGGGTTTTGCACATGGCAGAGCAGTAGGTAGGCCTGCTCGCATTACGCCTGAGGTTGAGGACATGGTGTTGGAAGCAGTACAGCTCTCTCCAGGAACCTCGACGAGAAGAATTGCCACACAAGTGCCTGTACTATGCCACAGTAGTGTATGGAGAATTTTACAGTGCAATTTACTGTACCCTTACCACCTCCAACGAGTTCAATGTCTCAACGATGCAGACTTTGTTCCTAGAGTGATGTTTTGTCAGTGGATGCAACAACAGACTGTAGTCAACTCTCGTTTCACATGTAATATTTTATTTACAGACGAAGCAGCATTCACACGCAATGGTGTTTTTAATTATCATAATACACATTTTTGGTGTGAAATAAACCCACATGCTGTTCATGAGTACTACATCTGCACCGTTTCTCACTGAATGTGTGGTTAGGGATACTAGATGATCATCTCATTGGGCCACACATTCTTCCATGAAAACTTAATGGTACCTTAGGTTTCTGCGACACCATCTTCCAGGATTGCTTGAAGATGTTCCTCTTCAGCAACATTGGAGTTTGTGGTACATGCATGATGGAGCTCCGGCACATTTTGCTGCTGCTGTGAGACGGCATCTAACGCGCAGATACGGCCAGAGATGGATAGGTCGAGGCAGATCTGTACCTTGGCCTCCAAGATCACCTGATCTAAATCCTTTGGATTTTTGTGTCTGGGGTGACCTCAAAAGCGAAGTGTACAGCACACCCGTTAACACGGTTGAAGAACTGGAGCAGAGAGTTGTACACCCTTAGACAAAAAAAATGAGTCATCTGCTGATACTATCAATCGATCGGGGAACTTCGTGAGCGCTCGCAAAAGCCGTATTCACGTCAACACGTTTTCAATAATTGTACTGGGGTTGTTTGCTAGTTAATGTAGTGCACGCTCAAGCAACATTAAAGAGAGAGTTTGGCTTGGTGTGTTTCCGTGGTCGAGAGGTCTAATAGACATTGTCTGCGTTCGTAACCTCACAGGTTCGATTCCCGTTCTACCTTTTTTTTTAACGGAATGTTAGAATAGCATTTTCATATTTAATTTTATAATTTGAGTTTTATGGCTTTAATGCACACACAAAAACATAAATTAAAGCCTTCTTCTAATAAGTAAATGAGGAAAGAAAATAATATATTCTAAAATGAAAACTTTAACAAAATCAATATCGGGTGCATGAATCCTCAGCATCTATTACTGCCCTCAATCTGCAGGGCATTGATGCAATCAAATTTCTACAGGCACGTGGACGATCGGCTAGAGCATCCCAGGCATCTTGAATTTGTGCCCATAAGCCATCTTTCGTCCATCTGCAGGCCAATTAGAGTTCATCTCTATTTTTATCTTAGCCCACACATTTTCGATTGGACTCAAGTCTGGTGAACAGCGAAATTTGATTTGCCTTCTCCTTTAACAATGAAATAAAATTTCGCTGAACACATTTCAGAAAGCGGCCACAGTTTCTACAATATCGATAATACAATGTCAATTATACACAGAGAAAATAACACACATCAAATTAACATTTTAGAAAAAAATCGAAATTATCAAAAAGGCCAAGAATACAAACATTCTCAACGAAAATATGCCTAATGAGCAAAATCCTTTATTAGACATACAGTTAATTCAATACTACTACAACAACTCCAGAAGATGAAGTATGCATCGAAAGGTCTAGAGTGAAATCAACGAAAATTTTAAATAGTTGAGGAAGACGGTAGTATACAAGGTAAAAAATATATAATTTAACATTGTTATAACCTCAACGGCATAAAAAACAATTATGAACTTAAAAAGTATATATTAATTCAAATGTCAAAATAAAATGTATTTAATTCATAAAACGTTTTAATGCAAATATCACGAGAAAAAACTGCGTAATTGAAGACGCGAACCTGTGATCTTCATTAACAGAAACAGTGACCGCATGCTTTACCGCTGAGCTATCAGGACACGTAGGAGAGTCTTCAGTTCATGCCACATAACACTGTAGTTCAGGGACTGCACAATTATGACTAGTTTTCCTAGTTTGAACCCAGCGCTGTACCGAGTATGACGTTCAAGAGATGACTCATTTTTTTTGTCGAAGGGTGTACATGCTTGTCAAGAATTCAGAAATGATCCAGGGGTTTTCGAAAGAATTTGACATTCATTGCAGAGACGAGCACAGTATTGCATCCAGATGTAAGGAAGACACTTCGAACACCTCCTTTAACAGGTAACCTATAAGTGAAGTGAACTGTGAACTTAATGAGATGAAAAATTAATAGTAAAGTCTAAATTAAAATTAATTTGTACTAACTAGGACAATGTTTACAATGAATCAGTGGCGGCTTGAAACTATACATTCGTAATTATCTCGCAAACGGCTCGTTTGCAGACCCGTGTTTACTGGGACATGGTTGCTTCTATTATCGTGTACTTTCAACCATATAAGTTTGTGCCATCCTTTTTGATACAACCTGTATATAGAAAATGAATAACAATTGTAACATCTCAAAACTTTGTTTATAAAACACATGGCATAATAAAATTATTTATTTCCATTACTAATACAAAATGTGTCTGATTATCTGATTAAGTTAATATCTAATTTCATTATATAAGTAAGTCCTGAAGTACTGCATCACTTTATACAGACAATTTCTAGGAGAGATGGTTGTGGTCTAGTGGAAGAAGCTTCTGTTTCCCGTGTATGAGGTTGCGTGTTTGATCCTGCGGTCATGCTTTTTTTTTTCTCTCTCTCTCGGCCTTATGTCAATTAACTTTCTTTCTTTTGTTTCATTTCTTTTGCCTTGTTTTATTTTCAGTATTTACTGCACTACTTATTTACGTGAAATTGTTTTCCATTGCACGACACACAACGAAATAAAACAAATTTAGTTTCTCAAATAGTTGTATACTTGTGAACCAAATAGCTGACCTCTGATCATGCGCAGTGGCTTTGTTCTGAGACTTAAAAATTATCTTTGCGCTATCAATTATTTCAAAGGCTGTACATCATGTTTCACATGGAGGAGCAGAGTTTATGATGACTGTAACAAAGTTGAAAATATTACTGAGATGGCATATTTAAGACTGCTCTTTGAATATTACATCAAAAGTTTACAATATTTGGAGCTTCCATGAACTTGTATTTCCATTCTTTTTACCAGAAAGGATGAAGTGACATACAAGTCCATATTCAACCACCTAAAAATAGTCAGGCAGTATTCAAACATGGAGTTCAACCCCTAATTCATCACAATAGATTGGAAAAATCCTGAATTTGAACATATCACATGAAAACTTTCCAAATACCTCAATATGGGGTTCTTATTCCATTTTGGGAAAGTTGTCTGGCAGCAAGTAGTAAATCTTGCTCACCAACAAACCTTTTTAAATGATAAAGTTACTTGCTGAGTTGTAAGGTGTTTATTTGCTCTTCATTTCATCCCTTTTAAATGATGTAACTGATACTTTGGCAGAACAATTTCATAATAATTTTCAGGATATTTGTTTGTGAGACTGATCTGCAAAAAGCAAAATAAGATTTGTGACAACTAGAATCACAAACTTAGAAGTAGCATTCAACACTCTATAACAACTGTGTCGAAAGATGGGATTCGAAATTCCAAAGAGTGATAGTGACTCATCAGTCACCACATAAATTTATGGAAATTTTCAGAGTACATTAGAAAATATTAACATGATAACAATATGATAACGTTACAAATTGTAACTGGAGATCAAAATGTCAGATATCCAATAAATAAACACCTAAAAAATCAAAGATGGCTCGAGGAAATTGTGGCCATATATGAATAATATCAAAATAATGACATTGATATATACCTCAAGCTTCAAAATGAAGATGTACTGTGCAGCTGAAGAAGATGATCAGCAAGATATACAGGGTCTTCATTTTAAGAGACAACCCTAGCACCTAGCAACCATCCGTCATATGGATCTCATATGGTAATTTCAGCAAATAAATCTAAGTAGCTGTGAAAATGATTAGGGATTGCAATGGAATAAAATCAATTTTTGTGTTGTATATTCTTTACCAATACAACGTTCAAAACGATGAAGATTTTGAAACATGCTATCCTATTCCTGCCTTGAAATGTTGGATGTCACAGTTCGGATATTTTCTTTAAGTTTCTCTAATGTTTGAGTATTTGAAATCATGGCTTTATTTGGGACAATTGCGTTAGATAATTGACGGCAAAATTTGTGACAACTTTTGGATTTGTCAAAAGTAAAATACCCTCTGTTCAGTGGTATACCACATATTAAACTGTAATCACCATAGTCACACCTGAACACACATTCACAAGTTGATTAAAAAACTTTGGAAAACATGTCTTTATCTAACACTAAATAGGGGTAGAAAGAATGTGAATGGGACCTGCCTGCCCACCAGTTCACTGACCGGGAAGCGGGTGCTTGGCCTGCTGGCTGATTGCCAGATGCTTAGGATTACAACTTAATCTGAAGGCACTACATTTTCAATTTTATAATTTTTTTATGGGTTTATTTTCCATGATATTTATTTATTTATTTTAAATTTTCTTTGTAATGTTTACTTGTTAAAATTGTATTTGTACTCTACTATTTCACATTTGAATAAATTTGTCATTGGGAATATTTTGATGTTTTTTTTTGTTTTGTTATTCATTTTTATGCTGCAGAATCACAAAGTGGACTAAAATTAGACAAAATAGATGGAAAAGTGGAAAGACAAATTTATACATTAGGCAAAAAAAAAGTTAATGGAATATTAGATGAAGCAGATAATGTTAATGTGTGATTTTCAAATGGATGAAATGCTTGAAGATTCCTTAATATCTCACCTTTATTCCTATCAAGGTTACACAATGGAACAAACAGCATTGGTTATGCAGTGAGATAAATAGGATTGTATGATCTTGGTTGCCAATTGAAATGATGCGTAGTAAACTTAACAATAAGATAATTGATTTGATTTTTTAATTAATTACATGGCTAATTAAAAAACAATTATGAAGTGTCATTCCATGTCAAATCAACATAGGCCACAACCTGACTCCTTTCAATCTTAATGAAATTTTGCAGAATTGAAGCTAGTATGAAGTTAATTAAATATATAAAATATTGAATATCCGTGTCAAGTACTTTTTTTTGCATCAGCTATTTCAATTAAAAAAACACACAATTTTAGGTAAACTCTTTAAATTGAAATACCTCATGATGTGTTGAAGGTAGAGTGCTGTGTTTGGTCTCATTTTAAAGCTTATGAAACACACTTTATTTTCAAGTATATTAAGAGCCATTATTTTGAAATTCAGACAAAAAAGTGATATTTGGATCGTTGTAATTTTTAATTATACAATTAAATCTCCTTATTTATGTTTTTATTATTCATGGGTTAAAAAATTGCGACACAGTTCCTGTATTTGCGGATCCAGTCGGTATATTAGAAGGATTGGTATCTTTTATTAATGCATTGGCAACTTTTTTTTTTTACTGCAGGCATGTGCAGTGACTTTTACAAAGAGCGATTCAAACCAAAGTAAAACAAACCTTATTGTCACTAAGCCTAAAGTTCATTGTTAAAAGCCACCGCTGTCGTATTTAACGCACAACTATGTCCATTGATGAATGCGGCCCTCGTCGTGATCGATGTTTTATTGTTTCAACTTGTCATTCCTTGCAATAATTTTGATTGAATAACATGTGTCTCTTCTGCTTTGTTGCCAATTTATAATGTCAAGTAAAAAGGGAAAAAAATTATTTCCGATGAGGAAAAAAGTTAGTGTTACCATTTAAAGTAAAAACAGAAATGCTTCATAGAAGTATACAATCATCCAGCCAGTATAAGAGTGACATGTGGTCAGCATATCAAGTTCCCCAGCTGTTATAACAGCTTTCTCAATATGGAACCTCTACTTATTGTAGATACACAAATTCCTTGTGATGCTGGGTCGCACACTGACCGAAATTCCATGAGAAAATTTCTTCCCCCATGTGGACTAGAGCCTGCAATAGTTCTGTAGCTCTGCAGCAAGGCACCATGCTTTAAACCACTCGGCTATGGTGCAGGATGCTGATTATGTTAGTTTTTTTATCTTAAAAACTTGCACGTATGTGTAAAAACTGGATAATGATTGGAATGACATCAGAATTTATTGTATTTAGAGAGGCTTATTCATTATTATTTGCATGTGTACACTTTAACAGTTTTTTCTTTTCATCTAACTTAAAGTGCACACTACAGAAATGACTTCTGATATTTACCGGCTAACTGCTTGAACTCAATTCTTCATTCTCCTTCCTCAGTCACTGGGGACAAGAGCATTACAATTTCTTGTTATCAGTACAAAATCTCTGACTAATACTTTCTCTAGAGATGGTAAGGGCAAGAGAACAGTTGCAAAATTGTACGCTAATTATCTCCTAATACTTTTCCTAGAGATAGTGAGGGGTAAGAGAACAGTTACAATGTTTTTTTTTTTTTGCAGTAAATGTAGTAATATGCAGCATGAATCTTATAAAAGTTGAATATGCAGTAATCAAGGATTCAAATAAACTTGATTTATAGTTAATCAACAATTCAAATAAATGTGATATACAGGGTGTAATTAAATTCCCATTGCAGACTTTAGAACATGTAATGGGAACCAAGACAATTATGTTTGGCATAGGAACTCATAAGATATTTAAAAAATGACTGGAAACATACTATTTATTCGCTGCATGCAAAAAAAAAACACATTGCTCTCTCTGACGCCTACTGCTTATCGTCGAGTACACTTACAAAAGGGGTTCAATGTGATGAGCACCAACATCAAGACAGATATGATACCATCACAGCCATAACCCACTCCAGTAGGTCTTCCTTGGATGCTACAGGGATCTCTTAAATCAAGGATTTCATGTGACTCCACATAGGAGGATCAAGTCTGGAGAAAATGCAGGCCAAGTAATCGGGCCACTATGACCTATCCACGGTTGCCCAAATTGTTGATCCAGATGATCTCGAACGAGCGCTCTCCGATTATACCGAACTTTGCCGTACAATAACACTGTGTTGGCATATTCTACAAACGTGTAGTTCACCATGGTAAACAGCAACACACTACAAATGAATTGTAGTTCATACAGCTTAGTACAGTATGAACAAAGACCACAAGCACAACAGCAGGTACAAACATCTCTGGGCAGATTAAAAACTCAACTGAATGGTATGTAAACATACCTGTAGTGGGCATGGGATATCAGGTGATTGGTGAGTGACGTAATTAATACTTTAGTCTTTGGTGCTAAAAGTACAGGAGTTGAACATGTTTGTGGTATTTTATGTGTAGCGGGAAAACTATGTTTTTGGACATGAGTTCCTATGCTACAGCAGTTTGCTCTTAATTCCTGCTTTCCAGAGATTCCTACCTTCCCACTGTCCTTCTTCCATACCCCTCTTCATCATGGCATCATATATTCCCTCATACCATGTTCTACTACTTCTCCCCCTCTTCCTTCTGCCTGGTACCATCAAATCTAACCCCTGTTTAGGCAACTGTTCTTCCGATATCCGTTGTTCATGTCCATACCACTGAAAAGCTCTCTTTGTTATCCTATCAATAAGTTTCTTGTGCATCCATTTCTTGTCTGATATATATTGTAGCCTGGATATTCTCATACTTCTCCGTAATTGTATAGTTAAACAAGAAATTCAAATAAAACTAGCTTTCTTAACTCAGTCTTAAGTCTTTTTCAGTTTGAAATATAATTATCCACTTCATTCTACAAGAGTGAAGTCAAATATGTCATTTTACCTTTTTAATCTTCACATTCTGCCTCCTAATTAGCATAATTGGCAAATTAATATTTAAAGAGAAAATGTTTTGCCCAAACTGGGATTTGAACCCAAGGTCTCTGGTTTTACATACCAGCTCATTAGACCACTATGCCACGTGTGAGAAAATTTTTCTCTTCAAATATTAATTTGACCTTCAGTTGAGTTAAAATTTAAATTAAAAACATTGCAGTGTGTTAGGGTTTAATGCCTGAGCAAGATTGAAATTTTAATATTAAAATGTTCATAAGTTTTAATATTAATATTAAAATTTTCATATCCAGAGCTGGGAGAGGCAACAGTGCACAACTTTTAATCATTACATTGTGCATCAAGCCTGGATTAAATTTCAGATCCCTCCCCTTTGCATATGTTGAGCCATGTCATACCATTCATGACAAGATGGGTACATTAAGCTGGTGTCCTTGAAATTAACTAGGGTGTACTCCTACACCAATTTTCACCTTCTTTCTTCTCTTCATCATCCACTCACACAACACGTATCCTACACAGACACTTAAATATAAATATCATCTTCTATCTACTGATTGTAGAATTTAAAATGCTAGAAAAACAGCAGCTTACCATTAGACACATATAATTTTCTTTTCTTAAAAAGAAAGTTTGCATTTTCTCAAAAATGTTGGTACAATGAACTAGTAGTTTCCATGATCACCTCTGATTTTGAAGTTTGCAGGTTCAAACCTGTCCATGATCAATGGATTTTTAAGGGTGTAAAAATCCTCAGTGTACCATTCTTTGGAATAAAAGCAAAGCCATGGGTCCCATGTCATAAATTTGACATTTAAAAGAACCTCAAATCTAAAATAAGTCTCTGAGTAAAATTTATCAGCCTTTCACAGCCAGATTTTAATTGTAATGTAACAATCTGTGTTAAAGAGCATCATTTAAAAAATAGTTAATATTCATTCTGCTACTGAATTCTCTATTTTTGAGATAGTTGTTTAATAATAAATTACATTAGGAAGTAACATTATAAGGTTCTTCATAAATAAGTGAATCCGGAGTAATCATACCTCATAACTTGTTGTGTTCTATTTGAACTCGTTTTGGTATATCATGTATACCATTGTCAGCTTTTCTAGACTATTCAAATTTACATTGTTGGCCCTGGATGTCGGTCCCCACTTCATCTTTTGGCTGACCAAAGTATTTGTAAATCAAATCCTTTATCCAAGGAAATTCAAAATTCATATTCATAAATTCTCGGGGGAAAAGATTTGATTTACAAGTTCCTTGGTCAGCTGGCGATATATACATGATATATCAAAACTAGTTAAAATAGAACACAAGTTATGAGGTAAGATAATTCCAGAATCACCTTATTTATTAGTTGTTTAGTGTATAGTAATGTGGCAAGGTCTATCTTTTGATGTGAGATTTTAAATTTAACATTTTCCATTGCTGGACATTATTATTTTGAAAAGAAAAATTAACTCTTGAACCAGGATTTGAACCCTGGACCTCTCATTCTCTGTACGAGTATGCTATCCATTATACTATTCAAGCTATGATACAAACGTTAACATATCTTTATTCATATACAATTCTCAAATTGTCCAAAGGCAGATAGACGTTGCTACCAATGGCCGAGATCGGCTTCTATTGACATACTTTTAATGAGAATTTTACACTACCTTTTCATGTAGTAAAGCTTTATGTTTTAATGTGAGATTTTAAATTTAACATTTTCCATTGCTGGACATTATTATTTTGAAAAAAAATTAACACATGAACCCTGGCTCTCTCGTTCTCTGTATGAGTATGCTCTCTATTATACTGTTCAAGCTATGGCACAAACGTTAACATTTCTTTATTCATATATAATTCTCAAATTGTCTGAAGTTCAGAGAAGTCCAGGGTTAAAATACTGGTTCAAGTGTTAATTTTTCTTTTCAAAATAATAATGTCTAGCAATGGAAAATGTTAAATTTAAAATCACAAATCAAAATATTAAGCTTTACTACTTAAAAAGGTAGTGTAAAATTCTCATTAAAAATGCTTGAATAGAAGCCGGTCGTCGGCCATTGGTAGCGACGTCTACCTGCCTTCAGACGATTTGAGAATTGTATTTGAATAAAGAAATGTTAACGTTTGTATCATAGCTTGAATAGTGTAATGGATAGCATACTCATGCAGAGAACAAGAGGTCCAGGGTTCAAGCCCTGGTTCAAGCATTAATTTTTCTTTTCAAAATAAGAACTATCATTAATTAGTAAATTTGAAATCAAAAAGCTAATATTAGTAAATAAAATATAATTAATTAATTGAGATATTCAGTTATTGCTATAATTTCCAGTGCATTAATAAAAAATTGTTAATTATATCCTCCAAAAGCATTTTCAAAATCTCATCCATTTTTATTTAGGGTATGAAAATTTAACTGGTTCAGGTTGTAGCATGTTAGTCTGAATATAATTCAATGAAGATGGAAATTTAATGTGCAAGATTTTCAATCTTTGAAAGTAGGAGACATTGAGACACACAAAATTTCTAATTGCTACATTATGCTTCAATTGTTTGAATAAATCCAAAGTCTCGGTTTACATTTATGTACATGTATATAAAAAAGGGTCCACTTGACAGCTTTTAATTGGTGTAATAATCATAAAAAAATAAGGTAAGGATGCAAACTAGCAATTTTTTATGTATTTGTTATCTTCAGCCTTTTAACTATCAAATGTATATATTTTAAAGCCCTGTGTCATTCGGATTTCTTGATATGTTAGTTTAAACAGGAAGAGGAAAAGGTATCACTTGGCAATATGTACTGTTTCACTATGATTGATATGAATCTGCTATGTGATAATGTTGGGATGCAGACAAAATAAAAATATGTTTATGCAGGATTCTCTCTTCAATATTCGATGCCTGCCTAGACATTCAAGCCAGTTTAGTTGTATTCATTTGTTTTTTGCAATAAAGTAGCTAACAAGAGTGTCAGAGTTTGGAAAGAGGAATAATAGTTCCAACATATGATTGGCAGAATAAACTTCAAGTGGGAATGCGAAACCTTCCCAACCTTACACAAATACACTATTTTGAATTCAGAGAAGATTCTCCTGATATGATGTAAACCATTAATTAAGAAGAATTAATGCTGGATTGTTACCTGACTTAAAGAAACTTGAAATTGTTAAGCCTGCAGGACTTAGCTTGGAGTGTCAAATATGCAGTATCTATTTTTAAAAAATTAAACAGTTTGTGACTAAAGAGAAACAAGACCCAACAACATCATGGAGGAAAACAACTCTCACAGAGGCAGTGAGGTGAAAGAAACAAAAACTGCCAACACTAAGAAAAGTGTCTCCTAATAGAGATTGTTTACCACAGCTACTGTAATGAGGAAGACATAGAGATCGACAGTGAAGGAATATAAATCACAGTCTAGAGCAGAAATTAAATGTAAATAGGCCCCTAGTTGAATTATTCAATGCTGTATAAGTGTTTGGATGAAACTCTCTCATGTTATACTTTTACTGTTTATTTATACATTTATTTATTAATGAAGGGGGAAAAAAAAAATGAATAAATGCTAGGAATTAAAATCTCACCATGAAGAAGCATAATTGGCCATCATACAGTCTTGAAAGAAATACAATATATGTAAACTATTTGTTACTTTAGTGCAGCGGTTCCCAGCCTTTTTTGACTTGCGAACCCCTTCCACAACAATCTGAGTTGGGTGAACCACTGATTTTTAAATATACATATAATAGACATTCTAACTAACTACACTCAGATTTAACCCAGGAAGTTACTGTGTGTTTGGAATAGGGAACTGGATTACCATTTTAACATCCTTATATAGGCCTAAAACTGAAGATTGCAACACAGCAGGTACATACGGACAAATACCTGCCCCCAGCATATCAGCCCATGACGTCATATGTATCGAATACTCTCTCCAGTGTCCTAGAACTCGTCCTAAATTATTGGCGTACCGAAATTTGAAAAATAGTAACCAGCAAGCTCTAATTGCAGACACTATCGAGATGCCGTGGCATGACATTTGGACCCTACGCACAATTGATGAAAAATTGCTTAAATTTAACAATATGATGTTAGAACTTTATGACAAACATGCCTTCTTGAAGACTAGACAAATTACTAAATCCCCAGCTCCCTGGATGTCCCATGAATCGACTACTGATGGCTGAGAGGGATGCTGCTTTTCAAAAATATAGACAAGACAAAAGTGATGCTAACTTAAGACAATATAAGATATTTAGAAACAAAACTAATCAAATCATAAGGAACGCTACGTTGCGGTATGCTCATAGTCTCATTAATCCAAACACAAATGCAAGTGATATGTGGAAATGTATTAGATCAATGGGTCTAGGGCAGCCAACAACCAAAGTAGAGAGTATTAGCATATCACTGGACGATCTAAACCAACATTTCACATCGTACGCCACACTTAACATAAACACTACGATCAAACAACAAACTATAGACGAGCTCCTATCCACACCTGCTCCTTCCTGAGAAAAATTCTTCTTTTCCTATATAATGCCAATCGACGTTAAACTATCCCTGGACCGAATTAGAACTAAGACACAAGGTATAGACAATATAAGTATCGACTTTTTAAAGAAAATACTCCATATCATACTCCCAACTGTGACCCTTATATTTAATGCCTCAATCATGACCTCAACTTACCCGAACTTTGGAAAAAAGCTATAATCAGACCAATCCCTAAAATTAAATTACCTGTAACACCAAACGACTTTAGACCAATCAGCATCCTCCCAGTCCTATCTAAGGCCTTGGAGCGCACTGTTCACGGACAATTAACTGATTACCTTAACACACATAACATATTCGACCCACACCAATCAGATTTTAGGACAGGCCATAGTATGGCAACTGCACTTCTTAAAGTTACTGAAGATATGCTGGAAGCAATGGACAATGGCTACATGACAATATTAACACTCTTGGACTTCAGTAAAGCTTTTGACACTTTTGACACTGACATACTAATAGCAAAATTACGCGCTCTGAATCTTTCGGACAATGCTGTTAACTGGCTTGGATCCTACCTTCATGAGCAGTGTGTATCCAATGTGGGACTTTCCTCATCCTGGCTATCATTGGAGGGTGGCGTTCAACAAGATTCAGTGTTAGAACCACTTCTCTTCTCTATCTATATTAACGACATCCACTAGACTTACTTATTGTCGACATCACCTATACGCTGACGATTTGCAAATTTACATTCACTCCCATCCTGACGATGTTCATGACACACTAGACAAACTAAATAATGACCTAGTGTCAATTTCCAAATGGCGAGGAAATATGGACTTAATCTTAATGCTGACAAGAAACAATGCATAATTATAGGACATCGTTGAATCCAAAGCATTATAAATTACAAAAATATCCCTACCATTCTCCTGAATGACAAAAACATCCTCTACAGCTCAGTAGTAAAAAATCTGGGTATCTACATGGACCAACACCTAGACTGGAAAATCCAGGTGAATAATACCTGTAAGAAAGTGAAATAAATAGTTTTAAAAACTTCCTTCCTACAAAATTAAAACAAATACTTGTACAGACTCTTATAATGCCACAGTTCGACTACTGCGACATATTACTGACTAATCTGACAACTGATCTACATGACAGACTGCAGCGTGCTCATAATGCGCGCATTCGATTTATATTCAATCTCCGTCGTTATGACCACATGTCTCCTTCATTTCAGACCTTATTATGGCTACACCTAAATAACAGAAGAACTTTACATTCACATACCTTATTATTCCAAATTCTGCACCCATATTTACCAAGTTATTTAACAACATATTTTCAAAATTTATCAGCTCATCACAATTTAGAAACAAGATTACAAGACTCTTCTTTACTTTTGATACCACAGCACAGGACATGTCTATATTCTGAATCTTAAACAATATCTATGACTAGAGCATGGAACTCACTTCCCAGTCATGTCAGGGACAGTCAATCGCTATCATTATTTAAATACTAATTAACTAATATCTTAAATTCAACACAATGGAAACATTAACTTCATAACAACTATATACAACATTCTATAAATGATCATCTAGGAAGCTACTTACTTTATTTTATATCATTTTAATTTTATTATATTCCATGTTTTTGTTAGTATTAGCTAGTATCAGATCACATCATTATTGTATTTTGTTTAGTCTGTATTTTAATAATATCATAAAATTGTAATAAGTATGTAATTTTTGTATAATTCTACTATTCGCTGGTTGAGTGGAAGAGAAGGCCTTATGGCCTTAACTCTACCAGCTAAAATAAAGCATTATTATTATTATTATTATTATTATTGTTGTTATTATTATTATTATTATTATTATTGTTGTTATTATTATTATTATTATTATTATTGCTAGCAAAAATTAAATGGTTACACGAGCCAAATGAGGTAAATTTAGAGCAATTGGGTAGTGTTAGACGGGAAACCACCAAGTTACTAAAGAGTAAAAAGAGGGAATATTTGAGAGAGAAGATTAATGATCTTGAAATGAATGCAAAAAATAGGAACATTAGAGAATTATATCAGGGAATTAGTATAGAGAAGAAAGGGTTTCAGGCTAGAACAAACATAATTCGGAATGAAAATGGGGATATGATTGCAGATTCCAAGAGTATATTAAATAGATGGAAAAGTTATTTTAATCAGCTATTAAATGTACATACAGAACAGGACATTGAGGAGAATAACTTACAGACAGCAGAAATGCTAGTCGCAGAGCCAAGTGCATTAGAGGTTGAAATGGCAATTGAAAAATTGAAGATGTATAAAGCATCAGGTTCAGATGAGATCCCAGCAGAACTGCTAAAATCAGGGGGAGAAAAATTGATGGACAAGATACGTGGTTGCTTAGTATGATTTGGGGAAAAAGAAGCTCTTCCAGATGAATGGAAGGAATCAATTATCGTACCAATTTATAAGAAAGGAGATAAAAACTGATTGCAACAACTATAGGGGCATCTCATTACTTTCAACTTCGTACAAAATTCTAACAAATATATTAGTAAGCAGACTTACTCCCTATATTGATGACATTCTAGGAGATCATCAATGTGCATTTAGAAGAAACAGGTCTACAACAGATCAGATTTTTAGTATAAGACAGATTTTAGAAAAGAAATGGGAATATAATGGTACTGTACATCAACTATATGTAGACTTCAAAAAAGCATATGATTCAATTAAGAGGGAGAAGTTATATAGTATCCTGCTGGAGTTCGGAATTCCTAAAAAGTTAGTTAAACTTATACGAATGTGTCTAAATGGCTCAACGAGTAGGGTGCGTGTAGGCAAACAGTTTTCAGACACTTTTGAAATCCAGAATGGGTTAAAGCAAGGAGATGCACTATCTCCTCTACTATTTAATTTTGTACTAGAGCATGCCATTAAATCTTTGGAGAATGAGGAAGGCTTACAACTGAATGGTATTAATAAGCTGTTAGTTTATGCTGATGATGTAGTACTACTGGCCGATAGCGAGGAGATACTAAAGGTCAACACGCACACACTATTGAGTAACACTAAGAAATTGGGACTGGAAGTAAATATCAGTAAAACTAAATATATGGTCACACGTAGAAATACATTATATAATGGAAATGGACAGCTAATGACAAATGAGGGAAATTTTGAGGAAGTGGCTGAATTCAAATACCTAGGAACAATAATCACAAATAGGAATGAGATGCACAAAGAAATTAAACATAGGCTCAATTCTGGAAATGCATGCTATTATGCATTGCAGAGACTTTTGATGTCCCAACTCCTTTCAAAAAACGTTAAGCTGAAAATATATAAAACTATTGTTCTACCAGTTATACTATATGGGTGCGAAACATGGACTCTTACTTTAAGGGAGGAAAGGAGATTACGAGTATTTGAGAATAAAGTTCTTAGGAAAATTTTTGGACCAAAGAGAGATGAACAGACAGGTGAATGGAGAAGACTACATAACAATGAACTACATGGTCTTTATAGGAAGCCAGATATAATAAGAACAGTTAAGTCCCGTAGACTGCGATGGGCAGGACATGTTGCGCGTATGGGGAATGAAAGACGTGCATGGAAACTTCTTGTAGGAAAGCCAGAAGGAAAACGCCCAGTTGGTAGACCAAAAATGAGGTGGGAGAACAACATTAACTATGATTTGAGGGAAGTAGATTATACAGGGAATGATTGGAAAGCATTAGCTCAGGATAGGGATGTATGGAGAGCTTATGTCCGTGCGGCCATGAACCTACGGGTTCGATAGTGCCAGTGAGTAAGTAAGTATTATTATTATTATTATTATTATTATTATTATTATTATTATTATTATTATTATTATTATTATTATTATTATAGTTGTAAGTTGTAGCCATCCAAGCCACCCCCTTTTAAAGAAGAAAACAGTTATCACTTGTCACTGAGCTCTTGCGGATCTGTACTATCTTGTGTGAAAGTGTCGACTCTCATATTTACTATAAAACTAGTTTGCATGCTGTAAAAGAAAAACTATGTTTTTTAAATGTATAGTACGTAGATTTGGGAAAAAATACTGCTAACCTTGCTGCTCCACCCCTCCTTAACTAACAAATACCGTTATTATAAGTTTGGCAACATCTACCCTCTGTAGGTAGGGGGACACTGGCATAGCCCATAAGGTCTGTAGTAATTTCCTGGGTTGAATTAGAGTGTAACTCACTGGCTCTATCGAACCGTAGGTTCATGGCCATGTGGACATAAGCTCTCCATACATCCCTATCCTGAGCTATTTTTCAATCATCCCCTGTATAATCTACTTCCCTCAAATCGTGGATGTTATTCTCCCACCTCATTCTTGGTCTACCAACTGGGTGTTGTTCCTCTGGTTTTCCTACAAGAAGCTTCCATAATTTAATTTGAAGAAAAGGTTTAATAATATTGAATTAACTTAGTTCTTAATGGTTAAAAACTAAAGTTACTCTAGTTACGGCTTAAAAGTGACTCAACGTGTAGGCCTGCTTTCCATGCCACATAGCTTCGAAGGCAGTAACCATAGAAGTTAAATAAAGCCTCATATCACTTTCAGCACAAAATCTGTTTCCATATTTATTTCTTAAATAGGCATGTGAATAAAAGGATTTTCGCAATGTAACAAGGGGCATTATAAGGCTAATTTAAGTTTAAAATAATAATAATAATAATAATAGCTATTATTATATTATACAATGCTGCAGAAATGAAGGAAACAATAATAGGCATAACCTCGAAATCTGCCATTATGAGAAAGTTTTGGCAAACCTCTTGAAATATTTTGCGAAACCCCTGGGGATTCATGAACCATGAGTTGGGAAACAATGCTTTAGTGTATTATGCTGGTATTTGGACAAAGGTCTTCAAAATGGTAAAACTTATACTGAGTAATTTTTTAAAATAATTACTATATATATGTAGTATTGATATCCATGATGATATGTGAGGTGAATTATACAGGAAATGATAGGAAAGCATAAGCTCAGGATAAGAATGTATAGAAAGCATTTGTCTGCATAACCATGGACCTCAGGGTTTGACCGTTATACTGTAAAATAAAGTTTTTTACTTGCTCTTTTAGGCCTTCAAAATGTTATGAAAGTAATCCTTTTCACTTTTATTACCGAACATACATATCAATTGGTATAAAAATGCCTTTAACACAATATCTGCCAAGTGGTCCTCCTTCATGAGCATGTACACATGTTTGAACTTTTATAGGAAAAATCACTTTGAGGTTTTAAATTAAAATTCACCTCATATGCAGTATTCTAATTATACCGGTTTCGAAATCCAGGTGGTATCATCATCAGTAATATCTCGACCTATGTTATGTCATTAAAGAGAACTGCTTCTTACTACCTCTGTTGGTGGACCGATAACCTCCAAATTTAATTTGATTTGGATGTTATCAATCCACCAAAGAGGGAGTAAGAAGCATTTCTCCTAAATGATATAACATCGGTCGAGATATTACTGAAGATGAAACCACCTAGTTTTGAAACCGGTATAATTAGAAGACTGGATATGAGGTGAAGTATGAAGAATTTTAATTTAAATCTTAAATATGCACATATGTTGAAAGGGCATATATTGTTTAAAGTAGTTTTGTCTGTATGATAGGAATATTAAAGCCTGGTTGCTCTCTTGATGTGTATTGGTGAACAAGTTTCATCGTCAACCCTCACACAACACACCTACATTACTGAGTTATACATGCACTTTTCCTAACCTGATTTTTCTTTAATGAAGAATAGATTTCAATATTGATAATGGCTTGTCACTCTGAACATGAGGAGTGCCATGATGAACTGAAGTATGAGTACTTGATCTTTGCAGAATATGGTGTTAAGCTTTAGAGTGTCAGAGCTTCAGATGCTTTTAGGCTTTGCCGGTCGTAACAAATCGGGAAGGAAGACTGAATTACAAGCTAGAGCCGTGGAGTTGCTGCGACTGCGTTCAACTCCTGTACAGATGAAGATTAAGGACTTATATAAGTCTATTCAGTAAGTACAATTGTTGACGCTGGTCTGTGAGCACTAGACCTCTGGTTTTTCAGGGGCTCTGGGAATAATGTGACTGGATTATTATCTTTATTTTTTAACTTTACACCTTTATAATATTTTGCTTCTAATCTGTTGAGTTCTTCACATTTTATAGTAATGATTAAACCTTTGTCCTGTGTAGTACAGTACCATTGACTTTGCAGTGTGCCACAGACTGGATGTAAGTTCATTGGTAAAGTGTCGCATTCATAACCTCTCAATTCAATAGCACGGATTTCTCAATTTTGATTACAGTGAGAATAATGACTTATCTTTGTTGAAAATATTGTCATTGTACCACCACACATTTCTGACATCTTTTAAGAAGTTTGAATTCAATCCTTTTTTAAATTAAATGTGTGGCATTATATAAGATCATTTTCAATATCTTCTATGAAAAACATAAGTGATTATTCTAATTGTTATTGAAATTGTGAATTCCATATTCTCAAATAACAGGTTATGTAATTTAGACTTCACCTGTCCAATAACTTACTTCCAATCTGGTGCACAGTCCATGCATTCTCGGCACATTGCAAAAATAATGGCACTTACTTTTTCTTACTTAAAAATTTTCCTCTATCTGTTCATTTGGAATCACCTTCCACTGCTCTTTTCTTATCTGTATAATAACTAATGTCGAGGGTAATTTGCCCAAAAATCTGTAAGGTGTTGGTTATTATCATAAAATAATTGCTTCTTTTAATGTGCCTGGATGTACTAAGTCTATCTAATTTTTCTTCATGTTCCCCATTACAGGTTTTCTTAACTGATAAAATATTCGTATGGTATTATTTTGTGTGCTATGTTTTAATCAGTTTTGAATTTTAAATGCTTAGAAGGTTCTTGAGGCGTACAAAATCTAGATGATGTATAATATTATGCTTAATATTAAACCTATTGTAAAAATACCAGGGTGATTCAATATGTACGAGGGTCATACTGAAAGTCATGAGCAACATTTTTTTAAACAATCATAATATTTATTTTAGACAAACCAAGTACACCATGTTAATCTACAGACCTTTGTGCTACTTTTCAACATAGTCTCCATTTCTTTGCACACATTTTGTCTAGCGTTCTACAAGCTTGAAAATTCCCTTATGATAGAAGTCCGTTCCAGCTGCTCGAAGACACTGACGCACTGCTTTCCGAATATCCTCCAGCGTCTCGTAGCGTTGGCCTCTCATCTGCTCCTTCACAGAACCGAAAAGATGGTAGTCGGAGGGTGCCAAATTGGGGCTATAGGGAGGATGTGGAAGAGTTTCCCACCCAAATGTCCTGATCTTCTCCACAGTGGCACGAGCAGTGTGAGGGCGCGCGCTATAGTGTTGCAGAATGATCTTCCTTCCAGGGCATTTGTCGTGCAATGCACGATGGAGCTTCACAAGTGTCTGGATATAGCGGGCAGCATTTATGGTTTGTCCAGGTTCAAGAAATTCAACCAGAATGCAACCTTGCGCATCCCAGAAGACGCTGCCCATAACTTTCCCAACAGATTGCACTGTCTTCACTTTTTTCTTTGATGGCGAATTCAAGTGGTGCCATTCCATACTCTGGCATTCTGTTTCAGGCTCGTGGCAATGAAACCAGCTTTCGTCACCTGTCACAATACTCGTCAAAAAATCATCACCTTTATTTCGAAATCTCTGAAGGAGGTTATGGGTGATGGTTCTTCTCTGAAGTTTGTGGTCTTCACTCAATAAACATGGAACCCAACGGGCACTAACTTTTCGGTAACCTAAGCTGTGAATCATTTCTTGCACTGCACTGTGTCCTACTGCAAGTTTTGTAGCGATTTCATTCACTGTGATACGCCTGTTGTCTCTAATGAGCGCATCAACTCTTTCCTTGTTGCAATCCGTGGAGGCAGAGCATGGGCGACTGCTACAAGGTTCATCTTTGATACTCGTGTTCCCATCTTTAAAATGTTTCACCCATCTCCTAACACTGCTGACACCCATGCAGGCATCTCTGTAAGCACATTGAAGTCTTTGGTGAATATCAACAGCAGATTGTTCCTCTTTAACAAGGAATTCAATGACAGCGCACTGTCGAAATGAAACATTGATGTCTGCCATTTTGGAAACACTGCATGTGGTCACATGATAGAAGCTATGATGCCAAAAAACGGCAATGTTGTAGTATAAAGTCTGTAGATTACGATCCTGCAGTTGTTTTTGTTACATTGTTGAAATTTGAATTTTAACAATGGGTTGCCCACGACTTTCAGTATGACCTTCATAAGTTCTGGCCTCGTTTGCCATGTGAACGAGTGGCAGTAGCATCACCCATCTTTGTTCCACTGTATAGCAGGGTTCAGTATGCTCCCTGGAATATATGGTTGGTTGGTTGGTATCTAATGTCGAGCACTTGATAATGAAATCATTCGCTCTATATATTGTGTATTGCATTTGATCTTTTCTCATTTTGACAGGCATTTAAAATGTTTGCAATAATAGAAGCTTCTGCCAAGTGTGAGGTTCGTGGAGTAATGTATCTGTAGGCAAAAAAATTGACAGCAGCAGCAATTCATTGAGAGATTACTGCAGTGTATGGGGACATTATGAGCGGCGATGTTGTTCAATGTTGTGGTTGTGAATTTTGAGATGGACGTACTAATGTCCATGAAGAAAAATGAAGTAGCCAATCATCTGTTTACAAATGAAGAACTTGTTGCAATAGTGGGTGAAGTGGTCAGACAGATTTGCTGTTTCAGAATTTTTTAACTGAGAAATTTCTGCAAATCAGTAGGGCTGTTCTGTATGAAGTGGTGACACAAAGGTTACACTATTGTAAGTTTTGTGCTTGTTAGGTGGCAAAAATTCTGTCTGATGCTAAAAAAGCCACCAGAATCCCTGACTTGACTCCGAGCAACTTTTTCCTAACATAAAGAAATGGCTTGGATTGCAGCAGTTTCAAATGGATGAGGAGCTCAAAGAGAAGGGATTTTGAAGCTTGTGAAGCATTATGACAAATTAAATGTTTGAAATTATGTTGAAAAATAATTGAAATGTGCAATTTTCACAGGTATTTAATTAACTTCCCACAATACAGTTTCTAAAAAAATACTGGAACTTGCTTTCCAAATCACCCTTGTATTTAACTGAAATAAATTTTTATTCACATTAACTGGCATCTTTTAATGAATGTTAATGTGAAAAAGTCATATTCAGTAATTATAATATTATTTCTGTTCTGTATAGTCTGTCATTCATCAACGATTATGTAGATTACTCTACAAATTTGTTTTTTCTGGGATTCTCAGAAATAATAGTGTCAGATGATAAGATCAGGCAAATGTAGGCACTTAGAATAGCAAGGGCATATACGCAAAATAGTAGTTTTGAGAAAAACACGTTTAAAGTTTCACAAACTTTTTTCTCTATGTCGCGTGACATAGCGTATCCGTCAATGTGAGGAAGTTAAATATTGTGTTCTGTAGTGGTTTAAAATTCGGACCGATATGAAAGTAATAATATTTATCGACTTTCCAGTAAAAATTGGGCCGATTGCAAGTTAAACTTATTAGGCTACTTCAGAAAAGACAATCTGTATTATTTACGGGATAAATTACAAATTTATATATTAATGGTGAATTTTGTAACCCTGGTTTCCAAAATACTCTTAAGATAATCTATTTTAATATTCATAAGTTTTATTACAATTTAACATTAAAGTAAAAAATAAACTAGGGATTTTACTCTTAGACAGTACTGTAGTTGTTCATTGATGTTATGTACTACGAAATGGAGAAACATGCTTAGTAAATTGTAAAATTCTAAATAAAAGATGAACACATTGATTTAAAGAAACATAATTAAAAATAATTTTGACTCACCAAGGCCAAAATGTGGATGCAGGTGCAAGAACTTGTGAAAATACTGTTGTTGAACCTGGGTTAATAATTTAACAGGTCCTCATCCACTTCGTCCTCTTCTTTCTGGGAAAAGTGATTCAAAGTTTCTTGGGCAGAAAATATGCTGTTGAAGTACCCATGGTGAGTTGCTGGAATTTTGGAAAGAAGCGCTCGAATATCTCCAGCTTTTCTGAGGAAATAGCTAGTAGTTTTGTGTATTTTTCGGATAAGGTGATTGATGAAATATTAAAATGAATCTGATAGTACATTTTTCCATGTCCTTTTTGCAGATTTATATTATAAGGTTCTTCTGTATTGTAGGCAGGTTTGATTCCAAATCCCATTTTTGTAATTATTGGAAAAAAACAAACAATCTACCTTCCGAAAACTTGGCGTCCAGAATTTGCCGCTTTGTTATATGAACCTGGATAATTTGAATGTCTTTAAAATCTTCTCGCCTCATTGACACTACATCGAAAGGGTTTCTTTCTCCTGCATACTCTAATGTGTTGCCCATACTGTACAGCGGTAAACACTTATCTTCTACGAAGATGTTTCTCTTTATTACCAAAATCATGCGGTCACTGGGTAAGAATGAGTGTCCTGGCACCATGAATGTGTGTTCAATTTCCATAAAACGGTCTGCATGGATATATTTGAGGCAAGTCAAAACTATGTTTAAATTTTTGTTCTAAAAGTATGCAACGTCTTCACTTCTGGTGCTATTTTATTTTCTATGTAATGCATGAGGCAACTTGAAATTTTAGCAGACCCTCGGTTTTTAGTGCTCTCATCCCAAATGAACATAGAGGCATTTCCGGTTTTAAGATTGTCAATTCCAAAATTATAAGTCCATTATTTCTGTTTATAGTACTGTATAGCCTATGTATTTTAGGAGAATGTATGTAATACCTAGCGTGTACCAGCGAAAGAACTGAACGAGAAACCTATTCATCTGCACATCATCCTCATAGAAATAACCAGACAACAATAACCACTTAAGATAATATCGGGTCTAAACAAACTCTAGGAATATAAGGGTAATATAAATACCCTGGATGAGATAAGCGTGCGGGCAGCTAGGCCGGCTATATACACCTTTGCTGCGATGTATCAGGTCTAACACCACGTGTTATTGCAATGGAGATTTCATTCTCTTCCAAGGCGTATCAACAGTTCTTACTCACACGGATGAAAGAAGAAGGTTCAGAGTTTATATTGCTATAATAAAAAAATGTGATTTTTGTTGGTACGCCCTTGCTATTCTAAGCAGCTCATATGTAGGCTGTAAACATTTGGAAATAATTCTGTCATTTAAAATTCTCTAAATATTGTTTATGGAGATGTCATCGATATGATTTGTCGCAGATTCTTGTTGAAGATATTTATATCGAGGGTTGTTTCCAATCTCTGGTGACAAATTTCACTTGGATCTTATTTTATGAGAAGTTTTGCCTCCACCACTGATTGTATTTTATTTTTATTCCCTTATTGTTTGCAAATGTTCAAGGGCACATAAGTCCATGGGAGAACGATCAGGGGACTTAACAGGAATGTGGCTAGTGGAAATAAGATGTATTTATGTCTCCTGCTCCATTCTGTCCAAGAATCTAAAGGTTGAACCCATAGTATGATTTGAAGCCTTATCTGATGTAAGATTAAAGTACTTCATACCTCACCTCAAATCCAGTCTTCTAATTATACTGCAGTTTCAAAACCTTGGCAGCTTCATCTTCAGTAATGTATCGTTGACTGATGTTATATCAATCTGATGTACTGACACTTTATTTGAATCTGCACCATACAGACCTGGGATCTCAGTGCCATAAATTGGTGTCAGAACTCTAGATTGGTAATAAAGACAATTTACTTTGGCATGTTTGGTTACATGGGGAATTGTAAACTTTCCATTATAAGATTATCCCAGGATGATCATGAAATCCTTGGAAAATCTTTCCTTACATTTAGAATGCCATTTTTGGAAACTTTTTTCACCCCTTTGATGGTAACAAATCACATGTGGTTTGTTGCAGTCATTTAGTTATATGTATGCTTTGTACAATCTCACCACAAATTTCCATCATTCTCATAGTAGATAATTTTTATACAATTTGTGGCACATTTATTACCGATGACAAGTCCCCTAACCTTCTTCACTACCTTCAGACTCCAATTTTTGACAGCCCTTTTTAATTGATCTCATAGCTAGATTTCCCCTTTTTATTTAATACTGTTCTTCATTGTTACCACAAAATTTCTCTTCTTGCACATTTCTATTTTTAGAATTTAGTCTATTCATCCCTTAAGGGCTAATGCCTCCTGCCAGTTGGCAGGATAGCTCAGGTAAACTCCTTAGGTGAGCTAATTCTAAGGAGTTTAATTACTCATCTATATTAATTTATAGGCCTAAGCTATTTTTATGTTCTTTTTCACTGTTTGGCACTTGACAATAATGAAAAAAAACTATGTCTGTTTGAAGAATTCTGATTAAGTGTTTGAATTTAGTATAAAAAATCGGACTAGAGCTACTCTTCAGATATTTTGTGAAAAAAATCATGTACAGAAGTGTTATTGCTTATTATAATTAGATTTCGCAAGATATTCATAATTGGACGGAATTATGCATCAACCGGCTACGCTATTATGTAAGTCTCAAGAAGAATGTTTAATGTTTAAGTCAATCACAATTTATTGAAGCGCCAAACTAACAATACTAGATATTGCAAGTTATTTTCCTTGCTTGACAGTCATGCATAAAAAATCTTAGAGCGGGAACATTTGGCGCTTAGCTGCAAGACTCAAAATTTAGATTAGTATTTATGAAGATCTGGTTTCATAGCCATTTGTTGCAAAACATAGGATCTCTGATAGGACTAATGGTGTTTACATTTTTTTTAAAAATAATAGTGCTATATTTATTTACTTGGCACTAAATATATGCGCACACTTACTTCATGAGCCAGTGCAACAGATGGCATCAAAAAATCTAATTTTTTTTAACAAGTGACACTTAGTCGGTTGAAGCATAACATTGTCAAATTATCAGAACCTAATTGAGAAAACCAGCTCTAACGGCTGTGGGACTTGACATGCTATCCACATGCCACCCCTATGCTGGCTAGATGATTATCTACCTCTGTGATTGACACATATGGATGTTTGGCCAGAAGCCGGATGGTAGGCTAAGGGCCTTCTATGCCTGTCGCGCCGTGGTATTATTATCATCATTATTAATTATACTAAAAGTACATAACAATTTATAAGTTTCTTGGGAGAACTGTTGTAACTTAAAAATAAATTTAGTTTTATCAATTTTTTAATAATCTTCTTCTTAAACTTAATTTATAGAATTTTCATCCTGTTTATTTCCAAAATCACTCCTCAGAGGAAGACGTACTGGATGTGCATTCACTGTCTATCCATCTCTTGGCAGGTCTTCCTCTTGTTCTTCTCCCATCCATTGGTCTATCTTCTTTAGCTCAAGCCGGTTTTTTTTAATAATGTAACTGGAATTTACAATCACAACTAATAAGTATTTTTTATTAATTTCTTTGCATGAAAATATATTTCTTAAAAGATAATAATATTTGTAGTGATTGGATTATTTCATGGTAGATGCATCACTGCCAATTGTAAATGTTCATAATATTGCCATACTTCTCCCGCTTTCTGTTTTTATAGTTTAACATTTAAACTTAACCACATTAATATTCAGACTTATTTACTATATTTAAAAATAAATTATAATTTGGTAGCAAATTTATGTATTTTCTTCATTTAAACACACACTTGTAATATATAATTCACAATAACCTTATTGTGATAGCTTGTTTTTAATTAAAGAAGAGAGTTTTATGTGGCTTTAAGATAAAAATGTGTTATTTTTTTAGAGTAAATTCCTATTGAATACCATGGACTCTCTGAAAATAAATGTATAGTGGGGATGTTAGAGGTCTCAGGTAGAGAATCCAAGCTGTCAGTTAGTGCTACATGAAATAATCCACTCAATTTAGTTCATGTCCTTTTCAATATATTTGTGCGCACTCGTGTGTTTGTCAAATGACATATTTGGATCAATTGAGGATGTCACTCTAACAAAGGCATGTGATTGAATATGATGATCTGAAATAAATGAGGTTTAAAGTTTAATACACTACTTTCATCCAAACTGATTCAATTGAAGGAACATGGATTATATATTTAACTTTTACAGGAATTAATCACTATGAGGTTTAATTTATGGTAAAATCAAATGTTTCCTACAGAGGAGTATGAGGAGAGGTCGGAAACATTTGATTTTATCATGGATTATGTACTTTGATATACATTACTTTGACCTACATCATCAATACAGAAACAAATTATAACAACATAATATATTAAAATAATAGTAATTTCTTTTCATTTCTGTGTATGTCTTTTTTTTTTTTGGGTGAAAATAAAAGTTAATTTTTAAATTTTATTATTTTACAAAATCTTACGTAGAAATAAAATTTGGAATGAGGAGTATTGTCCAAAGTTTTGAATGCAACCCATTTTAGAAAACAAAATAGCAACCACCTTTTCCTAATTAGAAATGCAACTCAAAAAAAATTCACTCACAATGTTTTTAACTAAATATAAAATGTTCCTGAAGACACTGGTAATCTAAAGTTTGAGAATGTTAACAAAATAATAACTAACTGAATCAAAAATTGTGGTTCATATTTACCATGTTACCGTCACTTAGTCTTCAGTTTCTTCAGCTGGAGATCCTTGTTTTGCCTCTTCTATTAAATCTTCATATCACTTCCTTGAATTTAATTTATGAAGAGAAACAAATACGTAATATATTTGTCCTTAGTCTGTTTAAGTGGAACCGCTTCATCTTCGGGGATGTGACATTCTTGAGTTCACTTAGTACATAGTCTCTTTTTCAAAATATGATTTCATTGAATATATTACCATAGGATTTTAGAAGCAAACACTCTTCCATTTAATTGTGTTTACAGGCTTCTTTCTTCCTTTGTTACCTACCGTAGTTTCAGAATTATTATGGAATTTCAGTGTTCTTTAACACAACTCGCCTACACCTGCACGAAGCACACAGCTGATCACTTGCAAGTCTAGCGCAACGTGGTACACTTGTACTCTTTCTTCAGTTGTACCACCTAGGGAGCTCAGATGTACACAAAAATGTAATAAATGTTAGAACAAGATCAGTTGTTCAAAGAAATTCATTCACCCTAAAGAAGGGCTTGTACCACCACAAGTCGTTAGGGTGATGTCATCAATTATAGAGAAGGATGGAATATCAAATAAAAAAAATAGCAAAAAGGATCAGTAATGGAAGAAAAACCATAGGAATGTTAATCTCTCTATTATGGAGTAAAAACATCATAACAGGACAATACAACCAGTTTTTAAGTCCATACTAGAAAGTATAATGTTATATGGATCGGAAGTTTGGACAGTGACACAACATGCCAACAGAATAACTGCAGTTGAAATGGATTTTTGGAGAAGAGCTGCCAGGAAATCTCGACTGGAAAGAGTTAGAAAATGAATGAATGCAGAAAGAAGTATAATGGATGAGATTGAACATAGAAGGCTAATACGGTATGGACATGTAAGAATGCAGATGGAAGACTACCAAAGGCCGTCCATACATGGAAAATTGAAAGAATGAACAGAAAAGGAATACCAAGAACAACCTGGAAGAATAACATTCAATGAGGAAATTTGATGTAATGGATAAAGAGACAGAGGTTAATCTGTAAGTCTGTAGTCATTTATGCATTTTTTAAAAACTCATGTTAATTTACTTATTTTAGGAGTTCACACTATGAGGTAATTAATTATTAATGTTAATTAATAAATTAATATTAATATTAATTATTAAGATTGGTTCGAGAAAATTCTCAATTAATAAAAGAACATAGATTTTTAAGAAAATTGCTTTTTTTAGTATTACTTATTTTTTATTTTAATTTGATTGGTTTGTAATCAATTTTAAAGTTTTTGTCTTTAAGAATATTCTAGAGATAGAAATAATGATGCAAGTAGTAGGTATTGTGTATTTCTATTTTAACTTGTCAATCTTTCAAGTTAAGTACATGTAAATTAATAGTGAGTGGTGAACATATTTTTAACGACTCGCCTCATACAATTTCAAAATTCTTTGAGACCATTGGTTTCAGACGACTTCTCGTCCCTCTTCAGTCATGACTCGACGAGAAGTCGACTGAAACCAATGGTCTCAAAGAAATTTTAAATTGTATGAGATGAGTCGTTAAAAATATGTTCTCCACTCACTATTAATGATATAACCTCATAATGTTTACTTCCCAATATAAATTTAAATATAAGTACATATTAAGTTATGTAGATAGGAAATAACACTATGAGGTTCTTTAATATTGTTTATTTTTTATTATTTCACTCACCTCATACTTCGTAATTCATAGCAGACCCTGGGTTTCTTCACATAATTTGTGACATTGTCAATGCTGCGTCACGTTCACAACTGACGTCCAACGGCCTTCTATCCTGCAGACTGACCTCCGCGCCAACTGGTGGCCGACCGAAGAATTTCCAAATCAGTCCTCTTTCTTTATAACCGGGTATTTCAAAATTCATAGTTATATTTTCATTCTTGCATATGTAAATTTTTTCCCAAATTGTGAGTTCCTTCGGTTTTTCCAATTGTTTAAGTAATTTTGTTTTGGTTTCTATTCTATGTTTTTCTGACCAGGCATGTGCAGCTATTGCAGATTTTTTCGGTTTCTCCATTTTTAACATTTCTGAGGTGTTCTTTTAATCTTGTATTTAGATTCCTTTTTTGTTTTTCCTATGTATATCTTTTCACAATCTTTACAATTAATTTGATAAATTCCCGATTTTTTGCAGTCTTCGTAGATGATATCATAGCAATAGTAAAAGAGAAACAATTAGAAGATGCCATTAAACTGTTAAATATTCAAAATAAAACAATCAAATTTACAATGGAAATAGAAAATAATCATGAAATGCCATTTTTAGACCTTAAATTGATTAGGAATGAAGAAAAAAAGAAAATAGAATTTGGAATCTACAGAAAAGAAACTCACATCGACAATTATATAAAAGCTACTGGATTTAACCATTTTTCACACAAACAGGCAGTATTTAATAGTTTAACACACAGACTTGTGAATGTCCCCATGAGCAAAGAAAATTACAATAAAGAGAAAGAACACATCATACAAATTGCTAAGGATAATGGTTTTCAAAAGAAAATGATACACAAGAAAATAAATAAATTCAAAGAACAAAAAGTCATCAATGAAAGTACTCTTCAGACAGATAAAAATATAGGCAAAAAATTCAAGAAGTTCACATACCATCCTTTCGTATTTGACAAGTTTCAAAAAATTTTCAACAAATTCAACATTAAATTAGCACCGAAAAATGATTACAGCTTAGGTAATTTAATAAAAACCAACAAAAATGAAAAGATTGAAGAGTGCAAAAATCGGGAATTTATCAAATTAATTGTAAAGATTGTGAAAAGATATACATAGGAAAAACAAAAAGGAATCTAAATACAAGATTAAAAGAACACCTCAGAAATGTTAAAAATGGAGAAACCGAAAAATCTGCAATAGCTGCACATGCCTGGTCAGAAAAACATAGAATAGAAACCAAAACAAAATTACTTAAACAATTGGAAAAACCGAAGGAACTCACAATTTGGGAAAAAATTTACATATGCAAGAATGAAAATACAACTATGAATTTTGAAATACCCGGTTATAAAGAAAGAGGACTGATTTGGAAATTCTTCGGTCGGCCACCAGTTGGCGCGGAGGTCAGTCTGCAGGATAGAAGGCCGTTGGACGTCAGTTGTGAACGTGACGCAGCATTGACAATGTCACAAATTATGTGAAGAAACCCAGGGTCTGCTATGAATTATGAAGTATGAGGTGAGTGAAATAATAAAAAATAAACAATAAGTACATATACTTATTTTAGGAATTCACACTATGAGGTATATTCATTTAGGTAGAATTTCTTATCACTCACCTCATATTGTTATTCTTATTTGACTATAAACTAGTTTCGGATTATCATTTCTGTTCCATCCTCAGTATTGTCACGACTGTTGTTCTGTTGTCTTGAAGAGCCGTCCTTCGCTCCTTCCATTGGCAGACCGAAAAACCTCGAAACCAGGTCATTCTCACCGGGAATTTCAAAGTTCATCAATTTCTTCTTTTCGCTCTTTTGAATGTAGATCTTTTCCCAAACAGTAAGTTCTTTTGGTTTTTCTATTTGTTTTAATAATTTAGCTTCTTTCTCAATAAGATTTTTTCAGACCATGCATGGGCAGCCACTGCAGATTTTTCTACTTCCCCTTTCTTGAGATTCCTGAGATGTTCTTTAACTCTAGTTTTCAAATTTCTCTTATTTTTTCCTATGTAGAATTTCTCACGTTCTCCACATTTAATCTGATAGATCCCTGATTTATTTTCTTCTTTTATTTTCTCATTTTTATTAGGTCTAATCAATCTACTGATGCTGTAGTCATTTTTGGGTGATAACCTTATGTTGAAATCTTTAAAATTCTTTGAAACTTGTGGTGTTTTAATGGATATGTGAATTTTCTGAATTTTACATATTCTTCTTTTACTTTTAGAAGAGTACTTTGATTAATAATTTTTTTGTCTTTTGAACTTGTTTATTTATCATTCTTTCTGCAAAACCATTTTTCATGGCTACGTTGATTATGTGTTCTTTTTCTTTTTCATAATTTTTCTTTGTTCATGGGTATGTTCACTAATCTGTGTGTCAAACTATTGAAAACTGCATCTTTGTGAGCTATGTGATTCAAACCTGAAGCTTTTATATGTGTCTTATTTCTGTAAATTCCAAATTCTATCATATTTTCTTCATTCCTTTTTGATTTGAGATCTAAAAATGGTATTTCTCTATTAATTTCCTTTTCCATGGTGAACTTTGTAGTTTGACTTTGAATGTTCAATAATTTCAATGCATCATCTATCTGTTCATGATTAACTATTACAATTATGTCATCCTCATATCTGCACCAGAACTTGAAAATTAAATGATGTCCACTAATTATCTTGTGTTCAAAAGCTCACAAAAAAACAGGTTTCAATAGTTTGACACATAGATTAGTGAACATACCCAATGAACAAAGAAAATTATGAAAAAGAACACATAATCAACGTAGCCCATGCAAAATGGTTTTGCAGAAAGAATGATAAATAAACAAGTTCAAAAAGACAAAAAATTTATTAATCAAAGCACTCTTCTAAAAGTAAAAGAAGAACATGTAAATTTCAAAAAATTCACATATCCATTAAAACACCACAAGTTTCAAAGAATTTTAAAGATTTCAACATAAGGTTATCACCCAAAAATGACTACAGCATCAGTAGATTGATTAGACCTAATAAAAATGAGAAAATAAAAGAAGAAAATAAATCAGGGATTTATCAGATTAAATGTGGAGAACGTGAGAAATTCTACATAGGAAAAAATAAGAGAAATTTGAAAACAAGAGTGAAAGAACATCTCAGGAATGTCAAGAAAGGGGAAGTAGAAAAATCTGCAGTGGCTGCCCATGCATGGTCTGAAAAAATCTTATTGAGAAAGAAGCTAAATTATTAAAACAAGTAGAAAAACCAAAAGAACTTACTGTTTGGGAAAAGATCTACATTCAAAAGAGCGAAAAGAAGAAATTGATGAACTTTGAAATTCCCGGTGAGAATGACCTGGTTTCGAGGTTTTTCAGTCAGCCAATGGAAGGAGTGAAGGACGGCTCTTCAGACGACAGAACAACAGTCATGACGATACTGAGGATGGAACAGAAACTATGTTCTGAAACTAGTTTATAGTCAAATAAGGACAACAAAATGAGGTGAGTGATAAAAAATTCTACCTAAATAAGTACATGTAACTTGTTCACCTATACTAAGTATACTACATTTTTCTTAATATGTCCACTTAGAAAATTCAGATATCGTATAATTGATGTTGTTTTCAGTTGAAAGTTAATTTACACCAGAGGTGTGATGCTCATGAAAGCAATCCATATATAATTGAATATTTTTTTTATAATTTTTATTGTAAGTTACATGTAAAGTCCGGATGTTAGGCATTTAAAAAATTCAAAATAAGCAGGCAAAAGGCACTAAAACTCATTAATATAGGCACTAAAAATTTGAAATAGGCCTCTTACAAAAAAATGGACTACAACATAAATATTTACGGCTTTACGTAAAGAATATAAACAAATGCTGTCAATAGCATGCGAAGGTATCAGAGATGGTTTTGGAACTTGTCTTGCCTTTTCACAAAGAGCATTCTTATGTTTTGCAGTGTGTACGTGTTGCGAAACATGGCACTTCTTCACGCAATTCACTGAACTTTTACACACTTTGCAAAACAATATTGAACTGTCACTTGATAATATTTCAGCACCAAATTCTTTCACGAAATTGGTCAGTTTGTCTTTTACTGTTGTCCATTCTTTAGGCACCGTAAAAACAAGTGTTCTAAATGAAAAAATAAGCCATGTACACTTGTTGCACCACTTTGTTTATGAATCACTTGTCTGAGAATGAGGATTACAGACTGAAATTCAGTGTTACCAACATCAAAAATAATATTGCCAGTCACTTAAAGGTTTCAGCACCAGGTGTGAGACAGAGAAAGAAAGCTTGAGCCAGCTACCCTTTTTGTCGCTCAGCAATGTTTGCATTGAAAAGAAGCAAAGCTGTACTATAGAACTTTCTCCAAGCCTTAGAGCCAGAGCATAATACAATGGGACATAGGTAAGGGCATTTTGCTTAACGGGAGTGTATTAGGTGGGAAAATACAATAGCCGGTACTTGTTATTTTGCCGGGAGTGCATTGAGGGGGAAATCATCTACCTGCTAGGTAATTGATTATTGCCACCCTTATCTAAAATATTTTAACAGAATTTATAAAAATAACACTTGAAATTTTCTATGCAATGATATGTGTCATGAAGTTTGTCCATTTCAATTAATTTCATTGAAATATTAAGTTAATTTCGAGAAAAAATGGCAAATAGGCATTTATAGGCATTGTAAGCTGAAATAGGCATTTATAGGCAAAATGAACTTAATGGAAAACAACTCTAGAGTCATAGGTATGAACTTATATGAAGTCACTTTTACAATATCTATAATAAATAACTGTAGGCATTTTCCCTAACATTCGGTTTCTTGTTATAAGGAGTGAAACAAATGGAAAGTCATTTTTTTAATTACGATTGAAATGTAATGAAAATAAAATTATTATTTACTTTGAAATAGGTAACAGTGTTGCAAGACTTTTTTATCATAAGAGATGCTATAGTTGGTAAGAAAAAATGTAAAATAAGTATTCTGAACTTCTACTTTTTATCAATTACTTTGGAATGAAATATAAATTTACAATTGGAAAGTTGTTTCAATAGCATTAAGAGCTGGCACACTTTTTATTTAGTCTTTTTTTCTTCTTCTCAGTCAAGAAGACAATTGATGTAGTGAAATTTTAATATGATCAATTTCTCCATTAATTATCAATTCATAATTAATTACAAGTTAAAATCATTGATTACACAAGACATAAAATAAATGCTCAGTCTGCTCAGATTAACAAGTGTGAATCTGATAACAAACAATACATAGACTTAGAACAATTGACTTTCAAGGAATCTAGAATTTCTTCATAGTTAAATGTGGGAAATAACATTATGAGGTTCTTAATTCAATGAATGAATGAATGAGTCATTTCTTATCTTACCTCATAGTTTATGGTTTCTTAAATATGGGAACTACAGTTTTCAAGAGGAACATCTCCTCCATTTTCAACTGACATTATGTATGTGGAAAATGTTATATATTGGTTGAAAATGGTAGGGATGTTCCTCTTGAAAACTGCAGTTCCCATGTTTCAGAAAGCATAAACTATGAGGTAAGATAAGAAATGACTCATTTCATTATTATTCTTTCAAATCTTACTATGTTTCTCAGATCCTAGCAGATCCATCCAGTTCCATTCATCTTCCTCAGTTCTATTTAATATTGTTTCCCATTTGTATCTTGCTCTTCCTAAAAGTTATCCACTTGGATATTTCAAGTAAAACTATATGCATTCATAGTTAATTATGGGAAATAACATTATGAGGCTCTTGATTCAATGAATGAATGAATTATCTTACCTCATATTTTATGTTTTTTTAAACACGGGAACTGCAGTTTTCAAGAGGAGCCCCTCTTATCTTCAGCTGACATCATTACTCACAATGTCGGCTGAAGATAAGAGGGACTCCTCTTGAAAACTGCAGTTCCCGTGTTTAAAAAAACATAAAATATGAGATGCTTAGAATAGCAAGGGCATATCAACAAAAATCACACTTTTTTCATTGCAATATAAACTCTGAACCTTCTTCTTTCGTCCCTGTGAGTAAGAACTGTTGATATGCCTTGGAAGAGAATGAAATCTCCATTGCAATAACACGTGGTGTTAGACCTGATACATCGCAGTGCAATAACAAATGAATTTGAGAATAGCAAAGGCGTATGCAGCCGGCCTAGCTGCCTGCACGCTTATCTCATCCAGGGTATTTATATTACCCTTATATTCCTAGAGTTTGTTTAGGCCCAGATATTATCTTAAGTGCTTATAGTTGTCTGGATATTTCTATGAGGGTGATGTGCAGATGAATAGGTTTCTCGTTCAGTTCTTTCGCTGGTACACGCTAGGTATTACATACATTCTCAGTGTCTTGTAAACTCCTAAAATACATAGGCTATACAATGCTATAAACAGAAATTACAGTCTTATAATTTTGGAATTCACAATCTTAAAACCGGAAATGCCTCTATGTTCATTTGGGATGAGTGCACAGGAAATCGAGGGTCTGCTGAAATTTCAAGTTGCCTCATGCATTACATAGAAAATAAAATAGCACCAGAAGTGAAGACGTTGCATATTTTTAGAACAAAAATTTAAACATAGTTTTGACTTGCTTCAAATATATCCATGCAGACCATTTTATGAAAATTGAACACACATTCATGGTGCCAGGACACTCATACTTACCCAGTGACCGTGATTTTGGTAATAAAGAGAAACATCTTCGTAGAAGATAAGTGTTTACCGCCGTACAGTATGGGCAACACATTAAAGTACCTTTCGATGTAGTGTCAATGAGGAGAGAAGATTTTAAAGACGTTTAAATTATCCAGGTTCATATAACAAAGCGGCAAGTTCTGTGCACCAAGTTTTCGGAAGGCAGATTGTTCGTTTTTTCCAATGGGATTTGGAATCAAACCTGCCTACAATACAGAAGAACCTTATAATATAAATCTGCAAAAAGGACATGGAAAAATGTACTATCAGATTCATTTTAATATTTCATCAATCACCTTATCCGAAAAATACACAAAACTACTAGCTATTTCCTCAGAAAAGCTGGAGATATTCGAGCGCTTCTTTCCAAAATTCCAGCAACTCACCATGGGTACTTCAACAGCATATTTTCTGCCCAAGAAACTTTGAATCACTTTTCCCAGGAAGAAGAGGACGAAGTGGATGAGGACCTGTTAAATTATTAACCCAGGTTCAACAACAGTATTTTCACAAGTTCTTGCACCTGCATCCACATTTTGGCCTTGGTGAGTCGAAATTATTTTTAATTATTTGTTTCTTTAAATCAGTGTGTTCATCTTTTATTTAGAATTTTACAATTTACTAAGCATGTTACTCCATTTCGTAATACATAACATCAATGAACAACTACAGTATTATGACGATTTCCGGGCTGTTGGCCGTGGTCTTGAGGCTTGTAGTTCTCCAACATTTTGCCAGAGACTGCATCCGGCATCCTCAAGGGTTGTCTTGAGACTGACAATTTTGTCGACTACCTGCTCTATTTATACATTTATCCGCGACGTGTTCTCTGCGTGGTCCGTTACTTCGTAAATTGTATCTGCCTTCTGGTTGGTTAGCATTAGGGTCTTCCATTGCACCAATGAGGTTGCTGTCTGATGTTCTAGTAGATTGTTCTCGTAGGGGTTTACATCTGGCTTTTGTTAAGACTGGTATCCATGCTTTGTTGACTTTTAATGATTCTTCCTTTCTATTGTAACTATTTTGATGTTTGAATATTTCAATGGCTTCTCGTTGCAGACGGTTAAAATAGTGTGTGCAGTTAGATAATATATCTGTGTTGTATTGTACTGTATGGCCTTCAAGTAGAGAGTGTTCTGCTACTGCCGACTTTTCCACTTGTTTAAGACGGCTGTATCTTTCGTGTTCTTTAAGCCTGGTTGTGATGCTGCGTTTAGTGGTGCCTATATACACTTGGCTGCAACTGCACAGGATCCTGTATATGCCTGCTGATTGATGAGGATGAAGTTGGTCCTTAATCGGTCTGAGGAGGTTTTTGATTTTCCTGGTAGGCCTATATACTGTTTTTATGTCTTCTTTCTTTAGCAGTTTTCCAATTCTGTCAGTTTACATTCTTGATGAAAGGTAAGAATGCCCTGGTTGACATTTTTTCTTCTGATTCCTTGTTGTTGTATCGTCTGGGATGGTGTGCTCTGTTGATTTCTTTGTTGGTGTATCCATTGGCTGTGAATACTGTACAGAGATGTTTGATTTCAGTCTTTAATAATTCAGGATGGCAAAGTTTCTTGGCGCGATTTGTCAATGTTTTGATGATACCAAGTTTCTGTTTGGGGTGATGATTGGAGGTTTTATGAATATATCTGTCAGTATGCGTAGGTTTTCTATATATGGTGTGATAAATGTTGTCATCTTCTTCTCTTCTGATTGAGATGTCCAGAAAGGCTATGCTGTTATCTTTTTCTTTTTCTACGGTGAATTGTATATTGGAGTTTATGTTGTTGATGTGCGCCAGAAATTCTTCTATTTTATCTTCCCCGTGGTTCCAAATTACGAAGGTGTCGTCTACATATCGAAGCCATGTCTTGGGTTTAAGAGGGGCAGTCTCTAAACATTTTTGTTCGAAGTTTTCCATAAAGAAATTTGCAACTACTGGGCTCAGGGGACTACCCATAGCTACTCCATCTATTTGTTCATAGAAGTCGTTATTGAATAAGAAATAGCTGGTGGTTAAGCAGTGTTCGAAAAGATTAGTGATACCTTGAGGAAACTTGGCAGTGATGAGGTGAATGGTCTCCTTTATAGGAACTTTAGTGAATAGAGAGACCACTTCGAAACTAACCATTAGATCGTCCAGTTGCAGAGCTATCTCTTTTAGTTTATCTAAGAAGTCCATCGAGTCTTTGACATGTGTATCACTGTTGGATGTGTGGGGTTTTAGTAGAGTAGATAAATGTCTCGCTAGGTTATAAGTTGGTGATCCTATGGCGCTGACGATCGGTCTTAGAGGTATATTGTCTTTATGGATTTTAGGTAGTCCGTAGAGTCTGGGTGGCAGGGCCTCGTTCTTCTGAAGTTCTTTCTTCGCGTTGTCTGGAAGTGAGGAGGCTTTGATCAAGTTGTACAGTATTGTCTAAGAGTAAAATCCGTATTTTAATTTTTACTTTACTGTTAAATTGTAATAAAACTTATGAATATTAAAATAGAATATCTTAAGAGTATTTTGGGAACCAGGGTTACAAAATTCACCATTAATATATAAATTTGTAATTTATCACGTGAATAATACAGATTGTTCTTTCTGAAGTAGCCTAATAAGTTTAACTTGCAATAGGCCCAATTTTTATTGGAAAGTCGATAAATATTATTACTTTCATATCGGTCCGAATTTTAAACCACTACAGAACACAATATTTAACTTCTTTGCATTAATAAATACACTATTTCTCGCGATATAGAGAAAAAAAGTTTGTGAAACTTTAAATGCGTTTTTCTCAAAACTACTATTTTGTGTATATGCCCTTGCTATTCTAAGCACCTCATATGAGGTAAGATAAGAAGTGACCCATTCATTTGTTGAAAACTATATGCATTTCTGAATTCTTCCCATACATGTTACATGTCCTGTTCTTCTTGGCTATAGGCTATAAATTTCAAATTTATAATAGCTTAATACAAATTGTGGTCTTTATTCTTCGCTGCAAAATATTAGTATATGTCTATTTGGATGTTGAAAGGGATATTTATATTAATTAAAATAACACTGTTATCCCTAAGGTAATCTAGTCTTTTAATCAAAATTTCTGGGTCAATTAACCATAAATATATGTATACAAAAAAAGAGTTTAATTTATCTTCCCATCACCCCAACAAAATAATTTTAATAATTAGGAATGTTGCAGCTATGCTCCCCTCATAATGTCTTTTTACAAACAGTGATATCATACTATTAATACTTGCTAATTGAGATAAAACCATTATCTTGCACATGAATGTTACATTGCTTCTCAGTCCTGATGACTTTCTCAATTTTTATACAATTACGTCATGTTCTAAGATGCGTGATTTTTTGACATTAAGGTTGCAATGTATTGAGATTCAAATCATTTGACATACTTCATTTCATTTTTTATATTTTTATGAATTGAAGAGACTGGCACTGAATTGTCTGAAAAAAATAAGGAATTCATTCTCAGAAATATTGTGACTTGAATTGAGTTACATTTATCTATGGTGGATTGATTCATTTTTAGTTTGCAGTAATTTATTATTATTATTATTATTATTTTTCTGTCTGTGTCAAAGGTCTATAGGCCTATTACGAACTTACTGAAGAATTTTGTATCCAGCACTTCCTTGGGCTGCTCAGAGATCTCTTCTCTGTTGGGCAATAACAAAGCATGGCTTTGGGAACTCTATTTGAACTCATCCGTTGCAAATTATTCATCCAGTTGTGCTGGTATTCATGTGTGTATTTAATGACTGGTTCTAAACATTGTTCCTTCAAGACATCATCATTGCATTTGTAATTCCATTTGGTGTACCCAGCTGTATTCTCATGAATTTCATTTCACAAGAAGTTATCCTGCTCTCCTCTCCTTTCCTCAAAGTCCATGCCTCACTGCCGTAGAAAAGTGCAGGTCTTGCTAAGGTTTTGTATAACCATACTCTGGTATCTCTCTGGACTAGTGAAAGTTTCATTACTGATTATATTATTTTTAGTCTGAACATCGTACCTCAATATCAATATTGAGGTAAGATGTTCAGACTAAAAATAATATAATTAAAATAACCTCAAAATATAACTTCCTAAAATTAAATATTTCATTACTGAATTTATTATTCTTATGGTTTTATTGAAATTGATAATTTTATTTGATACGTCTACTTCATCCAATCATGTTAATATATATCCATGATAAGGTAAATTATTTTCTCTTTCCAGTATTTTTGAATCTGTACAAATGTTGCTACATACAGGGTATTTTCGTTTTATTCTACTAATAGGAAGTGAAATAAAAGGTGCTGAATTTGAACATGGATATTTAAATCAGCTGACAAATAGACCTTGACATAAACTTATGTATATGTAATTGGTGCACATACTGTTTAATTTCTATCTAATAATGTGACTGCTTTAGACAGGTGGACATATTGTCTCTATCGATGAACAATGCCTGTCTTTCCTTTTGACCTGATTGTAATGGTTTATCTCTCTTGTGTTTTTTGAAGTGGTGTCATCTTCTCAGCTATATTGAGAAATCTAAGTCATAACCAATTTTAATGATATTCATATTTTCTCATTGCCTCTAATGCAAGTATAAGCAATTTTCATTCATTCACAAATTTCTTTGCAATGGATTATTTATTATTTATTTCAGAGTGATTTCTTTTATTTTAATATAGGACTACTTGTTTTTGAATGCATAAGCAGTTAACTTATACTAGTACCAATTAGATCATAGCCTTTAGACATTTTGATATTTATGCAGCCTAAAAGTGAATGCAGTGGTCCATAATTTATTTTATGCAATGGTCCTTTTAATAACCAATTCTGATATATATTTGTAGAGTAAGATTCCTCATGTCTAAGGGGGGGAACTTTTTTGGATTTGAATTTAAAAAAGAAAACATTTACTTTAACATGTTACAGGCATTTATGGCTCTTGCTTGCCTTTGAGCTAATTATCTGAAATTGGATTCATTATTTTACTTAATGATGACATTGTACATTTTTAATGAAGCTTAATTTATATTTACATTAAATTTGCAATGTAATTGTTAATTTTAGTTCTTCCTGACACTGTTATGTTCAAAATAAATAAATTGCTTTTATATATTTTCTGTTCTTATACATGAATTGTAAATGAAATAGTGGAAACAAAAGTATGCCAAGGATTTTATTTGAGACCATAAGCAAAATTACATTGCATTCCATCAATATAATCACCAGCAAAGTTCAGATCTTCTGCCAATATATGACAGGTTTATGGTTTTTATTTTAAATTTATCACTCACACTGAAATGACTATTTGAAGAGAAAAATTTATACCTAAACTGGGATTTGAACCCAAGGTCTCGGGTTCGACATCATCTAGTAGTAGAACCAGAGCCCTTGGATTCAAATCCCAGTTTAGGTGTATATTTTTCTCTTTAAATATTTGTTCTGTGGATTATTGTTCTGAGAATCAATGAAAAATCTGAAATGCTGATGTCCATGGAGGGTCTTTCAATTGTGGTAACAAATAAGTCAGGAGGATATTCCAGAATTTCCCTCACCTGTACAATAAAGTAATCACTGTTTTCACTAAATGTCTACATATGTTGTTATGCAAGATCCTGAAAAAATGTACACATTTCCATCACAGAGTCGAATGCAAGTTGTGCTGAAGAAAATTATGTTACATTGACAGCTCTATCTTGAAACACAACATAACAAATGATGACACTTTTGGCATCATATGCCACTGTTACCATGACTTTCACTCTACTGAGTTTCTTTCTTAGTTCTTTTGTATGCAACATTCCTTGTTGGCACCATTTGTTTGATTGGCATTTTAGTTCAGGCTCATAAGCCCATGCCCAAGTTTTGTCATTGGCCATAATATGCTGCAGAAATGCATTCCTTTTTATTACTTCAATGTATCTGTCGAGATGAGCACCAGCTGCAGCACATTGGTACCATTTCTTGCATGTCTAAGGTGATAAAGAACTCAGCATGATACACTTTTCAACAAGCTGAGAATGAATATTCTTTATTGCATGATGCACAATTTGGTGACTAATTCCAATTCCTTGGGCAAATCAATCAACAGTCTTCAGAAAGAAAACCTTCTTACTGCTAATCAAAAGTAGATGATCAACCTATTCAGGGTAATTCCCTCGATACATCCTGATCATCATGGAATGTACTTCCCATCATGTAATATTGTAATACTTAAAACATTGACATTTCCATGCATTTTTCCTACAGGTCACAATTGAAGTTCTAACTTTGTAAATATGTTTTAGACTAGTAGAAAATAGTTGCCTGCTTGAACTGGTCACACTGAAAACAACACTCTTTACTACAACTCTTTTAGCAATCTATACAATGTCACAAGTTCAGTTGATTTCCTCCACAGACTGGGAGTGAATATTGTTCTGACAGCTTTACCATTACTTAATTTACAACATTTATATTTTATGTCAATGTATTTAATATCCAAAAGTTTCCTTCAGCATCTGTTACTTTACTGTCAGTACATTTTTTATTTGTTTTTGAATTATTTAAATATGTCTCTGTGAAACAAGATTGAAAATATATTAAGATTTATTTGGAGTCAGGTACAAACTTGATCCAGATTGATGATCTTAAGTTTCTAAAATCCAGAGGCACCAAAGATATCATGCTACAGATCAGTTTCCTAGTGTTTAAATATTAAAGTATGATAGAGGCCTAAAAAACATTACTTGTAATAATGTATTACGTGCTTGTAATAATGGAATAAATAACATTGATTCAGTCACTATTGTCAATTGACAAAATTAAATGGAATATCTATCATAACTGTTAAAAGTATTTTTTTTGTAATGTGAAATTATTTTAGTGATAATTATAGAGAAATAAATAAGTTTACAGATATAAACTTAGTATTTATGTCAAAATATTTTTTTTTTCTTGAATGCCTTGCTTGATTACTTGTAAAATTACTAATTATGTTTTCCATTGCTTATTGTTACATTAGTGAAAGTTGGACCTATTTGTGAAAATTACATTACTTAGTACTGTGAGGTTCCATTGTCATAAAACCATAAAGTAGTGAAATGAGACTTAGTATGAAATATTATTGTAACTTTCATTATATGGGATGAATTTTAAGATAATGTTACTTTATTTAAGTCTCCGGATTTGTATTTCTTTTTCCAAGGCTTCATGTTTGTATTGGAGTACAATAAACTAGTTGTAACCGTTTAGTAGTAGGCACCGCATGTGGTGGTTACGTCACCCATTGAGAGAAAGTAGGTATAGGAAGGAAGGAGAAATGAACCCCTAGGCCTCGAGTACTCTAATACCATCAGGGTCGAAAGAAACAAGAGGTCAGTCAAGGGAGTCTGGATAGAAAAGTGAAAGAGGGAATTGGTATGGGGAGGAGAAGTAATACCAATTCGGTCAAAAAAGAAAAACTCACCAAGCTGACCAGTGCTTGTTGGTGAGTAGCCCTTCCCTTTCGTTCATCATGCATAAGCATGATTACTAACAGCTGCACCACGAGAAGGTGAGGGATTGGACACTAGGTTACTGTCCAGGTCGGTTCCTTTTAAGCCTTCGATGGAAGGAATTTATTTAAGTCTATGACATTACTACATTACAAAGAAAATCTGCAGTAGCAACATTCAGACTGCTAACGGGACATGACTGCTTGAATAAACACCTACACAGAATTGGCATAACAGATTCACCTAAATGCCCTTTTTGCAATTTAAATGAAGATATGGAAAGAAACCATCTCCTCCGTTGTCCAGCTTTTGTAGAAGAGACCAGCCTTTCTGCTAAATATTGGAGTGCAAGAGAGCGAATGATTTCATTATCAAGTGCTCGACATTAGATACCAACCAACTTTATTTAAGTCATTGAATTCAATTGGTATAAACAAAGTTTTATTTTCACTCACTCACTGTATGGCTTATGGAACCCATAAGGGATGATCCACTGATTCCTTTTTTCAGTGAATTGAATTCAGTTCATATTTCCTAAAATATCATGTTCTCTAAGACCCATGCAAATACTATCCTTCCACCTATATTATAGCTAAGCCTTCTTTTTTCTCTCTCAAAAGATTTGCCAATAAAAATAAATTGATAACATTTCTACCATCACCCAAAAAGATTTATTTTAGGATTAAAAGTGGATTGTCTGAAATTGTAGTTATGTATATTAGATGAATGACAATTTACGGGATTATGATGTATTTCAGGCAAGGTCAGGCTAATCAGATGATGCCTATGCAACAAGGAAATCCAACAGCAACAGGAACTTCATCCACACCAACTGCTACTTCAGCCAGAGATTTACAGCCTGTACATAATACAGCAATGCAACAACATGCACAGGCACAGCAACGTAGCACTGTTTATCAGCCCAGTTACACAAATGCAGGGGCAGACAGGCAAATACAGCCGGTGAGTTGACAAAACTCCATAACACCATTGACACTTCAAGAAAATATAACTCACAAAAGGGATGGTTGCTTATTTATTAGTAGGAATAAAAATATTGTTGGCTTATATTTTAGAATTTATTTATATTCTTAAATTATATTTTTTTAAAGTATTGGAGAATATTTTGAGTCATACAAAAATTCTGTTTTTCAGCTACCTTTTTCCTCAAAATTCCCATTTTCATTCATATATAACTACTGCACATGTTTGTCTGTTTTTAACTAATGTGTTCCTTTAAGAAAATTAAATTTCAACATGTCCCGCGCCGTAGCGAGCGGTTAAGGTAGGAAGCCTTGGCGCAGAGCTACGGGACTTGCGCTGGTTCGAGTCTCCATGGGGGAAGAAATTTTCTCATGGTATTTCCGCCAGTATGGGACCGGTGCCCACCCAGCATCGTGAGGCAATTGGGTAGCTACAATAAGTAGCGGCTCCAGGTTGAGGAACCAGCTATAACGGCTGGGGGACTCGACATGCTAACCACATGTCACCCCTACACTGGCTGTTGATCATCTACCTCTGTGATTGACACATGTGGATGTGAAAGGCCAGCAGCCGGCTGGTAAAAGGGCAACCGCTGAAAAGTGGAAAGACCCTCAATCGGAAATCGGAAATTTCAACATAATGCAGTCTCCTTGTTTATTTTAATTAGCAATTAGAAAATAAAAAACAATCATTTATGGCCATCAGTAATCTTGGAGAAGGATGATTTTAATTTAGATATGAAAAATGTTATTTCGATGTTTTTATTATTAATTTCATACATCTCAGTGATGGATAAATCATATTTGAAGAGAAAAATTATACGCTCAGACCGGGACTTGAACCCGGGACCCTTGGTTTTCTAGTCCAAGTGCTCTACCATCTGAGCTACCTGAGCAAGTACCGATCTAAACACAATTTTTTCTCTATATACTTTGTAATTCCCACCCACCAAATGCTTTGAAGCCTTTGCTTCTGTCTTTGCAAATGGCGGCTCCTTTATTAAGAAGACATATTTGGGAATTATACATTACATTATAAATGCCAGTATGGCTTTTTTCAATGTTTTTATTATTAATTTCATACATCTCAATGATGGATAAATCATATTTGAAGAGAAAAATTATACGCTCAGTCCCGGTCTGAGCGTATAATTTTTCTCTTCAAATATGATTTATCCATCATTGAGATGTATGAAATTAATAATAAAAACATCGAAAAAAGCCGTACTGGCATTTATAATGTAATGTATAATTCCCAAATATGTCTTCTTAATAAAGGAGCCGCCATTTGCAAAGATAGAAGCAAAGGCTTCAAAGCATTTGGTGGGTGGGAATTACAAAGTATATAGAGAAAAAATTGAGTTTAGATCGGTACTTGCTCAGGTAGCTCAGATGGTAGAGCACTTGGACTAGAAAACCAAGGGTCCCGGGTTCAAGTCCCGGTCTGAGCGTATAATTTTTCTCTTCAAATATAAAATGTTATTTGTTGTGTTTTAATTCTTCATTCTTAGAAAATTGGTTTTTAAAGGGATACTTAGCTATTTAAGAGTGGTTTATTAATCCTGGATACTTGTGGGTAAAACATAATGGAAACTTACGAATATCTTCATGAAATTTTAAACATTTTTTCTGCACTAATTGGCTCAGATGATTGTGCTTGAAATGTTTATGTGGGAGGTCCCAGGTTCAAACTGACAAATGTAGATTTTCTAACAGTGGAGGGTCACACTATGTTGTTGTGCATATTGTATTCATATATAGCATAGTCAATAGAGTAACAGAATTTATATAAGCCATATAAATTTTAGCTGATATAGATTATTAAAACAAGGAATATGTCATCAATTTACGATGAGAATACTATAAATATTGAGATGTGGTATGATCAATAAACAAATGGATTATTTGAGACAGCCAATATTATAACATCAAATATTGTACTATATAACAGAGTTTGCTTATCTAACTAGACAATTAAGAGAAAAATTATTCAAGTTAACAATAACAGCATGATCATGCATATATAGTTCCCACAGTGTGCACATATGATGAAAGTGTGTTGATAACAGTTCTCATGGAAACACTCTTCTGTTAATCCTTTTTCAAAACAGTACTCCAAGGGTGTTTTAAATACACCAGGAAAATATTTTGTATAGCCCCATTAAAAAATAAACAAATTTGATTAAAATTATATTTGAAAAGAAAAATATACGCCTAGACTGGGATTTGAACCCAGGACCTTTGACTCTCTATGTCAATGCTCTTCCAAGTGAGCTACCTAGGCCTCCAATCTAAACGCGTATTTTTCTCTTCTACAACCCCAAATGCTACGAGCCATTGCTACGATTTTTGCAAATGGTGGCTTCTTTATTAAGAAGACATTTTATGGTTGGTTGGTTGGTATCTAATGTCGAGCACTTGATAATGAAATCATTCGCTCTCTTGCACTCCAATATTTAGCAGAAAGGCTGGTCTCTTCTACAAAAGCTGGACAACGGAGAAGATGGTTTATTTCCATATCTTCATTTAAATTGCAAAAAGGGCATTTAGGTGAATCTGTTATGCCAATTCATTTCTTTTTCCAAGGCTTCATGTTTGTATTGGAGTACAATAAACTAGTTGTAACCATTTAGTAGTAGGCACCACATGTGGTGGTTACGTCACCCATAGAGAGAAAGTAGGTATAGGAAGGAAGGAGAAATGAACCCCTAGGCCTCGAGTACTCTAATACCATCAGGGTCGAAAGAAACAAGAGGTCAGTCAAGGGAGACTGGATAGAAAAGTTGAAAGAGGGAATTGGTATGGGGAGGAGAAGTAATACCAATTCGGTCAAAAAAGAAAAACTCACCAAGCTGACCAGTGCTTGTTGGTGAGTAAGCCCTTCCCTTTCGTTCATCATGCATAAGCATGATTACTAACAGCTGCACCACGAGAAGGTGAGGGATTGGACACTAGGTTACTGTCCAGGTCGGTTCCTTTAAGCCTTCGATGGAAGGAATTAAAGGGTCTCCTCTCTGTTAAAAACAGTAGCCTTTCCGCAGCCTAGAAGACATTTTATTGGGAATTTAAACATTACTTATAAAGCCAGTAGTGCTTCTTTCAATGTTAATATTATTCATTTTTAAACATCTTAATGATGTCCATCACTAAGATGTTTAAAAACGAATAATATTAACAAATTTGATTAAATTCATCGGAGAACATATTGTTTAAACAACTCACCTCATAGGATTCATGCTTCCATGATATCGCAATTTCAAACATAGTCATGTTCATCTTCAGCCATAACTCCGACTGACGAAATTCTTCGGCCGTCAACTATTCTATTGTCGCCATCTTCAGTGCTGCCATCTATGGCGACAATAGAATAGTTGACGACCGAAGAATTTCGTCAGTCGGAGTTATGGCTGAAGATGAACATGACTATGTTTGAAATCGCGATATCATGGAAGCATGAATCCTATGAGGTGAGTTGTTTAAACAATATGTTTTCCGATGAATTTTAATGATTATACCTCATAATGTTTACTTCCCAACATTAATTTAATAAAATTTGATTAAATTGGAGAACCTTGCTGCACTGGAAATAAGTGATCTCTGTCCCATATGTTAATGTCTTTGTCACAATCAGAAGTTACCACAATTGTTTTCTTCTTCCCCATCCAGTGTCTTTCACTTCAACATTCTTCAGAAACTGTAGATTTGTATGGTCACCTCTATTTGGCTCTCCAGGAGTCAACCAGAAGGTGTGTGCGTTTTTTTTTTTTTTTTTTTACATCTGGTCATATTGTTTATTCTAAGAAGACATTTAAATCCCTCTTTGTCATATTAACAGATTGCTAGCAAACACCTTATTGTTTTGTAAAATTATATTCTTATATACAGAAAAAATGGCAGGTGGACTCTGTTACAGGGACATATAAATGGGGTAGCAGTGTATTATCTCTCACGATCCCTGGAATTATCTTTTAAGAGAGTGTGGTTGCCACTATGGATCCAACTGCTTGCTTCCCTTCACTGCGAGAGTTTGTCCAGTTTGAAACTCTTTATCAAATCTAGATTGGTTAATTTTAATTACACTGAGCAACAAAAAGGAAACTTTTTTTTTTTTGTCTCAGAAAGAAAAATATGTGATTCTGATAGTATTTTTTTCTCCTGAATTCAAATATAATATCGCGGTTTTTCTCCATCATGCAAGGTTTCTGAGAGACAGGAATTTATAATTTCAAACACTTTAATATTTTCTACATTCGTAACAACACAATATTTTAACATTCGGACTCGCCTAGAAAGTAAGAAATGACGGATTTTCTGCTATATTTTGCCTGTGGAGCATCCTTCTTGATGGTCCAACAATAATCGGCCAGTATATTAGGATTCCATTTGCCTTGATATATCTTTTCCATAGCTGAAATCTCCTGATGAAGTGTTCCCAGTTTTATTTTACAATGGACAAAAAAACGTTTATTAAAAAAGAATTATTTAAATCCATTAATTGAAATTGAAATAAAAAACTGTGGGTGATGGAGAAATTCCGAATACATATTTAAAAACACGATAAAAAACTGTATTAAGTACAACTATTGGTACTCATGAGACAAAAATCAAGTTGACCAGTGTTATTTAATCTGGTGACAGACTTTCTCCATAATGAGAAACCTGATTTATCTCATGTATTCACGAGTTCTTTATTCAATGTCTGCAGCCTCTTCAATCAACTGCTTGCTAAACTGTTTGTTATTTCCCAACATTCCCAAATTCCCAAATTCATTCAATTTTTTTTCCACAAATTAGAAGCTTTGAACTGCAGTGAATTATGAAAGTCTTAATTTTCAGTGCCTAAATTCTCAATGTGCAGTTATGTATTATTGTGTTTTCCTGTCTCTTTGTTATAAAATGGTTGTAATTCACAATTTATCATACCCTGCAGGATGGTTGCAACTGATGAACAATATTGTTTCAGTTGTTTTCTAAGTTTTGTAACATATTCCTATTCTTTTCCTTTTCTGTGCCAAGACTTTAAGTTTCATATCATCTGCAGTCCATAACACAAATGGAGAGGATCAAAATTTCAATTTCATTTTTCCCTTGATTGTTTCGTCCATATCTTGTATATATCAGCTAGATATCCTTCTGGAAACTTTGTTCTTGTTTTCCTGGAGGTGATGGCTGATAATATGAACTGCTGTTTTCCTGGAAATCTGCTGCTGTTGACATTACTTCATCACTTATCACATTGACACTATCAATTTTTTTTCATCTCATGCCTCATCATTGATTAAAAGTGTACTAACCTCTGCTGTTACAGCTTCTTCTTCTGTCAATTTTTTTTTATTTGTTCATAAATAACACACTCTTCTCCTATAGGTGTATCTTTCAAAATACCAAAGTACTTCATTGACAGTTTCACAGCTACTCATTGTCGAAGGTGACTGTACTAAATTATTAATTCTGTAAACACACTTCTGCACTACAAAGATATTCTGATCTATTCTAGCAGAAAACACAAACTTATCTTAGTATATTGTGAACACTGTGCTACTTCCAGATAAATAGGAAAATGTAGGGCTTTGGTAGAGAGGGAAAATCTACACTGCCGCTCCTATTCTTCCCTCTCCTGCCAATGTTATTGTACCATAGCAGCTATCTAAAACAACTGCTATGATTCTTCCTTGTCAGTTGTCAAGTAAAATAATGTATTGAAAATATATTACCATTAATCATTTCATCGTGTCATCATCTCACATTAGTTGAATGCATGCTTTCAGGGCTGATGATCATAATATTATGAGATGGATACCAGGTTTTATATATATGAGGATACATAGGTTTTAGCCATAACACCCTATTATTTCATATTTAAAGAGAAAAATTATACGCTCAGACCGGGACTTGAACCCGGGACCCTTGGTTTTCTAGTCCAAGTGCTCTACCATTTGAGCTACCTGAGCAAGTACCGATCCAAATGCAAATCTTTCTCTATATACGTTGAAATTCCCGCCCACCAAATGCTTTGAAGCCTTTGCTTCTATCTTTGCAAATGGCGGCTCCTATATTAAGAAGACATATTTGGGAATTATACATTACATTATAAATGCCAGTACGGCTATTTTTGATGTTTTTATTATCAATTTCATACATCTCAATGATGGATAAATCATATTTAAAGAGAAAAATTATACGCTCAGACCGGGACATGAACCCGGGACCCTTGGTTTTCTAGTCCAAGTGCTCTACCATTTGAGCTACCTGAGCAAGTACCGATCCAAACGGTCCCGGTCTGAGCGTATAATTTTTCTCTTTAAATATGATTTATCCATCATTGAGATGTATGAAATTGATAATAAAAACATCGAAAATAGCCGTACTGGCATTTATAATGTAATGTATAATTCCCAAATATGTCTTCTTAATATAGGAGCCGCCATTTGCAAAGATAGAAGCAAAGGCTTCAAAGCATTTGGTGGGCGGGAATTTCAACGTATATAGAGAAAGATTTGCGTTTGGATCGGTACTTGCTCAGGTAGCTCAAATGGTAGAGCACTTGGACTAGAAAACCAAGGGTCCCGGGTTCAAGTCCCGGTCTGAGCGTATAATTTTTCTCTTTAAATATGATTTATCCATCATTGAGATGTATGAAATTGATAATAAAAACACCCTATTATTTCCCTAGACTGACAGAGAGGCTATAGAAATTTACAAACATAAGGACAGTTTCAATAGAAAAGAAGAATGAATAAAACTGGCTAAGCCTGGTGTCACACATTAGACAATATAAATATAATAAATAATGAAGAGATAGTTTAGAACCAATCATATACTGCGCTGATGATGACTAGCCAATCAACGTCAACTTCATCCAGCCATTCTGGGACCAGCACTAGTATAAAAACTGATTTCAAGCAGTCTACCACTCATTCACAGTCGAGCTTCCATACAAGGAACACTATCTAGAAATATTTGCCACTGAAGATGCCCTCTGCAGTCAAGAGAGAAACATCTGGAAAAAACATTAGTCATGGTCAATGGCCAATAGCCCAGAATCTCTTAATATTATCATCTCATTACTAAAACAATGAAAAATAGGTCCATCACCTAGCACATAGACCAGCATATACTGAACTGGGAAAGAAAAAAAGGATGTTTTTCCTTGATGCCTTCTAGCTGCTTACCAAAACAGATTTTAGCATAAGCCCAAAAATATCAAAGGAACTTGAGAATACAAAATATCAATGGTTAGAGACTGTGGCATTTTATGTGTTGATAATATTAAATTTAAGTGCACCACTGTGGTCTCGAGGTAGTGTGCTGCCTTGTCATGCAGTGGGCTAGGCTTTGATCCCCGGTCGGGACAGTTTCCTGGGTGAGGTTTTTATTGGGGTTTTTCCTCACCTGTAAGACAAATGTCAGGAAACTTTAAGGCACAAACGGTCCCCGAACATCATATGGCCATCGCAATCACCATCATTCATATTCATCTTAGATTAAGCTTAGGATTAGGGACTCTCCTGGTGCACCACTATCATCATCACCGATCATATCATCGGGGCAATATAACTCTGCCTTCCAGGTGCCCCAACCACAGAAGTGGGTTACAATTATGCCATTGCCAGGAGAGAACACCAGAAATGTCCAACAGGACAAACTGGGACATTTAAAAAAAATTAAATTTAAACCAGTAAAATTCTCTAGAAAACATATGAACACTATATGAATAAGATAAATCTAGATGGTATAAGTGGAAGGATGTTAATGCTAGTGTCACCAGGGTTAGTTTCAAATAGTTGTCAGGTAATCTACTCAATCTTTAGCCAATAATGGTATAATATAATTTAAAAAGCATATGATTAATAACTTGTGTTTTTTGCTTCTTTGTAACACAAAATTCATTTGATGTGGTGATAACTTAGTAAAGCAGAAAAGAGGGATAATTTGAATTTCAGCATGCAGATTTAATGCTAGTCAGTAGGTAGACAACAAAATTATATATCTAGTGGATACAATAAAAGATTCTACATGACACATTATCTTAGATATTAAAGCATATAAGCAGTGGTTGAAGTGGGATGATAAAACAACCTGTATGGAGTCAATTTATTTGAGTTTATATACTGGACTAATACAAGGACTGTTTTTTTTTTTTCAAGGTATGATCAGTCGCAAAATTAAAACCACGGTGAAAATAAAAAATGTTTTACATGCAACATTTAGATACACCTACCAGCTACTTCTCTACAGCTACTGTTCCAACATAGACAATTTTCGTAGTGTGGTAACAACTTTCCAATAGCCTTGTTAATACAAGCAGCTGCTTGTGCTTTCAGCCAATTCTCTTCGTTGGTCTGCAGTTCATTGTCTTTGCCTAAATGTAGTCCTAGACACTGTTTCATGTAAAAAGATAAAAATCAGGGGGAGCCAAGTCTGGGTTGTATGATGGATGATCAAATACTCAACATCGAAAACTCTGCAGGACCATTCTTGTTGCAGCTTGCAGTGTGCAGCCGAGCATTGTCATAAAGGACAATGCTAGATTACAACATTCCTCTTTGCTTGTTCTGAATTGCCCTTTGTAGACATTCAAGAGTCTCACTATATGAGGCTGGAGTGATGGCCATACCAAATTTCATGAATTCCACCAAGAGAACTCCTTTTCAGTCCCAGAACGGTAGCCATACACCTTCTGATGGAGAAGTTTCACTTGAACTTTTCGGTGTACTTGGGGGATGAGAATGCATCCATTGTTTGGATTACTCTTTTGTTTCTTCATTTTCGAAATGGACCCATGTCTCGTACCCTGTGCAGTTTTGTTAAAAAGCTATTCTCTTTCATCATGGTAGTGCTGGAGAAACGCAGGGTGGTGCCAATTAGCTGTTTTTTGTGATGGTTGGACAGAATCTTGAAAACCCATCCCTCACACAGTTTACAGCTCTGATGTCTCTCACTCATTTTCTTATAGAGCGCTAACCTTAAAATTTCAGGAAACGAATCGCCCAACACAGAAATTGTGAACTGGTGATTTTCTCAAATTACTTGATCTTCTTGCTGAACAAGATCATCGGTTGGCACTCATGTCCTTCCCTGACTGCCTGCATCGTGAACATCTGTACATCCTGCTTCAAAGTTCCTGCACTATGGCTGCAATTTGCTGTCATTCATGAAAGTTTCACTGTACACATTACTCATTTGTCAAGAATTTCGGCTCTATTGCACACATCAGCATGAAGAAGTTAAATTACAACATGCACTTCCCATTTGGCAGGAAACTATTGTTTTAAGCATATTTATGTGCTCAATGCGCGCTCAAAACTGACAAATGTGATATGGTGTGATCAATGGGCTTACTAGAGACACTGTGCAAAGCTTCATTTGATTTACACTGTGGTTTTAATTTGCAACTAATCAGACCTTTAAAAAAAACCTTTCGTATAATCTGCTCGAAATGCTTATTTACATTGTTTAGCTACAGTTGTGTATGCTTTGTTTCCCTGTATGTCTAAAATGAACTTTTAATAGTACATCTATCATTCTTATTTTGATAACTTGTAATTCTTGCAATATGTTTTTTTTTTCCCCCTCTTAACTGTTAAAATTTAAAACTGATATGAACAATATAAAAAATGTTTTATATTTTCTTAAAAATCTTACCTGTCAGTGTAATAAAAGGGACACCCCTCTTCACTCAGGAATGGGATACAGGGAAGTATGAGCCATTTGCAATATGCTAGGATATCCATCCATAGTAATTCTGCCCGAGGACAGGTCTTTCACTGCAATCATAGCATTTTCATGCTATGCTTTGCAGCTTTACTAGGGAATTATAGGTGTTGTTTTCCACACCAATGAAGGATGATGATGGCTGGATGATTTTTGGGGATCATTGGGCCCTAAGCTTCCTGACATTTGCCTTACAGGTGAGGAAAAAACCTCACCCAGGAGCCTGTCCCAACCGGGAATCAAACCTGAGCCCACTGCATGACAAGGCAGCATCCTACTTCAAGACCACAGCGGTGGACTAATAGGGTATAAGCTAATCAATAAATGCAAAACAAATATAGAAGTTTAAGTTTTCTATGTGTGCTTTTAATCTCTCAATGGAATTGCAGTTATAGATTACCTCATCATAGTTTTGTTTTGTCAGTAGAAAATTTGAAGTATTTTGAAATCAGATTGTGTTTAAAAACAATTCTGGGATGGCTGGTGATTTTTTAGCTTAGCAGCAAGCAGATGGATTCAGGGTATTTATAAAAGAACCAGAATGCCATCCTACTACATCCCGACCCACTGAACCCCTACGTATAAGAGTAAAATAATATATCTGAGAGCATCTTATAACTTCTTCCTTTCACATATTAGGCCTAATGATCTATTATGGTCTCACTCTATTAGCAGATAGTCCAAAATTAAATATTATTAAACGTTGCTGTAACAACTTCGACCTTATACCACAACAACTCTTTTAATTTATTATAAAAATGCTTAACATGAAAAATAAGTTGATTAATTTCATTAAGTTTAATAAATTGAGTTAGATTTAACAACTCACCTCATAATTGTAGATTTTTTGAAGACTAGTTTCGATACATCTTCGTACCATTTTCAATTCCATCTAACCATCTGAAATGATACAAAGATGTATTAAAACTAGTCTTCAAGAAATCTACAATTATAAGGTGAGTTGTTAATTCTAAATCAATTTATTAATTAAAATAAACCTTATAGTGCCACTTCCTTTAAAAATTAATGTTCATTAAGTTTGTTTTTGTACTGTTATTATTTATGAAGAAATATGTATAATATATGCATTATTAAAATATGTTTTATATTTACAGCCTAGAAATATATACCCAAACAATATGTACCAGTATCAACCAAAAACATCTCCTCCTGCAGCAAATGCTGGTAGTTATCCAGTACATCCGGATGTGAGACTGAAAAGACTGCCATTTTTTGATTTGATGGGAGAACTTTTGAAGCCTTCAAGTCTTGGTTAGTAATTAATTATTATGAGTTAAGGATTTAGACTCACCTCATATTTTTTTTAATTTCCCTGCAGACCTGGTTTCTTCACATGTGTGTGATATTGTCAATACTTTCTTGGTTAGTAAATCTGAGAGTAAAGAAAGTATTATATGAAACATTTGTAATATTTAACTTCATTAATTATTTTTTCATTTGTGTTGTATATTATAGTAGAGATGAATTCACAATAACTGACATAACTATTGGAAACAAAATAAAATAATATTTTAATTCTTTTAGCTGTCAGATAGTATGACACTAATTTTTCTCTTTAAAATACTTTTAGTATATTTAACAAAAATATGGAGTTTAATAATTGTTCTTAAAATGTTCAGTTTTATGTTGTTAACAGACATAACTGTAGAATGATGTTATTTTAAAAATACAATAGGAAGTAACATTAAGAGGTCATTTTTAATAATTAAGATATTTGATCTTCTCATGGTTGTTTTTGTTAAACATATGTTTCAAGCCTTGAAACATATATTCAACAAAAACAACCATAAGAGGTAAGAATGTGCAGACCAAATATCTTAATTATTATGTAGAATGACATGTTTTATAATAATAATCACTGTAAAGTTTCCAATTTTCTTTCAACAAGCAATTGAAGAGCTTATTTCCAAAGTGTCTTAAATCCATGAAATACCAAAATTGCTATTTTTATTTTAAGGTATTTAAATTTTAAATGGAGTTTTCATTATAAGTTATGTTTATTTGTAACTACATTGGCAATATTGTCACGTACTCTCAAAAATCCTCCACCATTACAAGTGGTAGTAACAGTGTCACATGACTTGGAGTTAAGACGTTTTGGAAGTAAACATAGTTTCAGGAAAGTTTTAGTAGGAGAAAGTAATATCTAATACTCAATAAAGTATGCAATTTATTAAGTTTCGAAATAGTCCGTTGCCTTGGCATAGTCAGTACAGTTTCTACCTTCCACTCCGATGACCCGGGTTCGATTCCTGGCGGGGTAGGGGATTTTAAATCTCTGCCTTGGGTCTTGGTGTGTGTCCTGTCCATGTGGCTATATGTGAGAATAAAATAAAGTTAACAAAAAAGGTAAAACAAGAAGGAAACTGCATCTGCTGCACTATTTGAAAATACTTTTTGCCAGAATGGCATTGCATAATGGTGCTTGATAATACCTAACTTACTTAATAATTAATCTTGTTCTACCTTAGTTTTGTTGTTATAAAATAATGAATGGAAATACTCTGCGGTGGAAAGCTCAGAAGTTTTATAAAATCCATCATTGTGATTCCATGCCACTTTCGGTATATTACCATCACTAGCGTATTTACAGTGTTTATCTTTGTTTTTAGCCCACTCTGAAGGTACTAGTGCTCTTTTTCTCGCTGTCCGTCCTAAATGACTTATTAGGTCTTCTTCATAACTAGTCATTTGTTTTTCACTGACAAATAAACAGAAAAAAAAACACCACAGAAAATCACAGCTGACTGTTGTTCATCACCATGTAACAAGGAGTGCCATAGCAGCATGACAAGTCACGTGCTTTGTACCAAATCAGCAGATTGGTCATTTGGATATAATACATATTGGAAATATGTGCAGAACAGCGGGTTACACCAGATGGGATCGGAAAAGGAACACCGATATCTTAAAAGAATTGAAGACTACGCCAATTTTGGAATATATTAAACAGTACCAACTAAATTGGAAACACCATCTTGAAAGAATGAGTTCAAATCGGATCCCCAAAGCTGTTTATAATTATATACCAAGAGGACGAAGATCACTGGGCTGTCCTATGAAACGCTGGAGGGAAAATTTTCTATAGGATCGTAACAGGCCTTGGCCTAATACTTGGAAGGAAGAAGAAAGAAGAAGACATATTGGAAATAAAAACAGCTGGGATATAAGACACTTTGGAAATAAACACAATTTTCAAACCGTTTTAACAGGGGATATAAGACACTTAGGAACATAACAATGTGTTAACATGATACCTGACGGAATAAAGACTTTTGTCACATAAAAATATCGAAAATCATGAATTTTGGATTTAAGACACTTTGGAAATTAGCTCTTCAATTGTGAATGGAGTATATTGCCATTCTGGCAGATTTCACTAAGTCCAAAATTGTTGTTTTGAGATACAGCGATTTTAAAATGTAATCAAACTTCAGAAGTCTGTTATGCCACAATGATGAACTTTTAACTAAATTATTTCTTCTTATCACACTTCCTAGTTATATTTCTCATCATAATTGTGAAGTTCTTGCCATGTAGATCTGTATTATTTCTTAAAATAACCAAAATAATGGTGTTAGTGACTTCTCTGTCTGAAGAAAGAAATCACTTTTGTGAAAAATATAAGGCACTCATTTTAGAAATATTTATTTTGTAATGTATTATTATAAACACAATTTGGCAATTTGTTTATTGTAAATGATTCAGTTTTCAGTTACTTTGAAAATTAGACAACAAATGATTATTACAAGTTTTTTTTTCTATGAGATCAAAAACATACATTTAAATTACACAGAAAATTATTAGCCTTTGAATCCAATGAAATTAAAAAAAATTATAAATCTAGTTGAGTAAAATTAAGTACAGGAATGAGCATTTTGAGAATTACAAATACATATTTTTGGCCGAAAATGTCCCAAGAAAATGCCTATTCCACTTAAGGCTTACAAGGCTCCCTTCCCTATATCTGAACAGAAGTACAAGAACTTGATGTTGCTCTGTGATAAAGAAGTAATTTCAATGGAATTTCAACCTTAGTATCATTCCTTGCCACACTCAGGAACAATCAAAGAGAAAAATCCAGAACCAAGCATGAAAACTGAAAGCGATCCTGAAGATCAAAGAAGCGACTAAGTTATTTTTGGATTGGGTTGAACAGATTATTTTTTTTATATATTAAATTTGGGAATTTTTAACATTATGAGGTTTAATTCTTGTAGATTATTTTTTGTCTAATTACTTGGTAATATTTTTTATCCAAGCATTTTTTGTAACCTTAAAACTTATTATTGCACAGTTTTCAAAGCGACTAGAATTTTTTTTTAATTTCTTTGGATTGGAAAGCTAAATAATTTGCTGTTCAATTTAAATGTATGTTTTTGATCTCATAGAAAAAAAACTTGTAATAATCACATTTGTTGTCTAGTTTTCAAAGTAACTGAAAACTGAATCATTTACAATAAACAAATTGTGTTTATAATAGTACATTACAAAGTAAATATTTCTAAAATCAGTGCCTTCTATTTCTCACAAAAGTGATTTCCTTCTTTAGGCAGAAGTTACTAACTCCATTATTTTGGTTGTTTTAAGAAATAATACAGATCTACATGGCAAGAACTTCACAATTATGACGAGAAATATAACTAGGAAGTGTGATCAGAAAAAATGATTTAGTTAAAAGTTCATCACTGTGGTCTAACAGACGTCTGAAGTTTGATTCAATTTTAAAATGGCTCTATCTCAAAACAACAAATTTGGGTGAAATCTGCCAGAACGTCGACAATATCTTGCACAACATTTTACAAGACGCATAAAATTTGCTTCCTTTTAAACACTTGACACTCCATAGACTGAAAGAAATTCCGATAGAACACAGCACAATTAATTAATGTAATAAAAGCCGCGCTGAGAAAGTATAACACAACAATAGTAAATATTTTCTATACTCTTTTACATCTGTTTGATAATGCTTTGAGAAAACACTTATGACAAGCAGAATTAACTAAGTCCATTTAGTGATTTCTGCCTGACTAAATAATGTCTAATCTGGACTTGGTGAAAATATTAAGCGTCTATAAATTAAAAAAGGACAGGGATAGCTCTTATTTGCTTTTGCCAGACTGTGAAGAATCATTTTCGTAATATAGTAGTGTACATATCTCAGAACAGCCAATTTTGGACTTAGTGACTTCTGCTTGAACAACGATGATATATAGGAGGAGTTACATAATATATGTTTTGAGTTTTATGTTATAATAAACTTTAAGTCACTAATTATACAAAATAGAAGTAACTGATGTAACAAGTACTGTGCGGTAAAAGCTTTAATTAAAGTAAATAAAAATTCTTTGTTACGTATGAGTTTGTTCATATTCTACAATATTTTGGAATGTAGATACTTGAAAATCTTTTTAATATAATATTATAATGATATTGTGAAAAGAAAAATTAATGTCTGAACCAGGAATCGAACCGTAGACCTCTAGTTCTCCAGACTAGTGTGCAGCCACTACACCATTCTAGACCTGGCACAAACATTAACAGTTCTTTCCACATATACAAATCTATAATTCTCGTTTTGTCCACTGCCAGGTAGGTGTCACTACCATCACCAACGGCCGGCTTAGTTTAGAAGTATCTATATTTAAGAATATATGAAGATATGGAAAGAAACCATCTCCTCCGTTGTCCAGCTTTTGTAGAAGAGACCAGCCTTTCTGCTAAATATTGGAGTGCAAGAGAGCGAATGATTTCATTATCAAGTGCTCGACATTAGATACCAACCAACCATATTTAAGAATTTTACACCACCACTTTTATAAGCAGTAAACGATGTTATTTAACCCCTCAGCGTTGTTTGCCGTACTTATACGAGACCAGTTTCCTCCCTTATGTGCAGTCATTTAAAAGTCCATGCAGTACCCCTGTGCGGTAGTATTTTTAAACTCTACTCACCCAGTAACTTATTTTAGATACATATCAAATTGTGATTAATAGAATGTAAACAATGAATGACCATTCTATTCTATTCTATAGTGTTCTGCCCAAGGGCAGGTCTTTCACTGCAGTCATAGCATTTTCATTCTATGCTTTATAGCTTTACTAGGGAATTATAGTTGTGGTAGCTTCCCATTGCTTCCACACCGGTGATTGATAATGATGATGATGGCCGGATGATTTTCGGGTACCGTTGGGGCCCTAAAGCTTCCTGACATTTTTTTATACAGGTCAGGAAAACCCTCGAAAAAAAAAAACTCACCCAGGAAGCCTCTCCCAACTGGGAATCATTGAACCTCGGTCAGCTGCGTGGCACGGCAGCACACTACCTCGAGATCACATACCCAGTTCTAGATTCACATAATTCATAAGTTTTAAAATCAAATTTGACAGTTTTAAGTGGAGGGGATTGTTTAACCCTCCATAACCATAATGATTCATCAATTACAATATCTTGATTTGGAAGGTAGAGAGATTGGAATTTATTATTAAAATATTTAATGAAAGGGACAATTTTGAAAAAAAAAATGAAGGACATTGGAAACCAACTTGTTTTGTTTTGTCTTGAATTGAATGGCACCATCGAACATGGAGGTCATGGTGTAGTAATATAGGTCATACTTTAAAAGAAAATGATAATAAAAAACTTAATTAATAATCACACTTAAATATACTAATTAATTATACCAAGAGATAGGAAATGAATAATCACACTTAAATATTAATAGTGAGTGGAGAACATATTTTAATCGATTCACCTCATACATTTTCAAACTTCTTTGATACCGACGGTTTCAGACAAAATCATGTCCTTCTTCAGTCATGGCTTCCACTGATGAAATTCCGTGATTGTTGATTTCTTTAGTGACATCACTTCTTGTGCTGCCATCTTTCGTTGGGATTATAAACTTTGTAATTAAATTTTTATCCACCGGAATATCGAAATTCATAGATAGATATTTATTCTTTTTTCGATATTCCGGTGGATGAAAATTTAATTACAAAGTTTATAATCCCAATGAAAGATGGCAGCAGAAGAAGTGATGTCACTAAAGAAATCAACTGAAGAAGGACATGATTTTGTCTGAAACCATCAGTATCAAAGAAGTTTTGAAAATGTATGAGGTGAGTCGATTAAAATATGTTCTCGACTCACTATTAATGATATAACCTCATAATGTTTACTTCCCAATATTAATTGAAAAATAACACTTAAATATACTAATTAGTCATACTTAAAATCCATACAAGGGCTTTTTGGAAGTAAAAAAGAGTAGAATTTTATAATAAAATCATCCTAGAATCATATTATAGTACGTGCTGTCGAAACCATACCAAGTGTGTCAACATGTTTTATTTTAAAACTATAGAGACACACTTACGAAAGCTTATATAACCCAGTAAACAATTATACCTTTTGACTATCACACTTATATAAGTAAGCAAACATCTTATACAATTTGGCCCTGACAGGACCAGAATTATTTCCAAAGGTTAGGTAAATTAGAAAGTTTTGAAGGCTAAATGGAACTAAGGTTTCCACAATTTGGAAATAGGAAAGCTGGAAAAATCAAATATATACCCACGATTGTAGCCAAAAAGTCAGTCTGAAGGCAGGGAACAGCTCCTTTAGGACCATGAATACTTCCCTCTTCATGTGTGAGTATAAATTTTAATTCTCATCACTATGGTGGAAAAATATCTACTTAACTTCAAAACTATTTTTTTTATTTTTATTTATTATTTATTTAGCCTGGTGGAGTTAAGGCCATGTGGCCTTCTCTTCCACTCACCAGAACAAGCATATGTTACATATGAATACAAAAAAAAAATACAATAATAGTCATATAAAACAGGACAAACATATGTTACACATGAATACAAAAAAATTACAATAGTAGTCATATTAGACAGGACAAACATGTTACATATGAATACAAAAAAAAGTTACAATAATAGTTATTGAACAATTCATTATCTGTCATATTGAATAATAATGAAATTAATGTCTAATAATAGAATGAAACTAAATACAATTAAAATTAAATTAATGATACAATGAATAAAAAAGGAATAACAGCTCGAATCTACTATGCATAAAAAGAAGAGAAAAAAAACACTACAATGAATTAATCTACGCTTTTTATACAAGGCATTAGGTAAATATATTAACAAATCCTAAGTCTATTTTTATTAAATAATGCAAAAACGCATTATTAATTCTTAAAAAGTAGTATTAGTGAGTTGTTTCTGTTAGTGATTTTATTTTCAATTTATTTCTGAAAGATGGTAAAGTTTGGCAGTCTCTGACATAGGGTGGAAGTGAATTCCATGTTCTAGCAAGAGAAACTGTAAAAGATTTCGAATAATAGGTAGTATGATGAGGAGGGATATAAAGGACACTGTGCTCAAGGGATCGGGTATCTAAGTTATGTGTATCAGAGAGTTTAGTGAAGCGTGTGTGATAAATAATAAGGTAAAGATGTGTGTAATATGTTATAGAGTAGGCATAGGGAATGGATGGTTCTACGATCTTGAAGACGAAGCCATGACAATTGTTCCAGGGATGGTGTAACGTGATCAAATCTACGTATACCACAAATAAAACGTATGCAAGAATTGTGAACACGTTGAAGTCTTTGGGTAAGAACAGTATTTAGGTCAGTAAAAAGAGTATCACAATAATCAAAATGGGGCATTGCGAGTGTTTCTACTAGCATTTTTCTTAGAGAAAACGGTAAACAATTTCTTATACGATTTAATGAGTGTATTATTGAGAAGATAGTTTTGCAAATGTTATTTATTTGTTTATTCCAAATTAAATGTTTATCCATAAACACTCCTAGATTTTTTACTGTCTCACTATAAGGGATCTGAACCCCATTAAGTGACACATGGAATACTGCATTTGTGTTAATTGAGGATAATAGTCTCTGATGGCCCATAATGATTGCTTGTGTCTTTCTAGGATTTAATTCAAGTCCATATTTCTCTGTCCACGCCGTTAGCGAGTCAAGGTCCTCATTAATTTTGGTTACCGCGTCATTTAAAGAATATTTGTCTGAGTGAAGGTAGATCTGCATGTCGTCCGCAAATAAATGATGTTTGCAATGTTTTAGGGAGTCAGATATGTCGTTTATATAGATTGAAAAAAGCAATGGGCCGAGCACCGAGCCCTGTGGAACTCCAGCTTTACGGTAGGTCCAAGAAGAGCGTAATGTAGAATTTCCTACAACATATTGCTGGCGCTCACGAAGGTAGGAGTTGAACCATTGCGTGACACTGTCAGAAAGTGAGAGGTTTTTTAGTTTAAGCAACAATAAGTCCAAGTCTACCGTGTCAAATGCTTTACTAAAGTCAAGTAGTGTAAGAATAGTAAGTTTTCGATTATCAGATGCTTCGCGTATGTCTTCACATATATTTAGTAGAGCAGTATTTGTATTGTGTCCTGTCCTAAAGCCTGATTGGTATTGATCTAAAAGGTCGTGTTCAGTTAGGTAGTCAGTCAGTTGTTTGTGGACTAATCGTTCCAAAGCTTTTGAAAGGGTAGGTAAAATACTAATGGGTCGAAAATCGTTAGGAGTTAAGGGAGTTTTTACTTTCGGGAGTGGGCGTACAATTGCTTGCTTCCATAATGTGGGATATATAGAGGTTTGTAGTGAGGAGTTGAAAACATGAGTTATGGTAGGTAGTATAACGTCGATTATTTTGTTAAGTAGAGTGATATTTATACGGTCAGTACCTTCTGCTTTTGTTTTTATTCGTTTGAGAGCTTTCTTTATGTCATTTTCTGTAAGATATGAAAAATGGAAATGTTCTCTGTCTGGTGGATTTGTCAATAGTAGTTCACTTGTTGTATGTGTTTTGTCTTTAGGAGTAAAGAATGTGCTTGTAAAATGGTTATTAAGTGTGTTCAGAGAAACAGGTAGTTTTTTCTACCTGTGTGTCTTTCCTTCCTACACCCATTTTATTCAGATTTTTCCAAATATCTGGGTTATTGTTATTAGGTTCAGTAAGGCTGTATAGATGTCTAAGTTTGGCGTTTCTGATAGTTTGTGTAGTCTTGTTTCGTAACCGTTTATAGTGATTAAGATTTATATCAGTTTTGTCGACTCTATATTTCCGATATGCTGCGTCTCTTTAGTCATCAAGTCACGAATGTTAGCAGACATCCAGGGAGCAGGGTGTCGTTTCACTAGTTTAGTTTTCAGTGGAGCGTGTCTGTCATATAGTTGTAATATAAGGTTATTTAATGCCTCAACTTTTTCGTCAACAGAATGCAACGTCCATATAGTATGCCAGGGTAATTTTATAGCGTCTTCAAGTAGAGCTGCATTGTTTATATGTTTTAGGTCTCTATATGTGATAGTCTTACGAGCTAGTTTAGGGCACTGCAGTGAATATGCTAAGAATATAATATCATGTGCTGATATTCCGGGAGCTGACAGTTGCCCGTGGGTTAGTACTCTGTCTGGATTATTAGTAGCAATTAAGTCAAGTAAAGTCTCAGAATGATTGGTGTGATGTGTAGGCTGTAAGGGAAGGATAGTCATATCACAAACTTGGAACGCGGACATAAGCTGTTGTGTATGTCTGTTGTCAGTGTCTAGTATATTTATATTAAAGTCACCCATGACGATAACGTGTTCATATTGTATACGTGCGTTTTGTAGAGCGGATTCTATTTCTGCTATTTTTTTCATTTTAGGGGGTTGGTACACTACACAAAGAAGGCATTTTTTGAAGCTTGCGTATATTTCTATAAACATAATTTCAGGAGATGTCTCGTTATTAGAAAAGTATACAGACTTAGGGCAAAGGTCTGTCCTAACGAAGACACCAACACCGCCCCCTCGACTATGTACACGATCATGTCTAAGAAAAGTATAACCATCCATGTCAATTAAACTAGAATTAATGGAGGGAGTGAGCCATGTTTCTGATACGAGAATAGCATGAATATTGGAAGAAGAAAAAATCATACTAATTTCGTCTGTATGTGCAGTTAAGCTTTGTGCGTTCAAGTGAACCACATGTAGGGAAGACGGGAAGGGGGAGAATGCTGTTTCTAGAACCTGTCTTGCATTATTGTTGTTTGGAAGGGGTTTGAGAAGGGTAGTGTCCTCTAACCTGTCAGAGACCGCCAAATGAATAGCATTATTTGGATGGAAAATTTTAAAAATATTTTAACTAGAATTATAAGAAAAGAACAAGTCACTAATATCTTATTCAAATATTAAATTAATAAATAAAGTAAAATTTCTAAATATAATACTAATAATTAATGTGAAATTTCTAAATATAATTTTAATAATTTATATAAAAGTGCTAAATTGGGGATATGGTATCACTGGGCGTGTTTGCACTAGGTAGATTTACATATCAGAGGCCCGGGTGATGATGCGTTTGGTATCTCCATTTTTCACATGTATTGCGCCATCAATTGTCCACACATTTGTGACGCCAAATTTTGTGATGCAGTCCTTTAACAATTTATATCTAATTTGGGTGAGATCTTCTCTTACTGTGATCCCACTGCCTTTCAATTGTTTTTTATTTTGGAAGACCTCCCTTCTCTTTCTATAACTGATGAACTTAACAATAACAGGCCGTGGTCGATCCGACTTTTTCCCAACCCTGTGACTCCTGTCGATATCACAGGTTTCTAATTTAACTCCAATTTTGGAGGCCACGTCGATTGCTATATTGTCCGTATCTTCACCATCCTGTTCAGGTATACCGAAAATACGTAGACACTGTCGACGTTGGTATTGCTCTAGCGAGTCGGTTTTCTCACTTAACTGTTGTTCCAGTTTTAATATTTTGTTGTCCCTCTCCTGAAGCGAGAGTTCCAACTGCCTAATAACTTCCGTATTACGGTCTTTAACTCCGATACAATAGCCTCACGCACGGAGTCCTTCAACAGCTGCAACATGGCTGGATCCCGCAAACATTCTTGGACCACATGCTTAGTTATTTCTTCTTTGCTTTCTTCACAATTTCTTGTTTTACGTGGAGCCATTATGCGTAAAATTAAGCTACAAACAAAATAAATTCGCAATATCGATATTATGTTTATAAAAACAAACTAACACCTGCTGAAAATTGTGCAAAAACACGAGCAACCAGTTTCACTCTTATTCACAATCCGCCATGACAAAGTTTAAGAAAAAACACAAAAAATGTTAGATTAATTTGGTTAAATTTTAATAACCATGAATTAGCAAAATAAAGCGACCAAAAGACCGAAATAAATAGTTTTGAGTTAAAATTACAAATATAACATCTTAATAAAGTTATTAGATAATCTACAGTTGACCTAATAAGCTCTCTCGTGTCAATAGTAAGATTATTCAATTTGGCGCACTCAAACATGGCGACTCAATAGCTTCTGAGCCCAAGTAAGGCATGGTTTTGTCTAGGTTAAGTATTGATTGTTTAATTATTGAATATGGCTTATGTGATGTTAATATTTAAAATAAATGTGTTTTTGTTTTATGGTTTTCTATATTCTAAGTTCAATATAAATGTTCCCAATTACAGATATTTCCATCATATCCAACGGAAGTCCCGTTAGTTTACAAAATTAGTACTTTCACCCCACGAACTATAGCCTCCTACCGCTCGGGTCAAGGTCAATAATCAGATATTGCAAAAAAATAGCCTTTTGGGACGCTATCCTCCAACCTATAATGATCCAGGTTGTAACACATGGTTATGCATACATAACCTTTCCATACATTGCTATCCCAAATAATGTTTTCCAATTATTCCTGTATAATTTATAATAATATCCTCAACTCATGTCCAAGTCAGGGTCGGGTCAAGGGACGAGATGAGAAGAAGCCCCTATATATAGAGGCCTGTGAATGACAAGGGTGTGGCTGACCACGTCTGACGCATCACCACAGAGGCAGATGATCGAAATGAATGTGATGAGATGAGTATGGAGAAATGAAAATGCAGCAGGGGAAAACGGGAGAAAACCCCTAGAAAAACCTGTCCAAGCTCCGTTTTTTCCACCATGAAACCAACCTGGAGTGACTGAGACTCTCTCGGGAACCCAGCAGTGAGGGTCCTGTATAATTGATGTCCCTCAAATCCTGGTTAATATTTTTCTTGCACTTTATGGTTATCTCTCCCTTCTGGGCCCTTTGCTTCTATTTTTCGTACACGAAGTTCGTATATAATTTCCTATTCGTGCTACATACCCATAGTAGCCTATGAGACTTGCACTGTTTTATTACATCTGGATTTCATAGATATCACATTGCTCAGTGTTATGTTCATCTTTCTTCCAAGTTATACCTTAATTTCCTAATAGATCTCTCATTGAGGCGATGTGCTAACCACATTATCTTGTTGACATGTTGGTAAATAAGCATAAGTGTCAATAAACAAAACAAATAACAAAATGAAAGGGTTGATAATATTAATTATTATATCTGTGGTCTCGAGGTAGAATACTGTCTTGTCATGCAGTGGGCTTTGAGGCCCAAACGGTCCATGGACATCATCTGGCTTTTATCATCATCGTTACCATCATTATCATCCCCCTATATGGGAAGCTACCACACCTATAATTCCCTAATAAAGCTGCAATCATAGCATGAAAATTCTATGATTACAGTGAAAGAACTGCACTAGAACAGAACAGTATAGAATATAATATCGAAACAAAGAATGATATGGAATGGTGTCTTTCGTCGGTTAATTACAAGTTATATTTAATTGTGTAGATGGAGATTTTCTTATACTTTCATCAAGATATAAGTTAAAATGCATTCATTTTTTTAAATTGTTGCTAAAGGTTTACTTATAATTTCTAATTCTAAACTTCTTCTATTTATCCTTCATTCATATTTTTAAATTAAAGATTTTCATAATTCCGCACATCAGATTCACTATGTACAGTATTTATAAAAGTTGGAGAATATAAATTTTATTTGTGAAATAAATTCATTTATATAATTACAGAAATTGATTCTTGTTGAATGGATTACCTTGGTTAATAAACTCCCGCTAGGGAACACCTGTGTTGGGGTGTGCAGTACATACATTACTATTATAGCTGTTATTATTATTATTATTATTATTATTATTATTATTATCCTTCTATTATATTTTTAAATTTTTTTTTCATAATTCTACACATCAAATTCGCTACGTAAATTTGTTATAGAAGTTGGAAATGTCTGAGGCATGTGATTTTTGTGTATACACACAATCCATGTCGGTTTTGGAAGAAAGGTTAGTTATGAAACCACAGAGTGAGATACTTTACAGATATTTATTTTCGGCAAAATAGGGCATTCACTAGTTCGAACAAATGGCGTAGCTGAAGAAAGAGAAAAAAATACAGAAAGTATATCCTTTCACTAATAAGTAGCCAACCAACTGACTCCATATGCCTGTCGTAAATTATGTCATAACGTGAAAGGGGGTTTTCCCTACCACAGCAACATTACTATTATAGCTGTTATTATTATTGTTATTATTACTATTATAGCTATTATTATTATTGTTACTATTATAACTATTTTCTATTTTTATTATCATTACCATTATTATTATTATTATTATTAATTATCCTTCTATTATATTTTTAAATTTTTTTTATATAATTCTACACATCAAATTCGCCACGTAAATTTGTTATAGAAGTTGGAAATGTCTGAGACATGTGATTTTTGTGTATACACACAATCCATGTCGGTTTTGGAAGAAAGGTTAGTTATGAAACCACAGAGTGAGATACTTTACAGATATTTATTTTCGGCAAAATAGGGCATTCACTAGTTCGAACAAATGGCGTAGCTGAAGAAAGAGAAAAAAATACAGAAAGTATATCCTTTCACTAATAAGTAGCCAACCAACTGACTCCATATGCCTGTCGTAAATTATGTCATAACGTGAAAGGGGGTTTTCCCTACCACAGCAACATTACTATTATAGCTGTTATTATTATTGTTATTATTACTATTATAGCTATTATTATTATTGTTACTATTATAACTATTTTCTATTTTTATTATCATTACCATTATTATTATTATTATTATTATTATTATTATTATTATTATTATTAATTATCCTTCTATTATATTTTTAAATTTTTTTTATATAATTCTACACATCAAATTCGCCACGTAAATTTGTTATAGAAGTTGGAAATGTCTGAGACATGTGATTTTTGTGTATACACACAATCCATGTCGGTTTTGGAAGAAAGGTTAGTTATGAGACCACACAGTGAGACGCTTTACAGATATCTCTTTTCGGCAAAATAGGGCATTCACTAGTTCGAACAAATGGCGTAGCTGAAGAGAGAAAAGAAAATACAGAAAGTATGTCCTTTCACTAATAAGTAGCCAACTCACTCCATATGCCTGTCGTAAATTATGTCATATGATGAAGGGGGGTTTTCCCTACCACAGCAACAAGAAATAAGTTCTCCAGAATGTTTAACAAACTCGCTATAGGCCTTGGAAATCATAAATGTACCAACGTGTACAGACACAACAATCTGCATTTGGATATTTAAAAGTCCAGGCGTTCTAACACGTCCTTCTGCATCTGGGAAGGGAACACCATGTTTAAATGCCCATGCTGACAGGTTAACATTTTCCAATACTGTTATTTTAACACAGTTCCAATAATGGATCATATTATAATGATATTGTGAAAAGAAAAATTAATGTCTGAACCAGGAATCGAACCGTGTACCTCTAGTTCTCCAGACTAGTGTCCAGCCCACTACACCATTTTCACAATATCATTATAATATAATATTATTGGAACTGTGTTAAAATAACAGGATTGAAAAATGTTAAATAACATCGTTTACTGCTTATGAAAGTGGTGGTGTAAAATTCTCAAATATAGATACTTGTAAATGAAGCCGGCCATTGGTGACAGTAGTGACACCTACCTGGCAGCGGACAAAACGAGAATTATAGATTTGTATATGTGGAAGAATTGTTAATATTTATGCCAGGTCTAGAATGGTGTAGTGGGCTGCACACTAGTCTGGAGAACTAGAGGTCCACGGTTCATTTCCTCGTTCAGACATTAATTTTTCTGTTCACAATATCATTATAATATTATAATATGATCCATTATTGGAACTGAGTTAACCTTTTCACTGCTGAGATATTTCCAGCCTTTAAACACTCCTTGCTCAATGCAGGGAGAAATATGGAAAAAGTTTATTTAGGTTCCTAGGAGATGGCAGTATATGCCTGCTTCGTTTGAAAGCAATGCAATACGTATTATATAACTAGCAGGCGTTTGGAATTTGAGAATGGATATACACACCCATAGCACAGCAAGCATTTTCTTTGCCAACGGATATACCCGTTCGTAGCAGTGTAAAGGTTAAAATAACAATATTGGAAAATGTTAAATAACATCTTTTTAATAGTCCATGCACCACTTTGGAAGCAGAGAAGAAACTTTAATTTTTATATGTTATGTCAAATTTTATGTCAAATTCATCTGTAATGTATCTTACAGTTCCACAGGGCACACAGAGACTACAAGAAGGAAATTTTGTGTTCCATTTAACTCCTCAACAAGCCACAGACATTGCCAGTTCCAGAGACTTGAGGCCGGGTACAAAAATGGAATATGCCATCCAGGTTTGCATCAACAATTTTATAATTTGTAAACATTGATTGTCATTACTTTCAATTCTTTGATATATATCAAAGAATTGAAAGTAATGAGAATCAATTAATATATTCAAGAGATATCAGTATAAAAAAAACTACTGTAATCGTTTAAATTCCCAATAAAAAGTCTTCTTAATAAAGAAGCCGCTATTTGCAAAAATCGTGGCAATGGCTCGTAGCATTTAGGGTTAGGGAATTAACTATGTATAAGAAGAAAATATGCGTTTAGATTGGAGGCCTAGGTAGCTCAGATGGAAGAGCATTGACATAGAGAGTCAAAGGTCCTGGGTTCAAACCGCAGTCTTGGCATATATTTTTCTTTTCAAATATAATTTGTCCATCATTAAGATGTTTAAAAACGAATAATGTTAACATTGAAAGAAGCACTACTGGCATTATAAGTAATGTTTAAATTCCCAATAAAAAGTCTTCTTAATATAGCAACGGCCCGTAGCATTTGGGGTTAGGGAATTAACTGTGTATAAGAGAAAAATACGCGTTTAGATTGGAGGCCTAGGTAGCTCAGATGGAAGAGCATTGACATAGAGAGTCAAAGGTCCTGGGTTCAAACCCCAGTCTAGGCTTATATTTTTCTTTTCAAATATTCTGTAATCGTGTTTGATTTTTTCAAACTTTAATCAATAAGTAGGCCTATATGGTAGTTTTTTACTTTGTGTTGTAGAATTTTTGTAAATAGCACATTTTAAAAGAATGCCTGATTCATTCATAAGTGTAGAATGGAGGCTTTCATGGCCAGTAGTCATAGTATAGAAGATTCTGGTCTATAAGGCTGTGGTCCATAATTGGTGTTTCTGCCTCGACTACAGAGAGCATCTTCAGTGGCGAGTTCTTCTATGTGTTGTTCCCTTGTTGGAAGCTCGGCTGTATATGAGCAGTAGACTGCTGGAACTTAGTATTTATACTTGTGCTGGTCCCTGAATTACTGGACAAATTCAATGCTGGTTGAATAGTTGTTGTTAAACTTCAACAGATTAGTTTGTTTCTGTCTCTTTGTTATTAAGTAGGCTTGTACACCTGTTATTAAGTTATGTAGATAGGAAATAACACTATGAGGTTTTTTAATGTTGTTTATTTTTTATTTCACTCACCTCATACTTCATAACTCCTCGCAGGAGTTATGAAGTATGAGGTGAGTGAAATAAAAAATAAACAATATTGTACACCTGTTATTTAATGTGTGATACCAGGCTTTAGCCAGTTTTATACCTTCATCTTTTCAGTTGGAATTGTTCTTGTGTTTATAAATTTCCATGATCTCTCTGTATAGTCTAGGGAAATAGGATGTTGTGGCTAATACCCCGAGTATCCTCATACAGAATTCAATGTACATTTTCCGTAAAAACGTGTTCTGTTACAGCTGATTTTCTATTTCCCTCATGTCTGCAGTTTCTTTTCATGGTTCCTATATATGATTTGTCACATGAACATGGAAGCCGATATTGGCCACAAGTGGAGAGTGGTGGCCGCGGATCTTTTGCTGAGTGAAGGTAATTTTCTATTTTTCATGTGGGCACATGGATGATTTTTATGCTATATTTCTGTAGTAGTTACCAATACGATCCGTGACCCATTGTATATATGCTAACCGAGGGTGTATTATCTATTTTGTATTATTGCCCTCTTGGATTTATAGTTTGTCTTATTTCTTTAGATGTAAATCAATTTTTTACCCTCGATTAGCATAGCATTCTTGCTGTATATGAAACAGATCACATACCATATTGATAAACTACTTACGTGTCATTACTACTCTTGTAGACAGTCTTGGACAATCAGCTTCAAATTTTTTCTCTCGCTTCAATGATACACTTTAAATTGAATTAATGAAATATTTTAATGAGTGCAGAAATAAAGCGGTGGGGGGAAAAATGTATGACTATTACACTAGGTAATCCATTACTCTAAGTAAGCAACCATGCTCATTTTTATAAAAACTGAATATGCAGCCTTCATCTAACTCCATCTTATATTACATGTAAATTCCATAATTGCATCAACTAAAAACAATAACAGAAAATATGCCACTCCTAATATTTTGTTATTAATGACCAAAACTTATGTATGAGTTAAGAATTCACAATTTATTTGATTAAATTAATATTGAGAAGCTAAAGCTATTACTATGATAGAAATAAGTAAATCAATGAACACAATTAAATTATTATAAATCAGTGGTAAAGAGAAAAATGTTTGCCTGAACCGGGAATCGAACCCCGAACCTTTAGCTTTCCATGCTAATGCTCAGACCACTGAGCTAATCCAGGCTCCATTCCCATCCAAGCAGAAATCCTTCCTTTACCTTACTCTACTGGTCCCACATTTGATTCCTATAATGTCCAAAACTTATGAGAATTTATTAAAGTAAAATTAGATTGATAAATATGAGGTGAGGTGATTAAAATTTTACTTTATTAAATAATACCTCATAGTGCTAATTCCTGAAAAGTCAATTAAGAGAATTTGTTCTGTCTTGAGCCTAGTTTAAATAAGATAGTAAATGATTTTGCCAGGGGTTGTGACTCTGACAACACACAAGGATAGCAATTGATAGCTTTTCTTTCAGAACAGATGAATTAATGTACCAGGTTTTGGTAATAAATCATGATTACAGTGTGCAGCAGAAGATGGGATTATGATAAGCAGAACAGAACTCTTTGTTACAATACATGTACATTTATTTAACCTTTAAAGTGCCCAAGTTTAAATGGCCAGGTAGCGGCAGGCTGCCCGGGTTTAAATGTCCGCCTAACTTTTAAATTCCTGGCTTTTGACTATAACATTGCTAATTTTATTAACTTATATTTTAAAATCTGTGGGGTCAAAACATCAAACAACGTTTATAGTGTTAAATATTATTGTAAAATCAGTGGTATTCACGGCAAAAACCCATAGCGATATTTTATACCATAGAGAGAATTTTTAAATTCATGATAGTTACCAAATAACTTTAGAAGTTTAGAGTGTTATGAATCAGGTTAGAAGTGAAAAACTATATATATATTTAGGTATATTCTAACCCTCAAGCATTCTTTTGTTTAGAATTGGTGTTATGTTGCATCCAGTCATTTTTCCCCCCCAAGCTTTGAACAAAAACGCGTCATATTCCAAAACAGCCCACATTCATTCATAGTTTTGTGACCTCAGAGTGAAGTTTACAATGTCTGATACAAAATCACTAAAGTTCTGCTGAAATAAAAGAAATTTTAACGAATAGTGACTCTGACGGCTATGATGAATTCTCGGACTGTGACAATTACGAAGACGATAACAATGACAATCATGAGTTACAATCAACTGACACTTATACCCGACATACAGGTAGGGTTTTGGGTTCGTGGACAGACAAACATGAACAATACTGTTAATCATATTTGAAGAGAAAAATTATACGCTCAGACCGGGACTTGAACCCGGGACCCTTGGTTCTCTAGACCAAGTGCTCTACCAACTGAGCTACCTGAGCAAGTACCGATCTAAACGCAAATCTTTCTCTATATACATTGTAATTCCCATCCACCAAATGCTGTGAAGCCATGCTTCTATCTTGCAAATGGCGGCTCCTTTATTAAGAAGACATATTTGGGAATTATACATTACAGCCAGTACGGCTTTTTCCAAGTTTTTATTATTGATTTCGTACATCTCAATGATGGATAAATCATATTTGAAGAGAAAAATTATACGCTCAGACCGGGACTTGAACCCGGGACCCTTGGTTCTCTAGACCAAGTGCTCTACCAACTGAGCTACCTGAGCAAGTACCGATCTAAACGCAAATCTTTCTCTATATACATTGTAATTCCCATCCACCAAATGCTGTGAAGCCATGCTTCTATCTTGCAAATGGCGGCTCCTTTATTAAGAAGACATATTTGGGAATTATACATTACAGCCAGTACGGCTTTTTCCAAGTTTTTATTATTGATTTCGTACATCTCAATGATGGATAAATCATATTTGAAGAGAAAAATTATACGCTCAGACCCGGACTTGTAATGTATAATTCCCAAATATGTCTTCTTAATAAAGGAGCCGCCATTTGCAAGATAGAAGCATGGCTTCACAGCATTTGGTGGATGGGAATTACAATGTATATAGAGAAAGATTTGCGTTTAGATCGGTACTTGCTCAGGTAGCTCAGTTGGTAGAGCACTTGGTCTAGAGAACCAAGGGTCCCGGGTTCAAGTCCCGGTCTGAGCGTATAATTTTTCTCTTCAAATATGATTTATCCATCATTGAGATGTACGAAATCAATAATAAAAACTTGGAAAAAGCCGTACTGGCTGTAATGTATAATTCCCAAATATGTCTTCTTAATAAAGGAGCCGCCATTTGCAAGATAGAAGCATGGCTTCACAGCATTTGGTGGATGGGAATTACAATGTATATAGAGAAATATTTGCGTTTAGATCGGTACTTGCTCAGGTAGCTCAGTTGGTAGAGCACTTGGTCTAGAGAACCAAGGGTCCCGGGTACAAGTCCCGGTCTGAGCGTATAATTTTTCTCTTCAAATATGATTTATCCATCATTGAGATGTACGAAATCAATAATAAAAACTTGGAAAAAGCCATACTGGCTATAATGTATAATTCCCAAATATGTCTTCTTAATAAAGGAGCCGCCATTTGCAAGATAGAAGCATGGCTTCACAGCATTTGGTGGATGGGAATTACAATGTATATAGAGAAAGATTTGCGTTTAGATCGGTACTTGCTCAGGTAGCTCAGTTGATAGAGCACTTGGTCTAGAGAACCAAGGGTCCCAGGTTCAAGTCCCGGTCTGAGCGTATAATTTTTCTCTTCAAATATGATTTATCCATCATTGAGATGTACGAAATCAATAATAAATACTGTTAATATTATTCGTTTTTAAACATCTTAATGATGGACAAATTATATTTGAAAAGAAAAATATACGCCTAGACTGGGGTTTGAACCCAGGACCTTTGGCCTTCTATGTCAATGCTCTTCCATCTGAGCCACCTAGGCATATATTTTTCTTTTCAAATAAAATATGAACAATACTGTACATAATTAAATTAATGTTTTTATTACCTCACCTCATATCCTTTTTCTTCTATACTGCAGTTTCGGAGCTTATCTCCATCGTCAGTAGCCTCTGGTCGACCGGTGTTATGTCGTTTCTTGGCGGTTTCCTTCTAACTTCTATCGGTGGACCGATGACCCTCAGGATCAGGTCAAAATTTGCGGGAGTTTCAAAATTCATGAGTTTGTCTTTTTTGTTTTTTTGGATATGGATTTTTTCCCAGACTGTGAGTTCCTTTAGTTTATCTGTTTGTTTGATTAGGCTAGCTTCTGTATCAATTAAATGTTTTTCAGACCAAGCATGGGCTGCTACTGCTGACTTGTCCACTTCACCCTTTTTTACATTTCTAAGGTGTTCCTTCAATCTAGTTTTTAAATTTCTTTTTGTTTTTCCTATATAGATTTTGTTGCAATCTTGACATTTGATCTGATATATTCCTGATTTATATTCTTCTCCAATTTTTTCATTTTTGTTGGTTTTAATTATCTTGTTTAGGCTGTATTCATTCTTTGGGGCCAATCGAATGTTAAACTTATTGAAAATTTTCTGGAACTTGTGGTGTTTTACAGGATGGTAAGTGAATTTTTTGAATCTTATGTTCTCTTCTGTTTGTTTTTTAAGTGTGCTTTCATTAATTAGTTTTTGCCTTTTAAACTTATTTATTTTCTTGTGTACCATGTTCTCTTCATAACCATTTTCTATTGCTACTTTAATTATGTATTCTTTTTCTTTTTCATATTTTTCACGGTTCAGGGGTACATTCACCAATCTGTGTGTTAGGCTATTGAATACAGCTTCTTTGTGAGCGAAATGGTTGAATCCTGATGCCTTAATGTAGTTATCTTTATGTGTGTTCTTTCTGTATATTCCAAATTCTATTTTGTTTTTTTCGTTTCTAGTTAGGGTTAGATCCAAAAATGAGATTTGTCTGTCAGTTTCAGTTTCCATTGTGAATTTTACAGTTTTGCTCTGAAGGTTCAGGAGTTTTAAGGCATCTTCTATTTGTTTATGGTTTAAATTCAAAAAATTCACTTACCATCCTGTAAAACACCACAAGTTCCAGAAAATTTTCAATAAGTTTAACATTCGATTGGCCCCAAAGAATGAATACAGCCTAAACAAGATAATTAAAACCAACAAAAATGAAAAAATTGGAGAAGAATATAAATCAGGAATATATCAGATCAAATGTCAAGATTGCAACAAAATCTATATAGGAAAACAAAAAGAAATTTAAAAACTAGATTGAAGGAACACCTTAGAAATGTAAAAAAGGGTGAAGTGGACAAGTCAGCAGTAGCAGCCCATGCTTGGTCTGAAAAACATTTAATTGATACAGAAGCTAGCCTAATCAAACAAACAGATAAACTAAAGGAACTCACAGTCTGGGAAAAAATCCATATCCAAAAAAACAAAAAAGACAAACTCATGAATTTTGAAACTCCCGCAAATTTTGACCTGATCCAGAGGTTCATCGGTCCACCGATAGAAGTAAGAAGGAAACCGCCAAGAAACGACATAACACCGGTCGACCAGAGGCTACTGACGATGGAGATAAGCTCCGAAACTGCAGTATAGAAGAAAAAGGATATGAGGTGAGGTAATAAAAACATTAATTTAATTATTAAATTAAACCTCATAGTGTTCTTTCCCTGTGAAAGTTAAATAAATACTGTACATAATTATATTATTTTTAATCTGGACATCTTACCTCAATATTAAATATTTAATATTGAGGTAAGATGTCCAGACTAAAAATAATATAATTAAAATAACCTCAAAATATAACTTCCTAAAATTAAATATTAATACTGTACATAGATTTACTAGTGAGACTAATGGCATAAAACAGACAGCTGCACCACATGTAAATAAAGAGTCCAGCCCTTTTGAAGTTCTTATGTTGTACTTCTCTTCCATTATTTTAATTCTAGTTTTAGAAACTAACAAGTACTGCAGACAGTTTTATGAAAGAAAAAATAGAAATAATGTCAGTGAAGAAAACTCTACTCTTCCCCCTGACATGACAGAATCAGATATGTACCTTTTTCTTGGCCTAATTATTCAAATGGGACATGACGTACGCGACTGCCTTAGGGACTGTTGGTCAACAATGGAACAGTTTGATACGCCTTTTTTTAGTAATACAATGCCTCGTAATAGATTTCTTCATATTCTTAGATTTTTGCATTTCACAGACAATAATAACCACCCTAATAAAGATGACCCCATTATGACAGACTTTGGAAGATAACCATTTTTGATATATTGAATAATGCCTTCTGTAAACTATACAATTCTTCTAAACAGTTGGCAGTTGATGAAGTCGTTGTAACTTTCAAAGGACGAGTAATTTTCAGGCAGTATATTCCAAAAAAGCACAAACTTTTGGCATAAAAATGTATAAATTATGTGACAAGACTGGATACACATATGACATGGAGGAGGTTTATCTCGGGAAAGACAAAACATGATCTACTAACAACATGACTGCTACTCATGCCACAGTCAGACAATTGACTAAAAGGGTAGAAGGATATGGACATAAATTATATATGGATAATTTCTTCTCCTCACCTGCCTTATTTGACGGTTTGTCCAAAAGAAAAATAAATTGTTGTGGGACGGTAAGACCTAAGAGAAAAAGGATGCCTAATAATCTGGTAACTGAAAACAAAACTCAAGAGAAGAGATGTTAGGTGTATGACAAGGGAGGAGTTGACATTGAAGGACAAACGTGATGTATATGTACTGACAAATATGCATAATCCACCAGCTGAAGGTAACTTTTGTGACAACCACGGAAACACAATAAAGCCAACTTTATTAAGTTATGTAGATAGGAAATAACACTATGAGGTTCTTTAATATTGTTTATTTTTTATCATTTCACTCACCTCATACTTCATAATTTATAGCAGACCCAGGGTTTCTTCACGTAATTCGTGACATTGTCAATGCTGCGTCATGTTCACAACTCAGAACATGACGCAGCATTGACAATGTCACGAATTACGTGAAGAAACCCTGGGTCTGCTATAAATTATGAAGTATGAGGTGAGTGAAATGATAAAAAATAAACAACAATAAAGCCACTTCACATAACAGACTACAACAGACATATGGAATATGTTGATAAAAGCGACAGAATGGCTAACAGTTATACAATAGGACATCGGACATGGAAATGGACCAAAAAATTATTTTTTCATTTGTTACACTTGACCATTCTAAACAGTTTTCTTCTTCTGACTTCATGTGGTGCCAAAACAACACACAGAGACTTCCGACTTAGACTTGTCAGAGACTTTTTGGAACAGGCTGGTAGAACACTCTGTAGACGACGACTCCCTGGTAGACCTAGTATATTGAATAGAGACATTTTGCGACTTGAAGTTAACTTTAGTCAACATTGGCCGGTAGCTTCACAAAGACTAATTTGTCGTGTTGTCTGGCGCGGGGAATCAGAAAACGTGTGCAAGTGAAGTACAAAAAGTGTGATGTCGTTTTGTGTATCGGTGATTGTTTTGAGACTTATCACACAAAAACAAACCTTCAATAAACAAATGTTATCTTCACATCACGTTGCCAAGCATCTGATAACCCTGCAAAAAATGTATGTAACAAAAGTAGTATTATCCAGTATAATTTCAAGCAACCAGCACCGCCTGCTCAGAACCCAACTCTGGGTCTGCGAGCAGACTGGTAAAATTTAAAACCCAGCATATGGGCTCTTGGGCGTTTAAAGGTTATATTTCATTACTCTGTTATTTATTTTTTTGTAATTATGAAATTTGGCATCTTAAAGAGAATTGTGTGGAATATGCTGATATTTAATAATGTTAAAAGGTTGCAAATATTATGAACATTAAAATTTATGTATTGTGGTATGAAGTACTGTTAATACATAATCGTGCAAGGTTTTTAAAAATTGCAAATAAGTTTTACTAATATTTAATTTTAGGAAGTTATATTTTGAGGTTATTTTAATTATATTATTTTTGGTCTGGACATCTTACCTCAATATTAATGTTGATTTGTTCTTGGGCATGTTTCAAAACAATTCTGTTTTATCGTCAGCTTTCCCAGACTGGGAAAAAAAATATACACTCAGACTGGGGTTTGAACCCAGGACCTTTGGCTTTCTATGCCAATGCTCTATCAACTGAGCTACCTGAGCACTCCAATCTAAATGCATCTCTCATACATTGTTAATTACCACGTGCCAAATGCTACAAACTGTTGCTTGATCATGCAAATGACAGCTTCTTTTTTTAAGAAGGCTTTCATTGGGAATTTAAGCATTACTTTATAAAGCTAGTAGGGCTTCCTGATGTTTTTATTATTAATAATGTTTTTATTATTAATACTTCTCACTGAAGGACAAATTATATTTGAAGAGAAAAATAAACACTCAGACTGCTGAGCCAAATTTCTGCCTAAACTAGAACTTGAAACCTGGACCTTCAGTTTAACATCCGGTATTTAAGTCCTGGTTCAGACAGAAATTTTTCTCTTTGTCGTAATAGCTTATCTGTGTATATTAATTTATATGTTACAAATGAAGTTGATTATCCATGATATCATCTGGATTGTTGTGGGGCACACATGATCCTGTGTAAATGTTTGGCTAGGCAGTCATTTTCTGACATCAGTCTGAATTTTGCTGTGGCTATTACTTTGCATCTTTTGTTTTGACTTCTATTACTAATTAATTTATCATTTCCCATGTTTGTCCAGGCTGCTTCTAATATTGTCACTTGTATTTTAGGTACAAATGAGGTTTTGCCTTCTGGAGACATCTTGTGAACAAGATGACTTCTTCCCTCCAGGAATTTGTGTGAAAGTGAATGGCAAAGTGTGTCCACTGCCTGTAAGTATACAAATTTTATAAGTTACTATTTTAACAGATATTAATATATAAAGTTGCTACCATTGTGTAAAATGTGGACAGTATGCTATTTGAACCATATTTAAATGGGCTAAGACAAATCAGTTAAGTACATTTTCCCCTCACTCTCTCTCTTTCTCTTTTAAGTACCTATTAACGAGCTTTAGTGTTATCATAAGTAATGCCACGAGTGATTTCCAAATTATCGATAAATTCACGACTCACAAAGTGAGGTGTGAATTTATCTAGATAATTTGGAAGTGGAGAGTGGCATTTGTTAGGATAATGTAACAAATAAAATTAAGCTGTTTACTCACAAATCGTTATTTAAATATAGTTATTTTAAAATATTTATATATTTAATGTAAAGCATCAAAATTATCGAATGTCACAAAATGATAAAACATTTATCCCGTCTACATAAAAAAGTTGTACTTCAATGGATTCCGGCCCATTGTGGAGTGACAGGCAATGAAATAGCCGATTTTCTAGCCAAGAAGGGTAGCAAAATTGTTTCAAACCCAACTTCTGCTCCAGTTTCCTTTCACTCTATCAAAAGAATTATCTCAAATAAATACATCAATAAACTTAGAGAAGAATACACCACCAAAACATCTGGAAAGGAATGGGAAAATCTACAAGCTTATGACATTACTACATTACAAAGAAAATCTGCAGTAGCAACATTCAGACTGCTAACGGGACATGACTGCTTGAATAAACACCTACACAGAATTGGCATAACAGATTCACCTAAATGCCCTTTTTGCAATTTAAATGAAGATATGGAAAGAAACCATCTCCTCCGTTGTCCAGCTTTTGTAGAAGAGACCAGCCTTTCTGCTAAATATTGGAGTGCAAGAGAGCGAATGATTTCATTATCAAGTGCTCGACATTAGATACCAACCAACCATATTTAATGTAAACGGCGATGTTTGAAAACAAATGAGAAACTTTATGTTTCATTTGTTCATCACTGCAACCAGATCATATTTATTGCCAAATAGAATCGCAATATTGTAAGAATGCACCCTAGTGGAGAAAAAATTAATCACATCATTACAGGTTATTAATTAATTTCTGATGACCTATGATGTAAATATGTCAATTTTATTTTTCTGCAACATTAATTCCTGGGAAATAATTTGTTTAAGAAAGTGCAAATAATGGTTTCTTTTTTTTTATGGTGTAATCAATTGCTACGAATGTTTTTCTATTATATCTTGCTAGCAGAATCTGGTTACATTCGTGCACTATATATACAATCTGGGAGCCACTTGATAAAATTAAAGTGATAAAATCAAGGTGAAAAAGACTGTGATTGGTTGTAAATCAAAATTCATTGAAATGTGATTGGTCGTTGACTGCCATTTGGGGCATGAGTTAAATAATCAATAAAAAAAATTTGGAAATAGTTCTGCCATTTTTAACTGCAAGGCAGTGTTCATGGAAAATCTTCATGGTGCAAGAGTTAAATTTCTTCCAGAGAAGCATATGATATACAAAGTCCATGTCCAAAAATTATTTGCCTTTTTAACAGCAAGGCACTAAAATGCATTGCCAAAGCTCCCATTTAAACTAATATATAAAAATAAATATCCTCAACTCGTGTCCAACTCAGGGTCGGGTCGAGGGATGAGATGAAATGAAGCCCCTACATTTATAGAGGTCTGTGAACTACAAGGGTGCTGGCCGACCACTCCTGATGCACCGTCATGGGGCAGATGAATGAAATGAAACGAAATGGATGAGATGAGTATGGAGAAATGGTGGAATGAAATTTGTGGCAGGGAGAAACGGGATAAACCCCGAGAAAAACCTGCCCAAGCTCCGTTTTGTCCACCATGAAACCCACAAGGAGTGACTGACACTCGATCTCGGGACCTCAGCAGTGAGAGGTGAGCATCTAACCGCTTATGCCATGGAGCTGCCCCATTTAAACTATAGGAAAGTAATACATGTACATATGTTAATCACAGATGTAGACGATCATCCTGCCAATCTAGGGGTGACATGTGGTCAGCATGTTGGGTCCACCAGCCGTTATAGCTGGTTTTCTCAATGTAGAGCCACTAATTTTATCTACCCAAATTCCTCATGGGTGCTAATTTAGAATACTATCATTCCTATAATCAGTTAAACTGCAACATAAATACATATGTCTGCTTCAATTATGATCATGGTCAATCAAACCAGTTTTTAGTACCTATTGACGAGCTTTAGTGTCATCAATAAAAAAATTTTGGAAACAGTTTTTTTTTTCGACGCAAAACAGTTAAGTGCTTTTTCCTTAATTGTTAATGAGTTGTATATTTTGACTCTCCTCATATTTCAAGAAATATGAGGCGAGTCAAAATTTACAACTCGTTAACAATTAAAAGAAATCTCATAGTGATATTTCGTACATATATTCAATACTTTTTTCTTCTCTGTTTGTCAACCGATTTTCTATATGTGTGTGTGTGTGCGTGCGTGCGTGCATGTCCAGTACAATGTTAAATAAAATAAAGTACAATTTAAAACTAACAGTGTCTAATATATTATAAAGTGAGATAATAACTGCGGTGATGTGTTATTTATGGTCAAATATCGACCAATGTTTGAACACTAGGTATTATTAAAATAGAAATATTGAAACATTAGACTAGCCAATAAAAGTTTATAACTTTTTTGTAGAATGGTTTCATATGTTGCTGTATAATTTATGTAATTAATTTATTCTATCTCTAAACCACATATCAATTTGTTTATGTTTGGTGTATTGTCCATAAATGGAAGTACACTATAACCCATGAGTTGCGTTCATGGGATCCAATTTATGATAGTTCATTCCTAACTCTATCTTAGCCACATCCTATTCAAAAGTGGATTAGTGCCATACATGTATTTATTATCGGTGTTAACTACATTTTTCAAATCCATTAATTGAAAATTAACATTCTGAATACTTGAGCTATCAAGAGAAGTTGCACAATCTCATCATTGAAATATCCCAGATCAACAACCAAGACTTTTTTTTCTTTTTAATTATGGTATTGCTTCTCAAAGTATGAAATTAAAAGTTACTGCTAAACATAAGTTGACAAAAGAATGTTTTTGTTGCATTCATATGTACATATAAACTACATCAATTTGTGGCAAACTTTAATTATCACTATTAAATATAAAAAAGTAGTAAACACTGATTTATAGTTTTCATTACATTTTAAAGGAAGTGACACTATGAGGTTTATTTTAATTAAAAAATAGAGTTAGATTTAACAGTTAATGAGATGTATATTTAATTTTAGGAAGTTATATTTTGAGGTTATTTTAATTATATTATTTTTGGTGTAAGATGTCCAGACCAAAAATAATATAATTAATGAGATGTATATTTTGACTCACCTCATATTTATTGATTTTTATGCAGACCGGTTTTGTTGTGTCTGTGCAACATTCTTGATGCTTTACAACTTGTAAGAATGTCATACAGACACAACGAAACCGGTCTGCATAAAAATCAAGAAATATGAGGTGAGTCAAAATATACAATAAGAAACCTCATAGTGTTATTTCCTACATATATTCAATTAGATTTAACACCTCACCTCATAATTGTAGATTTGTCAGAGGCTAGTTTCAATACTTCTTCGTATCATCTTCAGTTCTATCTAAATGTTGAATTGGTGGTTGGCGATCCCGAAGGTTGCTTACTGCTCTCTCTGTTGATTGATGAACTTCCAAAATAATTCTTTTTCTCGAAGAATTTCAAAATTCATGATTTTCCTCTTATTTTTATGGATGTGAATTTCTCCCAAACTGTGAGTTCCTAAGGTGTATCTAACTGTTTCAATTATTTGGCCTTTGCTTCAATTCTGTATTTTTCTGACCATGCATTTACAGCTATTGGAGATTTATCTATTTCCTCATTTTTAACATTTCTAAGGTGTTCTTTCAATCTTGTATTCAAGTTCTTTTTGTTTTTCCTATGTATATTTTTTATAATCTTTGCAACCAATTTAATAAATCCCTGATTCATTGCCTTTATTAATTTTTGTTGGTTTTAATCAATTTATTCAGGCTATAATCATTTTTTGGTGTTAATTTAATGTTAAATTTGCTGTACATTTTCTAAAACATATTGTATGCCAAAGGATGGTATGTAAATTTCCTGAATTTCACTAATTTCTTTATTGGTCTGAATAGTACTTTCATTTATCAATTTTTTGGGTAAACTTTACAACCTGTGACACAACTTTTTTAATCATCATCATAGTACATTCACGAATTTAGGCCATTTGAGACCTGTTTTGACCTTAAGAGAAACGCCATCCAAAAGTATTTTGAGTGGACGTCCTGGTCTTCTTCTTCCTGCAGGTTGATAGCTTAACATTTGTTTGGATATCCTCTGATCTTCCATTCGATAAACATGATGCATCCATTAATAAATTAATGAGTCATTTTAACATCTTACCTCATATTTCATGTTTTTCAAACATGGTAACTATAGTTTTCAAATGATCTTGTCATTCATTTTCAACCGCCATTATGAAATGATGCATCCATCTTGACTTGTAATCAGAAATTTTGTTTTCTAAAGATTCCATGTGTAATTCTTCTAAGATGTCTTCATTTTTTTGAGATCAACTTTTTTAATTCCTTCATAAACTTTTCAAATTATTTCCCACCATTTACAATGATTTTTACATGTTTTCTAACAATTATTTGAATATATATCTTCACATATTGAACTACATGAAGACATGGCAGCCATATTGATTTTAACAAATATTCTGTGTTCCAGTGCAGCAACAGAGTCTGTATTAATTAACTTACACTAAATAAAATCAGTGTGCATTCTTTCACAGGTTAGAATACTTAAATTTTGTTAGGTTAGTTTTTAGATTCCTTGACAACGCGAATACAAATATTGTGTATATGTTGGCTGCATCCCGTGATTCCATAGTGTTAACCGCTTTGTTGGCATGTGCATGGTATATGATTGGAACTTAGAAAAACTTTTTCTGTCACATGTTGTAAAGTATTTTCAATTTTTGTTTTTTAAATAAATAGATATTATCAATAACATCGAAGGAACCCCTACTGGCTTTATAAAGTAGTGTTTAAATTCCCAATAAATTTCTTCTTAAATAAGAAGCCACTCCAGTTTGCATAATCAAGCAAAAGCTCGTAGCATTCGGCGATTGGGAATTAACAATGTATAAGAGAAAAATTTGTGTTTAGATTGTAGTGCTCGGGTAGCTCAGGGAAAGAGCATTGGCCTAGAAAGCCAAAGGTCCTGGATTCAAACCCCAGTCTGAGTGTATAATTTTTTCTTCAGATATAAATAGATATTAATTTGTTAAGGATAATAAATAAAAGGAAAATCATGCATTTTGATATTTCCTGGGAGAAAATAATAATTAAATGAATCGTGATTTTTTCTTACCTCATACATCTATGTTTCTTTAAACACAGCACTGCAGTATCGGCGATACTTTGTTGTCATCGTCAGCTGTTTTCACGTGAAAACAGCTGACGATGACGACAAAGTGTCGCCGATACTGCAGTGCTGTGTTTAAAGAAACATAGATGTATGAGGTAAGAAAAAATCACGATTCATTTAATTATTATTAATTGAACCTCATAATGTTAAAAATTCCCAAATTTAATATATAAATAGAAAAGATTTAATTTGGAAGTTCATCAGTCAGCCACCAGACGGAGCATAAAGCAACCTACAAGATCACGAACTGTCAATTCAACAGTTACGTGGAATTGAAAATGATATGTAGTATATCAAAATTAGTCTTCAAGACATTTACATGGGCAGGACTTGTGGCACGTATGGGGGATGAAAGAGGTGCTTGGAAACTTCTGGTAGGAAAACCGGAGGGAAAACAGCGAGTTGGAAGACCAAGAATGAGGTAGATGAATAACATTATACATGATTTGAGGGAAGTATATTATACAGGGGGTGATTGGAAAATTTTAGCTCAGGATAGGGATGTATGGAGAGCTTATGTCTGCATGGCCATGAACCTAGAGGTTCGACAGAGCCAGTGAGTTAGTTATAAATAATTTGTTTAATAATTCACAGTAAATGTAAGTAACAGAGCTCTTTACTTCTCGCTTCAACAATTAAATTCCATAAATAAAACATCTACTGTGTAAGAATTAAAATATCGCCACTTTTATAAATTAATGGTACTGTTCCATTAAGCAGAATAATCTATTAGATTTAATGGCAATTTAAAAAGTCACTGATGAAGCGGAGTCAGCTGTTTAAATTAACTGTGCACGCGACCTTTGTCATGAAATGAAGCAGCTGTGCTGTGGATCTGCCGGTTTTTAACAAAAATAGAATAAAAAACATTTATATTGTCTGAATTATTCATCTCACCAAAAAGGTAATTGCGGGAAATTCTTGGTAAGCCATTTTGCTAAAAAAATACACAAGGAGGGGAAGAAGATGAAACCCATTATTAATAATATTGGCTCACTGTGGTATATTTTAGCAAAATGGCTTACCATCATCATCATCCTGCCAGGTATTAGTCCTAAAAGAACTGTTATGGCCTGAGAAAGTGGTTTTCGTGCCATCTTTTCATAGGTCGACCAAGTGACCGTTTTCCATTTGGACAGTAGTTCATTATTGTCTTGGGGATCCTGGATCTAGCCATTCTTGAGACATGTTCCTTCCAATTTAGCTGATATCTGGAGATGTAGTTCAGTATTGGTGACACATTAAATGGCTTACCAAGAAATTTAAAGAATTACCAAGTTTTGACAACAAAATCATTGAAAATTCTATTGAATTAGTAAAGAACTAAATAATGTATCATTGGATTTTAATGACAGATTGGTTTCTTTCTACGTCATTTCTTTATTTTCCGAGCATCCCAATTAGGAAGATGTTAACTATTAAGTTATGTAGATAGGAAATAACACTATGAGGTTTTTTAATATTGTTTATTTTTTTTTAGATGTTAACTATTTTAGAAAAATGGCTAAATTCCTTAAAACTAAAAAGAGAAATAACAGAAGAATATTTAAATCTTACAAAACTTTGCATTGATAATAATGTTTTCACCTTCAATGGAAAATTTTACAAACAAATCTCGGGTCTGGCTATGGGTAACCCAATTTCACCATTTTTGGCAAATTAATTTATGGGTTATTTAGAGTGTCATATCACCAGTGCTTATCCTTGGATGTTCAAATGTTGGTATAGATATGTAGATGACATTTTCTCTGTGATAAATTCTAAATATATTGAAGATGAATTGAAATTACTCAACCTTCAAGATGGAACTGTAAAATTTACTGTGGAATTGGAAAAGGATAAGCAAATCCCATTTTTGGACCTTTACTTAATAAGGAATGAACTACAAGGAAAAATTGAATTCAATATATATAGGAAGGATACTCATACAGACAATTATATAAAATCTTCTGGTTTCAATCATATTGCGCATAAACATGCAATTTTAAACAGTTTAATACATAGATTATTAAATGTTCCATTAAATGAAGAAGATTTTAAGAAAGAATACAATCACATTTTGAACATAGCAAATTTAAATGGTTTTGGAAAAGAAATAATTGTAAATAAATTAAAGAAATTCAGACAACAAAAAAGATTGAAAGAATACACTACCCTGCAATCTGATTCAAAGAAAGGAAACCAGTTTAAGAAAATTATTTATCATCCTTAAATACATAACAAATTTCAAAAAAAATTTCAAGAAATTCAATATTACATTGGCACCGATAAATAAATTTAGCCTTGGTAATCTATTAATAACTAATAAGAAATTGAACACACTAGATAGAAAAAAATCAGGAATTTATCAAATTAATTGTATGGACTGCAATAAAGTATACATAGGAAAAACAAAAAGAAATTTGGACACTCGCACTAAGGAACACTTCAGAAATATTAAAAATGGTGAAATTGAAAAATCAGCTATTGCAGCACATAGTTTATTGGAGAATCATAAAATTGAAAAAGAAGTCCTACTTTTAAAACATTTGGAAAAAACTTTATAATTGATAATTTGGGAGAAGATATATATTCAGAAGAACAAATTTAGATCCATGAATTTCAAGATTCCTGATGAATGTGACCTCATCTCAGAATTCGTCAAATCAACACCAGATGGCAATGCTATTGATGGAGATTCCAACGAAAATCAGGTAGTCATAATGTCGGTTGAAAATGAGAGAGATCTTTCTCTTGAAAACTAGTTACCGTGTTTAAAGAAACATAAAATATGAGGTAAGATGTTAAAAATGGCTCATTAATTTACGAATTAAGAATCTCATAATGTTATTTCCCGTAATAACTATGAAGAAGATTAATTATTATTATTATTATTATTATTATTATTATTATTATTATTATTACTGACATATATGCTATATGCATTAATACATAGCATAAATTTATTTATGTCAATGTTTCTTAATGTGGGTGAAGTTTATTATAAATACAATTTGTAAATTTCATATTAGAATTTAATGCAGATATATTTTGTATTCATTCCATATTTCAGAATCCTATTCCAACGAACAAACCAGGAGTAGAACCTAAACGTCCGCCTCGTCCAGTTAATATTACCACTTTAGTTAAATTAAGTCCCACAGTTGCTAACCATATAACAGTTTCGTGGAATGCAGAGTATGGCCGTGGTTATGTGATAGCTGTGTACCTGGTTCGTAAGTTGACGTCTTCAGAATTACTGCAGAGGTTAAAAACAAGAGGTGTCAGACATTCAGATTTCACCAGAGGCCTAAGTAAGTATAAAATTTTCAGAATATTATTGTTACAATTTCTAATACAGTATTACCTCTCTTATGTTCCCGCATTTTATGTTTTCCCACCTTTTACAACATTCTTTCAGTTTCCCTATATTCACAATGTATTAAAAACCTCACTCTTAAGTTTCCGAAATTTTGTTTTCCCGCAATTTACGTCACATCACATCGATCTTCAGCGTTGAAGATCGAAGATATTCTATTTATTTGATCGATTATCTTGCTTCTGTACAATCGATGTATAGCAGAGCAAGTTCATTGAGCCAACATAGCTGGCTGCTATACAATCGAAAAGAGCCAAGCAAGTTTAATGAGCCAATGAAGCTGGGTTCTGTACCATCGATAAAGAGCAAAGTATGTTCATTGATCCAACGAAGTTGGTTCAGAACTTCCATACACTTCTGAAATTCAATTCCTTGTACTTCTATGGCAAAACAATTTTAGTCTCTCAATATTCATAGTGCTGCTTGCTGAACCTCTCCTTTTACTTATTTTTTAAATGATGAAAGTAAAAGAAAGAAAGTAATTTTATGTTTACAGGAATTCAAAACAGACATCACATTGAACTATTAAAGGAATATCACTATGAGGTTTAATTTAATATAAAATTATTTAACCTCATCTGATATCCTGTCTTCTAAATAAATAAAAGACAGGATATGAGGTGAGGTGTAAATAATTTTATTTTAAATTAAAAGAAACATTACTTTATTTAGCCAATATGGTATATTATCTCAGTCAGTGCTTTTTTTTTTATGCATGTTCTAGAATGGTTGCTAAATATGAGGGTCAACACTTTTTAGCTCCTCCTCATTTCCCATAATTTACGCTTTCCCCTCTGGTCCCTTGAAAAGTATAAAATAAGGGAATACTATAGTATATTATCCCCATCTGTTTTTTGCATGTTCTGGAATGGATGCTCAGTATGGGGTCACCATTTTTTGAGCTGATCTTAATTCCCTCAATTAACACTTTCCCCTATTTTACACTGTTTTATCATTAAAACATTGTCTGTTCATTCTTACCTCTTATAGTTGTTTTTGTCGAACATATCTTTCAGGGCTTCTTAGCCCCATTGTCAGCGATTACTTACTTACTCACTGGCACTATCGAACCCGTAGGTTCATGGCCGTGCGGACATATGCTCTCCATACATCCCTATCCTGAGCTAATGCTTTCCAATCATTCCCTGTATAATCTACTTCCCTCAAATCATAGTTAATGTTATTCTCCCACCTCATTCTTGGTCTACCAACTGGGCGAACCCGTAGGTTCATGGCCGTGTGGACATATGCTCTCCATATATTCCTATCCTGAGCTAATGCTTTCCAATCATTCCCTGTATAATCTACTTCCCTCAAATCATAGTTAATGTTATTCTCCCACCTCATTCTTGGTCTACCAACTGGGTGCCTTCCCTCTGGCTTTCCTACAAGAAGCTTCCATGCAAGTCTTTCATTCCCCATATGTGCAATTGTCAGCGATTACAGACTGAATTTTCTCATGTTGTCGGCCCTGATTCTTGATTCCTGCTCTCTTTGCCTCTGGGTCCAATGAATTTACTAATGAGGTTCCTTTCTGTGGGAATTTCAGAGTTCATAATTCTTTCCTTGTTCTTCTGTATATAGACTTTCCCATATACTGTTTTCCCCGTGGTCCCTTGAAAAGTGTAAAAGAGGAGTGGTACTATATTTTACTAATAAAATTGTATGAAATACAAATATTGTATTTATGTTAATCAGTTATTACTAAGTTAGAAAATCAATTATTTTTTATTCATAAATCAATTATGGGATATATTTTGAGGTTTTCAATTAATAAAAAATAATAAAAATGAGTCATATATCCCCTCATATTTCGTGTTCTTCAAGTTCAGAAACTGCAGTTTCAAGAGGAATCCCATCTTTAGCCATCATTGTGACTGTCAAATTTCGATCTACATCTTCATCTTCAAAGTTGCCATCTGGTATTGATTTGATGAACTTTGAAATCAAATCTTGCTCGCTGGTGTTACGCCTACACTAAGGCCTAACTGCCATAATAATAAAATACTATAAAAAACCGATAAAGGATATACATATATATTTGTTTTTATTATATCAGAAATTAGGAAATAAATAACCGTACAATTTAGTCTTTTTTCAAAGGACCTTTTAAATATAAAAAAGCGAGTAAAAATCTATAATGTTTTATCAAAACCATGTCACAAGATTCCAGGATGTAAAGTCATATCAACATTGTTTAGTCAGGAAGATCAGAGATGACCACATTAGATAAGGGTGAATTGAGTTGCAAGAAGTGAAAGTGGAACAGAGTTTTCCATTTTGACATAGATGAAGGTTTTAAACTAGATCATGTGAAAGTTGTAAGTGAAAACCGATGAAAAAAACCCCACATGTATTGAAGGAAAAAACTAACTTTCCACCCAAGTTTCCCCCGATTAGAAACTTAAAATTTATCATATAAATATTCACGATTTTTCTAACGAAGTCAGAACGGTGTGGGGGGACCGAAGGGTTCGGTTCCCCCTGCGGACGAGAGCAGCTCTACATGGTAATTTGAATCTTTTATCTTTTTATTATCATTCTTTTAAATGGTCATTTTACATACATTAATTTAATTAAAGGACCAAATGGTCCAAAGAACTTAGAATAATGACCAAAGTTGATTCTTTTAAATGATTGTTTTCTCTCTCTGAATTTTATCAGTTTTAGTATTTTGACACTTTTCAATATGGCGATTTTAGCTGACTTTAATAAGTGTTTTATATGTTTTGGTTTTAATATATCTTTCTGTTTTATTCTATTTAAATAAATTATGACTATATTTGTTTTTAACATGTTTAAATTTGGAATTCATCCTCCAAAACCAAGGCCAACCGCTCGGGCCAAAGACCACTTAAACTAGAGAGATCTTTTACGCTACGTTACGGCTGGGCTTAACTGTCCACTCGTAACAGCTGGAAATTTCAAAATCCATGGATCTAAATTTGTTCTTTTGAATATATATCTTTTCCTAAAGTGTTAATTCCAAGGGCTTTGCCGAATGTTTTAAAAGTTTAGCTTCTTTTTCTCTAGCAACTATGAGTTGCAATTGCTGATTTTTTGATTTCACCATTTTTAATACAGTAAAATTTGTTCAAAGAGGAATCGCATGGGACCAATTTTTTTTTCCCACATTAGACAATAGTCTGCATTATAAAAGAACAAAAAGATATTAACCAATCATAGAATATGGAGCACCATATATATACGAGGGCGGATCGGAAAGTAACGCACAATAATTTTTTTTTAAAAAGTTTAATAGTAAAAAAAAGGAAAAAAATCACAAATGAACTTGCATCTTTTACCTACTTTTCGACATAGTCACCAACTTTCTCAACACATTTTTCCCATCGTGTTACTAGTTTCAATATGCCCTGTTCGTAGAAGTCCGTTTGGTTGGAGTGTAGCCATCTGCGCACTGCTGATTTCACTTCCACATCTGTCTCAAAGTGTTTGCCGGCCAGGAATTTCTTCATGGGACCAAACAGATGAAAGTCCGATGGTGCAAGATCCAGACTGTATGGTGGATGCTGGAGCACCTCCCAACCAAATTCGGCGATTTTCTGACGAACGACAGCAGCAACATGGGGGCGAGCATTGTCATGAAGAAGTTTAACGTTAATGTTGTGACGTTTGTCACGAATGGCACGACGCAACTTCACCAAAGTTTTAATGTAGGCCGCAGCATTCACAGTGGTCCCATGTTCAGCAAAGTCCACCAATAAAACACCATGCATATCCCAGAACACTGTCACAAGCACTTTCCTGGCAGATTGAGTCACTTTGAATTTTTTCTTTACTGGGGAATCAGCATGTTTCCACTCCATTGATGCCTGCTTTGTTTCGGGCGTGTAGTGGTACGCCCACGACTCATCACCTGTGACGATTCCTTCCAGAAAGTCATGTCCTTGTGCGGTGTACCGCGTTAAGTGGTCCAAGCTTGCCATCATTCGCTGGCCCTTGTGGTCGTCTGTCAGGTTCTTAGGCACCCAGCGAGCACTAACTTTACGGAATTTCAAATTTTCATGAACAATATCGTACACCACACCATAGGAAATGTTGAACTTCTGCAATAAGGCTCGCAGTTGCACACGCCGGTCGTTCAGAATTGCCGCCTCAATGCCTCTGACATTCTGTGGGATTGCTGCTGTTGTCGGCCGGCCGGAGCGTGGCGAATCACTAAGGTTCACGCGTCTCTCTTGGAAGAATGTGCACCACCTGGAGACATTGCTACGGTCCATACAATCATCCCCATACACGCCACGCATGTCCCTGTGAATTTCACTGGGTTTATGCCCTTTGGCCCACAAAAATCGAACAACACTTCTCTGTTCCTCACAGGTGGATGACTGTAGCATGCGCGCCATCTTTGTTGCATAGTTCAAGCTTCTCTCGCAAGAGGTGCACCTGAGAAAAAAATACCATCTGTAGTGAAAACTTCAAACTATATCTCTGTGAAATTTCAACATTCTAGCTGCAATACCAAGGCAGAAAAAAATTATTGTGCATTACTTTCCGATCCGCCCTCGTATATATATGTCTTTTATGTACTTTGGATTAATTGTAGTTCCGCTGCCGCGCCGTTGGAAAATGAAGTATATTATGTATGGGTGACTTTGACGGTAATGCACGAAAAAACAGTCGTGTATCGTTAGCGTTAAAAATGTCTCTTAGGCGAATATCCTGAAATTGAAATATGCAGTTTCCATTTCCACTCACTAATTATACTTTCATTCACATCCTTTGATTCCCCTTAAATTTCATTCCATAATACATTGTGTCGTCTATTAAAACTGCCCACAACCAAACTGAATTAACTTGAAATTGTTATAATCAAATGGTAAAGAGAAAAATTTATGCCTGAACCGGGAATCGAACCCTGAACCTTCAGCTTTCCGTGCTGATGCTCTATCCATTGAGCTAATCCAGGCTTCCTTCCCATCCAAGCATAAATCCTTCCTTTACCTTGCTATCTTGGTCCCACATTCAATTGCAATGAATCATCATTCACAAATACACAATGAATGGCTTCTACCTGAAGAAGACATGAATGAACTCCACACAGCTATAGCATTATTTATTAAATTAATATTAAGAAGCTAAAGCTGTTTCTATGATTGAAATAAGTATATTAATGTACACAACTAAATTATTGTAATCAAATGGTAAAGAGAAAAATTTAGTTGTGTACATTAATATACTTATTTCAATCATAGTAACAGCTTTAGCTTCTTAACCCGTCAGCGTGGAGCGACGTGACATGTACGCAAGTTGAATTCTTCAGCAAATGCGGAACGACGTGAGGTGTACGCTAGCTACACGCACTGCTTTAAACTGTAATTATGACCTTTGTGTTTACATTAACTATTTACCGTTTATACAAATTTTATGTAGAGACTTCAAAGTTTATATTAGTGCATATATTAACTGATTAAGGCCCTGAGTAACAAGTTAAAATAATTTTATATTTGCATTTATTCTTGCGGTCTCTGACATTTTTTCTTAAATTTATAACTTGATAAAGGATTTCTTATAAAACTAAATTTGCCTTTTTTTTTTGTAGATTAGCTTGTCTATCAAATTGAATCTATTTACAAATCTCTTCATTTTTAATAATAATGTCGCAAAATTCAGTATATATAAAGGCCCAACAAAGTTATTTCCGATTTACGCTATAGTACAGGACCACAACAGTAAATTTCAGATATATGTATATTTCAAATGACGATATCCTTACATTATGGAAAGGTAGTTAGTCTACAATTCACTCAGTATCTAAAAGGTAAAGTGGTCCACTACAGACCTTAGAAGGTTCTTGGGATATTAGGAGGTTTAGGCTCCCACTTTTTCTAGACTATCCGTACTTGATGTAAGCCGAGTACTTATCTCTGTCTGACGGCCCATAACAAGCATCTGGTACTCATTTCAGTTAGAGGCTGAGTCAACCCCGGGGTCACAGTGCTGCCTGAAGGTTTGGTTCAGTTTAAAAATCCTGATCCACCGGGACTCAAACCCTCGATCTTCCGGCTTGTAGCATGTTGATCTTTTAAGTCCACACCTCCGGTGAAACTATTATAGTCATATTTCATCAACTGGTTTCAGTTCGGAAACCAGAAGAAAGACATTGAAATTTAGGGTTGATGAAGGTCTTTTAGCACAACAGGTCTGATGTGTAGAAAGACAATTTTTTGAAGGCACACGACCTAAAATAATGTTTCCAAAGTGTTAGAAAGACACATTTGGAGAAGGCTTCCCCCCCCCCTACAAGAAAGAAGGTCAGCGCATAGAAGCAATGTGTTTGTAATAAACATGGGCAAAGTAAACACAAGGGAAAAAATTCACTTATTGTTGCCCGAGTGTCAAACAGCTGGTTTACATTTTGAAGATTTATCACACCAATTTTTGAAGTTCATTCTTTTTTTTTTAAGACCCTTCTCTTTGTGTAAATATTTCGTTTTGTTGTTGGGTAAAGCCGGTTCTCTGAATTCTTCAAAGAATCCCTAGTGCAATACACTGTGTCACTTATGTGAGAAATTTACAAAAAGGACCTATTTCAACTGTGACACAACAACCATAAATAAGTCTGCAGAGATGTTACGTGATAACCGTAACAAATTTAATTAATTAAATATTATATTAAGGGTTCACCATAAACGAATTGCAAAAACATTTAAATTACTCAAGATATATCAATTTAAATGCGTTATTGGAATACTGGCACTGAACGGCTGAGTTTAAATACCGGTGAACTTCCTCCCGCATCAGAGCATTCTCGGCCATTTAAATCCATCCGCTCTGAAGGGTTAGTATTAATTTAATAATTTGAAATTGTTATTCCCTAGGGATATAGCAACAGCTAGAGCTTCACTTTGGAGCATCGGTCTGGAAATTTATAGATTTGTTGATCGTGGACTTGTAAAACACTCCCACACCTCTGGTTTTTTTTTTCTTCATTTGACCATTTCCTTGCATCTATTCATTAATTATTTTTGTGTTTTAAAATATCATAAACTTGGGTTTTTTCACATTTAAATTTAGTCATTATTTCACATACTGAGTGTTTGTTTTTCTTTATCTTCAATCATTTTCACTTTTTCATTTAATGACAGTGGTATATATGATATAGCCATCTTTACTCCGTAAATTCAGGACACTACCTGTGGAAGATATGTACACAATCGGTCTCAGATCATACACTAGTTTAAGATTTTACAGTGCACTGATTATTTGTAAGACAGATGTCACACGCCAAATAGTTGTTATACGAACCTGTATTTTGCAAAACGTGTGTGCAGTGAGCCCGAAAGAATATTCTAGGTACAGGTAGAAACTCTACTTCTCCCAGCAGCAGGAATCATTACTTATTGTTAATTTGCCTAACAATAATTCAATGAAGTGGAAACTAATTTATTTCTCTCTCTATCTTTCTGCCTTATAAACATTTTTTTATGAATTGTGTAGAAATATCCTTCCGTTTCCGCATTGGACAGATTCTGTTTTATATAAAATAAATACAAGTAAAATTACTATTATTTTGCAGGGACCAATAAATTTCAAAGTTAAAACTGGGAAACACATTATGAGGTTCTTAATTAATAAATTTACCAATAATTTACCAATAAATTTGTTCACATTGGACAGATTTCCGCATTATTCACATTCTGGATTAAACAAATTTTACTGTTAAGTTATTTTCAGTCTGTAATATCTTACTTCAATATTAATGTTGATTTGTTCTTGAACATGTTTCGATTACTCTTCTAATCATCTTCAACATCATGGCCAGACTGGTTGGATTTATGTTGTAAACCCTGGATGTCGATGTCAGCTCCCTCCTGTGGTTGGCAGAAGATCCTCCAAACGAGGTCATGTTCATTTGGTATTTCGAAATTCATAACTCTGTTTTTGTTCTTCTGAATATAGATTTTTCCCCAAATAGTCAGCTCTTTTGTGTTTTCCAACTGTTTTAATAATTCAGTGTTCGAATTTATATTGTGTTTTTCAGACCAAATATGAGCAGCAGCTGCAGATTTTTCTATTCCCCCATTTTTAATATTTCTTATGTGTTCTTTGGTTCTAATTTTCGGGTTTCTTTTTGTTTTTCTTATATATATATACACCTCTTCACAACCAGTAAATTCAATTTGATATATTCTTGATTTTTTTTATCAGTTTTTTTCCATTTTTGTTGGTTTTTATTAGTTTATTTAAATTGTGGTTATTTTTCGGTGCTAATCTACTATCCTCAAATATCCTTTGGAATTGATTGTGTGCGCAAGGTTGGTATGTGAATCTCTTGTATCTTTTATAGGTAGTTTTTTTTTCAAGAGTGCTTTTGTTGATCATTTTTTGTTTCTTATACTTTTATATCCTTTTGTGTACCATTTTTTCATGAAACACGTTTTCTCTTGCTACTTTGATTGTGTTTTTTCTCCTGTTTGAAATCGTCTTTGCTTAAGGGTAAGTTGACCAATCTGTGAGTTAAACTATTGAAGGTGCCAATTTATGTCCAATTGGATTGAACCCTGTTGATTTAATAAAATTTTCCATATGAGTTTCTTTCCTATGAATCCCAAATTCAGTTTTTCTTTTTTCTTTGTTTCTAACCAATTTAAGATCAAAAAAAGGTATGTGTTTATTTTCTTCTATTTCTATGGTAAATTTGATGTTTGTACTCTGTAAATTTAACGGTTTTAGGGAATCTTCTACATATTTTTCTTTTTTACTTACTTACTTACTTACTTACTTACTTACTTACTTACTTACTTACTTACTTACTCACTGGCACTATCGAACCCATAGGTTCATGGCCGCACGGACATAAGCTCTCCATACATCCCTATCCTGAGCTAATCCTTTCCAATCATTCCCTGTATAATGTACTTCCCTCAAATCATAGTTAATGTTATTCTCCCACCTCATTCTTGGTCTACCAACTGGGCGTTTTCCCTCTGGCTTTCCTACAAGAAGCTTCCATGCAAGTCTTTCATTCCCCATACGTGCAACATGTCCTGCCCATCACAGTCTACGAGACTTAACTGTTCTTATTATATCTGGCTTCCTATATATATATTTTTCTTTTACAATACAAATTATATCATCTACATATCTGCTCCAAAATTTAAACATTGTGAAATGTGCTTTTGTGATATTACATTCAAAATTGCTCATAAATAAATTTGCCAGGAAAGATGATAATGGGTTTCCCATTGAGAGCCCTGATTTTTGTCTATAGAAACTCCCATTGAATGTAAAAACATTTGGTCAATACATAACTCAGTTAATTTCATATAGTCTTCTCTGATATGTTGTTTTTATTTAACCGGTTGTTCAATATCTCCAAAGTTTTTTGTTTCGGTACATTTGTGAATAATGAAATGACATCAAAGGAAACTAATCTATCTGTAGGTTCGATTTCCAGTTTTTATAATTTTTTAACTAATTCTAATGAATTTTCAATCTGTAGACTTTCAAAATTATTAATTCTTTTAAATTCATTATTCAGCCATTTTAAAATGTTGTAGGTTGGTGATCCAATATTGTTAATTATTGGCCTCATTTTGTTTCCAGGTTTGTGAATTTTGGGGAGTCCATGAATATATGGGTTTTTTGGGTTGCTCACTTTTAGTTGAAATTTTTCTTTTTCGGTTAGAATTTTAACATTTTTAAGACAGTTTTCTATTGTTGTGATGATTTTGCATAGGGGATCAGATTTAATTGTTTCATACTATTGTTCTTTCGAAAGTTCTTCCATTCTTTTTTGATAATCATCTTTATCTAAAATTATGATTTGGTTGCCCTATTTGATTTGGTGCACACTACATTTTTGTTATTGATTCCTTTGAGTGTTTTAAAATTTTTCTTGCAAATTGGGTTTTTATTTGTGTTCTTTATTTTATCTAAAACATCTTCACATTTTTTTCTCCGATTGAAGGTCTCTCCACTTTTCAGCGGTTGTCCTTTTACCAGCCGGCTGCTGGCCCTTCACATCCACATGTGTCAATCACAGAGGTAGATGATCAACAGCCAGTGTAGGGGTGACATGTGGTTAGCTATTTTTTCTGATGATCATTTTTCCTCTGTGACTAACCCTTCGATTGAATTTTCAATGTCCGCTATGTATTCTTCTGTTCTATTTGAATAATCCACTGCTTTTTTTTAGACCCTTTTCTAACAATTTTGTCTCTTCTAGGTTAAAGATTGCTTTTGAAAAATTTTAAACATATTTTCTGATGGAATCTAATATTTCTTCATTTTTGGATTTTTCCTTTATGTTTGATCAATTATATCGATATAATATTCATTTTCCTTTCCTTTGGTTTATTTAACAAATTTATTTTTTTTCTTTTGCTTCTCAATTTTTTCTTTCATGATTAGGTTCAGATAGGTGAAAAAAATTATTTTCTAGGTTTAATATGTAACATATATTTCAATATCCAAATTGTTGATTGCTTCATAGTGTTTGTTCTTTTCAAGTTTGAGTAATTTGTTTTCTAAAATTTTTTGTTGCTTCTTATTATTGTTTTTTTTCTGATGGTTTTTCTAATGAACATGGGGATCACTTCTAATTTTAAACATTGGTTAATGTCTGCTAATCTTTTAAATTTCTTCTCCTTTAATTCTAAAAACTTAAGTTTCCGAAAACTAATATGATATAGAAGATTATATTGATTATATAAGATTATATTGAAACATGTTCGAGAACAAATCAACATTAAATTGAGGTAAGATAATTCCAGATTAAAAAAAAAACTTGATTAAAAGAACCTCAAAATATTACTTCCTAAAATAAACCATTAGATACCAATGTATGTTGCAATTCTAACTTTTAGTGTATAAAAATCCTTTGTAATTTTTTCTAACCTATTGTTTTCTTGTGAATCATTCTTTCCTCAAAACCATTTTCTTTTGCTACCTTTATTGTGTTTTTTTTTTATCTAGAGTGGATTTTTTTTTCTATGTGAATGTTTACCAGTCTGTGTTAAAGCTATTAAAGACTTCTGTATGTGTATCTTTCCTGTAAATTTCAATTTTTTTTTTTTTCCTGATCAATTTAAGATCCAAATATGGTACTTTCTATTTTCACTTCCTGTTTTATATTTGCTTTACTCTGAATATTCAAAGGTTTTAAGGAATATTCTGTATAAGATAAATCATATGTTTCATACCTCCTTCCTCATAATAATTAATCTTCTAAACTTGCAATACTTAGAAGATTAAAATTATGAGGAGAGGTATGAAACATTTGATTTATTCCTATTAAAGTTCAAATCTTCTTATGTTTTTGATTAAGAATTGAAATTATATCGTCCACATATCTGCACCAAAATTTTATCATCAAAGGGTGTATCTTTATCTGGCATTCTTGAAATTATATCGTCCACATATCTGCACCAAAATTTTATCATCAAAGGGTGTATCTTTATCTGGCATTCAAAATTACCCATGAACAGGTCTGTCAAAAATTGGAATAAAGGTTCCCCATTGTAAGTCTGACTTGTCTGTTGAATTTCCCATTGTAAGTAAAAAAACATTTGATCAATGCATAATTTAGTTAATTTTAAGTATTCTTCTTTGCTATCTTTATCAATTTTGTTTTTGATTAGACAATTGTCCATTTTTTTTTCTTCTTTTAGAATGTTAGAAAGCAATGAGGTAATCTCAAATTAAACTAATCTTTTGAGAGCTCAATTTCTATATTTTCTAATTTTTCCATTAACCCGTCAGTGACGCACCCTTTTACTTGCTTTCCTACTGCATGGACGGAGGCCATTTTAACATTTTAGTATTCTTAGAACACTGATTTGTATAAACGATCATAACTTTTTAAATATTGATGGATTTGAACGAAATTTTTACTTGTTAACTCAGAAATAAATGAGAAATTTAATACATACCAAATGGAGTTCAGTAGCCTTTATAAACTATTAAAAAAAAATTTGAAATCTGAATTTCTCTCTCATGATACACATTTTTACTAAATAATTTGATTTGCTCACATTGGACATCCCTGTTTCTTTCTGTGAGACACTAAATATATTGTGTGGCATAGTGCTGATTCATCTGTAACTTGTATATACAAAAGCAGCTGACATAACCAAAATCAGAATGAATATTTAGAAGAGTGAACTCAAGCTCAATCTTGTGTCAAAGCACTAGCAATGTTTATACTTAGAATCTGAATTATTGCTTGGATTCGTATAAAAATTCTACAGCAGTTATTTACAACTACACAGACCATAAAATTAATTTTCTCTTATTTTAGTACTATTAATTTTAGAAATAAAAAATCACATAACCTTAGTAGTTGAGCTTGGTGTGATACAGCTCGAAACACTCTTCAATACACACCTACATCACATTCCTGGCAGCAATAAACAGATGTCTTTCTTCTCCCATGTTTAGTACAAACAACACACCTCCTTTGAGATTTCAATTTATCACTTTTAGGGGTAATTTTTCTGATGAAGTGTCTTTTAGGTTACGACTGGCCATAATTACGTATATAACGTACGACACCGCGCCTCAGACTGATTCCTTGTAAGTAACATCTATTTGAAAGAGGCAAAATAAATCAGGTATTCCCCTAAACAGGTCGATTTATATATCAATCGATAGCTTGTATATCATTTTATCGACCTGAAAAATTAGATTGTGTGTAAGTTTATTAGAAGCCCTGCAGAAAGCAACACAAAGCTAGGTCTGTCTGCCATCGAGTGTTGAAGTAAGAAACTACTTCAACCTCAATACCACATGCACAAAATGTGATCACAGCTGATTCATACACCTAGAAAGAAAGCTAAGATTGTAGGCTTCAAAATTATATTGTTCATACGCAAATATAAGAATATACAGCAGTAAAAAAAAAATTGAAAAGGTCGCGCGCATTTAGAGAAAATTACGATTACTTCAATCTCATCTGATTTTTAAAAAAATAATATGAAATTAAATTTTAAACAAATATTATTTTTATTCATATGTCCTGAAAGCTCATAATTTCTACGTTAAACACAAATAAATTACATATTTGTAGCTTCAAAAATGTACGATCCAGAACAAAAAGAAAACATGCCTGCATAGGTCTATACCACGTATAGATGTCGGCAATAAGTGAAGAAGAGAGGGTCTATACCACGTATGGATGTCGGCGCTGACGGGTTAATTGATCAAATTTTTCCACTGCTAGATTTTCATAATTTGCCATTTCCTTTAATTTCTTGCTTAGCCATTTAGGTATTTGATGAGTAGGTGAACCAATATTGTTAATATTGACTTCATTTTTTACCTACTTTGTGAATTTTCAGTAAACCATAAATGTTGTTCGAGTTTTTGGATTTACTATTTTTAATTTGAATTTATCTTTTTCTGGTTTTTTAAATAGAATTTAAACTACTGCATTACCCCTCTTTTACACTTTTCTAGAGAAAAGAGGGAAAGTGGTGTAAATTAGGGGTAAGTTCATGAAACCGGAACGAGCCAACAGGCTTAATCCCTGGATGATGATGTAAATTATGGAAAATGAAGAGGGGCTAAAAAACGTTAACTCCCTATATTCTGCAACCATTCTACTAGAACATGCGAAAAAAAAAGCACTGACTGGGATAATATACAATATTGGCTAAATAGTGTAATGTTTCTTTTAATTTATAATAAAATTCTTTGCACTTCACCACATTTTCTGCCTTTCATTTATTTCCATCCGTAGTAATTCTGCCCAAAGGCAGGTCCTTCACTGCAGCTTTACTAGGGAATTGTGTAGGTGTGGTAGCTTCCCGTTGCTTTCCACACCGGTGAGGATGATGATGATGGCCATATGATTTCGGGGACCGTTTGGGCCTTAAAGTTTTCCTGATATTTGTCTTACAGATGAGGAAAAACCCTGATAAAAACCTCACCCAGAAAAACTGCCCCGACCAGGGATCGAACCCGGGCCCGCTGCGTGACAAGGCAGCATGCTACCTCGAGACCACAGCAGTGGACTTTCATTTATTTAAAAGACAGTATATGAGGAGAGGTGTACAGTATTTTATTAACAGTATATATAAGAGAAAAATTTGCTTTTAGATTAGAACTTGCTCAGGTAGCTCAGTCGGTAGAGTATTGGCCTAGAATGCCAAAGGTCCTGGGTCCAAGCCCCAGTCTGAGCGTACAATTTTTCTCTTCAAATATGATTTATCCATCATTGAGATGTATGAAATGAATAATGAAAACATAGATGAAATTACTTTCTCCATTTAAAAAAAAATCAAGGAGAGGTGCAACAAGCAGCACTATGAATCGTTATTGAGAGTTTAAAATAATTTTGTTTTGTGTGCTACTACTGGCACACAGGTTGAATTTCAGAAATGTTTGTTGGCTCATTGAACTTGCTCTGCTATATATCGATTGTACAGAAGCAAGATAATCAAATAAGTTGAATACATTTGATCTCTAATGCTGAAGATCGACATGATGCGACGTAAATAGCAAGAAAATAAAATTGCAGAAACGTAAAATCGAGGATTTTAATACATTATGAATATAGGGAAACTGAAGGGACCTTTAAAGAATATTGTAAAAGACGGGAAAATGTTAAATGTGGGGACATAAAAATGGAGTAATACTGTGTTTTCTATATTCATGATGGTTTTGGAGAGGGAATCAGATTTGAATTTCTTTGTATTTATCTCCATTCAGAAGTTTTTCCATCCTACTCTTACTACTCTATTCTACCTTGTCCAAAATAATTAATTGGTTGCCTTTATCAGATTTTGACTATATTACTTTTTGTTGTTTATGCCTCTTAATATTTTTGTATTTGCTATTTTTATTATTGAAGTTTTTTTTTTATCTTAAGATTATTAAACAAACCTCAGTATGACAAATTATATTTGAAGAGAAAAATGTATGCCTACACCTGGATTTAAACCTGAGGTCTCTGGTTCTGTACACCAGTGCTCTGGCATTCAGAAATCTCAATTTAAATGCCAATTTTTCTCTCTCTTATACAGTCCCCAAGCGCCAAAGGCATGAACTTTCATTCCATATACTATCTAGCAGCTTCTTTTTTTTCAAGAAGACTATTAATTGGAATTAACACTATCTTATCACTTGTTCTGGGTGTAAAGGCGGCTGTCATGCAGGTCTGACAATCCGGCTGATGTCAAGTGCCGATTGTCTAAAGGTACGTACACATATGCGCGCCGCGAACACGAACGGCGCGCGCGTGTTATGTTCGTCGAAATTATTAATTTCAACGAACCTCCTGCAATCCATAGGAAACCCACAAACCTTCAGTAGACATTTTGCAGAGCAGGTGTAATCAACGATGTCTATTCCCTTTCCGTTCTCCCGCTTGACCTGCATTCTTTCCCAAAAATGGGGACATTTTTTTTTAAATGCCGCGGGACAAATTGTTAAAAATCGGGACTGTCCCGCCAAAATCGGGATGTCTGGTCACGCTTATTACTTATTACATCTTATAACTTTATTTATACTTTTTCAAATATTATAGCATTAAAGGAATTTTAAAAAATATATGATTTGTATATCCATCCATAGTAATTCTGCCCGAAGGCAGGTCCTTCACTGAAATCATAGCATTTTCATGCTATGCTTGCAGCTTTACTAGGGAATTGTGTAGGTGTGGTAGCTTCCCGTTGCTTTCCACACCGGTGAAGGATGATGAGATGATGATGATGATGATATGATAATGATAAGGATGATGATGATGATGATGGCCATATGATTTCGGGGACCATTTGGGCCTTAAAGTTTTCCTGACATTTGTCTTACAGGTGAGGAAAAACCCCGATAAAAACCTCACCCAGAAAAACTGCCCCGACCGGGGATTGAACCCGGGCCCCGCTGCGTGACAAGGCAGCACGCTACCTCGAGACTACAGCGGTGGACATGATTTGTATATATATATGTTTAAAATTATTAAGAATCATTCTCACCATAACATGGCCTTAATTTTTAATAAAAATGTACATGATTATTATACTAGAGGTTGTACTTTATTGCACAAAGATACTAGTTTCTAAAAAAAAAAGGTATAAAAGGGATTCGTTATGCATTAATCAACCATTAAAATAACTACTTACCTATTGAATATCAACATTTCACGAATGTTAAACATTTTTCTAATTGTATTAAAAAATATTTTTTCTCATTGCTTTCTTAGTTAATTTTGTTAATTTTATTATTATTAATATTATCCTGTTTAAATATTGTATTTATATGTGTATATATATTGTGCATCTATAGTAGTTTGTATTACTTAAACTTATGCCTGAATTTGTTTTCTTGTTTTTATTGTTAATTGTTTTATGGCCATTATTTTTTGTATATTGCCCTTAACATGAGCAGTCTTGCTCTTTGGAGTCTTTGGAGAGATAAATAAATAATTAGCAATAAATGTGTTTATATATTGTATTGTTTTGTGATACTTCATACATAATATTATGAAATGAACGTCTTAAATAAATAATGTTTTCTAAATAATTCTAATTTATTTATACAATTACAGTACACACGAAAAAAAAACAGGCATCTCCTTTCAATGATTTTTTAAAATGATCCTTATGTTGTGGATCCCACAATAATTGCTTGCTTCTATAAATGTCAACAAGTTTTAACACGTTTTCCTCTGACCACTCCATACTCAAATAATAGGTGCGCACCGAAAGCAACGAACCTCTCAGGTACCCGTCCAAATCTAAACAGCGAACCATCAAAGTGTTGGTGGAAAAAACCGACAATGAGTGGATCGTGGTGAGAGACGCACATGCCGTTCGCACGCACCTTAAAACCCCGTCCAAATCTGACGAACATGGTGCGGCGCGCAGGTGTGTACGTACCTTAAGGGCCTCCTGAGGCCTGTAGTGGAATCAGTTTACCTTTACATTATCTTATATCCAGTAAAGCTTTATTTTTTGTTTTTATATTAACACTACTTTATACTTTAAACCTCATATTGTTACTTCCTACAAATATTAATTATAGTCATTGTCATTACTAATTTTTAGTTAAGGAAAAGTTAAATGAAGATGCAGACTGTGAAATAGCAACAACATCTCTTCGAGTGTCACTGGTATGTCCACTTGGGAAGATGAGAATGACTACACCTTGTCGTGCTTCAACGTGTTACCACTTGCAATGCTTTGATGCTTCTTTGTACCTGCAGATGAATGAAAGGAAACCAACCTGGATGTGTCCTGTGTGTGATAAACCAGCTTTATATGATAATCTAGTTATAGATGGGTAAGCATTTTTTGTCATTTAAAAATCTCAATTTTAAAATATTTAAAACAGAAACATTTATTTTATTAAATTTATGAAAAATATTTATAACCTCACCTCATATTCTATCTGAAATTTAATATACCATCTAGTGTTATTTACTATGAAGTTCACATTTTTTTTCATTATTCTTCACTCTACAAAATGATACAAAATTAATTAATTTTTCTTATTAAATTATATGATTCAATTATGTAAAAATTAATTTTGCATGTAATATTATTTCAGAATTACAATTTATATTCATTGTTATCACAGTCAAAAACTTCTTTCAAACAAAATTGTGATTTAAGAAAGGCACATTAGCCATGTCTTGTAACCTTTCTAAAATTAAAAATAGATATCTTCTGTATAGGATATATCTTATGTTTCTATTGATTGCTTTTAAGTATAAAATAACAATGTTTAGATTATTTTGATGTTAATTATTAGAAAGCTAAGTTTGTAAATGTATTGGTTCACAGATAAAATGCTCGACACACCATTTTATGAAAAATAGATTTTCATTCATCATGAGATTTCTCTATTTCGCTAAAAATAATAAAATAACAGTTGACAAACTAAATAAGATGTCCCCTATTTTTATATACCTCATAACAATATTTATGTCAATCTATTGACAGGGGGAAAAAAAATTACAGTATGAAAGTCACAAAATGATATGGAAGGACATCTTAGCTGGAAACAGTGTATTTGGTACAAAAGAGCCAGATTTGGAAATTCTCAATTAGAAGAGATCCGTGAAAGTGGTTTTATGTATAGGGAAAATTAATTTTAAAATTTCAATATTTTGATGTTATTGATAATTTGGCAGTGTTATTCTAAAAAAATGTAAAATTGAGTATTTTTAATCCTAGTTTTGTATATTAAACCCAATAAGAATGATATATCCAGTAGTATAGTTTTTTTTTGGACATAAGTAAAACCTTTGATAATATAGGACATGATCATCTTAAGAACACATTACAAACTGTCGGTGTGTCAAAACAATTATCAAAATTAATATTAAATCTCCAGGAAGGAAACACAACTCAGATTGAAACCTATCAAAATAAAACTAAACCAATTACTATCAATCGAGGAGTTCTACAAGGTTCTCCGTTATCGCCATCTTTATGTAACATTGCAACTAATCATATTCTCGATGAACTCTCAGAATAATCAATAACAAGTCAATATGGTTATCTATTACTTCCGGGTCAACCTCACCTAACAATTATGAGCTTTGCTGATGACACGGTGATTATAGGGAAAGATGTAGCAGCTGCCAGTGAACTGACAAGAATAGTTCTGCAGAGGTTTCAGGAAATAGGCCTTCAAATTAATGTTTCCAAATCAGCAGTGCTTTCAATCGAGAAAGGTAAACTATGTGAAAAATATCTCCAATTTGATGGACATGCAATTCATTGACCATAAAATCACTGACACTATTCGTTATTTAGGTGTCAACGTTTCAGATCATATAACTTTTTATTCTAAGCAAACCCTAACTAAATTACGGAATAATATTGAAACACTCATCGCTTCACCGTTGTTACAGCCTGATTTACAGTTTTAAATTGTTCCATATCTCCAACTCTAATTTACCCGTTTCAAACAGTACCACCAAATCAAATACCAAAAACATTTTTAGTGAATTGTGATAGACTTTTGAGAAGTGGAATAGAAGAAATGTTTCATCTTCCGATGGATGTTCCTGATCACATGTTATATACTGAACGTCGGAATAAAGGACTTGGATCATTTTGTGCAATGTGGGAAACAAAATTACAGCATATAAAACATTTGCAATATTCTCTACCTAGACAATAATACATTAATTACTATTCTCCGGAGCCTAAAAGAGGAAAATTTACAATGTGTGAGAGACCTTAACTTTGAACCTAGTGACATCAATATTAATACTCGAAGTCTTCTACCAGATGCAAGGAAACTCGGGAAACAACTAAGAGACAAATAAGCAGTTCTCTGGAGCCAACTTCCTCATAAAGGAAAAGGCGTTGTTCTCTACAATGAATATATACCAACAAATCAATGGATTCGTGATCATCAGGGATTGTCTTGTTCCGAATGGAGAGAAGCGATTAAAATGCAAGCCACTGTATCGGCGCGGCGCGGCGGTGCGTTCTTTGCCGGGCAGGTCTAGGGACGGTACCCTCTGTAGTCGTTGTCGCAGAGAGCACGAAACCCTTGCACACGTCCTTGGGGCTTGTCCGTTTGGAGAGTCACTGAAAAACATTCGGCACCACACTATTCAAAATATGATGACAGAAGCCTTGCGAGATTATGGATACACAGTTTATGAGGACGTTCATGGTGTGGCCACTAATGGGAGTAACAGACGAACAGATGTTACTGCATTTAGACCATCTTCTAAAATTGGTATGATATTAGATCCCACAATCCGTTTTGAGACTCATAGTGGCCAACCTGGGGAAGTTGACCGTAAAACGAAAGCCATATATGAGCCAACAATTGACTATTACAAAGATAAATACCAGTTAGATAATGTAACTGTCACAGGATTGATTATTTGGGCAAGAGGTACTATACCAGGATTCTTAGCTAAATTTTGGAATTCCTTAGATTTGGAGGGGGTGTATCTTTCTAAAATTGCCATCGCTGCCATTAGAGGATCAATTTCAATTTTAAGACACCATCTTTACAACATTTCTACTTTATAGTAGGCCTATGTAAACTTCAATTACAGTTTGACATTTTTAAATGTACTTACAAAATGTATTTCATCTATTTAGAAAATTAATTGTCTGTATCACTTTGTCCTTGAGGCAATCCTGTAATGAGGAAAGTTTTATATAATAATGTCAACTTTTAGCTTGTAAAATTGATATTGATTTTAATACATTAAAATGCATCAACTTTTAATCACAGTCACTAATTTGTAAGCAACATTTACCTTTTAAGAAAAAGCAACCTGGCGAGTATCTCTGCATTCTCAGGTTTCAATCTCCGCCTTCAATCACTCACCACAACACCATACTGAGAAATATATATTTCTGAGTCGACATTTGATGTTGGATGCCAGATGGCTTCAAGAGATGTCTTGACAACTCGGTATACTCTTCCCTCAAAGAGCAAATCATTTTGCAAATGTCTACATGGGTACACTCTGGTAGTTTCAATTCTTCTTCTATGAGGCCTTGGAGAATAACATAGCCTTCGTAGAATTTAGAAGATTCAATGGCATTTGCATATGACAATTTCTTCAATTCCACCATGGCACTGTCAGCACTGAGAATTTGATTACTAAGTGTCCTGGGGTCAAATAATTTACTAAATTGTTTATTTTTTATTATTTCACTCACCTCATACTTCATAATTCATAGCAGACCCTGGGTTTCTTCACATAATTTGTGACATTGTCAATGCTGCGTCACGTTCACAACTGACGTCCAACGGCCTTCTATCCTGCAGACTGACCTCCGCGCCATCTGGTGGCCGACTGAAGAATTTCAAAATCAGTCCTCTTTCTTTATAACCGGGTATTTCAAAATTCATAGTTGTATTTTCATTCTTGCATATGTAAATTTTTTCCCAAATTGTGAGTTCCTTCGGTTTTTCCAATTGTTTAAGTAATTTTGTTTTGGTTTCTATTCTATGTTTTTCTGACTAGGCATGTGCAGCTATTGCAGATTTTTCGGTTTCTCCATTTTTAACATTTCTGAGGTGTTCTTTTAATCTTGTATTTAGATTCCTTTTTGTTTTTCCTATGTATATCTTTTCACAATCTTTACAATTAATTTGATAAATTCCCGATTTTTTGCAGTCTTCAATCTTTTCATTTTTGTTGGTTTATGGGGAATTTTGAATGTCATGTAACCAAAGCACATCCTTTGATGTTTAAATTTTGGAGAAGATACGTAGATGATATCATAGCAATAGTAAAAGAGAAACAATTAGATGCCATTAAACTGTTAAATATTCAAAATAAAACAATCAAATTTACAATGGAAATAGAAAATAATCATGAAATACCATTTTTAGACCTTAAATTGATTAGGAATGAAGAAAAAAAGAAAATAGAATTTGGAATCTATAGAAAAGAAACTCACATCGACAATTATATAAAAGCTACTGGATTTAACCATTTCTCACACAAACAGGCAGTATTTAATATTTTAACACACAGACTTGTGAATGTCCCCATGAGCAAAGAAAATTACAATAAAGAGAAAGAACACATCATACAAATTGCTAAGGATAATGGTTTTCAAAAGAAAATGATACACAAGAAAATAAATAAATTCAAAGAACAAAATGTCATCAATGAAAGTACTCTTCAGACAGATAAAAATATAGGCAAAAAATTCAAGAAGTTCACATACCATCCTTTCGTATTTGCCAAGTTTCAAAAAATTTTCAACAAATTCAACATTAAATTAGCACCGAAAAATGATTACAGCTTAGGTAATTTAATAAAAACCAACAAAAATGAAAAGATTGAAGACTGCAAAAAATCGGGAATTTATCAAATTAATTGTAAAGATTGTGAAAAGATATACATAGGAAAAACAAAAAGGAATCTAAATACAAGATTAAAAGAACACCTCAGAAATGTTAAAAATGGAGGAGAAACCGAAAAATCTGCAATAGCTGCACATGCCTGGTCAGAAAAACATAGAATAGAAACCAAAACAAAATTACTTAAACAATTGGAAAAACCGAAGGAACTCACAATTTGGGAAAAAATTTACATATGCAAGAATGAAAATACAACTATGAATTTTGAAATACCCGGTTATAAAGAAAGAGGACTGATTTGGAAATTCTTCGGTCGGCCACCAGATGGCGCAGAGGTCAGTCTGCAGGATAGAAGGCCGTTGGACGTCAGTTGTGAACGTGACGCAGCATTGACAATGTCACAAATTATGTGAAGAAACCCAGGGTCTGCTATGAATTATGAAGTATGAGGTGAGTGAAATAATAAAAAATAAACAATATTAAAGAACCTCATAGTGTTATTTCCTATCTACATAACTTAATTTACTAAATGCTGCAAACACCAATTTTGAAGGGTCTTCTGCAATTAAGTTTTTCAGCTTCGTAAGACTCTTTTGTGCAGTAGTTTTCAACTGGTTCACCACTTCAGCTTTCCTGAGAGCTGTCATCTCTTGCAACAAAGTTGTGAGTTGTGTCGAGAATACCTCTTTTGTTAATAAATCAAGCATGTTCTCCATAACCTTTAGTTTGGAATGAAGAACATGAGCTGTGGGATAACTGTTATCTTCCAAGAAAGTAATCAAATTAACAAATCGGTTGCAGTTATCAGCAACAAATTGATCCTGAACTTTTGTGATGGCTAAGAATTGGGGACTTACATCTTTAAGAATTTTCATGCCACTGTTTTCTTCACCCAGCTGCTCCATAAATTCCAATATGTCATCAAGGTATTCATGTATATACTTTGCAGCTTCAAATCATGTGTTTCATCGAGTTTGTACTGGCATGGGAAAATGCCTAACTTTTCCAGGGTCATTCTCATATTTCTCATGAAGAAAGTCAAGATACAAATGCTTCCTTTTTCTTGTATTGATAAATGCAGTTTTTGTTTTAGCAACGGTTATGTTCAATTCATCTAGTTTCATTGCCAAATCTCACCGCCAAGTTGATTTTGTGGGCCCAGCATTGAATATGGGCAAAGTTTCTCCCCCACTAAGCCTTTTATGGTATTCGCACATAAAGTCATGTACCGTGCTGAGTCGGTAATAATCCCAAAGCACATTGTCATATATTCAACTTCATATTTATTTAAAGTGTCCACAATACATTGAGTGCATGTTGAACCAGTGGCTTTGTCAAGCACAGCATTGGCAGCCAAGTAAATTTCTTGTTGATCCATGGCCTCCAAAAGACGAAAGAGAATATTAAATATGCAGTTCAGAGACTTGTTAGTTGTTACATCACACATGATGAAAAGTTTTTTGTCCTTTACTATTTGTTTCAATTCCTCCACTTTTTTGTCCCAATAATTGGTATGTAATGTTGTCAAATTCTATCTGCAGAAGGCAAGTCACAACTGCCCTTTATATATTTGCCCAACCATTCTCTCATCCTGCACAGAAATTCCTGCACTCAAAAATGCCTCCTTAGTGTCGACAATGAACTCTGTTTTGTCTTCTTTTGCTTTTTTAGCCTGTAAAAACGACCCTTCAAAGATAATTGGCGCTTCAATGATGTCTTCTTATTCTTAACATTTTTTTGTGAGTTTCACTGGCTATATGCTTCAGCAACGTGTCATTTCTTTCTTATTCTAGTCTTTTGTCACAGTACTGGCACATCAATATTTTTTTTTATCATTTACAAAAAAAACTTTCACTGCTGAGTTTGTGTGCCTTACTTGTGGCTGATACACTTGGTTTTGGCATGACTATAGGTAGAAAAAAAAAATGATGATGAAAATTACTTGAGACTTGAGGAGGTATACATTTCACATTCATTGAATGTATCTGTTGATTGAAATAAAGTTTGAAGGTTGAAATAGGAGAAATTAAAATTGCGCATGACCATTGTTGTTCAAACTGTCAGTATTTGTTTTGTTACATTTTATTAAAAATCTATGTTATAGATAAGTAATCCAATAGAAAAATGTGTTTATGTAATTAAATTCTGTTTTAATTAAATTGGGAATAATATTTAGCAATATGATATAATTACTCATGGTCCATTGTTGGCTTATTCAAATTTGGCAGTGCTTACATTATCGTCAGGTTACTGCTTATACTTAAAGAAATGTTTTCTTCAGATTTGAACATGCCATTACTTAATAATAATTGATATAAAATTTATAATTTATATGTCTGCAAAAATTTAGGAGGAAAAAAACTTATCTTACACCTTAATATAATTTGTATTTCTTGGAATTCATATTGGCCATAGAACTTAAAATCTATGGAGAGGCCATATTTGAGTATGAGAAGGACAGAAAATATTGTGAACTATGTTGCAAACATTTCCCTTTGCAAGAGTGCATGGAGGAAGCAGATATGGTAGTTAAAAAGAATATGGAATCCGAAAACTGTTTAAAAATGCATTATGAAAATTTTGGTGTTATTTTGCTATTCATAAATGCTTTTTTTGAGGTTATGGGAAGTGGAGTTATGAAATTGTACAAGAAGATGACAAACTTAGAGCATTTTTACGTTATTGCAACTCGAGAATTTCATGGATCTCTATCAATAAGACAATGTATTTAAATATTATATTTTCACTAAAGTACAGTACTTTCATCAATAGTAGTTGAGTTGTATAAATGTTGGTGTGAAAGCTGGATGCATGGTATGTGAAAGAAAATGACTTCGCATTCTCTAGCCAGTGAGAATCAGTGTTTGTCTAAACCTCGTGCAGTGAGATGCCTGACTATGCTGTGTTTCTATTAGTATTATCTTTGCATTTTAAAACATTTTGTCAATGTAAATTTCTTGTAGAATGAAAAAACCAAAATCCCAGCATGAAGTTTTGGATAAGCAAGCACAAAAAATGTTGTATAAAATATATCAGTTCTTCAATATTTTTATTATTAATTTAATACTTCTCACTGAAGGACAAATTATATTTGAAAAGAAAAATTATACACTCAGACCGGGGTTTGAACCCAGGACCTTTGGCTTTTTAGGCCAATGTTCTATCCCTGAGCTACCTGAGCATTCCAATCTAAATACAAATAATTTTTCTCAGAAAAATTTGCATTTAGATTGGAGTAGTTCAGGTTAGAGCATTGACCTAGAAAGCCAAAGGTCCTGGGTTCAAATGCCGGTCTGAGTGTATAATTTTTCTCTTCAAATATATCAGTTCTTTCTAAAAGAAGCCTAAGAGTTGGAAAGTTCTACATGTACTAAACATAATAGTGTTGTTAGAACTTGACCTGAGCTTGTACTGCATAGCAAATGGGTAGAACTTTGCTCTTATATTAAAATTAATGTTGGGCAGTAAAAATTATGAGGTAATTATATTCTACTCTATAGTAATTCTGCCCGAGGGCAGGTCTTTCACTGCAATCATAGCATTTTCATGCTATGCTTTGCAGCTTTACTAGGGAATTATAGGTGTGGTAGCTTTCCACACTGGTGAAGGATGATGATATGGATGATGGCCAGATGATTTTCGGGGACCTTTGGGCCCTAAGCTTCCTGACATTTGTCTACAGGTGAGGAAGAACCCCGAAAAACCTCACCCAGAAGACTGTCCCAACCGGAAATTGAACCCGGGCCTGCTGCATGACAAGGCAGCATGCTGTCTCGAGACCACAAATGGTGGACTGAGGTAATAATCATTTAAATTTATTGGAGAAAAATTTTTGAAAAACTCACTTCATAAAATTCATGCTTTTCACGAAACCATGGTTACGGGCGTCATCTCATCCATCATCAGTCACAACTTAGTCGGAGTTGTGACTGATGATGAATGAAGTGTCGTCTGAAACTATGGTTTTGTGAAAAACAAAATTAATGAGGTGAGTTTTCATCAATTTTTTTCCGATAAATATAAAGAACTTTGCACTGTTAAAAAAAAAAAGGAAACAAACCCAAAATAGCTCTCTCTGTCTCTTGTGCGAAGCATTCATGAGGAACCACATTCATACAGCTTGACTACTCTGAGTTACACTTTCTCAAATTTTTACATTGACAAAGACACTACTTTTATTTTCTTTACTATTTTTTTTAATATGATACATAATTATATAATCTTATTTTTAGATATTTCCAACAAGTTTTATTGTCTGGAAAACTCCCATTCGATGGGAATGAAATTCAGCTTCATCAAGATGGCTCATGGTCTTCATTAATTATTAAAAAGGAACAAACAAGAGTGTTGTCTCCAACAGTAAGTAATAAAACTTTTTTCTAGTTTGTATTGTATACCATCCATAGTAACTCTGCCCGAAGGCAGGTCCTTCACTGCTATCATAGCATTTCCATGCTATGCTTGCAGCTTTACTAGGGAATTGTAGGTGTGGTAGCTTCCCGTTGCTTTCCACACCGGATGATGATGATGGTCATATGATTTTGGGGACCGTTTGGGCCTTAAAGTTTTCCTGACATTTGTCTTACAGGTGAGGAAAAACTCCGATAAAAACCTCACCCAGAAAAACTGCCCCGACCAGGGATCGAACCCGGGCCCGCTGCGTGACAAGGCAGCACGCTACCTAAAGACCACAGCGGTGGACGTACACATTTGAATAAAATTCATTTTAAAGAGATATCGTGAATGTTGGAGTCCTAGTGTAGTTGGTTAAGGAAGATTTGAGGGTTTGAGTTCCAGTGGGGTTAGGATTTTTAAACTGACTCAAACCTTCTGGCTCTGTGTTCCTGGGGTTGACTCAGCTTCTAACAGAAATGAGTATCAGACACTTGTTCTGGGGATAAAGGCAGCCGTCATGCAGTGTTGACAATTCAGCTGGCATCAAGTGCCAACTGTATAGAAAAGTAGGAGCCTTAAACCCTTACTACCCCAAGGGCCTCGTAAGGCCTATAGTGGGATCACTTTACTTTTTAACTAAATGTGGAATTATATGATAAAAATTTGACTAAAAATTTTGTGCTAGAGATATATGCAATTTTGATTACTCTTTTTTTTTTACAAAAAAACATCTGTCAGTCGTTTTCATCTAGTCTCATGTCTCCATTCTTGGGGATTGAGGTTTGGTCGTTCATTCCATGTTTCCTCTCCCAACATTTCCATCCATTCAATTCCTCTTTTATCGACATTCTTCTTAATTTGTTTTTCCCATATATTTCTTGGTCAAACTCTCCTTTCAATGAAGAATGAGTCTTTTTTATATCTTACCTCATAGTTTATGTTAAGTGTTCAAGAAAACATAAACTCTGCGGTAAGATATAAATAATGGCTCATTCTTAATGAATAAGAACCTCATAATGTTATTTCCCATATTTAACTAAGAATATTTTTTCAATATTCATTTTTTTAACATGGACATAACCATCTTATTCTACTATCTTCTATTTCATCTTGTATTTTATTCAACTTCAAAATTTAACTCTCAAAGCTCAATTAAGAATTCTGAAAAGATGGCTAACTGGGGCTTTGGTAAAGTTACATCAAGCCAGTAATGGATATTATTCTGCTTTTGAAGTTCAATCAAGCCTTGAAAAGATGGTATTTGTCAATAATAACTTAAAATGTAAATATTGAATTTGCGTGATTCTTGAAAAACTATGCTGCTTATTTAAGTTTACATTCATCATTTGTATTATATAACTATTAAAAATTAATGTTTTTATTCTTTTCTCCTGCAGTTAATGGAATTTGAGGAATGATCAAATTTTGTTTATATTATTTCTGGATTCTAAATTTAGGTTAATAATAAGATTAAGTAGTGTTTTAATTATTGGATTAAGTTATTTCCTTCATAATATCAAATTGGATTGAGTGTTTATAGTGTTTTTTTAAAAGTACATTTTTCTTTCTTTAATTTACAGCCTCAAGAGAAGACTGTTGCAAAGATTGAAACTGTCTCAGATGACCTCGGTAAATAACAATAACATATTTATTTTAATGGATTATACATTTTTATTATTATATTTATTTTTATAACAACTAATAAGAAGTAACAATGAACTGTAATGAATCAAACTATTGTACATTCATTTTTTTTCCCTCTCTTGGAGATGATCTGCATATTCAAACTAGATTTCAACTTAGACTAGGTATATATTATTAATTATTAAATAAATTTGGTCTGTGTTATTCCTACCTTATATGGTTGTTTCTGTTAGACATATGTTTCAAAACATGTTTGCCTAATCTTCAGTTGGTACGGACTGATTTTTCCCAAGTTGTCGGCCCTGGATCTCAACTTCTGCTCCCTCTTTCTGTGATCCAAAGAACTTGTTAATTAGGTTCCTCACCCCGGGAATTTCAAAATTCATAATTCTCTCCTTGTTATTATGTATGTAAAAAAAAAATATAATAAAAAGTTACAGAAGAACAAGCAGAGAATTATGAATTTTGAAACCTAATAAGCAAGTTCTTTGGACCACAGAAAGAGGGAGCATGAGTTGAGATCCAGGGCTAACAACTTGGAAAAATCAGTCTGTACCAACTGAAGATGGGGCAAACATGCCTTGAAACATATGTCTTCTAACAGAAACAACCATATGAGGTGAGAATAACACAGACCAAACTTATTTAATAACTAAAGCCTCATAATTTTTCTTCCTATTGTATTTTCAAATATATTATTAAGTCATGGTGATTTGCAGGACAAATTGATATTTTAAAAAATCTACCTGGGCATCACACTAACTAATTAATTCCCTGGCACTACCAAACCCATAGGTTCATGGCTGTGCAGACATAAGCTCTCCTTACATCCCTGTCCTGAATTAATGTTTTCCAATCATCCCATGTATAATTTACTTTCCCCAAATCATTGTTAATGTTATTCTCCCATCTCATTCTTGGTGTACAACTGGGTGTTTTCCTTCTGGTTTTCCTGCAAGAAGCTTCCATGCTGCTCTTTAATTCCCTATTTGTGTTAAATGCCCTGCCCATCGTAGTCTACAAGACTTAACTGTACTTACATATTAAATTAAAAGATTCTTACCTCTCCTCACATTATTCTGTTAAGTAGATCGCGATTTCAGGCCTATAGCAGGCCCATCTTCAGTACACTGTTGTTGACCGGTGTTATGTCGCTCGGAAGAACCACTTCTTCTTCCCTCTGTTGGTGGACCGATGAACCTCTTGATAAGGTCAAAATTTGCGGGAACTTCGAAGTTCATAAGTTTTCCTTTGTTTTCTGAATGTGGATCTTTTCCCAAACTGTAAGTTCTTTAGGTGTCTCTATTTGTTTAATTAGACTAGCTTTTGATTCAATTCGATGTTTTTCGTACCAAGCATGAGCAGCTACTGCTGACTTTTCCAATTCTCCATTTTTGACATTTCTAAGATGTTCCTTCACCCTTGTTTTCAAATTTCTTTTCGTTTTTCCTATATAAATTTTGTCACAATCTTTACATTTGATCTGATAAATTCCTTGATTTATTTTCTTCTTCAATTTTTTCATTTTTGTTGGTTTTAATTATCCTATTAAGGCTGTATTCATTCTTAGGTGCTAATCTTATATTAAACTTTTTGAAAATTTTTTGAAATTTGTAGTGTTTCAATGGATGGTAAGTGAATTTCTTGAATTTTATTTTTTCTGTTTGTTTTATCAGTGTGCTTTCATTAATTAATTTTTGTCTTTTGAATTTATTTATTTTCTGTGTGTACCATGCTTTCATCATAACCATTATCTGTTGCCACATTAATTATGTATTCTTTTTCTCTTTTTATAGTTTCCCTGGGCTCATAGGAATATTTACTAATCTGTATGCTAAGCTATTGAACACTGCCTCTTTGTGAGCAAAATGGTTGAAACCCGAAGCTTTAATATAGTTGTCTATATGAGTATTCTTTCTATATATTCCAAATTCTATCCTGTTTTCTTTGTTTCGTGTTAAATTAAGATCCAAAAATGGGATTTGTCTTTCAATCTCAGTTTCCATGGTGAATTTTATCGTTCTTACTCTGGATGTTCAAAAGCTTCAAAGCATCCTCAATTTTGTTTCTGTTTGACAATAGCAATTACGTCATCAACGTATCTGGTCCAAAATTTGAAGATCAAAGGATGTCCTCTTGTTTTATTTTCTGCTCGAAGCTTCCCATGTATAAATTGGCCAAAAAGGGTGAAAGAGCTTTTGAACATCCAGAGTAGAACGATAAAATTCACCATGGAAACTGAGATTGAAAGACAAATCCCATTTTTGGATCTTAATTTAACACGAAACAAAGAAAACAGGATAGAATTTGGAATATATAGAAAGAATACTCATATAGACAACTATATTAAAGCTTCGGGTTTCAACCATTTTGCTCACAAAGAGGCAGTGTTCAATAGCTTAGCATACAGATTAGTAAATATTCCTATGAGCCCAGGAAACTATAAAAGAGAAAAAGAATACATAATTAATGTGGCAACAGATAATGGTTATGATGAAAGCATGGTACACAGGAAAATAAATAAATTCAAAAGACAAAAATTAATTAATGAAAGCAACACTGATAAAACAAACAGAAAAAATAAAATTCAAGAAATTCACTTACCATCCATTGAAAACACTACAAATTTCAAAAAAATTTTCAAAAAGTTTAATATAAGATTAGCACCTAAGAATGAATACAGCCTTAATAGGATAATTAAAACCAACAAAAATGAAAAAATTGAAAGAAAAGAAAATAAATCAGGAATTTATCAGATCAAATGTAAAGATTGTGACAAAATTTATATAGGAAAAACGAAAAGAAATTTGAAAACAAGGGTGAAGGAACATCTTAGAAATGTCAAAAATGGAGAATTGGAAAAGTCAGCAGTAGCTGCTCATGCTTGGTACGAAAAAACATCGAATTGAATCAAAAGCTAGTCTAATTAAACAAATAGAGACACCTAAAGAACTTACAGTTTGGGGAAAAGATCCACATTCAGAAAAACAAAGGAAAACTTATGAACTTCGAAGTTCCCGCAAATTTTGACCTTATCAAGAGGTTCATCGGTCCACCAACAGAGGGAAGAAGAAGTGGTTCTTCCGAGCGACATAACACCGGTCAACAACAGTGTTACTGAAGATGGGCCTGCTATAGGCCTGAAATCGCGATCTACTTAACAGAATAATGTGAGGAGAGGTAAGAATCTTTTAATTTAATATTGAATTGAACCTCACAGTGATAATTCCTATATAAAAAAAAAAAGGTTAATGTACTTACATGTCTGGTTTCCTATAAAGATCATGTAGTTCACTGTTATGAAATGCATGCTATTATGCATTGCAGAGACTTTTGATGTCCCAACTCCTTTCAAAAAACGTTAAGCTGAAAATATATAAAACTATTGTTCTACCAGTTATATTATATGGGTGCGAAACATGGACTCTTACTTTAAGGGAGGAAAGGAGATTATGAGTATTTGAGAATAAAGTTCTTAGGAAAATTTTTGGACCAAAGAGAGATGAACAGACAGGTGAATGGAGAAGACTACATAACAATGAACTACATGGTCTTTATAGGAAGCCAGATATAATAAGAACAGTTAAGTCCCGTAGACTGCGATGGGCAGGACATGTTGCACGTATGGGGAATGAAAGACGTGCATGGAAACTTCTTGTAGGAAAGCCAGAAGGAAAACGCCCAGTTGGTAGACCAAGAATGAGGTGGGAGAACAACATTAACTATGATTTGAGGGAAGTAGATTATACAGGGAATGATTGGAAAACATTAGCTCAGGATAGGGATGTATGGAGAGCTTATGTCCGTGCGGCCATGAACCTACGGGTTCGATAGTGCCAGTGAGTAAGTAAGTAAGTTCACTGTTATCTAGTCTTTTCCAATCACCTGTCTGTTCACCTTTCTTTGGTCCAAAAATTTTCCTAAGAACTTTATTCTCTTCTTCTTCTTCTTCTTTCACTTCCTCTATGCATGAAAGCTGGCAGCTTGTTGCGTGTTCATTCATTACAGGTCCAGGATATGGTGACGTCTTCGTGAATGTTTCTATGAGTAATGGAAAATTTTACATCATGGAAGTGAGTTGACTTTATTCTCAAATACTCATAATTGTTTTTTCCTCCCTTAAACTAAGAGTCCATATTTCACATCCATATACAGTAATATATCTGGGAGAATAACAGTTTCATATATTTTCTGTTTAACTTTTTTTTAGAGGAGTTGGGACTACAATAGCCCCTGTAATAGTATGCATTTCCAGAATTGAACCTATACTTGATTTCTTTGTGCATCTCATTCTTGTGTGTTAGTATTGTTCCTAGGTATTTGAATTCAGCCAATTCTTCAAAATTTCTCTTATTTTTCATTAACTGTCCATTTCCATTATATAATGTTTTTCTATGTGTAAACATATATTTAGTTTTATTGGTGTTTACTTCCAGCCCCAATTTATTAGTGCTTCTCAGTAGAGTGTGTGTATTGGCCCTTAGTATCTCCTGCCTAATAATACTACATCAGCATAAACTAACAGCTTATTAATAATGTTGTGTTGTAGGCCTTCTTCATCCTCTAAAGATTTGATGACAAGCTCTAGTACAAAATTGAATAGTAGAGGAGATAGTGCATCTTGCTTTAAACATTTGTGAATTTCTAAAGTATCCAAGAACTGTTTTGCCTACTCACGCCCTACTCTTTATGCCATTTAGACACATCTGAATAAGTCTTAACTATATATAACAGCAGGATACTATATAACTTCTCTCTCTTAATTGAGTCGTGTGTCTTTTTGATGTCTACATATAGTTGATGCACAGTTCATTATATTCCCATTTCTTTTCTGAAACTGTCTTATATTAAAAATTTGATCTCTTGTAGACCTATTTCTTCTAAATCCACATTGATATCTCCTATTGTGTCATCAATGTTGTAAGTCTGCTTACTAATATATTTGTTAGAATCACACTTTAAAAGGAAATTTTCTCTCTCTTATACAGTCTGACATGCCCAAGGCCATGAACCTGTGTTCTACACGTCATCTTGCTGCTTCTTATTCAAGAAGGACTTGTAACAGGATTTTAACACTACTATTATAACCAGTAGAGTTTACATTGCAATGTTTTCAATTAAAGTAATAACTCACGCTGAAGAACAAATTAATATTTGAAGGGAAAAAATGTTGCCTAAACTGGTATTTGACCCCGAGATCTCTGTTTTACGTACCAGCACATTAGCCCACTATGCTGCCTAAATGATAATTGTTCTCTCTCTTATACAATCCTGCATATCTGAGATGTGAACTTTTGTTCTACATGCCTTCTTGCTCCTTCTTATTCAAGAAGACTTTAAATGGGATTTTAACACATTTTTAAACTCTTCTTGAGTAAGAATTACCAAGATGGCTTGTGGAAAGGAAGTTCACAGCCTCGAGCATGCAGGATTGTGTAAGAGAGAGAAATATTTCTGTTTAAAGTGTGATGCCCAGGTAGCATAGTGGTCTAATTCACTGGTATGTAAAACCAGAAACATTGGATTCACATCCCAATGGGAGCACTTATGTCCCCATGTGGGACATTTGGGATATATAGGGTGTTTCAGAAGTAATGGTCAATAATTCACACATGGAAAGTACAGGCTAAAAGTAGCTAAAAATCTCCTATATACATGGATCCGTAAATCAACGTTGTCGAGATATCACAATAATTTGAGTTGGGAACCAACTCTAAATGCCCCTCAATAATTTTGTTGGTATCTCAAGGTTTGGGATCGACTACCAGTTTGTTGATGCATGCGCAACAACTTCCTTTTCTCCCTATGTGCACTGTGCTTACAGGCCTCACAATCAGTTACGAAAGTAAAGGCACCATGGACAGAGGTTGCACCAATGAAGAGTATGCTGACATGCACTTCATGTAATAGCAATGCCTGTTTGTAAGCAGTATTCTGTTTATGGACGAAGCTGGGTTTACCTGTGACAGAATTTTTAACTTCCATAACTGTCACATTTGGGCCGATGTCAATCATAATGCAACACACATATCACGACATCAGCAGCATTTTTCGTTGAACATCTGGGCAGGACTGCTTAGAGACTGTATAATTGGACCACACTTTCTACCACAGATACTAACCGGAGAGCAGTACGTTTCTGCGGACTGTACTTCCAGATCTCGTTCAACATGATGATATTCCACTGAGCATGTGGTGCTCCAGCACATTTTCAATTATGTGTGTGTCTGCTTCTAACTCAAAGTTATGGTCAACATTGGATAGGTAAGGTCACCGGATTTAAATCCCATGGATTTCTGTGTGTGGGGTCATGTCAAAGCCTGGTCTATGCTACTGAGGTCAACTTTCTTGAGGAATTACGCTTACGGATTGAAGCAACCTTTCAGCATTTTATAGAATTCTCCAGGACTGTCTACTGTCTACAGGGTTCATAACTCATATCAGAGACGAGTTCAATGTTGGCATTTAGTCACATTGACAACATTTTGATGAACAGCTACTTTAAAGTTTAGAGATGCCATGTGTTTCTAGACACTGACAAACTGCAACAGAAAATGTGTTCTATCTCGACAAAGGTTGATTTGCAGACCCATGTTTATTGGAGCTTTTTAGCTACTTTTGACCTGTACTTTCCATGTGTGAATTATTGACCATCACTTCTGCATGCAACACCCTGTATACATGCATTTCTAAGAATCACTGTTTTTTTTTCCGAATGCATTTTAAATGGTATGTTTAGCTATTAATTTTAGTTTTGTGGATTTATTTCAGAAGTCATCCAGACTACAACACCTAACAATAGTAGCAGCACTACAAACACTGCTACTAAAGATGAACCTAAGAAAAAAGCCATGGTAATTGATTTGACACTAAGTGATTCTGAAGATGAGGATGAAATAAAGAAGGCAACATCACCAAACAAACCTGATTCGTCAAATCAATCAACTAATAATGAATTAACAAAAGGTTAGTAAACACCCCTTTAGTGCACTCTGTGATAAACAAAAAATAAGGATGGCAGAATATTAATTCTTAGATATTGTGATAATAACTTTCAAAAGTGTTAGTTTCTCTTTTTTTTATAATTGTTGATATTTAAGTTTGAGAATCCTAGATTTTTTAAGAGAATAGTATGAAAATTGTCAATGAATATTTTGCAGATTTATGAATTGGTAGGTTGGGACATTAAAAACATTTAAAAAACTTCTTAGTCCTTTGAAAAAATGAAATATATTTTTTTAGTAGAAATGTAAAAAAAAAGTATGTTACTGCTCATTTAAGTGTGTTCATTTGATCAATTATCTATGTATCTAATGCTCAGGATTTGACAATAAAAAGATTTTCCTTCTAGCTTCCCGATATTAATTTCCAACGTCTGAATGCATATTCAAAACTTGGAATGATTTTAAGTGTTCCATATTTATATTCCCTCCCATGCAGAGTGGGTAGCATGGTGAAGGTGATAGACCAATTTTGTTAAGTGACTATTCAGGCAGTCATGCCCAGTAATAAGACAGAAGGTGGCAACAGCAGCTTTTTGTGGTGATTGTGGAATTATTGTAGGGTTTAGTGAAATCAATATGTATTTAGAATTGTTTTCTTGTGTTTTCTTGCATAGTTGTGATTCATTTTCCATTTTATAAAACATTTAATGGATTCTTATGTAAATTGTGTAGTAGCTTTTTGTTTAATTTGGGTTGCTGTCTTTGCTAACATGTCAGCCTTTTCATTTCCTTCCTCACCACATTGAGCTGTGTGTTATTATTTTGTCCACTTTGTAAACTAGTTGGATCATCTTATGGATTTTTTTTTCTGTTTGGGATGGTGATCCTCTTGCTCGAATTGCTGCCTGTGCATTAATTTGTTTATATTCTTGAATTTTGACTGAAACCATTCAAGTTGTAATTTTTAAAGAAATTTTCATTGAGAAAAAAAAACAGAAAAGTACAAGAATACGCCTGTTCTGTGTTATGGCAGTGAGACATGGACATTGAGACAGAGGGAGAAAGCAGAATAACAGTTAATGAAACGAGATTTACGAGATGTACTGCAGGTTATACAAAATGGGACCATAACATAATGAAGAAATCATTGAAAGAACTTGTTCTGAACCAGGGCTCCATTTTGTATAGAATTATCAAAACATTTGAATGTGCCACTTACAGCAGATGAGATCCTTTAGAATCCCGAAAGTATAGCTTCACTACCAACATCATGGGAAGAGATCTCTGGGAGTCCAAAAAACGATGGAAGGAAAATTCCTCCTTTATGAGATTGTAACATACCATTTGGCCTAACAATTGTTTGGATAATTGGAGTTAGATTATTCACAATTCACCTCATATTTATGGATTTCTTGAAGACCTAGGTTTCAATACTTTATAAGCGTCATTATCAATTCTTTCTAACTGTTGGATCATTGGTAGGTGATCGTGTAGGTTGATTTTGCTCCCTCTGTTGAAATTACAAATCAAATTTTTTTTCTAATGATGTTTTTATTATTAATTTAACATTTCTCAATGAAAGATAAATTATATTTGAAGAGAAAAATTTTCGCCTAGACCGAGACTCGAACCCGGGACCTTTGGCTTGCCGGGCCCGGATTCGAGTCTCGGTCTAGGCGAAAATTTTTCTCTTCAAATATAATTTATCTTTCATTGAGAAATGTTAAATTAATAATAAAAACATCATTAGAAGCCTTACTAGCTTTATAAAGTAATGTTAAATTCCCAATAAATGTCTTCTTAACTAAGAAGCCGCCATTTGCAAAGATAAAAACAATGGTTTCAAAAGCATTTGGTGAGAGGGAATTACAACGTATATAAGAGAAAAATTTGTGCTAGATCGCAACTCGCCTCGGTAGCTCAGTTGGTAGAGCATTTGGCCCGGCAAGCCAAAGGTCCCGGGTTTGAGTCTCGGTCTAGGCAAAAAATTTTCTCTTCAAATATAATTTATCTTTCATTGACAATTTTTTTTTCTCCAGGAATTTCAAAATTCTTTTTCGTTCTATTTTTGTGGATATAATTTTCTCCCAAATTGTGAGTTCTTAGATTTTTCCAATTGTTTCAGTAATTTGACTTTTTTTTTTTTTTTTTTTTTTTTTTTTTTTTTTTATTGTATGCTTTTTGACCATGCATATGCATATGCAGATTTTTCTATTGCTAATTTAATGTTAAATTTACTTTTAAAAATTTGAAACTTATTATATGCCAAAGGATGGTATGTAAATTTCTTGATTTTCTTACTAATTTCTTTGTTTGACTGAAGGGTATTTTTATCTATCACTTTTTGTTTTTTGAATTTATTTATTTTCTTATGAATCATCTTTTCTTCAAAACCATTCTCTTTTTGCTATCTTTAATGTGTGTTTCTTCTCTGTATTAAAATTTTCTCTGCTCATGGGGATGTTCACAAGTCTGCATGTTAAACTATTAAAGACAGCTTGTTTATGAGCAGATGGTTGAAACTTGTCACTTTAATACAATTATCAGTATATGTTTCTTTCCTGTAAATCCCAAATTCTATTTTTTTTTTTCTAATCAAATTTAGATCCAAAAATAGTATTTGCTGGTTGTTTTCAATTTCCATAGTAAATTTAATTGATTTATTATGAATATTCAAAAATTTTACATCATCTTCCAAGTGTTTGTGATTCACTATTGCTATGACATCATACACATATCCACACCTAAATTTAAACATCATAGAGTGTGCTTTGAATATTTGACATTCAAAGTTTCCCGTGAACGTTATTTGCCAAAAATGGGGATGATGGATTTCCATATTGCCAGTCCCATTTTTTATCTGTAATATTTTCCTCTGTAAATGAAGAACATTTGATTGGTGCACAATTTGGTTAATTTCAGGTATTCCTCTCTGCTCTCAACATCTATCTTGTTTTTCATTAGCCATTTGTCCAAAGTGTGTATTATTTTGTCTGTTGGAATGTTCGTGAACAATGAGGTGACATCAAATAAGACCAATCTTTTGGAAGTTCAGTTTCTATATTTTCTAATTGTTTGGGTGATGGTAATGATATTTTATTTAAACTACAATTCCTCTTTTCTATTTTTTAAATCAAGAAGATATGTAATGAAACAATTTGTAAATCTCTGAAATCTTATATAGATCCTACATTTAAAATATTAGGAAGCAAGAAGGGAGATTACTTAATTGTTAAATTCTGAGAATTATTACTTATATATTTATTAAAGTAAATAAATATTAGGAAGCTAAAGCTATGATTGAAATAAGTAAATTAATGTACACAATTAAACTGATTAATTATATCTTTCTTTATACTAATAAGCAAGTTTGTAAAAAATTCTTGCAAATAAATATTTCCAAGTAGTCTTGTTCTCAAATTTCTTTTTCTTTTATGGCAGACATCATCAGGTCACTGTCAGCATTTTTTTTTTTTTTTTTCTTATTTAACTGTGTATTTTAAAGTACTAGGTCACTACTGGACTCTTGCCTTTTAAAGATATGAATAATACAAGAATAAAAAATAGTACATTTAATTAATTTTTTAGCAAATTTTTCACTAGTAGCAAAGGAAGGTTTAATGAAATTTCCTTTATTACACAGCTACAGTGCAATTAACAGATTGTTGGATTTCTGGCATTCATCATTTGTGCTGTGTTGCCATAGCAGCACATTCAACCTTCACAACAGCATGATCGCCCCTTTTCCTCATGCCCACTAACCCAAACACTCATTTTAAATATTTTTAAAGTTCAATGGTCACTTTTTATTTTACCCCATACTTTATGTATTTTTAAACAGGGAACTGCATAATGCCGGCTGAAGGTAAGAGGGACTCCTCTTGAAAACTGCAGTTCCCATGTTAAAAAAAAAAACAAAGTATGGGCTAAGATAAGAAGTGGCTCATTCATTCATTGAATTAAGGACCTCATAATGTTATTTCCCATATTTAACTATGAAATTTTGAAAGTTCCTTCACCCACATGGTTTTAGTTCATATTTTCTTCATTCAGTTTTATTTTCATTTTTTTTTCCCCCTTTCTGGCAGTCCTGGAGTTCACTGAGCCTATAACAGAAATGAGTACCAGAGGTATATTCTGGTGGTAAATTCAACCATCACAGGGCTAAAAATTTGGCTGATATCTCATATTAATTTTCTAGAAAGGCGGAAGTCTTAACCTCCTACCATCCTAAAGGCTTCCTAAACCCTTGTAGTGGGTTAATTTTACTTTTTATTACTAACCAGTTAATTAGTGAGTGTCTTATAATTGTTAGTAATTATGCCTATATTTCCTATTTGTGGTGAGTGTTATCACTTATCAATTACAAATTCTGACACACTAGTGCTCTGCCCATCACCACCACAGTCACGTCATGTATGGGACTCCAGATTCTTTAATTCCACTGTAGTTTCTAGTTTCACCTGAGATTTCACTGTATTCAAATAATATGTAACTGCTGATATGTTCAATAAACATTATGATTGATAACTCTTCATATAAAGTTGTACCAGAGTAAGAAGTAAAAGGGGTAGATTGGCAAGTTTCTCATTTCTCTCACAAGTGATGCTCGTGTAGAATTAGCTTGCTCCCATCTATTAATTTAACGCTGTTTGATACAACAGTTGCCATCTGTTCAAGAAATTATGAAATTACATGATGGCAAATTTATGAAAATGCATGTATCCAACCTCTCTTACTTCAAATTATTATTTTTATTCATTTTTTTTTCTAAGACTCAACAACTTTTAACCAATTCAAGAAAATACTACTGTTTATAAGAAAAAATGTTGACGAACCTTATATTACAGGATCCGAAGAGAGGTCGACCTTCACCCATCTGCTTACCAGATGAAACTTTTTTTTATTAAATCTCGAATATAAACGAATACATCCAGAAACACGTGCCTATTAAAATATGTTCATGGCTATCTTTAATTTAAATTATTTTAATTAATTTTTTTTTGATTCTTCACCCATTTGTTTACCGAACAAATATTATTTGAACCGAGAGGTTGTAACATAAAGAACACTTCAATAACCTCTCTTGGTTCCGTATTACCGATAGACGTAAATTGCACTCTCTTTCATTTATTTTCAAGCTTCTGAATTCCTCCACTCCTAGTTACCTGGCATCTAGATTTGAGAAGTTATCTTCTTACCACAATATTGACACTAGGTCACAAGGTAACAGTCTGCTAACAATCCCTCTTCATAGCACTTTCTCTTATTTTACTTCCTTCACAGTAGCCTCTGCCCTCTCCTGGAATTTCCTTCCTCAAGATATCAGGGTTTGCCACACACTTGGCACTTTTAAGTCAAACTTATACAGTTACCTGTTGTCTAATAATTAATACAAATTTATAATTAAATTATCATTATTTTGATATGCATTTCTGTTGGTAAACAGATCAGTGCAGTCACCTATATTAACTTACCTGTTTATACCTCCTTGCCAGGTAGTCATGACCAGAAGTGGGTAGGCAATGCTACCCAGGCATATTCTTTATGTTTCAAACTCTCAGTTCAAATAATATTTGTTCGGTAAACAAGTGGGTGAAGAATCCGAAAAAAAGTTAATTAAAATAATTTAAATTGAAGATGGTAACCATGAACATATTTTAATAGGCAAGTGTTTCTGGATGTATTCTTCTATATTCGAGATTTTATAAAAAAATATGTTTCATCCGGTAAGCAGATGGGTGGAGGTCAACCTCTCTTCGGATCTTAGACTATTAGAGAATATAATTCATGTTGGGTAAATTAAGCCACATGTTCTAAATTAGTAATAAGCTAGATAAGGTAGGATTCAGTAAGGATGTGTGAAAACTATAATTGATTTTATTTAAAGAGAAAAATATATGCCTGAATTGGGAGAGACGTCAGGTTAAAATCCCGAATTAGGCATGTATTTTTCGTAATAACTATTAAATAATGAGTCGTATCTCACATCATACTCTGTGATCTTCAAGCATGATACTGCAGTTTCAAGAGGTATCCCTCTCATCTTCAGCTGTCACAAGTCATAAAAATAGTTGGAGATGAAAGGGATGCCTCTTGAATCTGCATCCACCGTGCTTGAAGATCACAGAGTATGAAGTTAGATATGACTCATTATTTATTAGTTATTTACTGAAAACCTCATAATGTTATTTCCCGTAATTAATTTATGACATATTTTTCGCTTTAATAAAATAAAATTTGTCTTTTGGTGAGAAGTGATAAATTTCATATTTTAAATGATTTTACAGTGGACACTTTTTATTAATTCGAACTCAAGGGGGAATTTTTAAAAATTTGAATTATCAAAACTTCAAATTAACAAAATACATTTAAATTAATGTTGGGAAGTAAACATTATGAGGTTATATCATTAATAGTGAGTGGAGAACATATTTTAATCGACTCACCTCATACATTTTCAAACTTCTTTGATACCGACGGTTTTAGACAATATCATGTCCTTCTTCAGACATGATATTGTCTGAAACCGTCGGTATCAAAGAAGTTTGAAAATGTATGAGGTGAGTCGATTAAAATATGTTCTCCACTCACTATTAATAACAAAATACACTTTATTTTACATAGTACTATACCCTGAAATCAATTTATTTTTTGAAAATACTGTATATGCCGGACATTGGCATCTTTTAAAAGAAATCTACATTTATATTTGCTCTAACCTAGACTTCATCATTACCCAGTGTAAGATACATATATTAATTGGTGTTTCTCGTATAATTTATCATATTTATATTATTATTATTATTATATTATCATAAGTATTATTGTTATTGTTGAGTGATTCCGGGTTATGTGGCCGTGGTCCATAGTTGGTGTTGATACCAGACGTTTCGCCCTCAACTGCGGAGGGCATCTTCAGTGGCGAGTGCTTCTATGCGTGTTTCCTGGTCGGAAGATCTACTTAGAATGAGCGCTGTGGACGTAGAGGACGTTGTATTAGTGGTGGGTGCAGGGTGAGTGGGCGTGGCTCTTGCTGATTGGCTAATAGTCGTCTCCTTGTTGTCACTGGTGTTAATGCATTTATTTTCTAGTGTATGAAACCAGGCCTTAGACAGTTTGATACCTTCTTCTTTTCTGTTAATATTTCCCTTATGCTTGTATATTTCTATAGCCTCTCGGTATAATCTAGGGAGGCTATAGAAAAATATACAAGCATAAGGGAAATATTAACAGAAAAGAAGAAGGTATCAAACTGTCTAAGGCCTGGTTTCATACACTAGAAAATAAATGCATTAACACCAGTGACAACAAGGAGACGACTATTAGCCAATCAGCAAGAGCCACGCCCACTCACCCTGCACCCACCACTAATACAACGTCCTCTACGTCCACAGCGCTCATTCTAAGTAGATCTTCCGACCAGGAAACACGCATAGAAGCACTCGCCACTGAAGATGCCCTCCGCAGTTGAGGGCGAAACGTCTGGTATCAACACCAACTATGGACCACGGCCACATAACCCGGAATCACTCAACATTACGATTACCGGCCGTGAAAGCCTGCATTCAACTATTATTGTTATTGTCGTATAAAATGTTGTTTGTACATGAAATTTACATTGCTACATTTAATATATTTTTAATTATGTTTTTATTATTAATTTAACATTTCTCAATGAAAGATAAATTAAATTTGAAGAGAAAAATTTTCGCCTAGACCGGGACTCGAACCCGGGACCCTTGGCTTTCCGGGCCAAGTGCTCTACCAACTGAGCTACCGAGGCGAGTTACGATCTAGACGCAAATTTTTCTCTTATATACGTTGTAATTCCCTATCGCCAAATGCTTTTGAAACCATTGTTTCTATCTTTGCAAATGGCGGCTTCTTAGTTAAGAAGACATTTATTGGAAATTTAACATTACTTTAAAAGCCAGTAAGGCCTCTAATGATGTTTTTATTATTAATTTAACATTTCTCAATGAAAGCTAAATTAAATTTGAAGAGAAAAATTTTCGCCTAGACCGGGACTCGAACCCGGGACCCTTGGCTTTCCGGGCCAAGTGCTCTACCAACTGAGCTACCGAGGCGAGTTACGATCTAGACGCAATTTTTCTCGTATATACGTTGTAATTCCCTATCGCCAAATGCTTTTGAAACCATTGTTTCTATCTTTGCAAATGGCGGCTTCTTAGTTAAGAAGACATTTATTGGAAATTTAACATTACTTTAAAAGCCAGTAAGGCCTCTAATGATGTTTTTATTATTAATTTAACATTTCTCAATGAAAGATAAATTAAATTTGAAGAGAAAAATTTTCGCCTAGACCGGGACTCGAACCCGGGACCCTTGGCTTTCCGGGCCAAGTGCTCTACCAACTGAGCTACCGAGGCGAGTTACGATCTAGACGCAAATTTTTCTCTTATATACGTTGTAATTCCCTATCGCCAAATGCTTTTGAAACCATTGTTTCTATCTTTGCAAATGGCGGCTTCTTAGTTAAGAAGACATTTATTGGAAATTTAACATTACTTTAAAAGCCAGTAAGGCCTCTAATGATGTTTTTATTATTAATTTAACATTTCTCAATGAAAGCTAAATTAAATTTGAAGAGAAAAATTTTCGCCTAGACCGGGACTCGAACCCGGGACCCTTGGCTTTCCGGGCCAAGTGCTCTACCAACTGAGCTACCGAGGCGAGTTACGATCTAGACGCAAATTTTTCTCGTATATACGTTGTAATTCCCTATCGCCAAATGCTTTTGAAACCATTGTTTCTATCTTTGCAAATGGCGGCTTCTTAGTTAAGAAGACATTTATTGGAAATTTAACATTACTTTAAAAGCCAGTAAGGCCTCTAATGATGTTTTTATTATTAATTTAACATTTCTCAATGAAAGATAAATTAAATTTGAAGAGAAAAATTTTCGCCTAGACCGGGACTCGAAACCCGGGACCCTTGGCTTTCCGGGCCAAGTGCTCTACCAACTGAGCTACCGAGGCGAGTTACGATCTAGACGCAAATTTTTCTCTTATATACGTTGTAATTCCCTATTGCCAAATGCTTTTGAAACCATTGTTTCTATCTTTGCAAATGGCGGCTTCTTAGTTAAGAAGACATTTATTGGAAATTTAACATTACTTTAAAAGCCAGTAAGGCCTCTAATGATGTTTTTATTATTAATTTAACATTTCTCAATGAAAGATAAATTAAATTTGAAGAGAAAAATTTTCGCCTAGACCGGGACTCGAACCCGGGACCCTTGGCTTTCCGGGCCAAGTGCTCTACCAACTGAGCTACCGAGGCGAGTTACGATCTAGACGCAAATTTTTCTCTTATATACGTTGTAATTCCCTATCGCCAAATGCTTTTGAAACCATTGTTTCTATCTTTGCAAATGGCGGCTTCTTAGTTAAGAAGACATTTATTGGAAATTTAACATTACTTTAAAAGCCAGTAAGGCCTCTAATGATGTTTTTATTATTAATTTAACATTTCTCAATGAAAGATAAATTAAATTTCCAATAAATGTCTTCTTAACTAAGAAGCCGCCATTTGCAAAGATAGAAACAATGGTTTCAAAAACATTTGGCGATAGGGAATTACAACGTATATAAGAGAAAAATTTGCGTCTAGATCGTAACTCGCCTCGGTAGCTCAGTTGGTAGAGCACTTGGCCCGGAAAGCCAAGGGTCCCGGGTTCGAGTCCCGGTCTAGGCGAAAATTTTTCTCTTCAAATTTAATTTATCTTTCATTGAGAAATGTTAAATTAATAATAAAAACATCATTAGAGGCCTTACTGGCTTTTAAAGTAATGTTAAATTTCCAATAAATGTCTTCTTAACTAAGAAGCCGCCATTTGCAAAGATAGAAACAATGGTTTCAAAAGCATTTGGCGATAGGGAATTACAACGTATATAAGAGAAAAATTTGCATCTAGATCGTAACTCGCCTCGGTAGCTCAGTTGGTAGAGCACTTGGCCCGGAAAGCCAAGGGTCCCGGGTTCGAGTCCCGGTCTAGGCGAAAAAAAAATTTTTCTCTTCAAATTTAATTTATCTTTCATTGAGAAATGTTAAATTAATAATAAAAACATCATTAGAGGCCTTACTGGCTTTTAAAGTAATGTTAAATTTCCAATAAATGTCTTCTTAACTAAGAAGCCGCCATTTGCAAAGATAGAAACAATGGTTTCAAAAGCATTTGGCGATAGGGAATTACAACGTATATAAGAGAAAAATTTGCGTCTAGATCGTAACTCGCCTCGGTAGCTCAGTTGGTAGTGCACTTGGCCCGGAAAGCCAAGGGTCCCGGGTTCGAGTCCCGGTCTAGGCGAAAATTTTTCTCTTCAAATTTAATTTATCTTTCATTGAGAAATGTTAAATTAATAATAAAAACATCATTAGAGGCCTTACTGGCTTTTAAAGTAATGTTAAATTTCCAATAAATGTCTTCTTAACTAAGAAGCCGCCATTTGCAAAGATAGAAACAATGGTTTCAAAAGCATTTGGCGATAGGGAATTACAACGTATATAAGAGAAAAATTTGCGTCTAGATCGTAACTCGCCTCGGTAGCTCAGTTGGTAGAGCACTTGGCCCGGAAAGCCAAGGGTCCCGGGTTCGAGTCCCGGTCTAGGCGAAAATTTTTCTCTTCAAATTTAATATTTTTAATTGTTTATAATTAGTATAGTGTATATCTATATTTTGTATTTGTGCTGGTTGAGTGGAAGAGAAGGCCTTATGGCCTTAACTCTGCCAGAATAAATACAACATTATTATTACTATTATTATTATTATTATTAATTAACATACTCTATAACTTGCCCTTTTAATTTCCATATTTTGTTATAAAATGTGTAGTCCTGGTAGTTTGACACAAGTTTAAAGCACTTCTGTAAAATATGGATTTATCAGTAGAAAAAAAACTACAGTGCACTAGAAAACACACTGACAGTACTGTACTGTGCATGAAGTTTTTAACTGTATTGTACTGTATATGTACCTGTACTGTAAAAGTAAGAGACGGTACATGCATTATTCTCAGTTTTTGGGCTATGAGTGAAGGGTGGGTATCTATATACTGTAACCGACAACACAAAGCGCTGGACAAAATGGTCCAATTCGCTTGCCATCTAACAGGGACTTTAGCAATAAGCAACTAGGAATGCGGGCACTAGATGAATTCCTGGCATTTTTTTAACCATGTTTAAACTCATATAGAATTCAGATTACTTTCTTCATTATCAATAAATTGAATTGTGGATTCAAATTATCCACGTGTTAGCTTCAATATGTCAAATGAAACATGGATTTTTAACATTATTTTATATAGGAGTTTCAAGGGAATTGTACTTATATTTGAATTATCGAATGTTGAATTAACCGGTGTCCACTGCACTAAAAAAATAATAACTTTCTGTATGTTACAAGTGTCCCAAAATGTTTGGTCATTTGATTGAATATAAACAGACTGATATCTAACTCACTGGCACTATCGAACCCGTAAATTCATGGCATCATGGGCATAAGCTCTCTGTACATCCCTATCCTGAGCTAAAATTTTTCAATCATTCCCTGTATAATCTACTTCCCTCAAATCATAGTTAATGTTATTCTCCCACCTCATTCTTGGTCTACCAACTGGGTGTTTTCCCTCTGGTTCTCCTACAGGAAGCTTCCATTCGCGTCTTTCATTCCCCATTCATGCCGCATGTCCTGCCCATCATAGTCTATGAGACTTAACTGTTCTTATTATATCTGACTTCCTATAAAGACCATATAGTTCACTGTAATGTAGTTTTCTCCATTCACCTGTCTGGGGGGAAGGTATACAAAAAATATGTAATAATGGAATAATAATATATTAATATAATAAATAATTACCTCATAGGTTTCCAAGGAAAACAAAACAATACAATGTTTCCTCTCTACAAGAATAACTCTTGCAGCAATCAACTGAAAATTTTGTTTAAATCATATTGATGACAACAATAGGAAAGCTATCCAAACTTCCACCTCTTTAGATTATAAATTTTTGTTAATTAGAGTTGTAATTTAATGGGCTCCGCTTTGTTCTTGTGATAAATATTTCTGTCACAAGAGATCACAATAATTAGTTCCAGGAAAAACTACAGATGTCATTGAACAGAGCATGCCCTCCTCTTATATACTTGCTGCATGATTTTAATTACAGATGTGATAGTCAGCTGCTTTTACCATTCTACAAATGGAACATTATAAATCATTTAGACATTTTTGATTATGTGTATGGGCCTGTGTCCAATTTTCACACCATATATCATACATGAATGGATTAAAGATTTGTAAGCAATGATTTTTATTTTTAGTGGAATGAGAGGTGTTACATGAGGTCCTTCTCTGGTAGCTCAAACACAATATAGAATTTAGTCCAAGAATAAAATAAATGATGAATTTGTCCAGGAATGTTTAATTGAATAATTGGAGGACCAGTCTTCTATAAGAACAATATGTTTATTAACTATTTAATGCACAAGTCCATCTTGTACTATTATAAATTATTTCAGCTTTCCGCACTTTCACTTCATTAATCTTCACATCGCACACGCATATTAAAGCCACTTTTTGCTTCTTTTCACCGCCTACCACTCTCTAACGTCAAGGCTCAGCCAAACACCCCTAGGCTATGAGTTAACTTGACAATTGCCATCCATGTTATTGGTGCCTATGTTGTTATCATGGACATCCCCCGGACTACAGCCACTCGCCTTCCACTTCGACTGCAAGTTGTACTGCAAGTCATACACTGCCATCTATCTCTTTATAGCCTCATCATTGTTATCGAGGATGGTCCCCAGACCTCAGACACCCCGGCCATCCAAACTAGCTGCGAGTCGAACTCGGAGTGACGCTACTACTGAATGCTAGGACAAATGAAGGAGGGATGAAACAAACCAAGAAAATTGCATTGGCATTACTGTAATACACTTTCTTTGAGAAGGGGAACAAATGCAACGAATCGAACGTTACATTACATCGTTTATGAATACTTTAGATTGGATGCCAGTGAAGTCATCCAAGGATATTAACAATATTACAAACTTGAGAATAAGTGCTAACATATTCAATATATACGTTATGATAGTGGTTCCCCTTTCTTACTGGAACAAACAGGATGCAGGTGTGCAATACAGTGCTTTAAATGACATGATTGGCAACATTCAGATGACAATATGTTATGTGCAAGACAGACTCAACTACAAATTCAATTGACGTTTTTATTATTAATTTAACACTTCTCACTTCTCACTGAAGGATAGAATAATTATATTTGAAGAGAAAAATTCAATATTGAACAATACAAAAAATTGTCATAACAAAAGGCTTGAGAAATGGATACAGTAATATGAAACTCTGAAAAACTCTTTCATATGTTATCTGAAAGTATGTCTTTTTCTAGAACAACCCAAGATATGTTACTGAGGAATTTTTAGAATCTCTTGATTTGAATGATTAATATTCATGTTATATACTGAAACCTTGTTACTTTTCTCCATTCATTTTGAGTCTCTGTTTTGTGGACCATAGAGTGAGAAGGTGTAGTGCAATTTCCATTTGCTGATAAGCACTGTTGATGCCTTTGTGTTTGGTGTATATGATTGTCATCTGTGTAAAGATCCTATTAACATTATGGAAGAAAAGACATCTTGAATATTTACATAGGGCACTAGGAAAGTTTTGCACTATGCATTAATCCAAGGCTAGGCCTGGTGCCCCTAGAGGAAGAAAGAGGGGTTCAATCAAATATAACATTTTCAATTTTAAATCCAAATTGTTCATTTTGATCCCCTTTGGATGTTTCTGAAATAGGACTGAAACAATTAAGAAACCATCAATAAATAAGTTTGGTCTGCTGTCATCTGACCTCATATTTGGGTGTTTCTTCATAATTACGACCAAACTTATTAAGTGTTGCTACTTCCTATTGTATTTTCAAAAAGAAATCATAATTTCAAAGAATTTCCCCAAGAAGTTGAATAGACTAATAGGTTAAAATTCATCGGAGAACATATTGTTTAAACAACTCAACTCATAGGATTCATGCTTCCATGATATCGCGATTTCAAACATAGTCATGTTCATCGTCAGCCATAACTCCGACTGACGAAATTCTTCGGCCGTCAACTATTCTATTGTCGCCATCTTCAGTGCTGCCATCTATGGTTGAATTTATGAACTTCAAAATCAATGTAATTTCGTTAGGGATATCAAAATTCATTGATCTATTTTTGTTTTTCTGAATGTATATTTTTTCCCAAACTGTCAATTCCAAAGGTTTCTTTACTTGTTTTAAAAGTTTAGCTTCTCTTCCAATTTTATGATGTTCTAATAAACTATCTGCAGCAATTGCAGATTTTTCAATTTCACAATTTTTAATATTTCTGAAATGTTCTTTTGTCCAAATTCATCGGAGAACATATTGTTTAAACAACTCACCTCATAGGATTCATGCTTCCATGATATCGCGATTTCAAACATAGTCATGTTCATCGTCAGCCATAACTCCGACTGACGAAATTCTTCGGCGGCCGTCAACTATTCTATTGTCGCCATCTCTTCAGTGCTGCCATCTATGGTTGAATTTATGAACTTCAAAATCAATGTAATTTCGTTAGGGATATCAAAATTCATTGATCTATTTTGTTTTTTCTGAATGTATATTTTTTCCCAAACTGTCAATTCCAAAGGTTTCTCTACTTGTTTTAAAAGTTTAGCTTCTCTTCTCCATTTTATGATGTTCTAATAAACTATGTGCAGCAATTGCAGATTTTTCAATTTCACAATTTTTAATATTTCTGAAATGTTCTTTTGTCCAAATTTCCAAATTCCTTTTTGTTTTTCCTATATAAACTTTATTGCAATCTTCACAATTTATTTGATAAATTCCAGATTTCTTACTGTCTGGAACATTGACTTTTTTATTGGTACTTAGAAGATTACCCAGACTAAATTTATTTATTGGTGCCAAAGAAATGTTGTATTTGTCAAAATGTTTTTGAAATTTTCTATGCATTTCAGGATGGTAAGTAATTTTCTTGTATTTTTTTCTTTTCTTTGCAATTTTGTAGAGTAGTATATTCATTAAGTCTTTTTTTGTGTTTGAATTTCTTCAACTTATTGATAATTAATTCTTTATCAAAACCATTTAATCTAGCAGTGTTTAAGATATGTTTAAACTCTTTGTTGAAATTTTCTTCGTTTAATGGTACATTTGTCAATCTGTAAATTAAGCTATTGAATATTGCATGCTTATGAGCAATGTGATTGAAACCTGATGATTTAATGATGTATGAGTTCCTTTTCTAAATATATCAAATTCAATTTTCAGTGTTTGATCATTCCTAATTATACATAGATCCAAAAATGGAATTTTGTTTTCTTTTTCTAATTCAGCGGTAAACTTTACTGATTCATCCTGAAGGTTCAATAATTTAAGAGCATCTTCAATATCTTTAGAATTTATTATTGCAAAAATATCATCCACATATCTGAACCAAGTCTTAAACATCCATGGGTATGCTTTAGTGATTTGACACTCCAAGTAACTCATGAACAAATCAGCTAAAAATGGTGAAAGCGGATTGCCCATTGACAAACCCGAAATCTGTTGGTAAAATTTTCCATTATAGGTAAAATAAGAATTACTGACACATAGCTTAGTAAGAATTATATATTCCTCTATTATTTCATTTTTAATATTTAGAGAACTTAACCATTTCCTCAAAAAATTTATCATTTTTTCAACAGGTATACTTGGAAACAATGAAATTACATCAAATGAAACCAATATGTCATCATGTCCTAGACTCATATTTTTCAATTTGTCAACCAATTCCAAAGAGTTCTGAATACTTTTAGTGTCAAATTTGGGAAACTCATTAAATTTTTGTACCAGCCATTTAGATAAATAATAGCATGGTGAACCAATGTTGTTGACTATAGGTCTCATCTTGTTACCAATTTTATGAATCTTTGGTAGACGTACATTCTAGGATTCGATGGATTGGACACTTTTAATTTAAATTTTTCTTGTTTTGTGAAAGTATGTTTTATGTGTTTCAAAGTATTGTCGAATGATTTTATAGCTTTAGGTAAAGGATCCTTTTTTAATTCCAAATATTCTTTTTATTCTAGGATATTGTCCATCTTTGCAGTATAATCCAATTTGTCAAGAACTACTATTTTATTTCAATGGGCAATCCGCTTTCACCATTTTTAGCTGATTTGTTCATGAGTTACTTGGAGTGTCAAATCACTAAAGCATACCCATGGATGTTTAAGGCTTTGTTCAGATATGTGGATGATATTTTTGCAATAATAAATTCTAAAGATATTGAAGATGCTCTTAAATTATTGAACCTTCAGGATGAATCAGTAAAGTTTACCGCTGAATTAGAAAAAGAAAACAAAATTCCATTTTTGGATCTATGTATAATTAGGAATGATCAAACACTGAAAATTGAATTTGATATATTTAGAAAAGGAACTCATACATCATTAAATCATCAGGTTTCAATCACATTGCTCATAAGCATGCAATATTCAATAGCTTAATTTACAGATTGACAAATGTACCATTAAACGAAGAAAATTTCAACAAAGAGTTTAAACATATCTTAAACACTGCTAGATTAAATGGTTTTGATAAAGAATTAATTATCAATAAGTTGAAGAAATTCAAACACAAAAAAGACTTAATGAATATACTACTCTACAAAATTGCAAAGAAAAGAAAAAAATACAAGAAAATTACTTACCATCCTGAAATGCATAGAAAATTTCAAAAACATTTTGACAAATACAACATTTCTTTGGCACCAATAAATAAATTTAGTCTGGGTAATCTTCTAAGTACCAATAAAAAAGTCAATGTTCCAGACAGTAAGAAATCTGGAATTTATCAAATAAATTGTGAAGATTGCAATAAAGTTTATATAGGAAAAACAAAAAGGAATTTGGAAATTTGGACAAAAGAACATTTCAGAAATATTAAAAATTGTGAAATTGAAAAATCTGCAATTGCTGCACATAGTTTATTAGAACATCATAAAATTGGAAGAGAAGCTAAACTTTTAAAACAAGTAGAGAAACCTTTGGAATTGACAGTTTGGGAAAAAATATACATTCAGAAAAACAAAAATAGATCAATGAATTTTGATATCCCTAACGAAATTACATTGATTTTGAAGTTCATAAATTCAACCATAGATGGCAGCACTGAAGATGGCGACAATAGAATAGTTGACGGCCGAAGAATTTCGTCAGTCGGAGTTATGGCTGAAGATGAACATGATTATGTTTGAAATCGTGATATCATGGAAGCATGAATCCTATGAGGTGAGTTGTTTAAACAATATGTTCTCCAATGAATTTTAATGATTATACCTCATAATGTTTACTTCCCAACATTAATTTAATATAAGACTAATAGGTCTGTAACTTGATGTAAAAAGTTGAACTTTTCACGGCTTAGTGATAAGTGATGCTTTCTATTTTTTCATGCTACTGGAAAGTACATATGTAGTAAACAGCCACTGTATAACTTTGTTAGATAAGTGACAGCACATGTAGGCATTTGCTATTAAGAGCAGAGACCAGTATCCTGTCAGGTCCAGGTGATTATGTTGAAGCAGTCTTTTACTTCCATTGGTCAAAATAATGTTATTTCATGATTCAGAAAATGAAATTGAACATTTTCTTTAATTACTCTCTTAAATTTAGCATCAGAAGTATGGAGATGAGGTCTAAATCTTTCTTAAAAAGACTGGATTATGATACATTTAAAATAGATACTTTATCTTTTTTTAAAAAAATACAATAGAAAGTAACATTAAGAGGTTTGTTTCATAATTAAGACATTTTGTCTGTACATTCTTACCTCTTATGGTTGTTTTTGTCGAACATATATTTCAAGGCTTCTGAGCCCCATCGTCTGTAAATCGCTGGCGAAGGGGCTCAGAAGCCTTGAAACATATGTTTGATAAAAACAACCTAAGAGGTAAGAATGTGCAGACTAAATATCTTAATTAGATTCTTTATCACCTCACCTCATATCCTGACATCTAATTAGATAGTTTTGAAACCTTATCAGTTCCATCTTCAGTAATTTCACAACCTCTGTTCTGTTTCTTGCTGTTCTCTTTTCTTGAAACACTGCTTCTTACTCCATCTGTTGGTAGACCGATCAATCTAGCCTTTCTTTCAATTTAATATATATAATAGGTATAATTGCAGCCAATGGCCATGTAGAATGAACTGTTTTCATGTCTTACAAAAGTCTGTTATCGATGTTCCTATGTTTTTACACTGTAATTGGTGATATCGGTCGCAGTGCGACCCACATAGTTTGCACTTGCACTTTTCTTCTGGGTTATGATGCTTCACTGTTGTGCATATCCTGTGGTGGAAACCATGGACCACGACTCTCGTCACGGTGTGTCTGCGGTCGTATCTGGCTGCTGTCCATTCCCTGTAGATCATCGCATCCGTTGCATAGAACTCAGGCCATATCTGTTCTCTCTTCTCGTTGAGTTCCCACAGCAGTTCTTTGTAGGTATCTGTTGCCGGCACGAGAAGGTCCAGGTGGAGCTCTTCTATGAAGAATGGTTCCTTTGTCAGTATGTATGTTAGGCGTGTATTTTGATACGCTTAGCGCTGGCCATTGGCTGCAATAATACCTATTATTTAATATATATTTTTTTTATCAAGCATAGGAGGCTGCTGCAGATTTTTCCACATTCGTAAGATGTTCCTTCACTCTGGTTTTCAAATTTCTTTTTTGTTTTCCTTGTGTAAATGTTATCACAATCTCTGCATTTAAGCTGATATATTCCTGATTTGTTTTCTTTTTCCATTTTATCATTTTTGTTGGTTTTAATTACTCTATTGAGGCTAAAATAATTTCTTGGCGCTTATCTTATGTTCAATTTTTTTTTAAATTTTGAAACTTATGGTGCCTCAATTGATGGTATGTGAATTTCTTAAATTTTATGTTTTCTTATTTTTTTAAATGAAAAATTAATGCTTTAATAGGGAATCGAATCCCAGACCTCTGGCTCTACACATCACTGTCCAGTCCATTACACCATTCAAGACCTGATACAAGTGCTAAATTTTCCTTTCCACTTAAACAATTTTCTTTTATGTCCGAGAGGTTTGTGCTATTAACAATGCCATCAGAAATCTTCTAATCAAAGCATTTTAATGAGAATTTTTACATCACTTTTAAGCGGTAAAGCTTAATATTTTGATATTATATTTACTTTAGTTTAACAAGTTTTATCATTCAAGACCTGATACAACTGCTAAATTTTCTTTTTATTTATACAATTCTCTTATGTCTAAAGACAGATAGCTTGCGCTATTAATAATGCCATCAGATGAATTCTATACAAAGTATTTTTAACAGGAATATTTACATTACTTTTAAGTGGTAAAGTTTAATATTTTGATGTTCTATTAAGAGCTTAACTTGTTCCAATTCCTAAAAAAAATATTTTTTGAAAAGAAAAATTAATAATTCCTGGTATAACGATGTACTAGTCAGAAAGATCAACTCCCTCCATAGCATTCTTATATCCAATGCAGACTATTAGCTTGTTTTTGGCACCAGTATTTTCAGGAACAGCCCTGATCTCTGCATCATGGACACTGCTAAGCATACAAACATTAAGGGCCAGGCCGCATGCAAATACATTAGTCTCTACTCAAATTACTTCCAATCACTGGTGAGCTGACTCACCGTGACCAAGTGCAAAGATCGAATTAGCTACCCACAAACTGGTCATGCATGAAAATCGTCGTTTTCATAATATTGGCAAGAAATTACCCAGAATTCTCAGCGATAAAACCACTTCCGTTATTTTCATCTGCTATAGAGGAACGCATTTACGCTTGCATCCCACAAATAATACCGTATACAACGACGTCTGCGTCGTGCAATATTATGCCGATTCTCCTGTTCTTCCAGTTGAATTCTTTGGTAGTAAGTAAAGTGATCCCACAACAGGCCTCAGGAGACCCTTGGGGTAGTAGGAGGTTAAGGCTCCCACTTTTTCTAGACAATCGGCACTTGATGTCAGCCGGGTTGTCAGCCCTGCGTGACGGCCGCCTTTACCCCCAGAACAGGCGTCTGGTACTCATTTCCATTAAGAGGCTGAGTCGACCCCAGGGCCATAGTGCATAGGGTGTCAGTTTAAAAATCCTGACCCCAACGGGACTTGAACCCTCAACCCTCCGGCTTGTAGCTCAGTGCCTTAACCACTATGCTACGGCGTGCCCCAATTCTTTGGTAGACTCTATCAAATTCCTCTTCTCCGCGTATACCGAAAACATGATCGAAGTTTTTAAGGTCCGACATCTTGGATATAGCGGCAAGGTTTCAAACTACATCGGTTCCCTTCGGGATTCTCACGATAAGTTTCTATCTTAAGCTATGATCTTAAGTTACCTCGTCAGGTAGCTTACGAATTTCAACAATTATTATCGCATAAATAGATTTCTGAGTAAGCAAAATCGTATTAGGATAAAACTTTCTCAGCAGAGAACGCCTTTTATGGTCTAATGCGTTCAATGACTCGATGCCTTTTATGGTCTAATGCGTTCAATGACTCGACCCTAAATTATGAGGTAAGATGAAGGCAAACCGACATGGGCGTAGTGAGGTGGGTGCAGGGGGGTGTGGTTGCACCCCCCTTGATATTCGACCAGTTAACACTAGATAGAATGAGATTTCCTTCAATCCGAAAGAAGGTGTAAAATGTTAAAAATAGATGTAAAAAATATTTTTAAAAAATAATGTTAAGCCCGCCAAACCCAATCGATGTGACATATTGATTTATTAAGTACCTGTCCCAGAGGACATAAAAATCACTAGCATGCCAGAAAATTCTAGACATATTTTATTAATGATTTGCTGACGCAGCATTCACTTCTGGAATTTATATTTTTCAATGCCTATATGCTTGTTGAAACTTCTCCTAACCTCGACTCTTCATTGGCTGCAATGAATGCCCTTTTTTTACAAACTTCTGTTGGTCAACGCCCAGTTACCGTGATTGGTCAAAGGTTCCCATTTCTGTGTCTTGTATTTTCTAGTATGTTCGATAGGCTAGTACGTTCAGCACATAAATTTGGATGGCTCTGCACGGTACAGCTAGAGTGTCATGATAACACTTTCATATGTTTTCAATCAATTGCTGCAGGAATTGAACTTACTTTCAAAGAGGTAGACATTGACCCACACAAATGTATTGGCCAGGATTATGATGGCTACTTAACAATGGCAGAAAAAAAAACAGGGTCCAGAAACGTCCACGAGTTTTTTTCGCAAAGGTATTTACTTCCAGTTAGTGAACCACAAGGTTAATCTTGTGATAAATGATTTGAATAGTGTGCCCGAGGTGTGAAACACGATAATTATAATTAAGGATATTATAAACATTTTCGAGAGTCTTTGTTGAGAAGACAGCATGTCACAAGTATCCCCATGCTCTGTGAAACACGTTGGTCGCAAAAATATAAAAGTATTGGGATATTTAAGAGACACTTTTTGGAATTGATGAACGGCCTGAAATTGATGCCAAAGAAGGAAACGTACCAAGCCGAAAACAAGCTGACCAGTTGCATGCTGCTGCAAGTAGAAGTACTTTAATCTTTTGTTTGTGCCTGATAACAAAATATTCTAGTTATTTTGAACCGGTCATTAATTCACTGCTTACCATGGCTATAGATTTAATTAAATTAATGGCCCATGTTGGAAGCATTAAAAGTATGATAATAGATCATTGCAAAAAAAGGTGATGAGATCTCCGAAGGCATCATAAAAGAGATGGAGACTATTGCTTCTAAGCGAGGTTGGAAATCTGTAGATTTAATTAAATGCACAGCCCATGTTGGAAGCATTAAAAGTATGATAATAGATCATTGCAAAAAAGATGATGAGATCTCCAAAGGCATCATGAAAGAGATGGAGACTATTGCTTCTGAGCTAGGTGTGGAAATCTATATATTTAATTAAATGCACAGCCCATGTTGGAAGCATTAAAAGTATGATAATAGATCATTGCAAAGAATATGATGAGATCTCCAAAGGCATCATGAAAGAGATGGAGACTATTGCTTCTGAGCTAGGTGTGGAAATCTATATATTTAATTAAATGCACAGCCCATGTTGGAAGCATTAAAAGTATGATAATAGATCATCGCAAAAAAAGGTGATAAGATCTCCAAAAGCATCATGAAAGAGATGGAGACTATTGCTTCTGAGCTAGGTGTGGAAATCTATAGATTTAATTAAATGCACGGCCCATGTTGGAAGCATTAAAAGTATGATAATAAATCATCACAAAAAAGGTGATGAGATCTCCGAAGGCATCATGAAAGAGATGGAGACTATTGCTTCTGAGCTAGGTGTGGAAATCTATAGATTTAATTAAATGCACGGCCCATGTTGGAAGCATTAAAAGTATGATAATAAATCATCACAAAAAAGGTGATGAGATCTCCGAAGGCATCATGAAAGAGATGGAGACTATTGCTTCTAAGCGAGGTGTGGAAATCTATAGATTTAATTAAATGCACGGCCCATGTTGGAAGCATTAAAAGTATGATAATAAATCATCACAAAAAAGGTGATGAGATCTCCGAAGGCATCATGAAAGAGATGGAGACTATTGCTTCTGAGCTAGGTGTGGAAATCATTAGATTTAATTAAATGCACGGCCCATGTTGGAAGCATTAAAAGTATGATAATAAATCATCACAAAAAAGGTGATGAGATCTCCAAAGGCATCATGAAAGAGATGGAGACTATTGCTTCTAAGCGAGGTGTGGAAATCTATGTATTTAATTAAATGCACAGCCCATGTTGGAAGCATTAAAAGTATGATAATAGATCATCGCAAAAAAAGGTGATAAGATCTCCAAAAGCATCATGAAAGAGATGGAGACTATTGCTTCTGAGCTAGGTGTGGAAATCTTTAGATTTAATTAAATGCACGGCCCATGTTGGAAGCATTAAATGTATGATAATAGATCATTGCAAAAAAAGGTGATGAGATCTCCGATGGCATCATGAAAGAGTGGAGACTATTACTTTTGAGCTAGGTGTGGAAATCACACTACCGAGAATATCCAATAAGTATCTCTGGAATAGAGGACCTTAACTATCTAGGTTGGATGTGCTTTTGTGGTATATGCTAATGAAGTTGAGATCTTTCACCATGGATACAAGCTTGCTTCCAAATGTACAATTTTTCAAGCAGAGTTTTTAGCTCTACTGCAAGCTGAGGAATGGGTTAAAACACCAACAAGTCTTCTTGTATCTATAGTGACTCCCAGGCAGCCCTTTCGGCTAACAGATTCAACTGTCACCCGATTGCAACCTCCATAAGAACAAAATTAAACCAACATCTTGGACATGTTTGCCTAGGCTGGATGAAAGGACATGCTGGAACTACAGGAAATGAACATGAAGATTTTCTTGCCAAATCAGCTGCTAATTCAAAGATGGATTACTTTTATTCCTTCTGTCCTCTGTTATATATTAAAGAAGTATTAGGAAATGATCTCATACAAAATTGGAATGCTGAGTGGTTAAACAGTATTAATGGTGCTTTAACAAGAACATTATTTTTCCCAACTGTTTTTGACCGAATAAAGTGCAAATACGTAGAACCAAATTTTGTATTAACACAATTTATGACTGGACACGGTAAATTTGGACATTATTTGGAACGATTTAAAATACATACAGCTAGATGCCTGTATTTGCAAGAACTCCAGCCAGACTATCTAACATCTGTTATTTGAGTGTCCCGCATTTGATTCCAAAAGACATGAATTTATTAAAAAATTAGGTTATTGACATAATAGATTTCAACTGCCTTTGTTAAATATTTTATGTAAGAAGTGTTATTATAGGAAGCTGTGTGAGTGACTCCATCTATCATATTTTTAAGAGACTTTGAGTTAGTTTTTTGGTTTGTTAATTAATTTATTTATTTATTTATTTATTTATTTATTTATTTATAAGGACCATGTTATTATTGATATGTAAAGCTAGAAATTAAACATACTCTAAATTAATGTAAATAATTAATTGTATTGTAACTGAAACCCTAACATACCGGATGGTGAAATAGGGTTCACATTATTAGAGATTCAATTAAAATAATATCCAATATGCAGACACATCGAGTTAATCCACAATGTAATCCCAAAGAATTTTAAGGTGGCCATCTTAAATCCCTACAAGGACTCTTTTCAGACAGATTTGGAGAACAACAGGGACCTGCTTTTGAACTTCAAATGCTGCGCCCTAAGAACTAAAAACATCTCAAAGATGACCAAACAACGGCGAGCAAAATTTCAGTGTATTATAAAGTCGAGGGTTTATCCACTGAAATTGAACTAGAGCACCGTATGTGGATGAAGCGAAGTGACAAGGATAAAGAAACTGATTTCTTTAAACATCGTGGATGAGTGCGATTTTTTTCCCATCCATAAAAAAAAGCAATTGTAATATGCCTGTCATTACCAAGGACTACGGTTCGATTGAACGCACTATTAGCACACCTAAGAAGAGTGAAGACAATGCTGCCACTCTACAATGACATGCTCAGTTCTGAAAAAAAAAAGTATTAAAAATGGTATTGAAAAATTCAAACAAAACATACTTAAAAATTTTCTCAAACGAAAAGACAAGTCAAACTCTGTAGTTGTACTTTATTAGTAGCTAAAATATAGCTGAGGGTTCTGTTTCAATACAATTAAGTTTAACAATTAAGAAGTAATCTTGTCAAAAAATTGAATATGCCAAGCCTAAAAATTCTGCAATTATTTCACTATTCTTCATATTTCTTCTTCAATAGCGCTGTAGTTTTCTTCCGAAATATGTTAATGTTAGTTTTAAAAATAAAGGTACTATTTTGTATTTTTTATTTGTTCGTTTGTACCTGAAGGTATATAGTCGAGAAAAAAAATTGCATCCCCCTTAATCCAATGCTGGCTACGCCCATGCAAACCAATCTTATTTAAGTAGAACCTGATAATGTTACTTCCTAATGTATTTTCTACAAATTTCCCTCTTATCCTTCCATTTCAGAGCTATAAGTTTCTTCCTATATGAAGATGCTGCTTCTCCCTTCTTCAATTTTTTATTCATTATATCTTTTAGTAATCCTTTTCTATTGCTTCTTATAGTTACAACTGCATCTGTGTTCATATGTTGATGAAGTCAAAAGAGTTCAGGACTGCTATAATAATTGTCAAGTCCAATCAAGTACCTTCCCTGATACAATCAATAATGTGCTAATGTACATATAATTCTGCTAGGCTTGGACATCCAAGAAATGTCCACCCCTAGCACTTCATCATTGAGCTCTGGCTATCCTGTGTATCAGACATATCCAGTCCGTGCTTCACACAATTGATATGATTCTATCACAAATTAAGATCTCTTTTTTTGAAATGAACACTTTCATTCAAAGAAGTAGACTTTGTCAATGAATATGCTGGCATCTAGTGTATATGATTCAGAAAATTTAGATATAATGGTCAAAAATTGGTTTTACTTTGTAAATTTTAGAAGATGTTTGCCTATCATATTCTTCATTATTTGAAAAATGGAGAAAAGCGAGGAGAAAGAATCCTTTTTCTGTAATTAGTTCATAAAATACTGGAGTAGCCAACATACAATTTCTAGAAAAATAATGTTCTAATTTTGGTTTTTAAATTGTGCCTTGTAATAATTGAATTGCAAAATTTTTGTTAGTAGATGCCCAAACCTGATTTTGGCTCCTCATCTTCATTTTCCTAAGCAACATTCTTGCTAAAATTAGTTGCTGGGCTTATAAATTAGTTTACTCAGCCATGTGCTGGAAAATATTGTCGTCAAGAAAATAATTCAAATATTTTTTTTTTTTGGTGCAGTTTTTCACATAAATTCTGTGTGTCTTCCAGAAATAAATTTAGCTGAGAATTTGTCCCTTTTTTTACCATTAGCTGTCCACATTGTAGATACTGCTGCATCACCATCGGTTTTTCTTCACTTTCTTATTCATCTTCACCAGTATCACTAGATGAACCATTGTCCAATACAACAGATTCACTTGCCGGTAAAATAGGAATATTATTCTCTGGTACAATATACCGTTCATTAGAACTATGCTGATTAAAAATATCTTCATCACTACTGAACTCCAACATTTTGTTTATCATATCTCGCAAATCATCACTTGGTAAATTAGATGACATGTTACATTATTAATTGCAATGCAAAAATATATAATTTTCTATAGGATTGTAACAGGCCTTGGCCTAATACTTGGAAAGGAAGAAGAAGAAATATATCATAAATAACTAAATAAATAAGATTAACTTGATAAATAGAAGTATAAAATATAAACTGATAATCTCATTTAAACTAAAAAGAGATAAGCAAAGTAACGCAACCAAACTTCTTACTTCTTACTTTTTTTAATGTTATATTTTAAATTAACATTTTCCAGAATTGGATATAGTGTTATTTTTTATGGTTTTGATTTTTCTTACTTATGACCTTTTACATTTGAGGGTAGTTTCACCAACAGAAGGTAACTTTATTACATCAATTTAAGCTAGTGAATGGAGGGTAAAAGTTACTCAGAGAAATTAGCAACCCCAATGGAATATTTGTTCAGTATTTTTCAACAACTGTGACAAAAGGCAGAGATGTCTCATTATACGTGTGAGAAGAAACAGTATCACAGTTAATAGCGAGTGGAGAACATATTTTAATCGACTCACCTCATACATTTTCAAACTACTTTGATACCGACGGTTTCAAACAATATCATGTCCTTCTTCAGTCATGGCTTCCATGGAAGCCATGACTGAAGAAGGGGGTGGAGAACATATTTTAATTGACCACCTCATACATTTTCAAACTTCTTTGAAACCGTCGGTATCAAAGAAGTTTAAAATTTATTGGAAGCCGTGACTGAAGAAGGACATGATATTGTTTGAAACCATCGGTATCAAAGAAGTTTAAAAATTTATTGGAAGCCATGACTGAAGAAGGACATGATATTGTTTGAAACCATCGGTATCAAAGAAGTTTGAAAATGTATGAGGTGAGTCAATTAAAATATGTTCTCCACTCACTATTAATGATATAACCTCATAATGTTTACTTCCCAATATTAATTTTTAAAAAAGTATCACAGTTATTTTTTTTATTTTATTAACTTAGACTTTTTTTGTATTAAGACTTTATGTCTATTCTGAGTTGAGAGATTTATTATACTTGAACACACAGATGGTGTCTGTTTTCATTTAGAACACATCAAGTGAATTATATCATGAATGTTATATAGTTGGCCAGTTACTGATACACATTAGTTTCTTTCGGATAATCTTCCATTAAGCGCAGTGAGAATTTTTTCTAAGTCCCAGGCAGACACCACGCGCATGCGCCAACAATCATAAAGCAGTTTACTCTATGGAATATCGCTATGCAGCCAACATTATACATGCTATTTAACAAACCTAAAAGCTAACCTAATGCAATTTAAGCACTCTAACCTGTGAAAGAAAGCAACACCCAAAAATAAATAGTGAGTTCTCAAACTCTGAAGTACATAACCTATGTTGGCTGCACTGTTATTGTATAGAATATTCTTTAAAATCAATATGGCTGCCACGTCTTCATGTTATGTATATAGTTAAATATCATGGAAAAATATGTTCAAATAATTACTAGAAAGGATGTAAAATTTGTTGTAAATGGTGGGAAATAATTTGAAAATAAAACCCTGTTGGCACATGCGCATGGTGTCTGCCTCGGACTTCTCACTGCGCTTAATGGAAACATGAGCCGTTTCGTTCTTGCATGCAGACAAAAAGGTGATTTTAGGCTTTGTAATAAGAAGCTCTGAAGAGACTTGTATAATAGGGTTGGAAAAAATAACACTAGATGTTAGTCCCATGCATATTAGATTGGCTTAACTGTGAACTCCTGTCAAATTTTATTCTTAGGGTTTCATTTTACAAATTATTTTCCACCATTTACAATGATTTTTACATTTTTTCTTAACGATATTTGAATATTTTTTCTACGATATTGAACTCCATAAGTAACATGAAGACATGGTAGCCATATTGATTTTAACAGCCAATAAAGACGTACCAGTGCAACCAACATAGAGTATGTACTAATTAACTGTACACATTTACTTCAGAATTTACTATTTATTTTTGGGCATTGTATTCTTTCACAGGTTAGAATGCTTAAATTGTGTTAGGTTAGCTTTTAGGTTGGTTAGAGTACTTAAATTGCGCTAGGTTAGCTTTTAGCTTTGTTAAATATCGTGTTTATGTTGGCTGCATCCTGTGATTCAATAGTGTAAACCGCTTCACGTCTTTTGGTACAAGCGCGTGGTGTATGATCAGAATTTTAAAAATGTTTCGCATCACAAAGTATTTCCTTTCAGATCTTCAAAGTTGTATGTTCCTCTACTGCCTAATACCTGAGTAAAAATATATATATATTTATTGGTGAATATATCCTATGTCTCACCAAGTAAAGGTTTTCTTGCGTATTACCCTTTCAACAAGTTAAGCTAATTTTATAAAAAATTAATAGAAGTGACGATATGAGTTAAAAATCAAAAATGGCAAAATATGAATCAGAAAATTTACTTTCATATATAAAATATCATTTCACCTGGACTTGTTTTGAAGACAACATCTCCATTCTCAACAAAATCCCTACCATTTGAAATGAGTCATCAGTATCATCTGTTCTTTGTGCCACTGGTGAAGGATAAATGAATTTCGAGATCAAATCTTGCTCACTGGGAACTTGGAAAAATTCATAATGATGTTTTTGTTCTTCTAAATGTATTAATAATAATAATATCCTCTATTCATGTCCAACTCAGGGTTGGCTCGAGGGATGAGTTGAGATAAACCCCTGTATTTGTAGAGGTCTGTGAATGAGAAGGATGCTGGCCGACCACATCTAACACACTGTCATTATGACGGATGAAATAATATATATCTTTTCCCTTTTTAATTCTGTTGATCTTTCTAAATGTTTTAATAATTAGTATCCTCTTCAGTTTTATGATAATTTCAAAATATGAGAATTTAATTAAGAATGGGGTTGATGGTCTCAAATCATGTCCGGCTAAAAAGATCTTATTTTATGAAGTGAGGTATAAATTTTCTGTCATGTTTTGACTTTAAAGATTAAACTGTTTAATAAGTGAATTATGATTAAAATCAACTCATGCAACAAAACTAGTACATAGTAGACCTGACAATGAAAACTAAGCCCATAGAACTTAAGGGAATATGTGCTTAAAAAAAGGCTTCTTGGCTATTATTCAGTCTTTAATCATAGCCAACCTAAGAAGAGGAAATAAAGGAAAATTCCAAAGGGAAATGTGTTTCAAAATAAAGAATTTCCGTCACATGAAAAATCCAAAATTTAAATTACATGTGTAGAAAGTACTACAAATGTTGTACATAAAACATTATAAAATTGCATTTTGAGATAATTATTGTAACTAATTAAAATGGAAAATATATACTTCATCTCATAAATAAATGTTCTCATTTGGACATGTTTCAGAAATCTTCATATCTATTTATCATTTGGGATTTAGTTAAGGGAACAAAGGTATCTAAAATGTGTCCAAATAAGAAAAAATAAGAATCAGAAATTCATAATTAAATATGGGAAATAACATTATGAGGTTTTTAATTCAATGAATGAATGAGTCACTTCTTATCTTACCTCATATTTTATGTTTTTTTTTTAAACATGGGAACTGCAGTTTTCAAGAGGACATCCCTCTCATTTTCAACCAATATTAAGAATACTGGATTTTCATTTGAATCTTCATCTATAACATTGCCATCTGGTGTAGATTTGAAGGACTTTGAGATCAGATCCCGTTCATTGGAAATTTCAAAATTCATGGATAGTGAATTTTACAGATATGTGGATGATATTTTCTCCGTGATAAATTCTAAATATATTGAAGATGCATTAAAATTGTTCAATCTTGAAGATGAATCTGTAAAATCCACTATTGAATTAGAAAAGAATAACCAAATCCCCGTTTTTGTACCTCTACATAATAAGAAACAAACAACAACAAAGAATCAAATTCAGTATATACAGAAAGGATAATCATACAGACATTTATATAAGTCTTTACGTTTCAATCATATTGTGCATAAACATGCAATTTTAAACAGTTTGTTATATAGATTATTAAATGTTCCACTAAATGAAGAAGATTTTAAGAAATAATACAATCACATTTTGAACATAGCTAAGTTAAATGGTTTTTGAAAGGAAATAATTGTAAATATAATAAAAAAAATTCAGACAACAAAAAAGATTAGAAGAATACACCACCCAGCAGTCTGATTCAAAGAAAGGAAAACAATTCAAGAAAATTTCTCATCATCCTGAAATATATAACAAGTTATAAATAAATTTAGCCTTGGTAATCTGTTAATAACCAATAAGAAATTGAACACCCCAGATAGTAAAAAATCTGGAATTTATCAAATTAGTTGTAAAGACTGCAATAAAGTATACACAGGAAAAACATAAAAAGGAATTTGGACACTCACACAAAAGAACACTTTAGAAATATTAAAAACTGTAAAATCGAAAAATCAGCTATTGCAGCACATAATTTGTTGGAGAGTCATAAAATTGATAAAGTGGCTAAACTTCTAAAACGTTTGGAAAAACCTTTAGAATTGACAATTTGGGAGAAGATATATATTCAGAAGAACAAGTTTAGATCCACGAATTTTGAAATTCGCATTGAATAGGACCTGATCTCTAAGTTCATCAAATCAATACCAGATGGCAAACGTTACAGATGAAGATTCCAACAAAAATACGGTAGTCATAATATCGCTTGAAAATGAGATGGATGTCTTCTTGAAAACTGCAGTTCCAGTGTTTAAAAAAACATGAAATATAATCCTCTCACCTGTACATATTTCACGGATTATTTTCAACTACATTCCAACTGTCTCAAATGAGCTGTTAATGCCAGTTTTTATCATGCCATCTGGTGTTTGAAAATTAACTACAAGATCAAATCTTGCTCACTAAAAAATTAAAAATATATGATTCTGTTCTTCTGAATATGCATATTTATTTATATATATATATATATATTCCATATTATGAGTTCTATGGTAGTATCTTTTTGAATTTTGTGAAGATGTATCAAATAATGAACCGCTACCACTGATTTTCAAATCTTCAAAAAAAAAATGTGTTTTATGAGGCAAGGTGTATATTTTGTTATTAATTTTGTTATAAAGTGTATATTTTATATGTTCAATGTTTTATTTTAAACTTCTCACTGAAGGACAGATTATATTTGAAGAGAAAATTTTATGCCTAAACTGGGATGTGAACCCAAAGTTTCTGGTTTTAAGCCACTGTGTGCAGGGAAAATTTTCCGATTAAATTGAGTTATCTAAATAACTCAATGGCAGAGCACTGGTATATAAAATCAGAGACCTTGGGTTCAAATCCCAGTTTAGGTGTAAATTTTTCTCTTCAAATATAATATGTATGTTTTGTATTACTGGTAAAGACTGAAAATCAAAATTATCTTAATTATTGTAAATATTGTCCCATACACAAAAAAGAGTAGAGAGGTAGGCACAATGGGATTACAACATACTTTGATTCCATCAGATTCACTTAAATTTTAAAATCCTATATTAAGATAAAAAAGTAAATGCACTTTCAAGTAGGAACCTTACTCTTTTCTGAATTAGAAATACAACATTTTATAGTTGTATGTAGATTTTTAAAGTATGACATCTAGACAAACACACGCTGACAGCACTACTGCTATATCTAATATTTTCTATGTTGTTATGGTTTTTCATCTTTTCCATCTTTATTATTATCATTTTTCTTTGAATATTTCAAAATGTTCTGCTATTCTTCTAAATTTTCTTCTGAGATATTAGAGTACAGATTTAGGCAAAAGAAACAAAACAAAGTGTGCCTCAAGAAGCTGGGTGCTTATGTGTAATCTCATTCTTAAGCAGCATGCACTCCACATGGATCTGCACTTTCGGTGAGTAATTGTAAAGTAAAAAATTTAAAATGCCAGGTTTCTTGTACATGTTACAAACAATTGTTTTCAAATTCTCTTCCAGAAAACCAAAGTAAATTAATGTGGCCATAGTATTAAAGTTCATGTCTGTATTAATTTTTTTAACCACTTCTAAAAATTGAAAAGGGCAGTCAAGTAAGATATAAAATGGAGTGCCGATTGAGTTCCGCATGCTCTGCCCATGGTCATGTACAAGCTTCATAGTTTCTCTATTGTTCTGTATTACACAGACTCCAATGTGACCAGTACTGGAGGCAGCCATTCGAATGCAGGGCAAAGTTCGGTGTCTAGTTCTGGTTATGTGAGCCCCTAGCATAATTACATTGGACAGTCCTTCTCCACCTGCCACACCAACGTCAACGCCACCAGTGACGCAACCAGCGCCAGTTCGAAGTCCTGGCCTCAGAATACCTCCACCTCCTCCAGCATTCCCCAATCCTATGTACATGTCATCTATGCCAACCTTTCTTGATCTGGATTCTGATTCAAATAGTCCACAGTCTAATAATCCAAATTCCAACCCTTTGTACCCTCCTCGATACTGAAGATTCAACTGTGACGGTGTTGAAGTATTGTTAGGAACTTAATGTACAGAAGTAAGTTTTTTTGTAATTTTTTGAAATGACTTTTATAAAAAAAATTGCAATTTTCTTTCGTGTGGTGTATCACCATGACTGAGTGTATTGATGAGTTGTGTGAATGAATGATAGAATTCAATTCATTAACTAAAAAAATCACATAATAGCTACTTAATTCCTTATCATTTATATTTAAGGTATTAACATTATTATTTATTTGTGGAATGCTGTTGTCAAAGAAAATGACTTCTTAAATCTACAAATATTTTGCATTTTATTAACCCATTCACTTCAGATTTAAATGCTCAATGCATTTCCCCAGAAACCACATTTAAGTCATCGTAAATTATATAGTCTATTTTCAGACATTCAAAATGAACAAAAGATAACTACTTGAGATCACAATAAGGGTGAAGCCCAAAACACATTCCTCTACTATTCATAATTGTTAACAACATTAGTTTCGTTCGGATAATCTTTCCATTAAGCACAGTGAGAATTTTTTCTAAGTCCCAGGCAGACACCACGCGCATGCGCCAACAATCGCAAAGCAGTTTACTCTATGAAATATCGCGATGCAGCCAACATTATACATGCTATTTAACAAACCTAAAAGCTAACCTAATGCAATTTAAGCATTCTAACCTGTGAAAGAAAGCAACACCCAAAAATCAATAGTAAGTTCTCAAATTCTGAAGTGCATAACCTATGTTGGCTGCACTGTTGTTGTATAGAATATTCTTTAAAATCAATATGGCTGCCACGTCTTCATGTTACGTATATAGTTAAATATCATAGAAAAATATGTTTAAGTAATCATTAGAAAGGATGTAACAACAGATTACCCTGCCAAGGGATGTACAAAATATTGCAAAATATATAACAGCAGAGTTAAGTGAGTTGAAGGCCAATAACAGCTGGCGAGTGTACCTCGTCTTCTGAGGTGAATGGGTTAAAAACTAATTCTAGTGTAGATATCAGTTATTCTCTGAGAAACAGGTCTGTTTTGTAAAAGGGAACTTACTTTTAGTAATCAAACTTGTTAAAGTCCTTTTCTTTTCTCTATTGAATTTTCAAAAATATTTTTAAAAACAAACTAGTTTCTAATTATTAGCACAAAAATGTGTGAATGGGAAAATTTTGTTTAATTGCACATGTATTGATTTTAAAATTATTCAAATATTAAATAAAAAAACATAAAATACATTGCATATTTTTAAAATGCATTTTAGATTTAAATCAAATTCTTAAACTAATAATAAATGTGGTGAATCCAGATTCATCTTACATCATAACTTGTCGCGTTCTATTTAAACTGAGTCTGGAAAAGCTGATGATGGTATACATGATATACTGAAACTAGTTCAAGTAGAACACACCAAGTTATGAGGTAAGCTGACTGCGGATTCACCTTATTTATAAGGAAGAACCCAATAATGTTACTTCCTATTGTAATTCTTAAAATCAATTGAAAATTAGATTATGTTAAAATAAAGGAAAGTATTATGATGTTAATCTTTCCAAGTCTTCAAAGGTAAATTATGTAAGAAAAAAATACATCTTCATTAAGAAAATTGATTGTTAAATAAAATAATATTTGTATCCTGAAAAAATCCCGCAGATGTTCTCATCATCCCATTCTCTATCTCTGTACCACTGTATTTAATGCCTCTTTTTTTGTATCTTGTTTTATATAATCAGTTTGCTCTTTTGAATTCCAAATGAATGTAGCTATTGAGGTTATATTTATGAAAAGATTTTTTCAATTTTCAAATATTTTTAACAAATCTTCGCCGATCCAACCAAAACTGACAAAAAAAAAAAAAAAAGTTTTTGATGTTATAATATTTTTAAATGAAACACTTTTCCAAAATTGGACATTGTTTTTATTTTAGAAAGAAAATTAAACTTCGGACCGAAATTCGAAACCTGAATCTGTAAGTTAGTCTGATTACTGGATTACACTATCTGAACTGGAATACGAAAGTCTCCATTTCCTTCCATTTATATAATTCCTTTTCATCAAAAGGCTGGTAAGCCATTGCTACTATCAAAGACTTCTTACTTACTTACTTACTCACTGGCACTATCGAACCCGTAGGTTCATGGCCGCGCGGACATAAGCTCTCCATACATCCCTATCCTGAGCTAATGCTTTCCAATCATTCCCTGTATAATCTACTTCCCTCAAATCATAGTTAATGTTGTTCTCCCACCTCATTCTTGGTCTACCAACTGGGCGTTTTCCCTCTGGCTTTCCTACAAGAAGTTTCCATACACGTCTTTCATTCCCCATACGTGCAACATGTCCTGTCCATCGCAGTCTACGAGACTTAACTGTTCTTATTATATCTGGCTTCCTACAAAGACCATGTAGTTCATTGTTATGTAGTCTTCTCCATTCACCTGTCTGTTCATCTCTCTTTGGTCCAAAAATTTCCCCTAAGAACTTTATTCTCAAATACTCGTAATCTCCTTTCCTCCCTTAAAGTAAGAGTCCATGCTTCGCACCCATATAATATAACTGGTAGAATAACAGTTTTATATATTTTCAGCTTAACGTTTTTTGAAAGGAGTTGGGACATCAAAAGTCTCTGCAATGCATAATAGCATGCAAAGACTTCTATTCAAAGTATTTTTATTGAGAATTTATACAGTACTTTTTAAGCAATAAAGCTTTATATTTTTAAATTGTTGACGTTCATATCGGAGTTCGGATGGTGTAATCGGTTTCATACTAACATACAGAGTTAGAGATCCAGGGTTTGAATTCTGGTCCGAATGTTAATTTTTCTTTCTAAAATTGAAAAAAAAATTCTGTATGTGTATCTGTCTCTTAGTATGTTAACATTCTAGAGGGAGCAATTTTTGTTTATTTGCTACCAGTTGATTAAGAAAATTAAAATAAAGTTCATTAACCAGCAACATCAGATCATTATGAGTGGAGATTAACCTGAACCAAATTCTTAATTTGCTCCAGATTCTGCAATTTTTGTTTCTTTGCAATGAAACTCTGAATGTGCAACTGAAATAAAAATAAGAAAGGTATTATTTGGAAATCAGTTATATTGGGCCATTAGGAGTGAGGATTACCAAGCCAAAGTTTGAAAATTGCTCTAGCAATTATTTTTCAAAACTCAGCATGTAACATTTGAATAAGAGAAGTAATATCAAATTCGGTAATCAGCAAAATTGGATCATTGGGGGGGGATTAACCTTAAATTTTAGTGAGAACATATTCTATGTTCTAGCATCAGATGGTTGGATTTTTGAGATATCCCAATTTAAAATTCCTTCTTCCACCAACGTGACTGAGTTCTTTGCGATTTTTCTCAGTTATCATGGCTCAAATGCTATGTTGGAATATCGTTGTCATGATTCATTTCATCCTTAATAATTTCTTTTTCATTTCAAATTAACATTCAATGAATTTACACAAGAATAAAATATACAATAATATTTGAAACCTGTACATAAATATTCAACAATATACATAGCTTCCTGATATAATCTCAATATCACAGAAACAATATGACCTAAAATGTTGAGACATTTCAAAATAAAATTGAACTTTAAAAAATGCTCTAGCAGCTGCACCTTTGTTTCCTTGCTACAAAACTTGGTATATACAATGTAATTATCATAAATACATATCTGTAAACCTGTATAATCGGTCTGTAAATTTGACTTGAACTCACCTAGTTTACACAGCTCCTGCATGATGGATCTTATTTTCTCTTAACTTTCCCTTTCATGCACAAAGCATGCTTTTTTGGCACCTTCAGTTCCATCTTAAAGAATGGCATTGGTAGAAGAAGAAAAAAAAATTAATGGATCATTTATACCTTGCCTTGTATTTAGCTATCTTTACCTAGGACCTATTTGAACAATATTTTCCTGTAAGAGAGCAGAATATGAGGTGAGGTGTAAATAACCAATTCAATTTTGAAATTTAGAATACCCATGTCCACCGCTGTGGTCTCCAGGTAGTGTGCTGCCTTGTCACACAGCGGGCCTGGGTTCAATCCCCGGTCGGGGCAGTTTTTCTGGGTGAGGTTTTTATTGGGGTTTTTCCTCACCTGTAAGACAAATGTCAGGAAAACTTTAAGGCCCAAACGGTCCCTGAAATCATATGGCCATCATCCTTACCATTATCATCATCATCCTTCACCGGTGTGGAAAGCAACGGGAAGCTACCATACCTACACAATTCCCTAGTAAAGCTGCAAGCATAGCATGAAAATGCTATGATTGCAGTGAAGGACCTGCCTTCGGGCAGAATTACTATGGATGGAGAATACCCATATATTTCTAGTTTTCTTTCTTCCATTGTATATTTTATTCATACTGCATCTTCATTAATCATTACATTCCTCACTTTATCATTTTCTTTTAAAATATTGCATCCTAAAACTGAATTTCTGTACAGTAATTTAATATCTTTGTCATAGGTTACATGGATTCATCCCCAAATGGGAGTTAATGACCATTCATGTTTCAATGGATTTTGTGTTACAATCAATGAGTCTTGTTTCACCTCACTCTTTACTGAAAATTCTCTTAACCACTTCCTGCTTTTGTGATGAAGAAAGCTCCTCTTTTTAATGTCCTGAACAGATCAGAACATTATTTTGCAGTGACTGACTCTCCAACAAAGCCACCAGGTTTGAATGTACAAAATGGCAGACACAAGATTGGCTGTGCTTCAAATGAAGATATAGACAAAATAATCCAGCAGTCTAACCCTCAAAACACTCAAAGTAATAAGAAATATATTTGGACCCAATTTGAAAGATTTGCATTTTTAAATAATGATTTTACTGAGTTGTTTACTAAAAAAAATTAATAATGTTTATAATTTATAATATACTGTTTGATGTGTTTCATGTTTTCTCCACAGGATGCATTCTTACAATATTACAATCCTATTTGAAGTTGCTCATGCCAGATGACAATAAATAATATTATATGATCAAGTTGCATCGGATAAACAAATGAAACATAACACAATTCTGATTTGTTTTCAAACATTGCCATTTACATAAAATATATAAATATTTTTAAATAACTATATTTAAATAATGATTTTTTAAGTAAACAGCTTAATTTTATTCATTAAGTAGTCCTAACAAATGCCACTCTTGATTTTTCAAATCCTCCAGATAAATTCACTCGTGACTATATGAATTTATTGATTATTTGAAAATCATTCATCACATTACTTATGACTATTTACTCATGCCCCAAATGGGAGTCAATGACCAATCACGTTTCAATGATTTCTGTTTTACAACCAATCAGAGTCGTGTTTCACGAAATATTTATCAGTGTTATAATTACCATATATTAAACAAAGCTCCTCCTTTTTAATATTCTGAACAGGTCTGACCGTTATTTTGCAGTGACTGAGCCTATAAGAAATACGGCTACCAGATTGTATATATATAGTGCATACATGTCAACATTTGTAGCAATTTATTATACACCACCAAAAAAAGAAACCACTGTTTGACTGTCTTAAATGTATTTTTTCCCAGGTAATAATCCAGAAAAATATAATTGTAATATTTACATCATACGACATCAGAAATGAATTAATATACAGATTGATGTTTCATTTTTTCTCCACTAGAGAGCATTCTTACAATATTGCGTTCCTTTGGCAATAAATAGTATGATCTGGTTGCAGTGATAAACAAAAGAAGCAGTAGAAGCGTACCTATCGTTTCTCATTTGTTTTCAAACATCGCCGTTTGCATTAAATATATAAATATTTTGAAATAACTACAGTTAAATAATGATTTGTGAGTAAACAGCTTAATTTTATTCGTTAAATAGTCCTAACAAATGCCACTCTTGATTTCCAAATTCTCTAGATAAATTCACTCCTCACTTCGTGAGTCGTGAATTTATCGATAATTTGGAAATCACTCGTGGCATTACTTATGATAAATACAGCAATTTTCTTTGAAATTTACTTTTTTTTAACTGTATTGTGAACAAAATATTAAAGAACCAATTAAAACTCTGAACCTCATAGTGTAACCGGCCTAGAAGGCTCTTGACCTACCAGCCAGGAACTGGACTCACATCCATATGTGATCACAGAGATAGATGATCATTCTGCCGTATAGGGGTTCATGTGAAGTTCCCCAACCTTTTTAGCCGGTTTTCTCAAAGAACCCATTATCCCCTCTATAATTTTAAAACATATATTTTAAATACTTAAAAACACCCAAATTTCCATATTTGTGTTTCTTGTATTATGTGTGTAGCTAGACCAAATATGTACCATAGTCATTCAATTAAGAGGTTCAGAGAACCTGAAACAATCTTTGAAATTCAATTTTTTATGAACCATTGCTACTGATCCCTGCAATCTAATGGTATTTTTTTCTTGATCAGACACTCAAGATTGTAAGGATGAGGATAGATACATTTTGTCTGACCAACGGATCTGTGCCCCCATAAGATATGCAAACTGAACCCTAATTTCTTTTCTGCCTTGTAATCATTTCTCTCTGTGCTTTCTCCCCTCCCACTATTTGCAATTTTGAGCCTTCTTGCAGGACAGATTATTTGCACTTGCAGACCAGTGTTGTCAACTCTACTGTAGCTCGGAGTGGTGAAAGAAATATTATTAAGCAAATAATGTAAGTCAATCAGCTCCATTAGACCTACTTAAATATGAAGTAATAATTAACCTTACTGGTCAATTCTTATTTTACTTAATTTTATATTTAAATGTTTTATATAATTTGTATCCCTCCGCATGACTAATTTCCTTTATGTATACAAGCATCTGGAAGCTTGGGTCTGCATGCTTATAGTGTCTTGCATCAGCCTCAAGCCCTCAGATGCAGTTGAGATTTCGTGAAGGCAGCACGTGTCCAACATCTCCACAATATGCGTAAAATAAATAATTACACAGTGAATTTACTACATTTTAAAGTGCAGTGAAGTGATGTGTATGTTCGTTAGTTTAATAAATTTTTAATTTAAAATTGACTAGAGTATTCTCTTATAATTCCTAGTCATAAATCATACAGTCCACTTTAGCTCGTGGCCTTTGAAAGGAGTTCGTGAATTTAAACTCTGCCACACAAAACATTTTGGTCCTCAGGCAGGATCCATACCAGTTTTAGAAAAGCACGTTTCTTATGGTATTTTCCTTGCAATAACTTTACAATAAAATTATTGCACAATGTATACAAACTGCATCGTAACGGCACGGACATTGTGAACAAATTAAGTTTATGAACACTACAACATAGTAAAAGTTGTAAAAGAAGAAAAAGAACATTTCATCATAAATAAGAAGATTAAATAATTATACAAGCAAAGATTCAACCAAGGGGCAGATTCCCGGCATTGATGCTTCCTTGTTTGTCGACAGCCATTTAGATAAGTAAAAGTGACTCCTTTATCCTTTCCTATCTTACCAAGTTATTTACCTTATGTAATTCAATTTTATATTTGTTTAATTTTTATTGTAATTCACAATGGCTGAACAATTTAATGAAGAAAAATTAAACTAAGAGGAATTCCTGAAAGAAAACTTACATTATGGAAAAATTCCTAAATGATCCAAATAATATTAAACTTATTCAAGTTATGTTTGATAGTTTTAGAGGATATTATGAATAGATATGAGGAAATCCAATCTTGTTTCGAAGTAAATTCAGATGACCCTGACACCCACTATGAGGATAGGGAACAATTTGATATGGTTGGTTGGTTGGTATCTAATGTTGAGCACTTGATAATGAAATCATTCGCTCTCTTGCACTCCAATATTTAGCAGAAAGGCTGGTCTCTTCTACAAAAGCTGGACAACGGAGGAGATGGTTTCTTTCCATATCTTCATTTAAATTGCAAAAAGGGCATTTAGGTGAATCTGTTATGCCAATTCTGTGTAGGTGTTTATTCAAGCAGTCATGTCCCGTTAGCAGTCTGAATGTTGCTACTGCAGATTTTCTTTGTAATGTAGTAATGTCATAAGCTTGTAGATTTTCCCATTCCTTTCCAGATGTTTTGGTGGTGTATTCTTCTCTAAGTTTATTGATGTATTTATTTGAGATAATTCTTTTGATAGAGTGAAAGGAAACTGGAGTAGAAGTTGGGTTTGAAACAATTTTGCTACCCTTCTTGGCTAGAAAATCGGCTATTTCATTGCCTGTCACTCCACAATGGGCCGGAATCCATTGAAGTACAACTTTTTTATGTAGATGGGATAACTGTTTTATCATTTTGTGACATTCGATAATTTTGATGCTTTTGGGTGTTGTGTCTCGTGTTATAGCGAGAATGGCTGCTTTGGAGTCACATAGAATTACAACTTTTGTAAATTTTTGGATGTGATATAAAAGATTTTGTAAACTTAAGAAAATTGCTAGAATTTCGCCATCAAAGTTTGTTGAATTTGTGTTTAGTTTACGATAAAAGAAAAAAGTGGACATACTGCACCAGCACCAGTGCCACCATCATTTGGTAGGCTGGAGCCATCTGTAAAAATATGTATCCATTCAGGAGCTGGGTATCTTAGATTTATTATTTCCAGTGACATTTGTTTTAAAATATATGGAGGAGTTTCAGATTTCTTTATGTCTTCTGTTAAATGAAGGTTATATTCAATTTCCAAAAATTCTAGAGGGTTGTTTCTCATCTGCATATTTTCTTTTGAATGTGGAAGTTGCAATTTCTGTTTGATTTCTTGTACAATGCTTAAGAAGCTTTGCTGAGATTTTAAACATACTTGTGGTTTTCTTTGGGTCCAGTTATTATGGGGTAGCCTTAAAAATTTTTCATACTGTGCGATTGCTGTTTTCTCAATTTCAAATGCTATGTTTGGGTTATTTGTTAAGATTTGCATGGCAGTGATTGGTGTTGTTTTAACGGCTCCTGTTATCAGACGGAGGATTTGGTTCTGCAATTTATTAAGTTTTTCCACTTTAGTAGTTACTAGGATTTCTTCACAATAATGAAGTACAGGTTTTATGTACATTTGGTAGAAGGTGTTTAGAGTTTGTGTGTTGCAACCCCACTTTTTCCCTGCTAATCATTTTAATAATGGTAACCTTGTTTCTATCTTTGTACATATATTCTCTATGTGTTTCTTCCATGTTAATTTTGTGTCCAGAGTTATTCCTAAATATTTTGCTTCATGTGTTTGAGTTAATAATTCACCCTCCAATTTCAGAGTGATGGGTAGTGGTTTCTTTCTTAATGTAAATAGTTGATAATTTGTTTTCTGTATATTTATCTTCATTAAGTTCTGGGATGTCCAATTCTCTAACTGTATTAGTGATTGTTGGGCTATGGTTATTAATTGTTGACTTTGGTTTTTCGGTTTGGAGACCCATATTACAACATCATCAGCAAAAAGTAGGGTTTTTGTTTGGAGCTTTTCTATATGCTTAGGTAGATCATTAATGTAGATATTGAAGAGAATGGTACTGAGTACAGAACCCTGTGGTAAACCTCGATGTGTTTGTTGGTATTTAGAGAGGTGATTATTATACTTTGTAGCGATGAACCATTGGATGAGAAAATTGCTGATCCAGAGTAGCATATTCCCTTGAATGCCTAAAGTCTGCATTTTTTCTAATAATTTATATCTCCAAATAGAGTCATATGCTCCTTGGAAATCAACAAACATTGCCAGAGTGTCTTCTTTTCTGTTGAAACTGTCTTTAATAGCTTGACTTAGGTGTACAATTTGTTGATTGTAATTCTCTAAATCCAGCTTGATTGGGTGAAAGTAAATTATTGGTTTCTAAATACCAATTTAATCGATTTGAAATCATTTTTTTCCATAGTTTTAACAATTACACTAGTTAGTGCTATTGGGCGATAATTTGAAAAAGTATTTGCTGATTTTTTGTTTTCAAAATAGGTATTATAATAGCTTTTTTCCAATCATCAGGAACTTTTGTGTTCCAAGAAAGATTTTAAAGGGAGAGTAATTGAGTTTTGGCTTTATTGCCAAGGTGTTTGAGAAATTCTGCATGTATATTATCTGCTCCTGGAGATTTGTTTGATTTTAAACTATTAATGGCTATGTTTAACTCTTTAATGTTGAAATTCTTATTAAAAATATTATCTTTTGTACTGCTTGTTGATTTTATGTAATTTTTTAGGTTCTCTTTTATTGTTTTTTGTTCCTTTTTGTTCTCTGAGGACAAAGTATAGGTGTTAGCATAGTGTTTGTTGAATTTGTTGGCTATTTCACTTTCATTTGTAATTTGTTTGTTGTTGTGGATAAATGGTGTTTTTTGTCGTTCTTTTTATTTTGTATATTGTGTACAAATCTATATGCTTTCTGGCCATCTTTCCTATAATCCATTTTTTGGAGAAAGTTATTAAAATTTTCTCTTTTATTGCTGTTAATTTCTTTTTTGAGTTGTGCACACAGTTTTCTCTCCAATTTTGTACATCTTTTGGGTCTTTTGTTTTTTCTGCTTTATTTCTAGCGAGATCTCGGTCTATTTTCATTCTTTCTAGTTTTTAATTCCAGAACGGTTTATAGTTTTTAACTATTCCTCATGGTATATATTTTTTTGCTGTTTTTAATATTATTTTGCATATAGATTTGTTAATTTGATCTGATTGAAGTGATTCGTTTAAAGGATTTTCAATTTGATATTAAATATGATGAAATTAAATCTAAATTATTAAAAGCTCTGAAAATAAATGATACAGATAAGTTATCTATAAAATCAGAAAGAAAATCCAGTAGTTCAGGAAGATCTACTCCCAGTTTAAAGCTACCCTCAATAACCATTCCTAAGTTTAATGGTAATATTAGTAATTGGACCTACTTCAAAGATCCATTTAATAGTCTTGTCCTAAATAATGCAGATCTTACTAGAATACATAAATGGTATTACCTGAAGGAATCACTCGAAGGAGAAGCCCAAGATTTAATAGGTTCCCTAACCATTTCAAATGAAACCTTTGTCACAGCTTGGAGTTTATTATGTGATAGATATGACCACCCAAGGGTTATCTTACCTCACCACTTAAAAGAAATTTTGAATCTTCCTTCTGTTAAATCTGGTACCTCAAAGGAGTACAGATCTCTTATTCATGAATTTAATTTGAATGTAAGAGCTGTTAAAATTCTTCTAAAATCAGGCGAAGATGTCTTTGAATCTCTCAGCACTGAAATACTATTAGATAAATTAAAGCATCACAATCGAAAAGACTGGGATGCTCGTTTAGGAAAAGATAATCCTAACCTTTCAAGTTTAATCAGTTACATTGAAAGTAAAGCTCAAGCCTTAGAAATACATGACTATAAAGAAAACAGTTTTACCCCTAAGTCTAAAATAAATAATCAGAGAGATAGTACATAATTTTCAATTTCAATTGAAAGATGTCTGTAATGTACTATACCTAATCATGGTATATTAAATTGCTATAAATTCCAACATTTAAATGTTAAAGAAAAAGGAGAATTTTTCATATCTAAGAATTTATGTTTTAGCTCTGCTAAAATAAATGCTCACAAACCATCATCATCATCGTAGTACATCCACGAATTTAGGCCATTTGTTGACCCGTTTTGGCCTCAAGAGAAACACCATCCAAAAGTCTTTTGAGTGGACGTCCTGGTCTTCTTCTTCCTGCAGGTTGATATCTTAACATTTATTTGGGTATTCTGTGATCTTCCATTCGATGAACATGTTGTATCCATCTTGACTTATAGTCAGAAATTTTGTTTTCTAAAGATTCCATGTGTGCTCACAAACCAAATAATTGTAAACAAAGATGTGAAAAATGTAATGGTTTCCATCATGTCATTTTACATATAGATAGGAATGCTAATTCTAATGATGAGAATAAAACTTTATCTCATTAAAATCAAGAAATGGCTCTAGCATTAAGTCCATTTTGCCTACTACGTTAGTTAAGATTAGAAATGCCTCTGGTAAATTAATAACTGCCAGATCCATTCTTGATACAGGTTCACACAAGACATTCATGACGGCTAATTTAGCTAATAGATTAAACTTGCCCGTTAATAGAACAAATTTTAAGGTGTCAGTTTAAATAACTCAAATGCTGCTAATGTTATTAAGTCTTGAAATTTGCAAATACATTGTCAAGATGATTCAAATTTGTATGTTAATTGTGCTATTCTAGATACCATTACAGGTTTGTTACCACAGTCGAGTATTGATATTAGTTCATGGGACATTCCTAAGAATTTAGAGCTCGCTGACCCTCATTTCTTCAAGCCAGGTAACATTGACCTATTATTAGATCCTACAGTTGTTTTCAATAGCATAACAGGAAGCCCTAAGTTTAGGAAGGGATATCCTACTATTTTGCCCACTAAGTTCAGAGCTGTTTTTGGAGGTCACGTACCCTCCCATTGTGTTAAATGACTATGCCATCCTGTATGTTATTTTACTAAAACAGATGTTATTGATAGAAACCTTTGTAAGTTTTGGAAGCTTGACTAGATTAATGAAATCCCACAAACTAAAGAGGATAAGTTTTGTGAATTCCATTTTGTCGAGAACACCACTCGTACTGAAGAAGACAGATTTATGGCTCACCCTCCAATTTGATTGCAAGTAAATATTGGCAATACTTATAATAAATCAGTTAAGCGCATGAATCTCTTAGAGAATGATTTAATTCCAACCCTAAACTTCATTCTGACTACTCAGATTTTATGAATGAGTATATTAGTCTAGGACATATGGAGAATTTTATATTCCCATTATGCTGTTTTTAAGCCTACTTTTAGTACAACCAAAACCAGAGTTGTCTTTGATGGTAGTACCCAATCTTCTAACAATCTTTCACTAAATAATATATTGTACATTGGACCTAATTTACAAGATGATTTTTCAATCATGCCTCAATTTAATAGGTATGAAATTGTGCTTACAGATGACGGTAAAATGTTCTTTAGTTTAACCCTGATGACAGGATATTACATATGATTGTGTGGAAGAAATCTACTGAGGATCCTCTACAGCCATACCAACTTACATGGTAACATATGGTACCCTATGTGCTAGTTTCTTAGCAACACACTGCCTAGTACAACTTGCTAATGAAATAAGGATAATTTGCCCATTACATCTCAAGCCTTATTAGATAATTTGTATGTTGACTTTATAGGAGGTTGTTCTACGATTGAAGAAGCTAAACTACTTTATGAACAGTTGGTTCATCTCTTGTCCCTCGGTTGCTTTCCCATTAGAAAATGGTCATCTAATTCTCCTGAAGTTATCCAAATTATTGAACCTTCACTTCGCATAGATCAATTTAATGAAAATCCCTTTGGTGAGAACATAGTTCAAGCATTAGGAATGTCTTGGAACTCCTCACAATACATTTCATTTTCCATATTCATTTAAGCTAATAAATAAGTTTATTAAGCGAAACTTATTATGTGCTATTTCAAGTATTTTTGATCCCTTAGGACTTTTAGCTCCCACTATTATTAAATGCAAAATATTGTTACAAAACCTATGGTTACTTAAATTATCATGGGATGATATTCTACCTATGGACATTCAAGAAGAATGGTTATGCATATCTAATGGTTTATCTGCTTTAAAGGATTTAAAAATTGATAGAAAGTTGTTTCTTTCTCCCTTTGTAACGAGACTTGAAATCCATGGTTTTTGCAACACTAGCACATCTGCTTATGGTGCATGCATATATGTTAAATCAGTTTATAATAATGAACAGATTCACATTTCACTAATTACTTCCAAGTCTAGGGTTATGCCTGTTAAACATCAATCTCTGCCATGTCTTGAGTTATGTGGAGCTGTTCTATTGGCCAGACGCTTAAACTAAACAGTATTGATGCTGTATATCTTTGGAGTGATTCAATAATAGTCCACTGGTTAAACACTACATGCTCTAAGCTTCATGTATTTGTCGCAAACAGAGTATCCGAAATACAGGAAACAACAAATGCACAATCTTGGCGTCACGTCCCACTAATAGCAATCCTGCTAATCTACTTACCTGTGGTGGATGCCCCATGAGTTATGTAATCTTCAGTTATGGTGGCATGGTCCACATCTATATGAAAACTTAACAAACCTCCCATTATTGAACTACCAGATATGAAAAATGAAACTAAAGTTAATCTTTTGTGTAACAATGAATCTCAATCCTCAGCTTTCAATATTCATGAATTTGTAAATAAGTTTTCTATTCTCAATACTCTTTTAAGAGAGTTTTTACTTATATGAATCAGTTTTACCATAACCTCAAATTTCTTTCTGATTCTAAGATAAAGGATGAAATTCACAACTTTTGTATCTAATAATTTTGACTGGAAATTTATACCAGCCAGGGCTCCTCATATGGGTGGTTTATGGAAGTCTGAAGTTAAATGTATGAAAATACATTTAAAGAAGATAATTGGTTTAACTGTGCTTAATTTTGAAGAATATAATACATTATTATGCTAAATTGAGGCTACATTGAATTCTGGGCCATTAAGTGAAATTTCTGATAATGTGTCATGTTATCAACCTTTGACTCCAGAACATTTCCTTATAGATTGTTCCTTAAATGCTTGCCCTGCACCTTCCTTAAGTCACTTGAAAATCAGCTCTTTGGATAGATGGCCTAATACTTGGAAGGAAGAAGAAGAAGAACTTTGTGAACTTACAATTGAACTTTGAAAACTTTGCATCAAGAGTTAACTTTGGAATTTACAATCAAACTTTAAAAAGACTAACATAAACTTTACATGAAGATTTCAATGAAAATTATTGACTTAATATTGTTTATTTTTTAACTTTGTTTTTTGTGTGCTTTGTTTCAGGCAACCATTATTTTTTTTTTGTATTATGCAAATCATTAATATTTGTATTTAAATCTGGCCATAATTCCTGCAAATGTACTAATTGGACTAATTTCTGTTACGCGCGGCGTCAGTTAAGCCCCTGCGTATTGATAGCGTGACGAATCCTATTGATTAAGTGGTCTTTGGCCCGAGCGGTTGGCCTTGGTTTTGGAGGAAGAGTTCTACAATTAAACATGTTAAAACACAGTAAACGAAAAATTAACATAATTTATTAAAATAAAGTCAAACATAAAGAGATATTAGATTAATAACATATAAAACAAGTTATTTAAAAACAGCTGAAATCGCCACATTGTCAAACGCAAAAAATATTCAAATTATTAAAGTGCTAAAATTCAGAGAGACAGTAACCAATCATGTTAAAATATTCAACTTTGTTAGCTATTCTAAGTTACTAGGACCATTTGGTCCCATATTTGATTCTAAGTCTTAAAATGACCAAGGAATGTTAAATGGTGCATATTACCAATGTAGACGCCACCGTCACGCAGAACCCGTTGAGGGGACCGCAATCGGTCCCGCTGCCGTTCTCTCCGCCGCCCTTCTGCCTTTGGTAAAAAAATCGCGAATATTTATATGATAATTTTAAGTTTCTAATTGGGGAAATTTGGGTGTGTGAACTAGTTGGAACCTTCATCTGTGTTAAAATGGAAATCTTGTTCTACTTTATCTTATCTAATGTGGCCATCTTTCTTGACCAAATAATTCTGGAATCTTTTGACATGGTTTTGAACCAGGATATAGAGATATGCCTTTTTACTAGCGTTTTTTTATATTATATGCGTATGAACACATATGTTTTTCCGTGTGGATCATTTTTCCTTATTTCCTGATATAATACACATGTATATGTGCCTATCCTTTATCGCTTTTTTTATATTATGTTATTATTATTGCAGTTAGGCCCTTAGTGTAGTATAACAATTTCCGTTAGACTGATCAGTAGATCAGGGCGTGGGGGTATGATTAATTCTTATTTTACTTAATTTTTATATTTAAAAGTTTTATATAATTTTTATCCCTCTGCGCTCAACTTTCCACGTGACTAGTTTCCTTTGTGTATAGAAGCGTCTGGAAGCTTAGGTCTGCATGCTTATAGTGTCTTGCATCAGCCTCAAGCCCTCAGATGCAGTTGAGATTTCGTAAAGGCAGCACGTGTCCAACATCTCCGCAAATATGCGTAAAATAAATAATTACTAAGTTCACAGTGAATTTACTACATTTTAAAGTGCAGTGAAGTGATATGTGTGTTTGTTAGTTTAATAAATTATTTAATTTAAAATTGACTAGAGTATTCTCTTATAATTCCTAGTCATAAATCATACAGTCCACTTTAGCTCGTGGCCTTTGAAAGGTGTTTGTGAACTCAAACTCTGCCATACCTAACACTTACATTATTCTATATTCAGGAGCCATGACACTCTTTGGGGAAGTTTGGCAACATCCGTACTTGGAAAGATTTGTGGTTGCTGTTTCATGTAGTGGGAGGGAAGCGCATGGAATGGAATGAGTATAACTTTTCTAAGAATGACGGCAGCAGTGAAGGTACACAGATCTGATTATCCAAGAATACGTGCAGCTAATCTAATGGCAACCAGCCAATAGATTTTTCTAACTGAAATTAAATGAAGGATGTGTTTTCCATAACAGCACAAAGCACTGGAAGTAAGTTCTGAAAGTTGATTTAAATAAACTTTCATCGATGTTTAATTACTGCAAGTATTGTAGCTTATTTCTTATGTTTGCCTTGGCATAGAAAAAAAATGGTTTGCATTTAACCCATACAAAATTAAATAAGGTATCAAATTTTAAAACCTATCATTAACATTCCTAGAATGGAATGAAGTACAGTAAAAGCTCCTTATTCGTCGGTTAATAATTGCGACACAGTTCCTGTATTCGCAACTAAAAATTTATTTATTCATGGATCCAGTCGGTATATTAGAAGAATTAGTATCCTTTATTAACGCATCGGCAACTTTTCTACATGCCAAGGCGGCTTTTACAAAGAGTGATTCAAACCAAATGGACAAATTAATATCAAAGTAAAACAAACCTTATTGTCACTAAGTCTAATGTTTCTTTGTTAAAAGCCACCACCGCAGTATTCACATGCCACTTTGCCCATTGATAAATACTGCCCTCGCCACGGTGTTTTGTTGTTTCAACTTGTCATTCGTTGCAATAATTTTGATTGAATAACACGTGACTCTGCTGCTTTGTTGCCAATTTATAATGTTGAGTAAAAGGAAAGAAAATTAGTTCTGAAGTGGAAAAAAGTAGTGTTGCCACTTAAAGTAAATATAAAAATGCTTGACTGTTTATATACATTGGCGAGTCGTTTGGATCTATATCACGCTGTTTCAATGTTAATGAATCAGGAAATACAAAAACAAAGTTAGGAATTCTATCGCAGAATTCACAGCTGAATATCAGTTCTAATTGAAAGACCTTTTAAAAGCGGCAAAACAGGAAAAAATTACTAAGGTCTCTAAGTCCTTTCCTAAACCTGACAGTAATAATTAATAGAAATTCTTCAAAATCTCTCATTAATTCATTTAATTTAATTTTGTTACCTTGGAATGTATCCCCTATATACCCATACAAATTACCATTCCATATTTGCAGAACATATCCCCCGCAAATAAAGATATTTTACTGTACTGTTGAGCTTGAAGAATAATTGTAAAATTATGGATTTTACAATCTGATTAGTACATGAAACTATCTTTCCCTTCAATCCATATCTGACAGAAAAATTTAAATAAAAAGGAAAATTGATGAGTTGTACATGTGAAATAAGTACTTATCTAGCATTATGAGCAATTGGAATACCATTGATAGTGTAGTGGTTAAGGCACTGCGCTACAAGCCGGAAGGTCGAGGGTTCGAGTCCCGGTAGGGTCAGGATTTTTAAACTGACCCAAACCTTCTGGTGGCACTATGGCCCTGGGGTCAACTCAGCCTCTAATGGAAATGAGTACCAGACACTTGTTCTGGGGTAAAGGTGGCCGTCATGCAGGGCTGACATCAAGTGCCGATTGTCCGGAAAAAGTGGGAGCCTTAACCTCCCACTATCCCAAGGGCCTCCTGATGCCTGTAGTGGGATCACTTTACCTTTACCTTTAGAAAAATATATAGTACGAACAGATGTGATCCACAGTTTGTTGGTAGCATTAGCTTTCTATGGATTTTCATAATTATAAACTTTTTATGGCAATTGAACATGTATATTTTACAACATTAATAACGTAGGCCTGCACGAGTTTGTGGTAAATTACAAAATAGGGTATTTTGAGATGAATGAATGTTCTGAATTAAAAAATTAAGTCAGTTTTTTAATACCACTTTTTGTTTATGCCCACTTCCATTCTTATTGTTTATTAATCAGTGGTGCCTGTACATTTGCAGTGAATACTTTCAAGTAACTCAGACTTTCAGAAGTTATAAATAAGAAACAAAAGAAGGTTAGTGGAAGTTATTTATGTAACAATAGGGACAAATCCCTCAAACCATTTGAGTAAACAGAAGTGAAGAAATCCCCAACCTTTAGATAACACAATCTGCTGAGCTGTTCTTTGACATTTGTGGCAGTAGCCTCATGACATGATCATAACAAGGGCTTTATGTGCATGTCTTAAGTTTCATTTGTGCATTTTTGTGTGTTCAAAGGTTTAGTAATTTTCTTTCTTTATATTTAAGAACAATATGGCTAGTCCATCAGCAATGGAGAGAGGGCAGTGTTTACATAGTGTTCAGAAGTACTGTTACATTTGTGGTTGTTATATATTCAATTCCAAAGTGCATCATATTAATTTGTTTGTAAAGAAATTATATTTTGTTTAATTTAAAGTAAAAGTTGGAGACCAAGGTAAAAGATTTGCACCTCAAATTGCATGCAACGCTTGTATAGAAGTATTGCATTACTGGTCAGAAGGTAAACAAAAGGCAATACCAATGATATGGTGCAAGCAGAAGAATAATTAGTTTCTCTCCACTTTTGAAATGCTTTCCCTTTTTGATGCTTCAAATAATTCAACAGACGTAGCCATTTTGAAACGACTTAAATTCTAGCATATTCTGCATTGTGCATGCATAAGATTAAAATAATTATTTAATCTGTTAAAATTGAAATTATATATTTTAAGATTCTCCCATATAACTTATATAGACATTAGATAATTTTTATTTTGAGTGTTAGAGAGCAAACTACATTTTCATACATGTTTAAAGATAAAATCTTTCTTTGACCAATCAAAATGCAGTCATACATCTGGTTTGTTTACATTACAACTGGAATTTAGCTCGGAATAGGTATAGACAGTTTCTTCCATAAAATATCTTGCTTCTTTCTTGCCTCGTCCACTGGTTTCCCATCCGCTGTGTGAATGTGTCTGGTCACCTAGTTCTCTGCCTGCCCATGCATATCTTGCTGATTCTGGAGTCCAACATGGTTCCTTCCATTCTGCTGTAGTTGTCATGTATGTCATGTCTGTCTTCCTTCTAAGATTCTCATCCATTACAATAGCCACTTTTAACTTGGGTATGCTGTAGCGTAGTTGATTAGGGCAATATGCTACAAGCCAGAAGGTTGAGGGTAAGTCCTGGTGGTATCATTATTTTTGAAATGACCAAAACCTCCTGGGGTCAGCTCGGCTCAGCTTAAAAAAATGAGTTCCAGGCATATGTTCTAGGGGAGGGGTAAAGGCGACCATAATGCAGATCATATGACATATTGTGCTATTGTCAAAAAAAAGTGGGAGCCTTAATTCCTTCCACCCTTAGGTCTATAGAGGGATCACTATATCTTTACTCATAACTCAAATTTGTAGTGATTTAAAGGATGTTCTGAACCCAAATCATGACATTTGTACATAGAGTAATCTAAGAAGAATGCAGAAACATAAAAAGTCTCTTCAAGTTTTTGTGACAATAAATTGTTGTGCTAGTAAGCATGTGCAGAGTATGAGAACACACAAAGGTAAATTGCTGCAATTCACGGTATAGCACAAAGTGAAATTTTAAGTTAGATTCAATTTATAATATAGTTAATCGTACATTGTTCGGGACACCAGAAGTTCACATGTAAAGATCTGAAAACTGGTCAGTTTTCTTAACATAAAATTGATTTCTTCAGAAACGTTAAGAACCAAGAATTTAGTTTTGAGAAAACAGTACCTGTAAAGAGAGTAATTTTTGTAAAGGTTGAAGTACTATTTTTTTAAAAATATATAAAATAATTTTTTTTTAATTATTGTGTACCAAGAGAAAAAAAATTTACATTTGTCGGAGAAATTTTTTAAAAGCTAATAAATTTTGTGCTTTTCAGGAGACCCAGGTTTTACACATCTTGTCCATCCAACTGGACAAGAGGTGAGTTTTCAAAAATTTCTCCGACGAGTGCTAAATGATTATTACATCAATGTTTACTTCCCAACATTAATTTTAAAAATATAAGTAATAGATAAAAATACTTGAAAATGTTGCACTTGACGTGTTTCTGAAATAAACATCAAAACATTTTGTTGTTTCAAAACATGTTTTAAATAAATTTTTAGGGGTTCTTAGCCAATCATATTGTAATTTCTGTAAATAGTGGTGTTTATTTTAAATATAAACGTTGATGGTCACGTTACTAAAATACACGATTTCTTTGAAGATAAATCACAAGTTAAACTTTTAAACTGAAGTATCTTCAACGGGGGCTGCATCTCTGTGATAGACCACTCAAAAATCTGGTTAAAGAACTCATAGTTGATAAGGTACTGGTATAGATTTTTTCAAATCTGTCGTCTTGGAAACGCTTAAGTTTCCAATAACTACCGCACATTTTAAAATACCTTATACGGCACTATGGGCCTGGGGTCGACTCAGCCTCTAGCGGAAATGAGTACCAGGCGCTTGTTCTGGGGTAAAGGCGGCCGTCACGCAGGGCTGACAACCCGGCTGACAAAGTGCCGATTGTCTAGAAAAAGTGGGAGCCTTAACCTCCTACTACCCCAAGGGCCTCCGGGCCTGTTGTGGGATCACTTTACTTTACTTTACTTGCGTATTCTAATCTCATTTTACTTTCACGGATTAATATTTTTTTAAATATCAACTATCACTTAAACCCTATTTTAAACTTTTATAAATATTTTTCCATTATATTTTAGTGTACCGCTGTGGTCTCAAGGTAGCATGCTGCGAGGTTACGCAGCGGGCCCGAGTTCGATTCCCGGTTGGGATAAGCTTCCTAGGTGAGATCTTTTAGGGGGTTTTCCTCACCTGTAAGACAAATGTCAGGCATCTTTGAGACCCAAAAGATCCCCAAACATCATCTGACCATCATTATCATCCCTGGCAGTGGCGGAGCATGGAATTTCGACAAGTGTTAGCCGCCGTTTTATTTATAGTAATACGGATATAATATTGTATTTATTATATTATTTATAATAAGTAAATGAATTTCTAAAAATGACATGCAATGTTAGGAGTATCATATATAATAAACTATTATATGTATAGAGCATACGAAATCGAAGGGGATAATTGGACATATTAATAGTTAATTAATAGATAAATGCACAATTTTAAAACACAGATATTCGTCTCCAATTCCAGCTGGTTTCTAGAGATTATAAGTGAGCTCTGTACGTCGGTAGTCTCGTATTCTATTAAATATACTAAGGGTGAGTCTCTTGTTTTATTTTATTGAATAAAGTAGCGGATATAGTACATATTAAGTCATTTTCAACATCATGTGATGTGCCAACGAACACGGTAGAAATTTTCAAATTGTTTCTTAATTTATCATCTATAATGCAACAATTCAATATAATGAGGTCCTACCTCTTTTTTTTTAGATTCGGAGTTTTCTACATGACCCCTAAATGGCAGGTCTTGTTCTGCTAAGAAACACACAGCGACTATTAGGGAACTAACAATGTACTTATTTGTTTTAACATTTTCGTTATGCTTATCCGTATTAATTTTGATAGCCCGGCTTCGGGACTCTTTAATTCTAGTCACCAAACGTATGTAGTGATATTTCACAGTTAACATGGACTTCAGATAGTTCATGTCGTTTTTCAGCACATGAAAACTATTTACATCAGAAACCCCCTTTGTTGTCCAAACATTTTTCTCCTTCGAAAATAGAAGTAAAGGGAACATGACTTCCTGCAGCCATATGTCATGTTCATAACAATCTTCATGTCCGTCATTAACAACGCACTTTTACTTGACTTATAATGCTTTTAAATTAGGAGCTGATTTATAATTTATTTTTAAGTAAGCTTCTGCAGGTAAAGGGTACAAGTCTTCAATAACTCGAGCACATTCCTCTCCCATGATAATATTTATTTAGTGCTTTAATTACTGTATTTGATACGCTTAGAAGCACTGTGTACACAGGACGTACTCGGAGCTACCGAAACCTCGCTGTTAGCCGTATAGGTCGCGCAAGGGATTTTGAAGAATGTCCTTGACCGTAAATCCAATCGGAGAGCCTATCCAGACTGCTCAGCTGTGAATTCTCTGCCTGCCAGGCGTACAAACAAAACAGTTCATCTTACAAAACATGTACAGTCCATAGAGAATTATAGTGAGACGCGGATGTGTTGATTTTATATTTTAAACCGTAGACTATAATTAAAATATTTTGTACACTTGCTGCCTGAAGTCTTAAAATTATAGTGCAATGTGAATATCGGGTCTTCTCAACGTGGAGCCGCTACTTATTATAGCCACCCAAATGTCTCATGATGCTGGGTGGGCACCGGTCCCATACTGGCCGAAATTCCTTGAGAACATTTCTTCCCCATGGAGACTCGAACCAGCGCAAGTCCCGTAGCTCTGCGCCAAGACATCTTGTCTTAATCACATGGCTAAGGCGCGGGGAAGACTATAGATGGTTTAAATTAAAGTGACATTTAGTGGTTATTTAAAACATTAACAGAGAGATATAAACCAAATATAGAGTGTGTGTGTGTGTGTGTATATATAGTGAATATACTTCCTCCACGTATAAAGATGTCCTAACTCACGGGCACTATCGAACCCGTAGGTTCATGGCCGCGCGGACATAAGCTCTCCATACATCCCTATCCTCTGAGCTAATTTTTTTCAATCATTCCCTGTAAAATCTACGTCCCTCATAGTTAATGTTATTCTCCCGCCTCATTCTTGGTCTACCAACTGGGCGTTTTCCCTCTGGTTTTCGAACAAGAAGCTTCCATGCACGTATTTCATTCCCCATTCGTGCCACATGTCCTGCCCATCGCAGTCTACGATAAAGATTACCTATATTAATTAATTTTTGTAGCGAGATTTTAAAAATATTTAGCAGTGACTGTATTTGATATTCGCTAGCGAGCAGCTAGGGAGGGAGTTAGCAATGACGTGTGGTCATACTTCCTATTGGCTGAGACCTACAACTGGTTAGTACAGGACTCGCATCTAAGCTCTCATTACAAATTTCATTCCTCAGGAATCATTGCTAGGGGTATATCTAGAGTGCTAACAGGGCAGCTACAGAGTAGCATTGGGCAGCCTGTTACTCGGCTTGAAATGCAGCACATGTACTACCGATCAGCTGGAATGCGCCTGCGCAAAAATTCTCAAGATCTCGTTCCATGTTAGCATCGGGAGGACGACTATCAGTGAGGGGATTTAAACACGTTGAAGCACATTGTATAGTATTGGAATGCTACTGTATATACGTAACGCATACAATATACATTATTATGTTACTATTGTTTACAACATTTAGACTACTATCAATGCATTGTTGCATCTTTTTCCAGCATTATATTTCGTTTTAATGAAATATCCAATTAATTCTAACTTTTGAAAGTGTTAGCCGGACTAACATGGACTGATCCCCGGTGTGTAAAACAACGGGAAGCTACCACACCTATAATTCCCTAGTAAAGCTGAAAAGAATAGCATAAAAATGCTGTGACAGACCTGCCATAGGGCAGAACACTATAGAATAGAATATAATATTGAAATATGTACATACTGTTTGGTGTCGCAGCCTTTTCCAGCAATTGTATTTATTTTTTTGAAAGCAGCCAACACATATTCAGAATTTCAGAACTTACTATTTACAACTTACTAGTTTTAGGTGTTGCATTCTTTTACATGTTAGAATACTTAAATTGCGTTAGGTTATTTTAGGCCTAAAATACTTGGTATTAAATTATACAAATGTTGCTGTGTTTGCATCATTGGCAGCATTGCGTGATTAAAAATTGTATCCACTTTCATTTGCTGACGCATGCGCGTGGTGTCTGCCTCGGACTTACAAAAATTTTAGTAGTAGTTGTTACAAACTACTACTAAATGAAAATATTTAAAAAGTTTAAAAAATACATTGTATATATAAAGAAATTCACAAATATCTAATTTTGCTCTTTCCATATCAATTAATCGTTAAATATTTACATTACCTTTCTTTACACTAAAATATACGAATACTTATTGATTTCACTGCACGCATAAGAATTAACACTCTGCCACTATCGAACCCAGAGGTTCATGGTCACAGCGGACATAAGTTCTCTAGACATCCATATCCTGAGCTAATGTTTTCCAGTTATTCCCTATTATAAATCAACTCCCTCAAATCATGCTTAAAGTTATTCTCCTGACCTACCTACTGGGCGCTTTCCCTCTGGTTTTCCTCTATGGAGTTTACATGCCCCTCTTTCATTCCCCATCCGTGCCACATGTCCTGATCATCGCAGTCTATGGGACTTGACTGTTTCTATCACATCTGCTTTCCCATAAATGTAATGTAGCTCACTGTTATGTAGTCTTCTCGATTCACCTGTGTTCATCCTCTTGGCCCAAAATTTTCCCTAAGAACTTTATTTTCAAATGCTCGTAATCTACTAATACACTATCTATCAGGTTTAGCGTTTCTTCACTATCTGGCGACATCCAGGGATATTTATGAATTTTCTTATCACCTTTATCTTCTGTGGACCGTGTACATTTACAGTACAATGTCGTTTACCCTTTAAAAGCATATATGCTACCCTCGCTAACAAACCTAACACCTCGGGAAGCTGGGAGGATTCTCCTTCAGATTAAAATATTTATTCCGAATTTTGGTCTTGTTGCATCCCCATTTCCGATCCTTGACTACCGTGCCTTCTCCTTGACCATCTTATTTCCTGCAAAGCGACTGTAAGCACATGAGCAAGAAAAAGTATGATTTATTATTATTATTATTATTATTATTACTATTGCCTTGGTTCCTAGATGTCAGTATGAGGCGGAACGCTGACCACGGACCACTCAAATGACATCTAGGCCCTATACGAAAAAAGTGTAACTAAATTAGTATGGTTCAAATTCTTCCCTGTAGGGGGAGAGCGTCTAAATCTCTGTTAATGAAAACATGGGCTTACAAGAAGATTATTATTTTTATTATTATTATTAATAGTATTATTATTATTATTATTGAATGTCACCGCGTTATTTCGACATTCCAATATTCTCTCGTGGCTTGGGGTTATTGGGCGCATTCAGCTGCCAATAAAGCGCTCTAGCGCTTTAGCAAAAATGGCTGCCATTTGCAGCGGAAATTTAAGGAGTTTGTTGAATGGACCGCTGCATGCAGCTATACCGCCAAATTTAAATTTGTTCATTGGCTCATTACTCATATACTACGCGATGCTATTGAAATTAATCATAATGCTAATAGGGTTATACAGATTTTACGATTTATTTAATGTATGTAATTTATGAAATCGACGAATAGATCGTTTAAAATAAAATATTATTATAACGAGAAAATTTGTATTTTTTTAATTATTAATATATCAGGCGGCTCCGTGACGCAAGCGATTAGACGCTCGCCTCTCACCGCTGACTTCTCGAGAACCTTATTTATAATGTTTATTATTAGTTTAATCATATTAATTTGTGTTTTAGTAAGAGTAGCTTTTTTTAAACTTGGTTAGTCTCGGTCATTATAAGTAGATTTTGTAGTGGAGGAAACGGATCTACGGCATGTTCTTTCAGGGTTTCTCCCATTTTCCCCTACCACAATTTTTATTCCACCTTTCCCCATTTTCATAACATCCATTTCGTTCATCAGATGTAGTCAGCCTGCACCCTAGTTAATTACAGACCTCTATAAATATAGGGGCTTAATCTAATCACTTGATCCGACCCTGATTTGGACACAACTTGATATTATTTTATTATATTTAAACATCACTCCTGCGAATTCCCTATGTGATGCATATATTGCTCCTTCATCATCACATAACACATATATTTAATAACCACACTAAAAGTATTGCCAGGTGGGCTGTAGGGTAAATTTTATTTAATTGTTCAGCCTTTTATTCATGTGATTTCTTACATAATATTTGACACTTTTAGGTCTATATTTAAATCTATGAGGAATAGGGGTTACACTAGAAAATGCAGGAAGTACAGGCATATGTGCAAAATTAATGTATGCGGTGCAAGACATGACCTAAGTACAGCAACCAACAATTGTATAAAGGAAGGCATCATTGTATTTTTTCAACCTCAAACATACTTCATCTTTATTTTAAATTTGTCAAGGAATAGGAATGAAAACAAAGAAGAATATTAATTTATAATAATTTAAATAGTTTTCTTAATAATTAATTTTTTTGCATCATCTGATAATATTAATTACTTATAAGAGTAACTACCATAATATTTATGGCTAAAATAAAACCAAAACATTATATGTAATTTCCAACCATATATGTGAAATTCTGTCATAACAGCAGTTAATTATAGATAACCTCTCACTCACCATACTTAAAGACATTATTTAATATAATTCTAACATTAGCAATGCCACTTTCTTAGTAAAGTTAAGTGCTACACTAAATAGTATATCACTGAATTATTTATAATACATGAAAAACATTTACCACCAAGATTAATGGTAATATACAGTGAATAGCAATATCCCATACGAGAGACTACATGCATTTGAATTAAAAGATATAACACCACATTTCATTTTATGATAAATTGGGAATTAATGTGAAAATTATTCATACCTGGTTCAAGTAACGGCTCTCAGTATCTCAATGATAGGACATAGTATATAAAGTTGGAGATTAAATAATAATGTATCAGCTGTGATTAAAATCCCATGCTGAGTGCAAAATTTTCTGTTAATACATTAACCATTCTAGCTGTAATTTAATTTTATTCATGCACATCACACTGAGTATTTGTATCTTCACTGGTCAAATTTAGATAAGAAAACTAGAATATTGTAATATTTGAATTCAAGTTATGGCTGATACTTCACAAAGCTCTTTATTCAGAAAAGATTACAAACATAAGATACACAGTTCATCTCTTTGTCCATTACACAAATTTCTTATTGTGTTGCACATTTAAAGAATAGTACAAATGTTCGTTTTATCTGTAGAGAAAATTGGTTCGACAACCACTATAGCACTTCCAGAAATGACCCCATGAACATAATCATACTATTCTAATTTATTTCATATATCTTGAAAACAAAAATTATAATTAACTTGGCACCAGGTATTAGCGAATGAATCATCTGCGGATACAATTTTCATAATAAAAACATTCACTCGTCAATAACACAATGATTTGCATGAAAAGAGGTTATAATCGTAAATTCTTGATCTTGATAATAATCTTAAAATTATCACTGTCTTTAGTTTTACTTAATATATCACTTATGTTCGTCTAAAACGGTTAGCCACCTCGAATAACTCATATATTAATGTCCAGACATAAATAACACAAAATTTGTACATAAAATATAAATTGTTTATGGACAAAGACGCCATGTTTAAACTGAATGAACCGGCCAATCACAATGGATGCAGCGGTTTTTTCTGTCTGCAGCCTACTTTTACTTCGCTGCAGTAGCTGCAAGTCCGCTAGAGCGCTTTATTGCCCTCTGAATGGTATGCTGCAGATAAAGCGCTAAAGCGCTTTTGCAGCGCTTTGGCTACTGAATGCCCCCATAGTAACCCACTTCTGAGGTTGGAGCTCCTGGAAGGCGCTGCCCCCGATGATATGTGATGATGGTAATGATGCGCCAGGAGAGGCCTTAATTCTGAACTTAATTAATGTGTTAATGATGATAATGATGGCCAGATGATGTTCGGGAATCGTTTGGTCTTTAAAGTTTCCTGACATTTGTTTTACAGGTGAGCAAAAACCTCGAAAAGAAAATCACCCAGGAAACTTGTCTCGACCGGGGATCGAACCGGGCCCGCTGCGTGACAAGGAGAACGCTACTTCGAGACCGCAGCGGTTGACAAAAGTAGTGAAGATCATTCGTTAAAAAAAAAACACCCCAAATCCCTCATAAATAGAATACAATATTGCTTCTTAATTTGTAATGTTAGTATAATGTAAAAAATAAATCGTACCGAATGTAAATAAGATTCCGAAAATGTTTTTGAAGATAAAGTCAATTTCGTATAATCTACAATCTGATTTTTAATCGTGAAAATATAATCACGGATTTAATAAATTATGTAAATTTTTAACGGCGCAATTCTGTTTATTTTTATGATGTACTGTACATTTAATTTTGCGGTACGCTATTATTTCATGCGAAAAAAAAACTACAGATTTATGCGAACTTAAAAATTCCACAGACAAAAAAAGTAATAAATCGGCTTTTAATGTTTCAACTTACTGTTGGATACATTTTCGAAAACCGATGAAAATAATAATATTACTTTTTAACAATGATGACAATGAACTCACTCCTTACGCAAGCGTATTAACGAAAAGTTAGCAAACAAAATATCGGTCGTTTGCACATAAAATAATTAAGTATGATTAGAAGTAAAAGTGCACACAGTATTTTAGACCAGTTTCCAGCATTAGCTCTTGATAGGCCACAGCTAAAGGAGCTAAAGGTGAGTGTAATCGGAATCCTTTATTTTTATAAAGCTAATCACAGCTAAAGGTACAGGTGGTACGGGTTTTTAAAGTTGACGGAAAACAACGTATACATTTAGCATGATACTCGAAATTATTGAAGTAGCAGTTTCTATTTAAGCCACAAAATTTTATTAACAAATCCGTGCTAATGTGTCACCTAATATTAACAACAAAGTTGATAATTGGGCATGTACAGAGAAAAAAGTATGTAACTGCAAATAGAGAAAAATAAAGGTTATCATTTAGCAATGTACCCAGTATATTTTTAAAATTTTATTTTTTCACTTTTGTATTGAGAGTGATTTAACAAAATTAATATTTTTAGACTGAAACAGAACTTCGTCGACATACTATCGACAAGATGCTGGAATCCAAGCCCATAGACAGAGCTGTCCACATATTGAAGTGAGTATTTTATATTTCTTAAAATTGTTCTGCTTTTTGTAAAAGTTGTTTAGCTTTATTTGACCTATCTGGAAAATTAACATATCTAACACCAGAATAAGATTAAGGTTAGTGACCTTAGTTCATTTCTCTCAGTTTCAGGCTAAACTATAACATAATTTAAAAAGAAGTGTACAGGGGAAGAAGGGGGAAAGTAAATCAAAATCGGAAATTGAGATCCGTATTGGAACCATTTGGTAGTTAATTGGGAAAGCTTTTAAAAGTGTAATTGAAACAAGCAAAGTAGGGGATAGGTAAGGAAATAATTGCAATTTTAATATCGCCATACAGGTTAAGGAGGTTGAGTAGGACCTATTCTAAATTTAAAAATGTTTCCTGAAAACGTTTAATTTTTTGACATTACCCCTTCTTCCCCTGTACCCTTTATGCTATTTAAAGTGGAGGTAACATTATTTAGAATACTCCATTATATTTTAGTTACCTGAAGGATGCATATTTTTGTAATACTACATAACATAAACAATTCAGCCTGTTCCGATGGACTAGTGTTTACCATGCTCGCTAAGGCTAAATTATTTATCTAATATAGGTTATTTAGGTTATAAAAGTGGAGGTAACATTATTCAGAATACTCTTTTATTTTAGTTTAATGCTCTAAATAATGCATATTTTGCAATACTACGGTGCGTAACAGAAACAGTTCAGTCGGTATAGATGGATTGGTTGTTACCAAATTTCACGGGTTCAATCCTGATCGGGAACGATGGATTTTTCAAGGCATCCCGAGTAGGGTTCTTTTAGAAGCGAACTAAAGCCGTGGATCATGTGTAGTATATGCATATTTACTTACTTACTTACTTACTTACTTACTCACTGGCACTATCGAACCCGAAGGTTCATGGCCGCGCGGACATAAGCTCTCCATACATCCCTATCCTGAGCTAATGCTTTCCAATCATTCCCTGTATAATCTACTTCCCTCAAATCATAGTTAATGTTGTTCTCCCACCTCATTCTTGGCCTACCAACTGGGCGTTTTCCCTCTGGCTTTCCTACAAGAAGCTTCCATGCACGTCTTTCATTCCCCATACGTGCAACATGTCCTGCCCATCGCAGTCTACGAGTATATGCATATTTACGGAACTTAAATAAGCTCAAGCCTGAGAAAAGCAGTCTCAGAGCTAAATTGATCATCCCTTTCACGACTAGATTTGAATTGCGACGTTAATGAGACTAGCATAGTTAAAAAAAATACAAACATCTTTATTTTTATATTTAATTAATGTTGGGAAGTAAACATTATGAGGTATAATCATTAAAATTCGTCGGAGAACATATTGTTTAAACAACTCACCTCATAGGATTCATGCTTCCATGATATCGCGATTTCAAACATAGTCATATTCATCGTCAGCCATAACTCCGACTGACGAAATTCTTCGGCCGTCAACTATTCTATTGTCGCCATCTTCAGTGCTGCCATCTATGGTTGAATTTATGAACTTCGAAATCAATGTAATTTCGTTAGGGATATCAAAATTCATTGATCTATTTTTGTTTTTCTGAATGTATATTTTTTCCCAAACTGTCAATTCCAAAGGTTTCTCTACTTGTTTTAAAAGTTTAGCTTCTCTTCCATTTTATGATGTTCTAATAAACTATGTGCAGCAATTCCAGATTTTTCAATTTCACAATTTTTAATATTTCTGAAATGTTCTTTTGTCCGAATTTCCAAATTCCTTTTTGTTTTTCCTATATAAACTTTATTGCAATCTTCACAATTTATTTGATAAATTCCAGATTTCTTACTGTCTGGAACATTGACTTTTTTATTGGTACTTAGAAGATTACCCAGACTAAATTTATTTATTGGTGCCAAAAATTGCAAAGAAAAGAAAAAATACAAGAAAATTACTTACCATCCTGAAATGCATAGGAAATTTCAAAAAAATTTTGACAAATACAAGATTTTTTTGGCACCAATAAATAAATTTAGTCTGGGTAATCTTCTAAGTACCAATAAAAAAGTCAATGTTCCAGACAGTAAGAAATCTGGAATTTATCAAATAAATTGCGAAGATTGCAATAAAGTTTATATAGGAAAAACAAAAAGGAATTTGGAAATTCGGACAAAAGAACATTTCAGAAATATTAAAAATTGTGAAATTGAAAAATCTGGAATTGCTGCACATAGTTTATTAGAACATCATAAAATTGGAAGAGAAGCTAAACTTTTAAAACAAGTAGAGAAACCTTTGGAATTGACAGTTTGGGAAAAAATATACATTCAGAAAAACAAAAATAGATCAATGAATTTTGATATCCCTAACGAAATTACATTGATTTCGAAGTTCATAAATTCAACCATAGATGGCAGCACTGAAGATGGCGACAATAGAATAGTTGACGGCCGAAGAATTTCGTCAGTCGGAGTTATGGCTGACGATGAATATGACTATGTTTGAAATCGCGATATCATGGAAGCATGAATCCTATGAGGTGAGTTGTTTAAACAATATGTTCTCCGACGAATTTTAATCTTTATTTTTACATGAGACATAATGAATAGTCATAAAAAGAGCGTAAAACTCAATGATATTAATCAGCTGTAGGTAGCCTATGTGGTCATCATCTCCTTTATCTCCCATCATGAGCATAAGACATCCACAAATCGTCGTCAACGGATCCTATTCTGAGCTAACTTCATCACATCCCTCCAGGTTTTCCCCTCCTTTGCTATTTCTTTAAGGATGGTTCTTTTCCATGTCTGTTTGGGTCTTCCTGTTCCCCTATGTCCTTTGGGGTTCCAATCCAATGCAATTCTTTCAATCGAATCATGGTCTTTTCTTAATATATGCCCTAGCCAGTTCCATTTTCGTTTTTTATTTTTATTTCTTTCTAGACAGTTTTTTCAATAACTCTTTTTTGAAATTGTTTCTGGCCATTTAATTCTTAATATTTTTTTATATATCTATCCATGAACACTTGCAATTTATTTGCTATGATTTTACTAATTTTCCAAGTTTTATAAGCATTAATAGCACAGATTTAACGTTACCGGTACTAACAAAGGTTTTTAATTGTGTAGGCTAAGCCTTATGTGGTGATGATGTATTTTTAGGCGATAGCGAGGAAATAATATACGTCAACATTACATATTCACACCAAGAAACTAGGACAGGAATTAAACATTAATAAAAACTAAGTACAACGTCACACGTAGAATGGATTACACGGGGATGTTACTCTCCTTTACAACAGAAAACGGTGCAGATTGACCGGTGCGTCCATGGCTTAATTCCCGCCAATGTTTGCTCCGAAGTTCATTGCTTCTAGAGCGTGTTCAATGCGTATCACTTGTGCTTTTGCATTTCCCCCCCCCCATGGCGCAGTATATACGGAAAGCAACATATACTATGGTTCGTAAAAAAATGTCTAAACGCCCCTTCATGACGAGAAAATTGGAGTCTGGTTTGCATTCAATGGGTACCGTATTATTATTTTTTAAGGGTACATTTGACAATGTACAATATATAAATTATATCCTGAACCTATTCTTTATATGTAAAACATTTAGGCCATTGCCCATTCATCGCATGCATCTTTGGCTGAAATATGTCATATATTTGGGAACAGTGACTTATTATAAGTAAGGATCTATGGCCTCATCGCAGTTCAGATCTTACCCCATGAGCTTTATGTTTATGGGGGGCATTAAAAGTTAAGTTATACAGAAATAATCGCAGACGCTGAATGGACTTAAAAGCTAATTTAATATAGTGCTGCTTGGGTACATACCGAGTTTCTTTAATTTAACTTCACAATGTATTGTTTACGCCAAATTTTCTTTTACTTTTCCAATACTTCGCTGAATACACATATATAATTTTGTGCTATAAGAGTCACTTCATGATTTATTTTATAATTAGCTTCTTCACACTCGCTGATATCTTCACTTAAAACATTTACTTGTCATCGCACTGAGGCCACTTTCACTCGTCCACATTTAGGATACGCCGGCCGGTCCATCGACTCGCATCTCTTTTGTATGGGATAATCAGAATCATCTGGAAACCAGTTTCCACTTCCCTCAATGGAAACTTTCCAGAAAGAGATACATCTGGAAAATTATCCCTCCAGAAAGTACGTCTGGAGAGTGTTTGCAATTTGCTTACGACCCGAATCCAATTTTTATTGCCTTATACGACGATATGAGTCCTGCCGCTCCCCGTGAAATTCAAAGGAGGCGATTTGAACAACGGATCAACAATGTGACACAATACGAACCGAAATTCGATCAATCAACGCTGGAGAATTCTTCCGTGTTAATAGAAAGTCCATACATTAGAAACGTGTGGCAGAAAATATAGTAATTTACATTTTCAACATCTGGTATAAAAAAAAAACTCCTGGCGCGACAGGCCTACAAGGCCCTTAGCCTACCAGCCGGCTGCTGGCCTCACATCCACATGTGTCAATGACAGAGGTAGATGATAATCAGCCAGTGTAGGGGTGACATGTGGTCAGCATGTCGAGTCCCCAGCCGTTATAGCTGGTTTTCTCAACCTGGAGCCGCTACTTATTGTAGCTACCCAAATGCATCACGATGCTGGGTGGGCACCGGTCCCATACTGGCCGAAATACCATGAGAAAATTTCTTCCCCCATGGAGACTCGAACCAGCGCAAGTCCCGTAGCTTTGCGCCAAGGCTTCCTGCCTTAACCACTCGGCTACGGCGCGGGACCAACATCTGGTATAGGCAAGGTAAATAAAAACACTAAAAACATGAATGAAAGCATTGTAAGTTATATCACCGTAGATAAGCGAGCAGTTTCACCGAGAGTTTTGAGACATGAACGCAGCGGTAAAGCTGGCAGCCTTTTTTGTTGTAAAATATAATAACATCCCTATAAATGGAAATTAACTCTTAATGAGTGAGATTTTGAAGAAGTGGCAGAATTTAAATACTAGGAACAATGAATAGCCGCCTAGAACAAGGTTGTAACCCTCATTTTTTCCTAAATTGTGTTTTACCTGGGATTTTTTTTTGTGAATGGCACGTAGGGCCTTTTTTCATGTAAAAATCAACTTTTGGGGGGAAAAAATGTAGGATTACAACCTTGTTCAATCAAAAACAGGAATGAGGTGCAGAAAAGAACAGACTGAACTCTGGAAACTCCAAATTTCTTTAAGTAATCTTAAATTAAAACATATAAGCGGTTATTTTTCCAGTTATATAGGCCTATAGGGCTATTCAAAAAGAAGGAACAGACTTCAAACATTTATTTCTTTCAAACAATAAAAATTAGAAACAGAATTCTAACTTCCTGGAAAGAGAAAAGTTCACATTTCGCTATTTTATGCATTAAATATGAGCACCATGTGTTACACGACATGTACCAAAACGGTGGCTCATTTCTTGCCACACACGAATCAGTTGATCTCTAGTTATCGAATTAACAGCTTCAACAGTTCGATGTCGCAGATTTTCAAAAATATCAGGCATAAGGGGGGGGGATAAAAACACGTCTTTTATGTATTCCCACAGATAAAAATCACACGGGATTAGGTCTGGCGACCTGGGAGACGATGTAGTTGATTTTCTGCTCCTCCTCTTCCAATCCAACTTCCTACGTGTCGTCATTTTGATACAAACAATCAACATGACAAGCAACAGCGCCAATGTGACCGTGATCGGAACTTCAAAATTTTCTCTTTCCAGGAATGTTGGAATTGTTTCTATTTTAGTAGTTTGAAAGAAATAAATGTTTGAAGTCTGTTCCTTCTTTCTGAATAGCCATGTATTATATAGATGTGAAACATGGTGTAAGAGAGGAGAAACGATTACGAATATTAATAATAAAGTTATTATTAAAATGTTTGGACCAAAGAGAGACATGTGAATGGAGAAACCTACTAACCAACCAACTCACTGGCACTATCGAGCCCGAAAGTTCATAGCCGCGCGGACGTAAGCTCTCCACAAATCCCTGTTCTGAGCTGTTTTCCAGTCATCCCCTGTATAATATACTTCCCTCAAACAATGGATAATATTATTCTCCCACCTCATTCGTGATCTACCAACTGGGCATTTTTCCTCCGGTTTTCCTACAAGAAGCTTCCATGCTCGTCTTTCATTTCCCATTCGTGCCACATGTCCTGCCCCTCGCTGTGTACGAGACTAAACTGTTCTTATTATATCTGGATTCCTATAAAGATCGTGAAGCTCACTGTTATGAAGTTTTCTCCATTATACTGTCTGTTCATCTCTCTTTATCTAAAAAAGTTTCCTGAGAACTTTATTCTCAAATACTCGTAATATTTTCTCCTCCCTTGTGGCAAGAGTCCATGTTTCGCATCCATATAATATAACTGGGAGAATAATAGTAAATTTTCAGTTTAATGTTGTTTGAGAGAAGTTGGGACAAGAGTCCCTGTAATGCATAATAACATACATTTCCAGAATTGAGTCAGTGTTTAATTTCTTTGTGCATCTCATTCCTATTTATAATTATTATTCCTAGGTATTTGAATTGAGCCACTTCTTCAAAATTTCCTTCGTTTGTCAATTGTCATTAACTGTATTTATATGTATGAACATATGTTTCAATTATAGTTTTATTGATGTTTACTTCCATTTCCAATTTCTTAGTGTTACTTAATAATGTGGCCCTTAGTACCTCCTCGCTATCACCTAATAATACTACATTATCATAAGTAATGCCACGAGTGATTTCCAATTTATCTAGAGAATTTGGAAATCAAGAGTGGCATTTGTTAGGACTATTTAACGAATAAAATTAAGCTGTTTACTCACAAATCATTATTTAACTATAGTTATTTTAAAATATTTATATATTTAATGTAAACGGCGATGTTTGAAAACAAATGAGAAGCGATAGGTACGCTTCATCTGCTTCTTTTGTTTATCACTGCAACTAGATCATACTATTTATTGCCAAAGGAACGCAATATTGTAACAATGCTCTCTAGTGGAGAAAAAAATGAAACACATCAAACTGTATATTAATTCATTTCTGATGTCGTATGATGTAAATATGACAATTATATTTTTCTGGATTGTTTCCTGGGAAAAAATACATTTAAGAAAGTGCAAACAGTGGTTTCTTTTTTTGGTGGTATAATCAATTGCTACAAATGTTTTCATATTAACTCCCGCATGCGGCATGTGTTGACATTCATGCACTATACATACAATCTGGTAGCCGTATTTCTCACAGGCTCAGTCACTGCAAAATAATGGTCAGACCTGTTCAGAATATTAAAAAGGAGGAGCTTTCTTTAATATGGTAATTATAACACTGATAAATATTTCGTGAAACACGACTCTAATTGGTTGTAAAACAGAAATCATTGAAACGTGATTGGTCATTGACTCCCATTTGGGGCATGAGTTAAATAGTCAGCATAAACTAACAGCTTATTAATACCATTGGAAAACTATATAACAGTGAGCTGTATTATATTCATGTCCCGCACCGTAGCCGAGTGGTTAAGGCAAGACGCTTTGGCGCAGAGCTACGGGACTTGCGCTAGTTCGAGTCTCCATGGGGGAAGAAATGGTATTTCAGCCAGTATGGGACCGATGCCCACCCAACATCGTGATGCATTAGGATAGCTACGATAAGTAGCGGCTTCAGGTTGAGAAAGCTAGCTATAATGGTTGTGGGACCCGACATGCTGACATTAAACATGGTGGATGATTGGAAAACATTAGAATAAGGGGTGAATGGAGATGATATATTCGCGCGGCCATGGACCTCCGTGTTTGATAATTACTATACCCAGTACCATCGTATTATTTTCTCCTATAGGCCTATTGTATAATGAAATGACAAATTGAAATCATACATTGAGTATCATAATAAAATAACCGAAAAAATGACACTTTGATTACTAATTATTTTAGATGAAATTTAAATTTTAATAGAATGGGGCTATAAAAATCTAATATTTGAGTGGCTCCCAGAATAAGGGGAACGATAAAATGTATTGTATTGAAAAATTATATCACAATAATACTTTTTGTTTGACATTTGCACATACCAGTCTTATAAAGCTTGGCTTGTGTAGGAATTGGGTAACATTTCGGTTTTCACCCACCCCCATTCTGAAGATCATCCGTAATGAACGAACTGCTATTAAATACCGTATTATTTAAGAAATAAATTTTCATTATAAAGCAAACGGTGTTTTAGGCCTAATGGTTTGTTGCGATCTCATAGAAACTAAACCGCTGTGGTCTCGAGGTAGCGTGCTGCCTTGCCACACAGCGGGCCTGGGTTCGATTTACGATCGGGACAGGCTCCTGGGTGAGGTTTTTTTTTGGAGTTTTTCCTCATCTATAAGACAAATGTCTTAAATCATCCGATCATCATCTTTATGATTATCATCATCATCCCTCACCGGTGTGGAAAGCAACGGGAAGCTACCACACCTATAATTCCTTAGTAAAGATGCAAAGCATAGCATGAAACTGCTATGATTGCCCTCGGGCAGAATTACTATAGAATAGCCTAAGAAAGAGATTTCAGGAAAATAAATGGGCGGGTAATCCACGAAGCACATGACTGCTGCAGTTACTGCAAATGGGCGGGTAATCCACGAAGCACATGACTGCTGCAGTTACTGCATTTTCGTTCATGATCAAGGCAAAGTTCAGCGAAGCGAAAACATAGATCATGTACTCGTTTAATATAATTACGCATTTAAAGCTATTTATGTTAACTATAGTTGATCAGAATAGAGTATATACCTACATATTTCTTCGAAGGTCGGATACTAACTAAAAATTCGCATTTGTTTCAAACTGGACGATTCTTGAGAGAAGTTCAATGTCAGTTATAAATATGGCGACTGCGGGTAGTTTATATTAACTCGGTGATCAAAATTATTAGAAGTATAAGGGAAATTGTTAAAGAGTGGTGAAAAACGGTATTAAATGTATTTTGTAAGTTTATGGAGCATAATCTTGGCACTGTAGGGAACGATATAATGCATTAATTGATCGGCTTGTAACAGCTGACAGAGTTCGCCTGCACTCTTACACGTGCTGCGCGGAGTAATACATTCGGAAGTAAAATGTCAAAGTGTGCTTCTTACGTTGGACAGATAGTAGCAAATAACCGGCGTGCGCTGCTACCCCTAAATAAATTGAATGTGTTTTCATGTTTAGTCGAATAAGTAAAAAGACAAAATTATTATAAATGTATATCGTAATTGTTTTTAGATATCCCTTGCTGATAACGTGGCGTTACCCGGAATCTACTTATCCCGTTCTTCTTGAGACAAAAATGGTATTGTGAGTTAACCGTAAAAGAAAGACATACTGTCGCGGTCATTTTGTAGTTTTTTTTAAGGAATTCAGTTCTGTATACATTCATTTGGTTATTTGTCATGGTTTAGGCAGCTTAAGCCATAAAATACGTATGGTAATATATGTTAATTGTCCCAGAAAAATTCTCTAAACGATTGTAAAAAACCCAATCAAATCGGTCAAGTAGTTTTTGAGTCCATAAAGGAAAGACAAACAGACGACTCACACTCATTCTTATATAGCCCTAATAAAGATTGGTATTGTAAACAAAAAGTAGGTTAAACTTTTAGGACTTCAAAGAGAGAGTATTTTTCTCCTTAAGTCTCTAAAACATTTATATTTGACATAGGAATGTTATTAACACAAAACTATCGACAGATTCCTTTCTGAGATTAGTGTGTTTTTTATTATGTTATGCAAATATGCGGGCTTAACCATAAATAATAATTTAAGGCAAATTTAAATGAATAAATATTTAGGCGACAAAAATAAAATTTTATTTTGTTAGATAATCCAAATAATTTATTTGGTTTGTTTAAAAATAATTGCTTAGCGGGCTTTCACGCATTGCAGACCTCGAGGCCCAGGCCCGACCGCATTGCAGGGCATAAATTTTGCGTCATCGTTGACATACCATATATAAATGTTTAGGAATTCATAATGCTATTTTAGCAGTTTTATTTTATCCGCTCTCATCCTCATTCACACGGTCTCCATAGTTGTGTCATGGTTGTGACCTTCTCACCTACACATAATTCCAGCACTCCATTCCTTAGAAATTGATTTATTGCAGTTTATAGTTGTTTGTAGTACTGCCGTAATTACTATGCAAAGTAATTCCATACACATTAGTTTATTTCACTCATAATTATTAACATTTAGTATCGTGTTATTTATACTTCATTTATTTTTTTAAAGTACGATAGAGATATTAAATACTCTGGAATTAATGATGCTGCGGATTTAGTTGCTTAGAAACGAAGGAAACAGATGCGCATGCGCATTAATCATGTGTAGGAAGAGGGTGTGTTGTGTGTGGATTTTCCTGAATGCTGACGGTATAGAAAGAAAATTTAATTATTCTGATATTTAGAAAATGTTCGTTCGTAATGTCTTGGACGTCATTACAACAAGAAGACAACAGAAATCAGGCACCGTTAGAGGATGGAGAATCTCCAAGTGAACCGTAAGAAATGCTAATATTTGCTCTCTTTTTGTCATGTTTGATTCTTCTCTTTAGCATTGAATGACGTCATACAAGGAATCCAGTGCCGCAAGGATCGTGACATTATGGTTTTTTAAATTATTTTGATGTATCATATTGTAATTTATACGTGTATTTATTTTACTACTTGAAATACTTGTAGGTTAAAAACGAATCATAGTGTAGTATGGAGTCTGAGGCATAAGTCTCTTGTCATTTTGACAGACCTCCTACACCGGCTAATAGTCTTTGGCGGTAATTCAAAAGCGATTTAAAACTGCAGTGATATAACTTTTCATTGTGTCTAGATAAATAGGTTGTTTATTTTCTTTGTTAATTAGAGCATCAGATGAGCTCTTCTCTGTGAAATTAGATATTAATTTGATTAATAATGTGCTCTCTGCTTACATAGTACTTCTTTCTGTTGTACAATGTCCTCAAGGCTGACGAGTGAACTGTCAATCATTGAATGCCGAAACCTACCTTGAAATACCTCCCAGAGAAGCATTATGATGTACCAAGGCTGTGTCTAAAAATATTATCTACCAGTTTTAACTGCAAGACACTAAAATCCAGTGCCAAATGTTTCAATTTAAACTACAAGAAAGTAACATAACTCCAAACTCGGTAGATTAGATAACCCTCACTCCCTGCATATCGTTTGCTTATGCTTGGAGCGAGTGAAGCATATGATATCAGTTGCTTGCTTACTTATGCTGGTAATGATTTCCTGTTTATGGCATAAAATAGACAATTGAAACTTGTGAAGGATGTTCAGAGATAAGCGAAACAGTCACAATTTTCCATTGAGCGAGATGTTTTTAATCTCATTCATATAGTTAGTGTCAAATTATTTTCATGAAAAGGTGTTTCTTGTACAGGGAATATAAACATGAAAGAAAAGAAGCTGGGCCAGTATATTATAGAACTTATAGAGGAAGCTAATTATGTGGGTATTGACCGATATGAAGAGACAGTTCTCCTAAGTACATGAAGACAGTAAACTGATTCTAGTGATACCAATCATGAAATACTATCTCCTGTTGCAGGTATGAGTTTGATACCACATATATCGAGTTCCCTGACATTTAGTCCACTCATACAAGTCTGTCACCTTGCAGTTCCACTTTTTCTAGTTACATTCCTATCCTGTGAAAAAATTGTTAACGTAAACACTGATTACAAGCAAAAAAAAGTTTAATTTCTGGATTAATCAATGTGATAAGAGTGATGTACTTTATAAAATGTCTGGAGAAACTTTTGTTTCATCTCGATATAGAGACAACTTTATTTGTGGAAGAAACAAGTGTCTGTATGCTGCTGAATCAGGTAGAATGTAAAACCATACTGTATGAAAAACTCTACTCTCATTACTAAACTAAATGTGAGTGATGACAACTTGCAACTGTAGGCATTGGAAATTACACAAGAACTGAATATTGAAAGTGTAGATTTCTCGTGTCTTATGCTTGGATCAGTTGTTTCATGAGAAAGAAATATAAAATTAAGAGCAGGAAAGTAATTAAATTTGTATTGCGTTCTCATATTCAGGATGAGGAAAAAATTAATATAACTGCAGAGAAATTGCTTTGAAACTGACTGGTGCAATTTATCAATTATACCCACTCTTCTGTTTATAATACAGATCAAAGCGGGTTTGAATACAAAATGTGATCAAAATGGACTCTGTTCTTTGCTGATGAGAAAAATATTAACACAGTAGTGCATCAGTCAGTGAATTGACACGTTCGTACACTATTATGCCCACAATAAGAATGGACGGCTTATTATTACCCAAACTTTTTATTGTTTTTCAGGAACAGACAGGAACTTTCAGTCCCTTAGTATCTAAAAGGTTAAAGTTGACAATATTATTTGCACTGCAACAAAATCAGGAAAATGGGAAAGAGAGAGCTCAAACAATGATTTACAGAAACATTCTTTCCATACTCTGAAGAAAACTCATCCCTACTTTTCAATTCCTGGAGCGGATACAGCGTTATGGCGTATCTTGATAATATTCCTCCAGGCAAAACAATCTAATTGCTCCAAATTTCTCCTGGGACTACTGGAAAAATCCAACCAGTCGATAAGTTTTTTTTTTCAGAGGAAAGCTCTTTATCGCCGCTTAAATAACTAATTACATCAGATGAGAACATTCGTGAAGAGGTTTTCCGGAAAGACAGCATTCTGAAACTTCAGTCTTGCATTCACTTTCAATTTTCATCCCAAAAGTTCTGAAACATGATAAAATATTCTTGGTTTGCAAGCAGTTACATGACTGACTGATCTCCCAAATTCGTAGTACCTGTAAAATATTGCTTGGAAACAAGAGAAAAGCATTGTGAAGAACAGTGTGACAATAAATTTCTTCTATGCCGTGCATGGTGCAATTACAAATTGTGTTATCACCTTTTAATTAACAATAGCCATTTTTGTTTTTCTTTTATTGCTGATTGAAATCTAGTAGTAATGTTGTATGCTGCATCTTCCTGTGCAGTGCACACCCTGCCTCACTCCATGCTGCTCTGTGAGCCAGGGACATCCAATTTTTTTGGACAAGGCCTTAGTATGCCACAATGCTTCTTTGGTAGAAATTTCAAGGTATGTTTCGGCATGTAATGGTTGACAGTTCCCATGTGTGAGTTGTAAATTTTCCCTAAGTGAAAGTCAATAAATATAATTTGTAGCATGAGGGAAGGGTGCATCTACATATGAGTTAATGCTCACCATGGGTTGGGGCAAATATTTGTATAACATTTTCTTGCTATAATAATAATAATAATAATAATATCACCAGAAATTTAGTATTGTAGGTAATAGTGGAATGCAGGCTTTCATGGCCAGTAATCATAATATTAAAACATTCCGGGCTATGTGGCCATGGTCTATAACTGGTGTTTCTCCCTCTGCAGTTGAGGGAGAAACGTCTGGAAGAAACACCAGTTATAGACTCGACTCTCTGTCGAAAACAGCTGATGATGGTGATAAATTGCCGATACTGCAGTGCTGTATTTAAAGAAATATAGAAGTATGAGGTATGAAATAATCATGATTAATTTAATTCTTATAAATTTGAACCTCATAATGTTAAAAATTCCCAATTTTAATATATAAATTTTCTATAGCACCTTACAAATCTCATCATTACTGGAAAACAAAGCCACAACCTTGTCATGTCAATCTTCTCCTTCCATACCTTTATTATTTTCTAGAATACATTTAGCCTTTATGATTTTTTCTTCTTGTTCTCCGTCTTTATTCTTACGTAGCTTCTTACTGGTGTCAGTCATGTCGGCATTTTCGTGTTTGGATGATAATAAATAAATGTCTCTCCTACCTTTCCACTTCTATGCTAGAACTCTCCGACTAGATCATGTTGTTAGCTCTCCTTTTTTTTTTCTTTCCAATTTGATGTTCACTAAATCCATAGGCATATTTCTTCTGTTAGATTTTACTGTCCCTAATATGTCTCCCGTCTACTCAGCTCTAAAAATAAATTAGGAGAACATAATTATAATGTGTAACCTTTCTCTATGACCGGGTTTGCTAATTCTAGGACTACACTCTCATTTGCAGTAAAATCTGAATTTTCATGTGCATCTTGTCCAGTGTTTATTTGAATCATATCCTGAAGAGTACAATTTATAATATGTTATTCCTAATTGCGCCGTTTTATTCCGTTTAGAGAGTTTTAACTGAACGTGTTTCTAAAAAAGTTAAATTTACAACCATGATATTCGAAAAAAAAAACATTGAAACTACATATATATTTTACTGTAATAAATAACTAAAATATATTATTCGATAAATTATATATATAATAAACTATACAATATACTAAGACTGCATATACACTTTATATAAACCAGCAGCAAATTTTACAGATGGTGAACATAAATTTTTAATCATTAAAGATAGAGCCAACTTCTTATAGTGGAGGGTTTTAACACAATGACGAGTGTAGGTCGTGGTTGAGCTGTTTGGACTTTCTACCTGCTCACGAGGGAGACTCGTTAAAAGTCTCCAATGGGTTAATAAATTATCTCAGTGTTACTTCCTATAAATTTTTATTAAAAATTCTGTTTGGATAAGTATAACACGTTGGGAACTCATGGAATCAGATAATTAAGTTACACTTAGAAACAAAATATAACTTATTTATTAAGTTGGGTCTGCTTCATCTTACCTTATATTTCATTATTTCTTCTAAGAAAGTCTATACCAATTGAAGAAGGAGCAAAAATGCTTTGAATCAGATCTTACAAGACACAACAAAATATGAGGTAACATGAAGCAGAGCCAACTATTAAGTAGAACCTCATACTGTTACTTCCAATTATATTTTCATAATAATATTTAACTTACTTATTTTAGGAATTCTCACTATGAGGTATATTCATTAAGGTAGAATATGTTTATCAATAAACATATTCTACCTTAATATTTAACTTATTAAGGTAGAATTTTTATCACTCACCTCATATTGTTGAACAATATGAGGTGAGTGATAAAAATAACTAATATTTAAATTATTACAACATTAATATTTTTGAACAATATGAGGTGAGTGATAAAAATTCTAATATACACCTCATAGTGAGAATTCCTAAAATAAGTAATATTTAACTTATTACAACATTCATCATTAATATTCTATTTGATCAAAATTTACCTATTATGCTTTACTTGTTCATTTTGGAAAGCAATGCTTCTTGCGTGGTTTCTTTCCAGTTGTTCAGCTATATTCATAGTACCCAAGAATGCAAGATTAAAAACTTTGGATATGTTGATGTTTCATTTTTTTTATATTTTCTCTGCCAGATGATTTAAATCTTTCACTCAAGAGTATCCATAGATTTTATTTATATTATTTTTAGTCTGAACATCTTACCTCAATATTAATGTTGATTTGTTCTTGAACATGTTTCAAAACAATTCTGTTTTATCGTCAGCTTTTCCAGACTGGTTTTATTTATGTTGCATTATGTTGCACAACCTGGATGTCGATGTCAGCTCCATCCTGTGGTTGGCCAAAGAACCTCGACCAAACAAGGTCACGCTCCATCGATATATCAAAATTCATAACTCTGTTTTTGTTCTTCTGAATATAAATTTTTTCCCAAATAGTCAGCTCTTTTGTATTTTCTAACTGTTTTAATAATTTAGTGTCTGAATTTATATTATGTTTTTCAGACCAAACATGAGCAGCAACTGCAGATTTTTCTATTTCCCCATTTTTAATATTTCTTATGTGTTCTTTGGTTCTAATTTTTAGGTTTCTTTTTGTTTTTCCTATATATATATCTTTTCACAACCCATGCATTCAATTTGATATATTCCTGACTTTTTATTTTTATCAGTTTTTTCATTTTTGTTGGTTTTTATTATTTTATTTAAACTGTAGTTATTTTTTGGTGCTAATTTAATATTTAACTTCTCAAATATCTTTTGAAATTTATTATGTACCCAAGGATGATATGTAAATTTCCTATATTTTTTCATAGGTGGTTCTTCTTTTTCAAGAGTACTTCTGTTTATCATTTTTGTTTTTTTATACTTTTCTATCCTTTTATGTACCATGGTATACTTTTCTATCCTTTTTACTTTTCTATCCTTTTATGTACCATGGTATACTTTTCTATCCTTTTATGTACCATGGTTCTTCTTTTTCAAGAGTACTTCTGTTTATCACTTTTTGTTTTTTATACTTTCTATCCTTTTATGTACCATGGTACATGGTACCTATGAAAAAATATAGGAAATTTACATATCACCCTGGGTACATAATAAATTTCAAAAGATATTTATTTGAGAAGTTTAATATTAAATTAGCACCAAAATAACTACCAACAAAATGAAAAAAACTGATAAAAATAAAAAGTCAGGAATATATCAAATTGAATGCATGGGTTGTGAAAAGATATATATATAGGAAAAACAAAAAGAAACCTAAAAATTAGAACCAAAGAACACATAAGAAATATTAAAAATGGGGAAATAGAAAAATCTGCAGTTGCTGCTCATGTTTGGTCTGAAAAACATAATATAAATTCAGACACTAAATTATTAAAACGGTTAGAAAATACAAAAGAGCTGACGATTTGGGAAAAAATTTATATTCAGAAGACAGAAACAGAGTTATGAATTTTGATATACCGATGGAGTGTGACCTTGTTGGAGGTTCTTTGGCCAACCACAGGATGGAGCTGGACATCGACATCCAGGTTGTGCAACATAATGCAACATAAATAAAACCAGTCTGGAAAAGCTGACGATAAAACAGAATTGTTTTGAAACATGTTCAAGAACAAATCAACATTAATATTGAGGTAAGATGTTCAGACTAAAAATAATACAATTAAAATAACCTCAAAATATAACTTCCTAAAATGAAATGTCCATAGATTTTCTCTAGTAAAGAAAATGCAAGGGGAACAATAGAGAGAATTTGTGACTTCAGAATCACACAGCCAGTTATTCTTTTCATGCTGATACATGTCCTGCCTGAAAATTCACGTGATTTGCCTTTTTCTTGCGTTGAATGTCTGTTTTATATTCACATGTGGCATGGGTGTTCCAAGTTTTATTATTTTCAGTTCCTCTTTAATGGAGATAATTAAAACTGCTTAGATTGTAGAGCAGTTACTGTATTAATTCTTTCAAATTTTTAGAGAAGGCAGTAATACACAACATATCTCAATAAGACTACAATTTAAATTGCTGCTATTAGCCAGATTTTATGACCGAAAATCGGCATGCACATGCACGAAAATGCAACAAAGATTTTAACTGTACATTGTACAAGAGATTTGTAACGAGTTTATTTCATTGTTTGCTTTATGTTGAAAATAACATGATATGAGCTAGGTTAGATTAAAAACAACTTTTTAAAAAAAATATTATAAAGGAGAAAATAATGCTATAGCTGTGTGGAGTGCCATCATGTAGAAGCCATTCAATGTTTATTTGTGAATAATGATTCATTGCATTGGATGGGGATCAAGAGAATAAGGTAAAAGGGAGAATTTATACTTGGATGGGAAGGAAACCTGAATGGCTCAGTGGTCTAGGCATCAGCACATAAAGCTGAAGGTTCGGAGTTCGATTCCTGATTCAGGCATACATTTTTTTCTTTACTATTGATTACAATAGTTTAGTTCATCATCATCATATTACATTCACGAATTTAGGCCATTTGTTGACTCTAAGTAGAGCTTCCGACCAGGAAACACGCCTAGAAGCACTCGCCACTGAAGATGCCCTCCGCAGTTGAGGGCGAAACGTCTGGTATCAACACCAACTATGGACCACGGCCACAGAACCCGGAATCACTCAACATCATTTGTTGACCTGTTTCGGCCTCAAGAGAAACACCATCCAAAAGTCTTTTGAGTGGACGTCCTGGTCTTCTTCTTCTTGCAGGTTGATATCTTAACATTTGTTTGGGTATTCTGTGATCTTCCATTCGATGAACATGTTGTATCCATCTTGACTTATAATCAGAAATTTTGTTTTCTAAAGATTCCATGTGTAATTCTTCTAAGATGTCTTCATTTTTTTTGTGATCTAGTAGTAAGTATCCTGCAGTCCTCCGAAGATATCTCATTTCAGCAGATCTAAGTCTCTGTATATCCTTCTGTTTCAACGTCCATACTTCACTACCATACAAAAGAGTTGGAAGAGCCAGTGTTTTATACACTTTTAATCTAGTTTAGTTGTATGCATTAATTAATTTATTTCAATCATAGTAATATCTTTAGTCAGCCGTGGTGGACTAGTGGTTATGCTCCTTGACTCTAGTTCTGAGACTCATGGGTTCAAATCCGGCAGGGGTCGATGGATTTTTTAGGACACAAAAATCCAAGAAGCAAGTCTTCCAGGAGGGACCTTAAGCCATGGGTCCCCAGTTTGAAGATTTTCAGGCTCGTAATAGATCCTTGAGCATTAATAAAAAGACCTCTAAGCTAAATTTACCGACCCCAACATCCTATTAATACCTTAGTTGCCTGTTAGAGTCTCTCATGGGTCGGTGTGTTGACTGTATGCCATCCATGACATCTACAAGCAAATAACGTAACTAAAAATTTACTCTGTCTAGTAACTCCTTACAAAGGAGAAGCTATGGCTCAACAATAGAAGTAATAGCTTTAGCTTCTTAATAATAATTTATAAAAAATATGTTAAATGAAAATACATATATATAAAACTGGTGGCTGCACAAACCTGCAACACCTGATAAAAACTGTTCTTGCTATAAGAGTTTAATACTTATGTAGAAATTTTGATTGAACATTTATTTTTAATATTATTGCCATTAATTTTAAAGCATTTTATAGATTAAATTTATTTGCCAAAATCTTTGTTGGGAGGGAATGGCATTTTGTTAATAGTTTAGGATATAATACAGCCTTAAAATTAGGAAAATTTGAGGATGCAGTTTCTTTCAGACAGCAAATTAAAAGCTGTTGATCCTATGCCATAGAAATGAGTATCATGTTAAAGAACTTCAGATTGATACATGCGACAAACTGTTTTCATTTGATTGACCTACAAATCCTAGTTCAGGTATAAATGTAGGCATTTTATGAGAAATGGAGCTAAAGTCTTTTGTTATCAAAATTGAGATAATTACAGTTTTAAAAATATTCATTCTTAGTCCGTCGCTGTGACGTGGTCACTAGAGTCCCTACCTTCCACTCTGGCAACCTGAGTTTGATTCCCGGCAAGGTAAGGGATTTATAAAATCTCAACCTTGGGACTGTGTGTGTTGTGTCCTAATTGTACCCATTGGGTTTAATTCCTCTAAAAAAAAGTGTTCATTCTTTCATAGAGGACATTTTTCCTTAGTAGTCTTATGGTAAACAAAATTATTTGAGTATTTTCAGTTGTATTGATTTTTTATTTGCACCAGTTCTTGTCTTACAAGGGAACTATCAACCATTGCATGCCAAAACCTACCTTGAAATTTCTTCCAGAAAATCATTGTGATGTACAAATGCCTTGTTAAAAAATGTATCTGCTGTTTTTAACTGCAAGACACTAAAATCAAGCATCAAATCTCTCATTTAAACTGTAGGGAAGTAATACAGCTCCTGTATTGGAAGACTGGATAACCCTCACTAACTGCTGTCCGTGCAGCATCCTGCCTCACTCCACTCTGCTCTTCACTCATGCAGGGATATACATGTGCTCCATGCAGTGGGCTGCCATTGCTGGATTCTGGCTTTGATTTCTATATCTTGCACTTAAAAATGGCAAATAATTTTTTAGACACAGCCTTGGTACATCACAGTGCTTATCTGGGAGAAATTTCAAAGTAGGTTTTTGCATGTAATGGTTGACAGTTTCCTTGTTAGTTAATCTGTAAGTCAGTAAAATGAAAGCTGAATTTGTGCCACATATGGATTTAACTCTCTAGATCTGTCAGTTTTTCACATAACCTTTTATGACAAAATTTTTTATTTCATGTTAAAATAACACATTTTCAAGCAAAATTGTTCCTTCATGATTAAGTTATGAGTTTTGAAATTTCCAAACTTCCTGGGATTTAGAGCTGTATTGGTTAATTTTCTCTGAATGTAATTCTAACACCTCACATTGATTGTTGCATTTTTAAAACGTATTAACTTGTATATGATGAACTATTTAGGACTGTGAATCATGCACATCATAAAGAATATTTGCTTTGAAAGAATCTAGGTATACATATACATTTTTTTAAAAGACTTCTAGTATGAGCATAGAGGATTATAGATCCATATTGTATTTTCAGTGTGGGAGAGACTGAACATAGAGGATTACAGATCCATATTGTATTTTTCAGTGTGGGAGAGGAGGTTCAGAGACTGAACATAGAGGATTACAGATCCATATTGTATTTTTCAGTGTGGGAGAGGAGGTTCAGAGACTGAGTGTAATACAGTCAATTCCACAGCTTCTTCAGCAAGACGAACCGCAATGTATGCAGAGGGTTATTCCCAAAGTTCAACAGGTTTGGAATAATTTAATTATTATACTTTAAGAACAATATAAACAAAAATATTTTAATGACAGAATGTTAAAATATTGCAAGATATCTTCTTTTTCTTACAGTTCATGTTTGTTTTGAAGTTAAAATAAAAATAGGAATCTGAAACTTTACACCTCACCTCATACAATATATCCTCTCACCTGAATATGGTTCTGATAAGAAGACAAGGAATGCTGATGTTGACGACTCATTTCAAACAGTAATGAAACTACATTTTATGACCCTCACAAGGAAACATGCAAAGTCACCCTTATCATTTTTTCTGTAGAAAATACAATTTTTAAATACTGTATTTGCTCGCATAATTTGCACCCTGAATAATTTGTGCACCCTAATTTTAAGGGATTATTTTGAATTTTATTTTTGTATTTTGTGCACATATTTTAGGTAGGACCTATATTTTCTTTTCAGTGTAGTAGGGATTTTCCTTTTCTGAATCCCATTGCCAATTCTTACATTCCAACATAGGTAATTTACTAGCAACTGAACTACCTGCTTCACAAAGAAACCCAAAGTCCCACTACTTGCCCTTGGTATAGATAGTTTTAGAAAAGTAAATACCGGTATTTCAGTTGACTTTCAACACTTCTAATGTGCACTTGAATTTGCACGGTATGTCAAGATGGTAAAAAAAATACACAGCATCATATAAATTGAAAGTGATAAGTTTCATGAAACATTTCGGTAATCATGCAGCAGAGAAAGAATTCGGAGTTCTTGAATCCAATGTGCATTATAGGAGGAAACAGAAATACGTGCCAAATAATGCAAGAAACGACAGTAGGGAATTTCGTGGCCCGAAAACTGCTAAATATCCCGCTGTAGAAGATGAACTTTTAATTTATTTTGAACAGTTGCAAAACGGTATCACAGTTACACATGTCATGCTACAACTATGTGCACCTGAAATTGCAAATTCTCACAACATAAACAATTTATGGTATTTGTATTTTTTCATTTGTATAGTGATTATTATTGTTTATAGATTTATTATTGCATGATTATTATTTGTATAATTCAAGATTACCTACAGTTTTATGCTATAAATTTATAAGAGATGACAAAATTACTGTATTCTTAATTAGTATACTTACCTACCATAATTCAGAAACTCAGAACAGGTGTTGTAATTAAAAAAATCCACATTTTTATGCTTCCCAGTTTTTCAGTGGCTAAAGTAAATTAAAAAGTACACAAATTACACAGGCCTGCGAAGATTTTGCAGCATAAGATATTTTAATGCAAATAAGTTAAGTCAAATACCCTGATAATGGAACTGTTATTAGTTTTGGGTATAACATACAGATATTGCACAATTCTATTTTTAACACAAAAAATGAGAGTGTGCGATCCACCACTTGCATGCTGTATTAAAATATAATACAATTTTATAATATAATCACTGATTTTACTCTTACTAGTTTGTCATTGTGTTTAACTGAAGCTAAGTTCATCTTACGACCCTCTCCTGGTTACATTACACAGTTTCTGGCCACCAGCACATGGGCCAGATATCACAATTCCAATACCACCAACAACATTACAAGAGAGTAGTACCAGCACTATTTCCACCTCCAGCACAGAAGATGATTTCAATTTGTCCCTAGAATCAAAAGACAACAAAAAAAGTGAACTTTTATTCTCGAGGTTTAAAGGAGACAATCTTTTAGCTCTTGATACAACTTTTTATTGGTATAAACATCATGAAGAAGAATTAAAAAAGTATTTCTTAATGGGGAGAGGAATTACTGTACTATTGTTATGTCCCTGGCTTGATGGTCATCTGGGAACAGTTAGTGAACCGGCAGATTGGCATATATTTATTGACTCTAGCAAAAGAAGTCTAAAGGGAGTTCTTCTGGATAATGGGAATAAATTAGCTTCAGTTCCAGTAGTTTATTCAGTGTACATATACAAACATGTGTACATTCTACAAAAAAAAATATAATGAACACAAGTGGTACATGTGCTGTGACCTTAAGGTGTAAAGTAAAGTAAAGTGATCCCACAACAGGCCTTGAGAGGCCCTTGGCGTAGTGGGAGGTTAAGGCTCCCAGTTTTTCTGGACAGTCGGCACTTGATGTCAGCCGGGTTGTCAGCCCTGCATGAAGGCCGCCTTTACCCCAGAACAAGCGTCTGGTACTCATTTCCGTTAGAGGCTGAGTCAACCCCAGGGCCATGGTGCCGCCAGAGGGTTTGGGTCAGTTTAAAAAATCCTGACCCCATCGGGACTCGAACCCTCGACCTTCTGGCTTGTAGCGCAGTGCCTTAACCATTATGCTATGGCGTGCCCCCTGACCTTAAGGTGTGCAGTATTTTATTGGGGGCAACAAGGAAGGTACATGAAATTTCTGGGTTTTTCATGCAATTGGAACTTCAGAGCCGGGAAAAGGCATTGGAAAATTACTAATTGGCCGAAAAGAAAACAACTGGTTCCAGGAACAAAAAAAATTGTAAAATCGCCCCTTAACTGATTCTGAAAAAAAAATATTGCTACCTCATTTGCACATAAAACTAGTGTAAAGAAGCAATTTGTTAAAGTTTTGGACAAAAATGTCCCTTTTTACCAATACATTGCCAAAAAATTCGTTACTGTCAGAGGCAAAAAGAGAAGGAAGACTTTTTGATGGCCACAGATTTGCAAATTTATTAGTGATGTTACTTTTAAAAACTGCATGTCTGACATGGAAATACAAGCTTGAGAATCATACAAGGACGTCGTCTAGAAGTTTCTGGGTAATGTTAAAATTTATGTTGAGTTGTTTTTGACTCACCTCATACTTCTTAAATCCCTCGCAGACGTGACTTTCTTCACTGCATTTGTGACATTCTCAATGCTGTATCATGTTCACAACTCACAGAGACATTGAGAATGTCACAAATGCAGTGAAGAAAACTCGAGTCTGCGAGGCAGTTAAGAAGTATGAGGTGAGTCAAAAACAACTCAACATAAATTAAAAATAAACCTCATGGTATTATTTCCTACCTACATAACTTAATGTTAAAATTGATCAATATGAGAAAGTTGTTAAAGCCATACTCGAAAAGTTCAGGGCACTGGAATGTAATATAGCTAATATAAGCTTAAAGGTACACTTCCTTCACTCTCGTCTTCAACATTTCCCACAAAATTTAGGAGCAATAAGTGAATAACATGGTGAGAGATTCCATCATAAAGACATAAAAGAGATGGAAACGAGATACCAGGGTCGATGGGATGTCTCCAAGATTGCCTACTATCGTTGGTGTTAGGTAAGAGAAAATCCTCAGCAGGAGCACAAACACCGATCGACTCACTGTCCATTTCTGGCTAAGCGGAGGAGAAAAAAAGAAATCTTGATGTATATTAGTAGTTTTCTTTTATTAATTTTAAACTGTTTTAAATGGGGACAAGGGATATTGTATCAAGCCTGTATCAAAACTATAACAATAAAACAAGGATTATGGCTCTTCCCATATAATGCAAAAAGTAGTACAATAATTTAATTTCAACATGGCAAATAAAACCTTACCGTGGTACGAAAAAACTGTTAGCATATTTGAATTCAGCACACTAAAATTAGGTTTAGAAACGTGTTAAATCCTGTGCCGCAGAAAAAAAAAAGTTAAATTTGCAGGCCTGTGTTACATGAGCAAATATGGTAGATTTTACTATCTTAATATATAAAAATTACATGTCACGTTGTTTGTCCGTGATGGAATCGTAAACTACTGAACTGATTTTAATAAAATTTTGCACACTGTGTGCAGTTTCATCCAACTTGAGACATAGGGAAGTTTATAACTAAATTTATAGTCACATTATTTTTATTGCAAATTATTTGTTTATTATTTAACAAAGAGTTATAATTATCTGTGAGTTCCATATGATTCTAACAGATGGCCATGTAAGGTAATTGGTTTATTATTTAACCAGGTGGCTGTGCTTTTTGTTGCAACCGCGAATTTCAATTGAATTACAAATATTGATTATTTCATAATTTAAGTGTGTTTGTGTTAATTTTATTTTCAAAATATTGATAATAATATTAATTTCGTGTGTAAGTATTAGTTTTAAGTAATCTGGCTGAAATACAGCAACTTAATTTAAATTTAACTGGACCGAGAAGGAACATTGAACAATATGGCGAATCAGTTCTAGAGACCATGAATGATAATTTAAATTTAACTGGACTGAGAAGGAACATTGAACAATATGGCGAATCAGTTCTAGAGACCATGAATGATAAGATAACAAGTCAATTTCCGCAAATTGGTATAGGCCTATGTGACATAAATCTTACATTTAAGAAGAATGTCAGTTTAAAAATATATGAAGGTCCTAAGGAACGGAATAACAGAATTGTAAGTAAGTCTGTTAGTTATAATAATAGGCCTATGCCTAATATTACAGAAACAATCTCCATGCCTCAATTAAATGAAAAACAAGATGACTATAATATATCACAAGATGATATTACTATACAGAGACTTCTTGATGATGATGAGAATCCAAACTGCCGACAAGTTCGTAGAAAAAAACGAAAGTATAATGAAATCAGCAAGCCTCCTCAAAATATTCCATCAATAAATATAAATGTAATAATCCTTATGATACACTTATGGATGATACTGAGAATGCAGACAACATAAATTCATCTCAATCAACTAAACCACTTCCACATAAACCACCACCCATATTTATACCGGGTGTAGCTAACGTACCAAAACTAAAAAATTGTGTAAAACAAAAACTTTCTGATTTAGATTTCTCACTTAGTTTACTACAACATAATTTAACGTATACCTTAGCCACAGCAACGCGTGGCCGGGACTTATATATATATATATATATATATATATATATATATAAAAAAGAAGGTCGGATTAGTTACACTGTTTATAACGCAAGAACGGCTGGACCGATTTTTATGATCTTTGATTTGTTGGATTTATTTCCGCCCCGAATAGCAGATAACTATTAAAACATCAGAAAAATTAACGTAAAAATATTTAAAGGCGATACGATGTTTGCCGGGCCAGCTAGTAGCTTATATATTAATAAAGTTTAAAAATGCATACAGGTACAAAACATACATTTTTTTTACGTAATAATTAATTCAATAAGATTATAACACTTTTTTTTTCAAATTAATAAAATTATTCATTGGACTTAGCACTTAGCTATCAGTCATGTCTGGTCAATCATATCTCATTGTCCTTCATGAAGATTTTTGAAATTAATTGACTGCCTTATTTCTTGTTTTACAGCCAACGAAATTACTCCCAAACATCCATTTTTTTGAGTTTCATCATATTTATTATTTTCAAAACTGTAATTAATAAATAACTACATAGTAACCATGTCCACCGCTGTGATCTCAAGGTAGCGTGCTGCCTTGTCACGCAGCAGGCCCAGGTTCGATCCTCGGTCGGGGCAGTTTTTCTGGGTGAGGTTTTTATCGGGATTTTTCCTCACTTGTAAGACAAATGTCAGGAAAACTTTAAGGCCCAAACGATCCCCGAAATCATATGGCCAATCATCATCATCCGATGTGGAAAGCAACGGAAAGGTACCACACCTACAATTCCCTAGTAAAGCTGCAAGCATAGCATGAAAATGCTATGATTGCAGTGAAGGATAGTGATGATGATAATGATACAACCCAATGTTGGGCCTTAGCCTCTCCTTTGTTAGGAGTTACTAGACCAAGTTAATTTAGTTATGCTTATTTCCCTAAAGATGTCATGAATGGTATGCATTAACATACCGATCCAATGAGACATCTAGTAGATAACTAAGGTATTACTAGGATGAAGGAGGTGGGTAAATTTTGCTTAGAGGTATCTTTATTCAGTTTAAGGATCTTTTATGAGCCTTGAAAATCTTCAGACTTGGGACCCATGGCTTTAAAATCCCTCCTGGAGGACTTACTCCTTGGATTTTTCTATCTTAAAAAAATCATTGACCCAGGCCGGGTTTGAAGCTGTGACTCTCGAGACCAGATATAAGGAACATAACCACATACTTCAGCTGACATATCATTGTTTTATGGTACATTATAGCACTTCAAGCCTAAATAAGAGACCTAAATAATATTTTGTTGACTTTTCATGTTCAAATGACCCAATATGTTAAAGAAGGCAGTTACATAAAGTGCTATTTACCTATTGTTTATTTTATATTATTTCACTCACCTCATACTTCAATGAAGTATGAGGTGAGTGAAATAATATAAAATAAACAATATTAAAAAACCTCATAGTGTTATTTCCTATCTACATAACTTAATACTATTTACCTACTAACAAAACATATCACACCTTGGGAATAAGATGGCCACAAGTGTAAAAAGTTTAGTTCTGAGTTATTAACAATTAAAGTTTTAAAAATGTATAATACATTCAATTTTTGATATGGACACAATTGTATTCTGTCTCCATTTTCTTGCACATGACTTGTGGTCATAAAGAAATAAATTTATAACAATTTTTTCTAACAGATAGTAGTCTTAACTCAATTTATGACATTTTTACACTTGTGGCCCTCTTCTTCCCAAGGTGCGATACATAAATAATCATAACATTTATGTTGGAATTGGATAAGAGCAGTTGGTGAGGATTTGATTTCCACATTGTAAGGAGATAAACATTTACCTCTTATCTTTCAGGACTCTTATTTAAATTCATATAATGATATTTGTAAATATGTTGTAGCTTTTACCAGATGCGAGTGCAGAGTTTCATGTAGCAGCCAGTTCTACTTTCCTTACAATCCTGGAGAAAAAATTGGTCCATCCTCGGACATTCACGCAGACGTTCCTTCAAAGCATTTTGTCTTCCATAGATAGCAGAGATCCAGGTACTTAAATTAATTTTGTTCTTGTTATATGTCATTGCATTAATTGATTAACAGAGTAAGAAATTCATTTATGTTTTACTTAAATTAACACTTTCCAATTCTGGATATAATTTAATTTAAGAAAAAAAAAATTAACACTCAAACGGGGACTGGAACCTGAGAACTTGAACTTGAATCAGAGATCCAGGATTCAAGTCCCAGTTTGAGTGTTAATTTTTCTTTCTTAAATTAAATTCATTCAGTGTTTAAAAATTTTATAAAATCTCAGAAGATAATAATAGATAACTCAGATGGAAAGATTTCATCCTGGACAGCAGAGGGGTGGAGTTTTGTGCCTATATAGGCCCTGGAGTTCACTGAGTGCAGTTTAAATTGATTAAAAATTCTGTGTGTTTGATCATATAGTGTATAGAAATTGTTTTGTTAGCTATGGATATATATGAATCTTTACATCCACATTATCCATGGATCTTTATTGGTTCATTAGGGAATGTTTTCCATCTCTGAAGATGATATATGTAAGTCAACTAAGACTTAATGAAAAATTGAACCAAGTTATCCTATTCATATGACATTATGAGTTTCTTAATTCAATTATATTGCGTTTAACATCCAATTTTCAACAGTTTCATACATAGATTATTAAATGTTCCACTAAATGAAGATTTTAAGAAAGAATACAATCACATTTTGAACATAGCTAATTTAAATGATTTTGGAAAGGAAATAATTATAAATAAACTAAAGAAATTCAGACAACAAAAAAGATTAAAAGAATACACCAGTGGCATGCGGTGGTGTCAGAGCAATTACCCCAGCTGATGATGAGAAAATGTGACTTATAGTTTATAAAAAAACTTTCATTCCAAATTACTCAGTTTATAAATGGCATGATACTAAAATGCCTTGTAATTTTTTTTCTTTAGATCTGGTAAATCCGGAGTTGGCCTATCTTGTTGTATGAGGTCATTTTTCTTGTTGAAAGGTCTGCTGCACGAAAATGGTCTTGTTTGTAAATTATACAGTCATTTACACTCAGTTTTACTAAATTCACAAATCACATTCATCAGTAACTTGTAAAAATGTAATAATAATGCGTTTGAATGAACTCAGTGTCAATATTAAATTCAACTGTTGCTTTCCACAAATAATATATACATGTTCATAATAATCCAATTGTTGTTATTCAGTTATACAATATAAATAAAGCTTCTTAAATTAACAGGATGCTATAGCTGACAAAACGTACTGCATAATTTTATTTATTTATTTTTTGTATCTTGTAAAAATGTAACTAGCACAAATTAAATATTGTGACACTGTCTCTGGTATTTGTAATTCCGGTTCTGAACACCAGATTGTGCCACTATAGCCTTGATTTTTCTTCTAGGTTATTTATCCTTAAATAAGCACAATGAATTTATTTAAAATTTCACCAAACACTTTATTTAACTCTTCAATGATCAGCAAACTTCTATTTACAATTACAATTTCCAAAATAATCTTCTTTTACTTGTTATCTGAGTTAGAGCAATTTTCCACTCACTGATAAATCAATTCTCCACAACTGATCATCCACTGTTTACCACATGACTCGCTCTCACAGACTGACTACTATCGCTGGCGTCTAACACAAAACTAACTCGCCGGCCTGCCTCTGCTCTTTTATATATACCCAGAGGAAATTTTCAGAAACAGCTTCTAGGCAGTTCAAAGCCCAGAATCCTCTAGCATGGATCTTTCTCCAAGGGGAAGGGATATACTGGTAGAATCGTCTGCTAACACACTCCAGACAATTCCACTGGCCTGCAGGCAATCTAACTTGCCAGGGGCGACTCACCCATGCAATTCAAACATTGCCATGCACGACACGTAATAATATTATGAATTAAGAAATGTTATTTCGAAAAATTCTATTATTAAGGAACTGGCACTTCCCAAATCAGCCAGTCATGTTTTTTTCATCAAATGTATTTTTATATTTGAAAAGAAAAATATACGCCTAGACTGGGGTTTGAACCCAGGACCTTTGACTCTCTATGTCAATGCTCTTCCATCTGAGCTACCTAGGCCTCCAATCTAAACGCGTATTTTTCTCTTACACATAGTTAATTTGTCCATCATTAAGATGTTTAAAAATGAATAATATTAACATTAAAAGAAGCACTACTGGCTTTATAAGTAATGTTTAAATTCCCAATAAAAAAGTCTTCGTAATAAAGAAGCCGCCATTTGCAAAAATCGTAGCAACGGCTCGTAGCATTTGGGGTTAGGGAATTAACTATGTGTAAGAGAAAAATACGCGTTTAGATTGGAGGCCTAGGTAGCTCAGATGGAAGAGCATTGACGTAGAGAGTCAAAGGTCCTGGGTTCAAACCCCGGTCTAGGCGTATATTTTTCTTTTCAAATATAATTTGTCCATCATTAAGATGCTTAAAAACGAATAATATTAAAAATTTATTCTTATTCAAGTTGTGACGTTAACTGGGTACAGCTAGCTAGTATTCAATAAAAAAGTCAATGGAAGAATGGAATAAGACTCAAACTTCATCTAGTGGATTATCACTGAACGTAGCAGGCAGTGATGCAATTTGCTTGCACCAGGCTTGCACTGATTCATCTGTAGCGCAATAGCTGATGTTGGTGGGGATAACATAGAGGAAACACTTTCATGTGTTTCTCTTTGGAGATAATGTGAATATGCAGATGGCTTTGTCAAACCGAATGTGATACATGTCTGCAGGTGCGGTGGGAATTTTGAATTTTTATGTTTACACACAATTGATTTGAATGGAATTTGGCAAATATTTTTTTTTAATTCAAAATTATTCATATTCCAATTACCCCAGCAGTGCTGGGGTAGCTGGGGTTAAATGCATGCCACTGGAATACACCACCCTGCAATCTGAATCAAAGAAAAGAAAACAATTAAAGAAAATTACTTATCCTGAAATACATAACAAATTTCAAAACATTTTCAAGAAATTCAATATTACATTGGCACCGATAAATAAATTTATCTTTGGTAATCTATTAATAACCAATATGAAATTGATAGTAAAAAATCTGAAATTTATCTAATTAGTTGTGAAGACTGCAATAAAGTGTACATAGGAATAATAACTCAAATTAATTAAACAAAAAGGAATTTGGACACTCACACAAAGGAACATTTTAGAAATATTAAAAATAGTGAAGTTGAAAAATCAGCTATTACGGCAGATAATTTGTTGGAGAGTCATAAAATTGAAAAAGTGGCTAATCTTCTAAAACATTTGGAAAAAACCTTTAGAATTGACAGTTTGGGAGAAGTTATTTATTCAGAAGAACAAATTTAGATCCATGAATTTTGAAATTCGCAATGATCAGGACCTGATTTCACAGTTCATCAAATGAACACCAGATGGCAACATTATAGATGAAGATTCCAATGAAAATCTGGTAGTCATAATATCGGCTGAAGATGAGAGGGATATCCTCTTGAAAACTGCAGTTCCCGTGTTAAAAAAACCATGAAATATGAGGTAAGATAAGAATATGACTTATTCATTGAGTTATCCTACGTTCCAGGATTGAAGATTGTGATTGGTATATTGTTACTTTTTTCTTCAAAGTTTTAACATCTGTTGAAGATGACTTCTTTAGTAGCATTTGAGCATCTTGGAGCCATCCTAATCCAGAATGTTAATGATTGTATGTCCACTGCTGTGGTCTCAAGGTAGTGTGCTGCCTTGTCATGCAGCAGGCCCGGGTTTGATCTCAGTCAGGACAAGTTTCCTGGCTGAGGTTTTTTCAGGTTTTTCTTCACCTGTAAGACAAATGTCAGTCCCCGAACATCATATAGCCATCATTTCCGATTGAGGGTCTTTCCACTTTTCAGCGGTTGCCCTTTTACCAGCCGGCTGCTGGCCCTTCATATCCACATGTGTCAATCACAGAGGTAGATGATCAACAGCCAGTGATGGGGTGACATGTGGTTAGCATGTCGAGTCCCCCAGCCGTTATAGCTGGTTCCTCAACCTGGAGCCGCTACTTATTGTAGCTACCCAATTGCCTCATGATGCTGGGTGGGCACTGGTCCCATACTGGCCGAAATACCATGAGAAAATTTCTTCCCCCACATGGAGACTCGAACCAGCGCAAGTCCCGTAGCTCTGCGCCAAGGCTTCCTACCTTAACCGCTCGGCTACGGCACGGGACATATAGCCATCATAATCATCATCATTCATGTTGCCTTAGATTAAAATTTAGGATTCTCATGACACACAGCTATCTTAATTGCCCATTGTATCATTGAAACAGTATAACCCCGCCTTCCAGGCGCCCCAACCTCAGAAGTGGGTTACATTTACAGCAATGCCAGAAGAGAATACCAGAAATATTGAAATGACAACCTGGGGCATTGAATAGAAGAAGTGACTATTTCTGAGGAAGCCATCAGCAGGTGATGAAACTTAGAGGGAAATGACAGTTTATCAACTATATGTTTAATTAAATAAAACTTGGTTTTATTTTTATTTAATTAAATATGGATTTTCATCAAATAAACACAAGAAAAGAGAAAAAAAAAACACTTGCATTATCACTGTTTTATTTCTTGATACTTAATATAGAGACCAAGCATTTTTGGATCCGTAGTAACATATTCTTTTTTCTTTCTATACAATTGAGGAACTGTACTTTTGCACAGTATTTTCATTACACCCTGATTTAAGAGAAAATCTAAAAGGAATACAAGAATGAAATTGGTGTTCTGAGAAGCTATATCAACAAGTTTGGTTATAAAAATATAATTCTGTCTCTTTGCAGTGGTGGCTCGTGCATGGCTTGAAACATTACTTGATGTGATAGATCTGTTACCTGCCAGTGTTGTCAAGTCTGATGTAAGTATTTTCTAATATATACAAGCCATATCACAACTCAAACAAATAATTATTTATATTGCTTTGATTATTATAAAAGTTATAACATTTAACTTAAAATTAAAGAGAGAAGATTTAAAATTATATTTATTTATGAGGTGGAATGTATAGCTTTTGAAAAAAATGATGGCGCAATTCTTGATGATGGAAAGTTAAAGTTTTGACGAGCGATTTATGCCAGTATGTTGTTACATGTGCTGTTGCCTTTGAGTTCAAATTGGGGGGTATAAGTCTTTCTTTATGCAGTGCTCGCATTGTTCACTTGAGTGGAGCAGTTGGTAAGATGCTCTTTTATGACAAAGTGGGCCCACATTTGATTCTGGTCAGGAAGAATTTTTTTTTTTAAATAACGTCGTTAATTTTAATAATGCATACACATTACCAGACTTTGTTAAGTAAATAAGTTTGTTCATATAGGGAAATAAATAAATTAAAGCAAACAGGTCATATAGAAAATTAATTATGGTTGTAACATCTCATTACTTCATTAAAAAACACAAGGCATAACAAGATTGTTTATTTCCACAACTAATGCAAAATTTGTCTGATTAATTTAAATTAAGTCAAGTTAATATCCAATTTAAATATACATGTAAATCCTGGAGAATTGCATCACTTCATATGGACTTTTTCCAGCAGGTACAGTTGTGGTCTAGTGGAGGGAACGTTTGTTTCTCATGCATGAGATTGCGTATTCGATCCTGCTTTCATGCTTTTTTTCTCTCTCTCTCTTATCTTTATTTCAATTAATTTTGTTTGTTTCCTTTTATTTGTTTTATTTATAGCATTTACTGCACTACTTATTTACATAACATTATTTTCCCTTGCACGACATACAAGGAAATAGAACGGATTTTACTTTCTCAAATAGTTGTGCACTTGTGAACTAAGTAGCTGACCTCTGATTATGCACAGTGGCTTTGTTCTGGGACTTACAAATTATCTGTGTGCCATCAATTGTTTCAAAGGCTGTACATTTTTTATTTATATTTGTTAATATCTTGTGGAATTTGTATTACTCCATTCCAAAACTCCATGGTGTAACAAGCCTGGAAGGACCTTGGTCTATGAGCTGCTGCTAACTTCATATCCACATGTTTTAATCACAAAAGTGAATGATCATCCAGCCAGTATAGGAATGATATGTGGTCAGCCTGATGGATCCCCAGCCATTATAGCTGGTTTACTCAAGCTGGAGCCTCTATTATTGTAGCTATCCAAATTCCTCATGATCTGGGTGGGCATTGATCCCATATTGGCTGAAATTCCATGAGGAATTTTTTTTCTTCATGGCGACTAGAATCAGCACAAGTTTCATGGCTCTGTACCTAGGCATGATACTTTAAGTCTCTCGGCTATGGCATAGATCATTTACACTACTACTATTTTAACTTATTCTTTTTTTTTCTATTCATAGATTTTGCCTATTGCAATTGCCAAAGGTCAAATTGCTCAGCCAGTCTCTTCACGTCTTAAAGCCTGTAAATTGCTTGGGAAAATTACAACAAAATTTGAACCTTACTTGTAAGTAAAACATTAAGTTAATGAATATTTTTAACTGAAATAATTTCCATTCTCTGATACCAAGACATTATAGGAACATTGTTAAAAAATATTTATTTTTGTTGTATTTAGGGTGAAAAAGGAGGCATTACCATTAATACACTCGCTTTGTCAAGATATCAATTATGAAGTGCGAGCCTGTATCTGCTCCCAGTTCCACTACTTTGCGAAGGCTCTCGATCCAGAGACAGTGCAGCCAGCTCTCTTGCCAATACTTGTGGAACTGGCAAGTGATGAAGAAAGCTTGGTCCGTTTACATGCTGTTGAAACCATTGTTAACATGCTTCCTCATTTACAAGCTGGTTAGTTTAATTTTGTATTTTATATCTTTTATATAATTTTTATAGAACTCATCTTAACACTGGATATAACGCCTATGGAATGTCCCATATTATATTTCTACAATGAATGATAAAAAAAAAGTTAAATGAAAACATAGTTCTAACAATAAAAATCAATAAATAAGTGAGTCTGTTGTCATCTTACCTCATATTGGTTGTTTTCGTAGTTGTTGACAATAGACTGAACTTATATATTAAGTAGAACCTCTATATGTTATGTCATATTCTAATTTCATAATAAAAACCAACATAATTACATTACACAAACACTTAAAACTTAGTTATCCTAGACTTACTCTATACACAATAAAAAATACACATCACCTACAAAAGATGGTCAGCAGAAGTGATAGGAAAATTGAAAATAGATTATATTCCACTTAGTGCGGAACTCAAAAACACAAAAATTTCAGTGGTCAAGGAATACATGCATGCACATTAACATGTTGAAATTATTAAGTTATGTAGGTAGGAAATAACACTTTTTGGGATAACCTGGAAAAAAACTTCTATAACCAACTTAACCTCAAAATGAAGAAGAAAATTGATGTACTAAAGAAAAAGATAATTAATTTAAAACCTGAGTTAAATAAATTGAAGAAAAGTAAAAATACAAAAAATAAAACCACTAATTTAGGGGGGATAAAGAAACTGAGAAAAATGTAATTAACCTATCATCGGAAAACTTTACAGAAAGGGAAATATCTATTTTGGACAAGGGATTGAAAACATACATTACTCTAACAATTTAGAAGATTACATAGCTGATGTTGAAATTGCTATCAATGACATGAATATTATGAAGAACAAACAATAATCAGAAAAGAATGTGGAGAAGTTATTGAAAAAATTAAAAACACAAGTGTAGCAAACCAATGCAAAACAAACATGAAGAAAGTTAACAATAAAAATGTTGTTTTTTCAAAATCAGACAAAGGGAATAATTTAGTAAATTTGGATAAAGAAGGTTACAATGATAGGATGAAGAATTTATTAAAGGGAGAAGAATATGAAGAATTAAAAACAAATCCCCTTGCAAAAACAATTAAGGAAGTTGAAACCAGCCTAAAATCAATTAAAAAAATTATGACACAAAAGGAGAAGTTTAAATTAAAAATACCAAATCCCAGAAACCCCAACATTCATGGTCTTCCCAAAATCCATAAGGACGGAAAGAAGATGAGACCTATCATCAACAATATCAACTCACCGACATATAACATATCAAAATGGTTAAGCAATAAATTTTAAGGTATGGAAAAATTTGAAAATTTAGCAGTAGAAAATTCTTACCAACTAGTGGAAGAATTAGAAAATGTAGAAGTAGAACCATCAGAAAGATTGGTCTCATTTGATGTCACTTCATTGTTCACAAACATCCCGACTGACATAACTTTTGAACATTTTAGAAAAATGGTTGAAAGAAAACAAAGTAGATGATGATAGCATTAAAGAATACATAAGATTAACAAAATTATGCTTAAATCAAATGTTCTTCACCTTTAGAGGAAAGTACTTTAGACAAAGATCAGGACTTGCAATGGGAAATCCATTGTCACCATTCTTGGCAAATATGTTTATGGGGAACTTTGAATGTCATGTAACCAAAGCATACCCTCTGATGTTTAAATTTTGGAGAAGATATGTAGATGATATCATAGCAATAATAAAACAGAAACAATTAGAAGATGCCATTAAACTGTTAAATATTCAAATAAAACAATCAAATTTACAATGGAAGTAGAAAATAATCGTGAAATACCATTTTTAGACCTTAAATTGATCAGGAATGAAGAAAAAAGGAAATAGAATTTGGAATGTACAGAAAAGAAACTCATATTGATAATTATATAAAAGCTACAGGATTTAACCATTTTTCACATAAACTGGTAGTATTTAATAGTTTAACACACAGACTTGTGAACATTCCCATGTGCAAAGAAAATTACAATAAAGAGAAAAAACACATCATAAAAATTGCAAAGGATACTGGATTTCAAGAAAAGATGATACACAAGAAAATAAATAAATTTAAGGAACAAAAAATGATTAATGAAAGTACTCTTCACACAGATAATGATATTGGTAAAAAATCAAGAAGTTCACATACCACCCTTTAGTATTTGACAAGTTTCAGAAAATCTTCAACAAATTCAACATTAAATTAGCACCGAAAAATGGTTACAGTTTAGGTAATTTAATAAAAACCAACAAAAATGAAAGGATTGAAGACTGCAAAAAATCGGGAATTGATCAAATTAATTGTAAAGATTGTGAAAAGATATACATAGGAAAAACAAAAAGGAATTTAAATACAAGATTAAAGGAACACCTCAGAAATGTTAAAAATGGAAAAACAGAAAAATCTGCAATAGCTGTACATGCCTGGTCAGAAAAACATAGAATAGAAACCAAAACAAAATTACTTAAACAATTGGGAAAACCGAAGGAACTCACAATTTGGGAAAAAATTTACATATGCAAGAATAAAAACACAATTATGAATTTTGAAATACCCGGTGATAAGGAGAGGGGATTGATTTGGAAGTTGGTCGGACAGCCATCAGATGGCGCGGAGGTCAGTCTGCAGGAGAGGAGACCATTGGACGTCAGTTGTGAACATGAACAGCATTGAGAATGTCACAAATACAATGACGAAATCTAGATATGCGAGGGAATTAAGAGGTGAGTTAAGAAACAACTAAACAAAAAAAAAGTTGAAATTATGTTTATAGCATCACAAAGGCTAATTCCTTAGATCTGTAATTTTTTGACTTAACATGATCTGGACTTGGGTCTGGTGCTTCATTATCATTCATCATCTATCATACCATCTGCATAACATAACTCTGCCATCCAGTTGCCCCAACTTAAGAAGTGGGTTACAATCCTGCCTATGCCAGGAGAGGATACCAGAAATGTCATAAAAACAATGTGGTGGCATTGGTAAAAAGAAAAAATGTTAACACAATAAAATAGTATCATAACAATCATTAAATTAATCAGATTTTCCATCCCTCTTCATATTTTGTATATTTTCCAAGACTAGTTTCAAGAAAATTCTTCCCTATTTTCAACTGGCATCTGACTGTTGATTTGATTGTTGGTATTCTTGTAAGCCTATTCTTCCCTCTGTTAGTGGACTGATGAATCTTCAAATTAAAACTTTCCTCTGGGAATTTCAAATTCATTACTCTGTCTTTATGTACGTTTTGATGTATGGTGAATACAACAAAAATATGTCATTAATTAAATAAAAATAAAACATAGTTTTATTTGATTTTCATATTTATTATATAATTCAGTGACAGCTGTTTCAGTATACTGTACCTTCTTCAGACATGTTAACAAATTATGAATTGTGTTCCAACTGATCTAAGCAACAATACAACAATATTTAAGTTATGTAGATAGGAAATAACACTATGAGGTTTTTTAATATTGTTTATTTTTTATTTCACTCACCTCATACTTCATAATTGCTAGCATGAAACCCTGGGTATGCTAGGAATTATGAAGTATGAGGTGAGTGAAATAAAAAATAAACAATACAACAATATTTATTTAAATTTTTTAATTTAACAAAGGGGATTCATTCAAATCAAGTTGAGAATTTAACAGTTTGTTACTACTTTTAAATTTATTAATTTCTACAGCCTCCAAAAGATCTAACTTCTTACCCTTATCACAAACATGTAAAATTTCAAAATTTTGATCGAAACAATGATTAAACTGGAATAGGTGGTTAGCATATTTTGAATATTCTAAATTTCTGTTATATGCTCTCATGTGTTCCTTTATCCGAGAGATAAAAGGTCTACCAGTTTATCCTATACAGACATTGTCACATGTGCCACACTTCAGTTTATATACACCTGATAATTTTTATTTTTTTATTTTGGATTTATTGTTTTTATTATATTTTGTAAAGTTTTATTAGTTTTAAATGCCACATTAATGTTCAACTTTTTAAAGTGTATTCCCTAGTTAAATTACATAAGGAAAATTATCCTATTAGACCAGTAGTATCCTTCATAAGTTCTCCATCATGCAAAATGTCTAAAAAGCTAATAAATATAATTTCATCTAATACTAAGTTCAATCCAATTTACAGTATAAAAAACTCTATTGAATTAATTGACAATATAAAGAACATTGATTTGCCTAATAACTTAATTTTAGTTTCTTTTGATGTAAAGAATCTGTTTCCCAGTATACCTACTATTGATGTAGTAGAGATTATTAATAGAATGTTACTAACTAATAAAGTGAATAGTTTTGTAGTTGAAGAAATATTACACACTCTTAAAACATGCTTACATCAAAATTACTTTGAATTTAATAACAAATTGTACATAGCTAAAGATGGTTTGATTATGGGTGATCCGTTGAGCCCTCTTTTGGCAGAGATTTTTATGGATGACTTAGAACAAACCATACATAAGAATGTATTAGCTAGAAATGTTCTATTTTGGTATCGTTATGTAGATGATGTCATAGCAGGCTTCACAGGAACCAAAAGACAATTGAATTCCTTTTTAAATTTTATTAATAACATTCACAGAAGTATTAATTTCACAATGGAATTAGAAACAAATAATAGTATAAATTTCTTGGATTTATCAATAAAACACATTGATAATAAGTTTGAGTTTGGTATCTTTCACAAACCATCTCATACTGATACCACTATCCATAGTTCTTCTCTTCACCCATATACTCATAAGATGGCAGCATTTAATAGTTACATTCATAGACTTTTAAATATCCATCTTTCACCCTTGGAATATAATAATGAATTGAATATTATTAAACAATTAGCTATTAATAATAACTACAACCCTAAAATTATAGAATATTTAATTAAGAAAGTTCATTACAAAAAAGCAATTAACAAAGTTTTTCCATTACCCAAAGAAAACATAAAGAAATATGTCGTAACGTCATACATAGGCCCACTTTCAAATAAAATATCTAAACACTTTAAAAAGTTGAACATTAATGTGGCATTTAAAACTAGTAAAACTTTACAAAATATAATAAAAAAACAATAAAACCAAAATAAAAAAAGAAAAATTATCAGGTGTATATAAACTGAAGTGTGGCACATGTGCCAATATCTATATAGGACAAACTGGTAGACCTTTTATCTCTCGGATAAAGGAACACATGAGAGCATATAACAGAAATTTAGCAGTCTTCTCCATTCACCTGTCTGTTCATCTCTCTTTGGTCCAAAAATTTTCCTAAGAACTTTATTCTCAAATACTCATAATCTCCTTTCCTCCCTTAAATTAAGAGTCCATGTTTTGCATCCATATAATATAACTGGTAGAATAATAGTTTTATATATTTTCAGTTTAACATTTTTTGAAAGGAGTTGGGAAGTCAAAAGTCTCTGTAATGCATAATAACACGCATTTCCAGAATTGAGCCTATGTTTAATTTCTTTGTGCGTCTCATTAATATTTGTGATTATTGTTCCTAGGTATTTGAATTCAGCCACTTCCTCAAAATTTCCCTCATTTGTCATTAGCTGTCCATTTCCATTATATAATGTATTTCTATGTGTGACCATATATTTAGTTTTATTGATATTTACTTCCAGTCCCAATTTCTTAGTGTTACTCAGTAGTGTGTGCGTGTTGGCCTACAGTATCTCCTCGCTATCACCCAATAGTACTACATCAGCAGCATAAACTAACAGCTTATTAATACCATTGAGTTTTAGGCCTTCTTCATCCTCTGAAGATTTGATGACATGCTCTAGTACAAATTTAAATAGTAGAGGAGATAGTGCATCTCCTTGCTTCAACTCATTGTGGATTTCAAAAGTATCTGAAAACTGATTGCCTACACGTACCCTACTCTTTGTGCCATGTAGACACATTCGTATAAGTCTAACTAACTTTTTAGGAATTCCGAACTCTAGCAGGATACTATATAAGTTCTCCCTCTTAATTGAATTTTATGCCTTTTTGAAGTCTATGTATAGTTGATATACTTAATATAGAGTTAGAAATTTTCATGACTCATCTCATATTTGTAGATTTCATGAAGACTAGTTTCAATGCATTATGTACCATTATCAATTCTTTATAACTGTTGAATGGTAGTTTACGATCCTGTAGGTTGATTTCTGCTCACTCTGTAGGCTGTAAATCTAATTTTTTCTCTGGAAATTTCAAAATTCATTATTCTCTTTTTATTTTTGTGGATGTAAATTTTCTCCCAAATTGTGAGTTCCTTAGATTTATCTAACTCTTTCAGTAATTTGTCCTTAGAAGTAAGGCAAGCATAAGAGACATGACTGCTACAGCAGAACGGATCAAATGACAGGGGGGTAATCAAGTGCCAAGAATGTGGGGAACCAGGTGGGTCAATAGGATAACCACATGGAACCAGAATTGACAAGAGATGCATGGGCAGGTAGAGAACTAGGTGGTCTAACATATTCACTTAATGGATGGGAAACCAGTGGATGAGGCAAGCAAGAAACAGGGAACTGTGAAAGAAGCTGACAAGTGCTGGACAGTGAAAAGTGAAAAAAGTGAAAGTGAAACATGAGTAAACTGGAACAAAAAAATAACATAGATTAATTATTATGATTGAGTAATCACTCCAACTAGCTCATCTAAGGAGTTTATCTGAGCTACCCTGCCAGTTAGCAGGAGGCATTAGCCCTTATGGGATGATATAGACAAATTCTAAATTTTTGGATGTGTAAAAAAAAATAAAATTGGAAGATCCTGCCAGATGGCTTGACAGTGTGGAATAGTATCTGAGGGTTATGGGAGTTCAAGGATGGAGAAGGAAGCATTAGACAGATATGGATGATGGAGGTGCATAGTTGGGGCGGTCAAGGCCTGTAGCACCAAACTTGATGATGTAATAATTAAGAGATTTTGTCTGTACATTCTTATCTCTTGGTTGTTTTTGTTGAACATTTTTATGTTTCAAGACTTCTGAACCCCATTGTCAGCAATTATAGACTGAATTTTCTCAAGTTGTCAGCCTTGATTCTTGATTCCTGCTCTATGTGCCTCTGGTCCAATGAATTTACCAATGAGGTTCCTTTCTCCAGGAATTTCAAAATTCATAATTCTTTCCTTGTTCTTCTGTATGTAGATTTTTTTCTCATATGGTGAGTTCATCTTTGTTTTCTAACTGTTTCAATAATTTTTTGTTTACATCTATTTTGTGTTTTTCTGACTAAACATGAGCAGCCACTGCAGATTTTTTCACTTCCCCTTTTTTTATATTCCTTATGTGTTCTTTAGTTCTGTGTATTACAGTCTGTGATAAGATATACATAGGGAAAACAAAAAGAAATTTAACCATTAGAACTAAAGAACACATAAGGAATGTAAAAAAAGTGGAAGTGAAAAAAATCTGCAGTGGCTGCTCATGTTTGGTCAGAAAAACACAAAATAGATGTAAACACAAAATTATTGAAACAGTTAGAAAACAAAGATGAACTCACCATATGAGAAAAAAATCTACATACAGAAGAACAAGGAAAGAATTATGAACTTTGAAATTCCTGCAGAAAGGAACCTCATTAGTAAATTCATTGGACCAGAGGCAGAGAGAGAGCAGGAATCAAGAAACAGGGCCGACAACATGAGAAAATTCAGTCTGTAATTGCTGACGATGGGGTTCAGAAGTCTTGAAACATATGTTCGACAAAAACAACCATATGAGGTAAGAATGTACAGTAAATTGTCTTAATTATTAAACGAACCTCTTAATTTAATATAATAAATTTGGAAACTTTAACATTTAACCCTCTTAATGTTACTTACTATTGTATTTTAAAATGATGATGTAAAATCATATAATGATTGTAAAATAAAATGTCATAGTGTTAATTCCTAAAAAAAATATCATAAGTTATCATACTTTTGCAGAACATTTGAATAAATTCCGTTTTTTATTTATTTTTACAGAAACTATTAAGTATACTTTGGTTCCTCTAGTGAAAAAAATGTGTGAAGAATCTTTGAAAGCTGAAGATGCAGTTATGGTAAAAATAGCAGAACATTTTGGAAGCCTTTGTCTCGGTTTAGATAGTGAGTATTATAAAAACTTACACGACTTTTAAGTTTTTTGCATAAATATATGTATGTATGTATGTATGTATGTAGCTAATGCTCTGGAGTTAACAACAAAGTTATTCTCCTTCTTGCTTCCCAATACTTGGATATCACATCTTGATAATTTTGAAGAGCTACACAGTTTGTTAAATGTTCTCTGTCCATTTCCACACCTTGAGAACACAATATGCATTCAGCTTTAATATATAAATAACTTTTTATAGAGATACATGCATATCCTTTATTTTTAAGTTTGAAAAAAAAAACTAAAAATTCATCATCAAAAGACTTTACCACTGTTGTTTGTTATCTAGGAATAATTTATTTACCTCTTTAATTGACCTCTATCTTTCTGAAACTTTTTTAATTTTATGTGAGAATCCCTGTGTTTTCACTGATCACTAGGGACCTCAAAATTCTATGAATCAATTTTTGCACAAATTTTTTACCAAAGGAAAAAAAAAAAGGCTGAAATGTTGTGTTGTAAAACAATATAACTCACAATAAATTAAAGGCAAAAAAGCTGAAATTTTGTGTTGCACAACATATAAAATAAAATAAATAAATTTTATTTTCATGAAATTTAACAAAATTTCTTGGGTAAGGTTTCTCCTATGAAATTCCATGTTTTTTCAACTTTTGATGCAAAATTACTGTTATAAATGATTTTGTCTTTGTTTGTGTTACCTTACATAAACCTTACATAATATGTTGACCAATGATTATGTTGCCATCTTGAAATGTTTAAAAAATAATTGATATATATGTATATACATACAGTGAGTTTATTTTACAACTTGGCCGGCAGTAGCGCATGCAGGTGAGGTCAGCACTTACTCCCGGCGAATCGCGTATATTCCAGCAAACTCAAATCACATTAACAATTTTTTAGAATAAAAAACAAACGTACCTTATCACAGGAGATGTTGGAAATGCTGTCCTTCTGCATCAATACATCTACGGCATCATCTGAGGAAATTTGCATTCACACGCATTAGTTCAACTTCTGAAATAGCGTTAATTTCTGTCCTGATATTTTGTTTTAATTCATCTAATGTGTGGGGGTTAGTTTTGTAAACTTAATTTTTCAAGTTGCCCCATAAATAAAAATCGCATGACTTAAGATCAGGAGACCGAGCGGGCCATAACCTCCTACTGATTATTCTATTCTCAAAAATTTCTGCAATAAAATCTAATGACTGATCAGCTGTATGCGCAGTGGCAGAGTCCTGCTGGAAATATCCAGACTGACATTCAGAGTCCGTCAACTGTTCACAAAATGGTGCCAGTATATTATTTCTGTATCTTTCGGCATTTATGGTACCATCATAAAAAATAGGCCCTATTATTCTGTAACCATTTATGGCACACCATACTCCGATTTTTTGATCATGCAATGACGTTTCATGAACGAAGTTGGGTTTTTCTTTACCATAATATCGGTTGTTCTGTGATGATACATGATCATGTAAATGAAACCATGCTTCGTAACTGAAAATTATTAATTGTTCCAGCATTAACATTCCTCAAAATCCATTTACAGAAACTTACCCGACTCTGGTTATCATGTGGTAGCAATTCCTGGACAACAGTAACCTTGTATGGTTTTAGCTTTAAAACTTTTGTAGCTTTCCATGCTGAAGCTTTCGAAATGTCGGTTTCTTGTGCAAGGCACCTAAGAGATTTTTGAGGTGAGTTTTCTAACCTTTCTCCGATTTCCTCTAGTTTCTGCTCCTTAAGCTTCTTATCAAAAGTTGATCCCGCCTCCCTAAATTTATTGACAAGCAAATGAACGGCTCTTATCAAGAATTGATCCTGTCTCCCTTAATTTATTGACAAGCAAACGAACAGCCTCTCTACTCGGAACACGCACGCCTGGATAATTAGCTTGAAATCGTCTTACAATTTTCCTACATGATGATGTAATAACATCTTACATGAATATTCTTTGTTGTAATGTATACGTAAGCATTTTGAAGACATTGCAAGCAAAACTAAACACTTCTTAATTTATTCACGTGTGAACTGGCCTAGAACACAAGTCAGACTGCCGCACGAGTGAAGACAGATGTGGGATGTAGGCATCACAGGGAAATGAGAGGGGAAATGCAGTGAAGGTCACATGGGCCTCGCCTGCACGCGCTACTGCCGGCCAAGTCGTACAGTAAACTTACTGTATATATACATGTTTCAATTGTGGTTCATAACGTTTTGCCCAGGTCTAATCAATGGTGATGATACGTTGTAAGAAGGGCCCTCCTTCCCTCTCATAGCGCTCCAAGTGGTACGAGCAGCTTCATATCGCAGAAATTTCTGCATCTCTGGTAACTCATGTGAGACCCATCGTGATGCAATTTTCCGCATCCTAAGGCGGATCTTAAGGATTTGATGCAGAGTCGAAAATGCCAATCCAGTATCTCTGCTCCTGCTTTGAAAACATTGTACTGCGATGCCTAGATCTAAACTGATAACTTTTGGCTCATTGTTACGTGAGGAGGGGAAGGGGAGAGGCGAGTCCATATGCTCGGACGGAGGGATGGCACTGAAATTACACGTGCAATAAACAGAATTGTCAACTCTAGTTTTATTTGGATTCCACACTATTATTGCCAAAATTAAAGAAACAAGCCATGTATTTTATTAAACTAATATAACTTTTAGGATACATTACCAATTTAAGGGTTAATTAATTTATTATATAATTAATTAATTGTATGGTATACATTGTGAAGAAGAAATATAGTCAATCTTACTTACTAATTTATCACTTCTCGCTGAAAGACAAATTTTATTTGTAGAGAAAAATATACACCTGAATTGGGATTTGAACCTAATGTCTCTGGTTCTGAACTCTGAGCTACCAGGTTCTTGATTCAAATACACATTAATTCTCTCCTTTATATGAATTCTTGTGCATTGTGGCTATGAACTTTTCATTCTACACGCCATCTGTGCATCTTTAACGAGAAGACTTTATTGTGATTTAACACCACATTTATAGCCAGTGATGCTTATTTTTGATTTTCCAAATTAATATTTTTGATCTTATATATTAGAAACGAAAAAGTTCATAGCTCCCATGAAGGAATTCCTGGGCAGCCATCACTTTGAGACTAATTCAGAACAATGTCTGAAGATTGCTATATTCCAACCAAACAGACTTCTATGAATAGAGTATATTGAAACTAATTTATATACATAGAAGTATGAGGTAAGAAGAAATCACAATTCATTTAATTCTTATTAATTGAACCTCATAATGTTAAAAATTCCCAAATTTAATATATAAATATATTGAAACTAATAACTTTTTGGGAGAAATAGTTTGAGAAAGTTGCCGACTGTATAGGAAAGTAGCTAAAAGATTTGAATTGATTTGTGTGTGTGTTTACATATTAATAATCAGTAAAATATCACACAATGTGCATGTTTTGTTCGCTCTAAGTTTTACTGAAGTGTGTGAGTGAGTTTACTTTCTTTTTGCACCACATTAAATTATATTGATCACTGTTTCACCCACATAGTTTGCACTTGCACTTTTCTTCCAGGTCGTGGTATTTCTCTGTCTGGTGATGGAAACTTATACTGCAAATCTCATCATGGTGTATCGCAAGTTATATCTGACTTGTGTCCACTCTCTGTAGTTCATCACGTCCATAGAGGAGAAATCCACTATATTTCTTGTTTCTTCTTGTTAAGTTCTTGCAGTAGTTCTTTGTAAGCTTCGATATATGATAGAAGCAGGTCTTGACGTAATTACTCTATAAAGAATTGTTCTTTGACAGCACGTATGTGAGATGCGATGGAGTATACTTGGATAGACTTACAAGCAAACCTTCACCTGGGGTAAAAAACAGTGAAAATGAATATATTTAAATTAATGTTAGGAAGTAAACATTATGAGGTTATATCATTAATAGTGAGTGGAGAACATATTTTGAGAAATTTGAAGTTGTATGAGGTGAGTCGTTAAAAATATGTTCTCCACTCACTATTAATGGAAATTAATTCATAGTTAAATATGGGAAAATAACATTATGAAGTTCTTAATTCGTAAATCAATGAGTCATTTTTTACATCTTAACTCATAGTTCATCAAATCAACATCAGATGGCAACGTTATTGATGGAGATTCCAATGAAAATGCAGTAGTCATAATGTCGGTTGAAAATCAGAGAGATCTTTCTCTTGAAAAACTAGTTCCCGTGTTTAAAGAAACATATAATATGAGGTAAGATGTAAAAAAATGACTCATTAATTTACGAATGGAAATGAAACTAATATTATTGGAGTCAGTATAATAAAATGCTAATTTTCCCTAAATTTCACAACCTCACTAAAATAAACACATGTGATACATGAGCTTTAAGCAATAAGAAAACTTATGTTCTGTCAGTGACTAGTTTACGTACAGGATGAAAAACAATGTTGTGATCATGTTATTGCTTCATGCATCATATTTTCAGACTCTAGTTTTGTTTTTATACAGGAACATACGTGGCACAACAATTATAGTCTTTGAAAAAATGTTAGAAACACAAATTTGCAGTACACCTGCACTTCAAATGGCTGCATTTGTACAGTTATGTCACTTTTCTTGTACATTTTGGATACAGTATTCCATTGTGTTTTGGAAGTGTTGTTCATCCCTGGATGCCAATGCAGCTAGCACCAACCATCCCGGTGTGTTGCTGCAATGTATAGGAAGAATCACCAAAAGCTACATTATGTGAGATGTGTCGAATCATATACTTGTACATTCGAAAAAGATATCTGTCCAAAGGTTACAACTCATTAGTTGTGGTATGATTTTCACCATTACTTTTTCAGTGTCATAGTCCCCTTCTTCTAACAGTTGTTTCATTATATTTCCATCGCGGTGAACACCATATGAATCCAACAGCAATAGATTGCATATTGCAGAGTTGAGAAGGAATAATTCTTGTAGGAATTCTCCCCATATGTTTTTTTGTCATTTTTGCTGACGTAGTCCACTTTATTACAAGGTTGTCAGCCTGGAACATGTGTTCCACAACTCTTGCATTAATACCTTGAGGTTCTTGAAGAAACAGTAGTAACTTTGGCATCAGTTTTCCAGCTCTTGACACCACCAGCATTATAGTGTAGAAGTGTGTAGTCGCCCCTTTTCATTACAAAACACCATACATTTTACTGGTTCCTTGACATTCTAACGTTCTGCCGAAAGACATCTCCTTATTGAAACCACTTTCATCTGCATTAAAAACCTGTTCATCAGTGTATTTGTCCTGTACCAAGTCATTCACTCAGCCTCCTTTGCATAGAGTAACTGAATAAATTAATAAATCGCAATGCCAGTCAATAAAAAAATCATAAACAATTGGGAAGATCATAGAGAGAAGCAATTATCAGACTTAGGTTATGTGTATACTTAAATTAATCAGGAAAGCGAGTAGAATAAGATTATGAAAGAATAAATGACAAATAAAACGATCCGACGAAATTAGCATTAATGTGAACTAAATGACTTGTCAATAACAAGGTAGAGAGAACTCAGGTAATGCCACCCTTTCTTTTGTGAAGGTGGAAGTGACCGACACATACACAAAGAAGTAGAATGTTGACAAAATCCTTTATTCTCAGGATTTGACTGGCAATCTTTTGTGAAGCAAAATTTAACAGCTCTATATTGGCAGCCAGAACACAATAACTGAATTTACGAGCGGGGATTTCATCTTGGGACAAACAACGCTAGTAAAAAGTGTGGGAAGAGAGAAAACTCAAGCATTAGGGCCTACTGAAGTAAAGATCAATGACCTAGGAAAAACCCAGTGGCCTAAGTTACAAACTTGTAACCCGACTGTACATGAAGCCAGCACGGATAGGGCCCAACCTCCGACAGCAAAGATCACCAATAACAAATTTGTAATTAACCAATCATATTATTTGTTGTGTGTGTCTAAGCGCTGATCTCAGGTCCACAAGGTCGATATAGTGGGAGAACCTAATTTACGTAATGGGCGAGGGAGATGAACCTCAGACACTTCTACATACACTCTTCTACTTATACACTACTCGTGCTTGTGATCCGGGCATTGCCCACATCTTCGACACACACTGGCAGCATGGTCACCAGTGGTAATTTAACTTAAATTTTGGACTTAGAATTTTCACCGAAGTACCCCAAGTATCGGGACTTAAACATTTTTATTAATTGCGAGGATAATTTATAGTATCCTCAAGTAAAATAAAACGCGGAAATTCTCTCAAGTGTTTGTAACCACATTAAAAGATTAATTGATCATAGGGAATCGGCTGACTATTTAAAATTTATCGGAGAACATATTGTTTAAATAACTCACCTCATAGGATTCATGCTTCCATGAAATCGCGATTCCACGGAAGCATGAATCCTATGAGGTGAGTTATTTAAACAATATGTTCTCCGATGAATTTTAATGATTATACCTCATAATGTTTACTTCCCAACATTAATTAAATATGACTATTTAAACTTCATAAATTAATACATAAATTGGTAAACCCACGACGAACGCCATCGCTGACTGGAGATCAATGCTAGGGAATATAATTAAAACATGTACAGTGTTCTACATTTTGAGGGTTTTTCAAGACATAATAAATTACAGTCAACACAACGTATATTTGACACAATTAATTCTGCCCGACAAAGTCCTCGTGGAATCCCTGAATAAGAACCTCATGCCTACCGATATTTAGACCTGAGCGAACCAAATACCTAAATTCCCCAGTGAACCGGGGAAGTCCTTTATAAATCTAGCGCCCACCAAATCCTTTATTATCCAAATAAACCTGGGATTGACCTATAACGCTATCCCATATTGCCACCCAACATTGGGGTATGCAATAATCCGTGTCCCAGTCCATAAGTGATGTGCACTCATGTCTGGAGGTTGGTATTGATTTTTCAATGACTCGTGTTATGTACCTGATAACATATGATGTTATGATGTGGCTGACAATCTTATAACTTATGTAACCAGGAAGGACTTGCTTTGAAGTAGGTTTGATCTGTGCCCATCAAATCACTAGCTGTTTCAAGTGCAGTTCTCTTTATGTCACTTTCTTTTACAATATCATTTCTAGACTGCTGCAGACAGAATTCTTCAAATGTTCTTCGGTGCACAATTTTCATTTTATTTACTTAATTTTGTTAATGAATGAGTTTGGAGAAAATGCTTTAACATCTCACCTTATAAGGTTGCATGTTTTCACGATACCGGTTTCATCTTCAGTCAAATTTTGCCATTAACATCATCTTCTGAACTGCCATCTGGTGTCGATTTTATGAACTTGGAGATGAAATTATTCTTGTCGGGGATATTAAAATTCATTGCTTTAAATTCATTCTTCTGTCCACCGCTGTGGTCTCGAGATAGCATGCTGCCTTGTCCCCGGTCGGGACAGTTTTTCTGGGTGAGGTTTTTATTGGGGTTTTTCCTCACTTGTAAGACAAATGTCAGGAAAACTTTAAGGCTGAAACGGTTCCCAAAATCATATGGCCATCACAATCATTATCATTCATCTTAGATTAAGCTCCTGGTGCATCACTATCATCATTGTCATCACACATCATATCAACGGGGCAACGTAACCGTGCCTTCCAGGCGCCCCAAACTCAGAAGTGGGTTACAAGTATGCCATGCCAGGAGAAAGACAACCTAGGGCATTTGCAAAAAAAAAATATATATCTATTCTTCTGAATGTAGGCTATATCTTTTCCCAAACTGTCAATTCCAAAGGTTTCTCCAAATGTTTCTAAAGTTTAGTTTCTCTTCCGATTTTGTGATTCTCTAACAAACCATGAGCTGCAATGGCCAATTTTTCAATTTCACCATTTTTAATATTTCTAAAGTGTTCTTTTGTATGAGTTTCTAAATTCCTTTTAGTTTTTCCTATATATACTTTATTGCAGTCATTGCAACTGATTTCGTAAATTCCAGATTTTTTACTATCTGTGATATTAACTTTCTTTCTTATTAATTACTAGTAGATTATCCAGATTAAATTTGTTAATCGGTGCTAATGTAATATCAAATTTGTTAAATGTTTTTTTGAAATTTTGTGTGTGTTCCAGGATGGTAAGTAATTTTCTTGAATTGTTTCTATTCTTTTGAATCAGGTTGTAGGGTGGTGATGTTTGTTAATCTGTGTATTAAACTGCTTTTGGAGGGGATGGAAAATAGAGAGACCAGAATGCTGTAAAGTACTTGATTGTTCTTCTGATGAGGCAATTGTTTCTTCTGATTTGCTTTCTTGTACACGAGGCATGTCACCATCATCTCATGGTTCATTTTCATCAATGTCCAGAGTATGAATTTCTTCAACTGATTTAATTTCACATAACTGTTTATTAGATCATACATAACATCAGCAACTTCAAGCTCCTTTCACATTCTGTCTCTTTATAACTTTCTTCTGTTAGTTTAGCGATAACTTTGACCAGTATATTTACAGGTTTCATCTTCTCCACTTACTAAAAGCAAACAGAACACAATAGCACAACACAACTGACAGCTCACTTATACCACAGTGCATGTTATACATGCCTGCACCTTAACATTCAGTACCAGGCACTGAGCAGGGCATTTAAACCCACAAGCCAGCCATTTAAATACCCCAGCTACCCTTTTTGTGGCACTTCAGAAAATGGACCATTAGTCACAAACTATCAGTCCCAGAAAATTCAAATTTTGTACATACCTAAAGGAGACATCCTAGTAGGATTTGATGGTGAAATAACTTGGGAGATTGACATCACATGGTATCGACGTATCAATTTCAGGAAGTGGTAGTTCATTTTCACTTTCACTTTGTGAATCTTCTAATTCAGGAATCAGTTCATCACCTGAATGATCATTATACAAAATATTCACTAATTCTTCTTCAGTGAGATATTTTTCTTTCGCCATGGTTTCACGCACAAACAAAGCGCGATAACGAGAAACATATACGACTGCATTGGAGCCTGGAGGCAAATTTGACTGAACGAATTCCATGTGTTTGTTTTAAAAATAAAAGGGGATTCACCAAGGTTAAACATGTCAAACAGGAATAGAAAATATACATTTACATGCCATCTATGATCTCCAAGACATACTAAGCCAACACAATATTTAGGCGCCCAATATAAATGCGGTTTGTTCACGCCCGCCCTAAAACAAATTAACGACCGATGGCCACACACACGATAATCTCTTTAAATGCCTTAACTGGTTTACGGTACTGAATGTGTTAAGATAGCCCCATCAACTTACATCTTCTCTGGTGTTCATTGCATTGTGATTGTGAAATTTAGGTAAAATTAATATTTTATTATACTGATTCCAATAATATTAGTTTCATTTCCATTTTTTTTTATCCCAAGTGAAGGTTTGCTTGTTGGTGATTTCTTGAGGAAATTGGCTTTGACTTTTTCTATGTCTTTCTGGTTTTTCTTTTTTAGGTAATTCCAAATAATCTCTAATCTATAGGTTATGATTGGTGCGACTTTTAGACGAAACAGGGTAGTGGTTGTACTCAGTGATAGCTTGCTCAGATTTTTAATACTATTGGTTGTTGTCCTGGCTGCTAATGTTTGCTCTTTGATGTCTCCATGGCTTTGCAGCGTGATTCCCAGATATTTGAAACAGGGAACATTTTGCAGTGGGTTATTCTTGTACATAATTAAGCCTCTTGCTGCAATTCTGCGTCCTCTTCTGAATGTCATTTTCACAGTTTTTCCCTTGTTTATTAATAGGTCAATCTTTTTGGCCCACGTTATGAGTTCGTTGAAAACTGTCTGTGCATTTTCTAGATTCTGGGATATGATTACCATGTCATCTGCATAGGTGTATATTTTCATGTTTTCTGTGGCTATTTCTCCTGGTACTTCTATGGTAGCTATTACTTACTTACTTACTCACTGGCACTATCGAACTTGTAGGTTCATGGCCACATGGACATACGCTCTCCATACATCCCTATCCCGAGCCAACCCTTTCCAATCATTCCCTGTATAATCTACTTCCCTCAAATCATAGTTAATGTTATTCTCCCACCTCATTCTTGGTCTACCAACTGGGTGTTTTCCCTCTGGTTTTCCTACAAGAAGCTTCCATGCACGTCTTTCATTCCCATTCGTGCCACATGTCCTGCTCATTGCAGTCTACAAGACTTAACTGTTCTTATAATATCTGGCTTCCTATAAAGACCATGTAGTTCATTGTTCGGTAGTATTCTTCATTCACCTGTTTGTTCATCTCTCTTTGATCTAAAAATTTTCCTAAGTACTTTATTCTCAAATACTTATAATCTCCTTTTCTCCCTTAAAGTAAGAGTCCATGTTTCGCACCCATATAATATAACGGGTAGAATAATAGTTTTATATATTTTTAGTTTAACATTTTTTGAAAGGAGTTGGGACATCAAGAGTCTTTGCAATGCATAATACCACGCATTTCCAGAATTGAGCCTATGTTTAATTTCTTTGTGCATCTCATTCCTATTTGTGATTATTGTTCCTAGGTATTTGAATTCAGCCACTTCCTCAAAATTTCCCTCATTTGTCATTAGCTGTCCATTTCCATTATATAAAGTATTTCTACGTGTGAACATATATTTAGTTTTATTGATATTTAATTTTAGGAAGTTATATTTTGAGGTTATTTTAATTATATTATTTTCAGTCTGAACTTCTTACCTCAATATTAATGTTGATTTGTTCTTGAACAAGTTTCAAAACAATTCTGTTTTATCGTCAGCTTTTCCAGACTGGTTTTATTTATGTTGCACGACCTGGATGCCGATGTCAGCTCCATCCTGTGGTTGGCCAAAGAACCTCCAAACAAGGTCACGATGTTCAGAATGAAAATAATATAATTAGTTTTATTGATATTTATTTCCAGTCCTAATTTCTTAGTGTTACTCATCTATGGTAGCTATTATGAAAAGTAGGACTTAAAGGGTCCTCCTGGAGTACTCCATTTATTTGTTCTGTCAGATCTGTTATTGACACTCTGTTGTCTATTTAAATTTGGTTTTTTGACAGAATACTTTGTATAAGTCTTGTTTGTTGGGTTCTTATTGTGTGTATTTACATATTAAACTTTCTTAAAAAATATTGTTCCTTATTTTCCAATCCACTCTCATATATTAATCTTTATGAAACAAATTACAATTGATTAATGGAAAATAATATTATTAATCATTAAATTAGATTGTAATCTTAACTAACCATATCAATTGATTTCTGGTGTGAACAATTTCTTAATTTTATATGAAATTTATGTAAGTTCCATTTTTTTCAGACTGTCTATTAGCACAGGAAAAACTATGGATGATTCGTCATTATCAAAAAATGGCAGGATTAGGTTTGCCTCAATTGATAAAGCAAAATACTACAGACTACCGCAAGGTAAATATAATTAAAAGTAATTTAAATTTAATTGTGAAGAACCTTCATGGAACTATAGATTATTCTCTTATTATATGTAAATAATAAAACAAGCAAATCTTGATGTTATACAGATGCCAGATGTCATACCAAACACCAATACAGCTGATAACCGGATTGCTTGCAGACAGAATTGTGCATTAAATTTTCCTGTGATGGTTAGATATTGGTGCCCGAGCTCAAATCCAGATAATTTTCTCCGTCACCTCTATCCAACATATCAAGAACTTGCAAGTGACCCATTCTTCATGATCAGGCGGACAATTGCTATAGGCTTCAATGAGGTAGATATTTTTTCATATATAGTCTATTGTGGTTTGGTAGTGCTATTGAGTTAGTTATATATAGTTTATAGTTTCCAAAAAAATAGTAATTATTATTTTAAAAATACAATAGGAAGTAACATTAAGAGGTTTAAGTAAATTTGAGGTAAGATCTTTCCCAGTCTCAAAAAACTTGATTAAGAGGTTTCCTTAATAATTAAGTTATTTGGTCTCTATATATTCTTACCTCTTATGGTTGTTTTTGTTGAACATATGTTTTCAAGGAAATATACAGGCCAAATAACTTAATTATTAATAGTAATTTGAATTGCTCTAATGAATAAAACTGTAATAGTAATTTCTGTTGATTAATCTTTCCACTAATTAAAACATTTTGTTTGTTCATTCTTACCTCTTATAGTTGTTTTTGTCGAACATATGTTTCAGGGCTTCTTAGCCCCATCATCAGCGATTACAGACTGAATTTTCTCAAGTTGTCAGCCCTGATTCTTGATTCCTGCTCTCTTTGCCTCTGGTGCAATGAATTTACTAATGAGGTTCCTTTTCTGCAGGAATTTCAAAGTTCATAATATTCTTTCCTTGTTCTTCTGTATATTGATTTTTTCCCATATGGTGAGTTCATTTTTGTTTTCTAACTGTTTTAATAATCTTGTGTTTACATCTATTTTGTGTTTTTCTGACCAAACATGAGCAGCCACTGCAGATTTTTCTACTTCCCCTTTTTTTACATTCCTTATGTGTCTTTAGTTCTAATGGTTAAATTTCATTTTGTTTTCCCTATGTATATCATATCACAGTCTTCACATTTTATTTGATATATTCCTGATTTTTACCATCATCAATCTTTTCATTTTTATTAGTTTTTATTAGTTTACTTGAACTATAATAATTCTTTGGTACTAAATTAATATTAAATTTTCCAAAAATCTTTTGAAATTTGTTGTGTGCCCAAGGGTGATATGTGAATTTCCTCTATTTCTTACCTTTTGGTTTTTCTATCTGAAGAGTGCTTTCGTTCCTCAATTTTTGTTTTTTGTACTTCTCAATTTTTTTGTGTATTATTTTTTCACTGAAACCATCTTCTTTTGCAACCTTTGTTTCCTCTCTAACTTGTACTAAGCTGTTGAAGACTCCATAGTACATAGATTTTCAGTTTCCATGGTAAATTTTATAGTTTTACCCTGAATGTTCAATAGCTTTAAAGCATCCTCTATTTATTCATAGTTAAATATGGGAAATAACATTATGAGGTTCTTAATTCGTAAATTAATGAGTCATTTTTTCTTTAAACCGTGTTTAAAGAAACATAAAATATGAGGTAAGATGTGAAAAAACAAGGTTTAATGAAACATAAAATATGAGGGTAAGATGTGAAAAAATGACTCATTAATTTACATCCTCTATTTGTTTGTGATTCACAGTAGCAATTACATTGTCAAAGTATCTACACCAAAATTTGAAAATGAAAGACAAATCCCAATTTTAGATCTTACTTTATGTGTCACATTCAGTACCAGGCACTGAGCATGGCATTTAAACCCACAGGCCAGCCATTTAAATACCCCAGCTACCCTTTTCGTGGCACTTCAGAAAATGGACCATTATTCACAAACTATTTGTCCTAGAAAATTCAAGTTTTGTACATACCTAAAGGAGATATCCTAGTAGGATTTGATGGTGAAATAACTTGGGTGATTGACATCACATGGTATCGGCGTATCAATTTCAGGAAGTGGAAGTTCATCTTCACTTTCACTTTGTGAATCTTCTAATTCAGGAATCAGTTCATCACCTGAATCATCATTATACAAAATATTCACTAATTCTTCTTCAGTGAGATATTTTTCTTTCACCATGGTTTCACTCACGCACAAACAACAGTGCGATAACGAGAAACATATACGACTGCATTGGAGCCTGGAGGCAAGTTTGGGTGAACGAATTCCATGTGTTGTTTGTTTTAAAAATAAAAGGGGATTCACCAAGGTTAAACGTGTCAAACGGGAATAGAAAATGTACATTTACTTGCCATCTATGATCTCCAAGACATACTAAGCCAACACAATATTTAGGCGCCGAATATAAACGCGGTTTGTTTGTGCCTGCTCTAAAACGAGTTAACTGACCGACGGCCACATACACGATAGTCTCTTTAAACGCCTTAACTGGTTTATGGTACTGAATGTGTTAAGAAGGAATGGAGAAAACATGATAGAATTTGGAATTTACAGAAAGAATACACATGTAGACAACTATATTGAAGCTTCATTATTCAACCATTTTGCTCACAAAGAGGCAGTATTCAATAGTTCGACACACAGATTGGTAAATATACCAAGAAAAGTATGAAAAAGAAAAAGAATACATAATTAATGTTGCAATAGGTAATGGTTATGAAGAAAATATGGTATACAAGAAAATAAATAAATTTAGAAGACAAAAGTTAATTAATGAAAGCACACTTATAAAACAAACAGAAAAAATAAAATTCAAGAAATTCACTTACCATCCATTGAAATGGCATTAAGTTTCAAAAAATGTTCAAAAGTTTAATGTAAGATTGGCACCAAAAAACGAATACAGCCTTAATAGGATAATTAAAACCAATGAAAATGAAAGAATTGAAGAAGAAAACAAATCAGGAAATTATTAGATCAAATGCAGGGATTGTGACAAAATTCATATTGGAAAAACAAAAAGAAATTTGAAAACAAGATTGAAAGAACATCTTAGAAATGTCAAAAATGGAGAAGTGGAAAAGTCAGCATTAATTGCTCATGCTTGGTCCGAAAAACATTTAATTGTATCAAAAGCCAGTCTAATTAAACAAATAGATAAACAAAAGGAACTCATGGTTTGGGAAAAAAATCTACATTTAGAAAAACAAAGGAAAACTTATGAACTTCGAAATTCCCACAAATCCTGACATGATCCAGAGGTTAATCGGTCCACCAACAGAGGGAAGAAGAAATGTTTCTTCCGATCGACATAACATCAGTCGCCAAGATTGTACTGAAGATGAGACCGTTATGGTCTCAAAATCACGATCTACTTAGAAGATTTATACGAGGAGAGGTAGGAAACATTTGATTGTATCATAAATTGAACCTCTTAGTGATTAATTCCTATAAAAGTTAAAAATAGCTACATTGTACCAATATACAAGAAGGGTGATAGAAGAGAAGCAAAAAATTATAGAGGACTAAGTATAAATAACACATTATATAGAATATTTATGAAGTTATTAAAAACTAAGGTACAAAAAGCTATATTTAATTAATGTTGGGAAGTAAACATTATGAGGTATAATCATTCAAATTCATCGGAGAACATATTGTTTAAACAACTCACCTCATAGGATTCATGCTTCCATGATATTGCGATTTCAAACATAATCATGTTCATCGTCAGCCATAACTCCGACTGATGAAATTCTTCGGCCGTCAACTATTCTATTGTCGCCATCTTCAGTGCTGCCATCTATGGTTGAATTTATGAACTTCGAAATCAATGTAATTTCGTTAGGGATATCAAAATTCATTGATCTATTTTTGTTTTTCTGAATGTATATTTTTTCCCAAACTGTCAATTCCAAAGGTTTCTCTACTTGTTTTAAAAGTTTAGCTACTCTTCCAATTTTATGATGTTCTAATAAACTATGTGCAGCAATTGCAGATTTTTCAATTTCACAATTTTTAATATTTCTGAAATGTTCTTTTGTCCGAATTTCCAAATTCCTTTTTGTTTTTCCTATATAAACTTTATTGCAATCTTCACAATTTATTTGATAAATTCCAGATTTCTTACTGTCTGGAACATTGACTTTTTTATTGGTACTTAGAAGATTACCCAGACTAAATTTATTTATTGGTGCCAAAGAAATGTTGTATTTGTCAAAAATTTTTTGAAATTTCCTATGCATTTCAGGATGGTAAGTAATTTTCTTGTATTTTTTCTTTTCTTTGCAATTTTGTAGAGTAGTATATTCATTAAGTCTTTTATTGTGTTTGAATTTCTTCAACTTATTTATAATTAATTCTTTATCAAAACCATTCAATCTAGCAGTGTTTAAGATATGTTTAAACTCTTTATTGAAATTTTCTTCGTTTAATGGTACATTTGTCAATCTGTAAATTAAGCTATTGAATATTGCATGCTTATGAGCAATGTGATTGAAGCCTGATGATTTAATGTAATTATCTGTATGAGTTCCTTTTCTAAATATATCAAATTCAATTTTCAGTGTTTGATCATTCCTAATTATACATAAATCCAAAAAAGGAATTTTGTTTTCTTTTTCTAATTCAACGGTAAACTTTACTGATTCATCCTGAAGGTTCAATAATTTAAGAGCATCTTCAATATCTTTAGAATTTATTATTGCAAAAATATCATCCACATATCTGTACCAAGTCTTAAACATCCATGGGTATGCTTTAGTGATTTGACACTCCAAGTAACTCATGAACAAATCAGCTAAAAATGGTGAGAGCGGATTACCCATTGACAAACCTGAAACCTGTTGGTAAAATTTTTCATTATAGGTAAAATAAGAATTACTGACACATAGCTTAGTAAGAGTTATATATTCCTCTAAAATTTCATTTTTAATATTTAGAGAACTTAACCATTTCCTCAAAAAATTTAGCATTTTTTCAACTGGTATACTAGGAAACAATGAAATTACATCAAATGAAACCAATCTGTCATCATGTCCTAGACTCATATTTTTCAATTGTCAACCAATTCCAAAGAGTTCTGAATACTTTTAGTGTCAAATTTGGGAAACTCATTAAATTTTTGTACCAGCCATTTAGATAAATAATAGCATGGTGGACCAATGTTGTTGACTATAGGTCTCATCTTATTACCAATTTTATGAATCTTTGGTAGACCGTACATTCTAGGATTCGATGGATTGGACACTTTTAATTTAAATTTTCTTGTTTTGTGAAAGTATATTTTATTTGTTTCAAAGTATTGTCAAATGATTTAATAGCTTTAGGTAAAGGATCTTTTTTCAATTCCAAAAATTCTTTTGATTCTAAGAGATTGTCCATCCTCGCAGTATAATCCAATTTGTCAAGAATAACTATTTTATTTCCTTTGTCTGCTTTCGAAAGTATTAAATTTTTGTTGTTAATTTTATTCAAAATTGCCAAATTTTTCTTTGCTTTTAAATTTTTTTGAGAGTCTTTAATTTCTTCTAAAACTTTTCCAATTTCTTTCCTAATAATTACCTTATCTTCAATTGTCATATCATTTATTCCAATTTCAATATCAGCAATGTAATCTTCAACTTTGTCTGAAAAACTGATGCAGGTTTTTAAGCCATTATTAAGTAATTTAATTTCTTCTTTATCTAAAACCACTTCTGACAGATTCACTACATTTTCTTCATTGTGATCTATTATTTGTTGAAAACTATTTGATGTTCATAAATTCAACCATAGATGGCAGCACTGAGGATGGCGACAATAGAATAGTTGACGGCCGAAGAATTTCATCAGTCGGAGTTATGGCTGACGATGAACATGATTATGTTTGAAATCGCGATATCATGGAAGCGACAAATATCTTTGCATGCAGTCCTTAGTCTGTACATTCTCGCCTCTTATGGTTGTTTTTGTTGAACAACCATAAGAGTTAAGAATGTACAGACTACATGTCTTAATTATCTAATTATATACTTTACTTATTTTTTAAAGCTAATATTTATTAGCTACTGTTAATTATGATACCTCCATAACAATCATCATAGAAGTGGCATTCTTTGAAATGAATGTGTGTCTTATGATGATTTTCATTACAGTTGAAGCTGTCTTTGAAGAAAATTATAGAATATCATTGCTAGGAGTCTTTTATAAAATTAAAAGTTAATAAATATGTAGCTTACAACACCGAAATGTGATTCTTGAGAAGAACTGCTGGCAATACTTCCTTGCCCATAAAAGAAATGAAGACAGTATCAAAGTATTCAAAACTGCTACAATTACTCAATACTTTGAAGAATAAAAACTAAACTGGAACTTACTTATTGTTAGGATGCCCTGTAACTGTTTACAAAAAAATCGTAAATTGCACTCCAAGAAGTCAGAGAAACTTGAGAAGACCTAAAAACTGAAGGACAGAGATAATAATTTCTATGATTTAATAGTTATCATATCTGACTAGCACATAGCACACCAAGGGTCTCAGGTTTTGTAAGAATGTACAGACTAAATGTCTTAATTATTAAACAAACCTCTTAAAATGATGTTTTTATTATTAATTTAACATTTCTCAATGAAAGATAAATTAAATTTGAAGAGAAAAATTTTCGCCTAGACCGGGACTCGAACCTGGGACCCTTGGATTTCCGGGCCAAGTGCTCTACCAACTGAGCTACCGAGGCGAGTTACGATCTAGACGCAAATTTTTCTCTTATATACGTTGTAATTCCCTATCGCCAAATGCTTTTGAAACCATTGTTTCTATCTTTGCAAATGGCGGCGAAAATTTTTCTCTTCAAATTTAATTTATCTTTCATTGAGAAATGTTAAATTAATAATAAAAACATCATTAGAGGCCTTACTGGCTTTTAAAGTAATGTTAAATTTCCAATAAATGTCTTCTTAACTAAGAAGCCGCCATTTGCAAAGATAGAAACAATGGTTTCAAAAGCATTTGGCGATAGGGAATTACAACGTATATAAGAGAAAAATTTGCGTCTAGATCGTAACTCGCCTCGGTAGCTCAGTTGGTAGAGCACTTGGCCCGGAAAGCCAAGGGTCCCGGGTTCGAGTCCCGGTCTAGGCGAAAATTTTTCTCTTCAAATTCAAATTTAAACCTCTTAAAGTTACTTCCTATTGTATTAAAAAATATATATACATATGCTTTCATAGCATAATATCTTTCACCATATATGTGATATTTACGTTTCCTCTTGCAAGAGAATAGTCACCTTCACATCTTATACTGAGCCCGTTGTAAAGTCTAACCAAAAAATGTAGACCTTGTGTAAGAAATTTTAACTTTACTAGCAAAATTCTCAATTGTATGTAAAAATGAATAATTTTATTGAATGATACACTCCTTTATGAATGAAATGAAAGTTATTTTATATTTATATCTCTAATAGTATATTGTAAAAAAAATGTTAGTATGCACATTCTACCGTTCATTTAATATCAGCAAGTGGGATTTAAATCCCAGCCTGCAGTTCATACATGATTTTAAATACCCCGGCGTGCAAAGGTTAATCAACTATTTTGTGGTGAACCCCCAGATATTTGCTTTAGTTATAATAAAAAAAATCTTATTGACCTTCTTTTTTAATATCATGGTTATTTAACCATTTGCATATTATGATTTCAGCTGCTTGAGAAATAATCATAATTATTTTTAGAAAATAAAATAACGCTATGAAACTTTATTGTTAATTTCATTATATTTCTAGATTGTTTTGTAAGTTGTCTTATTTTTTTCCATAGGTTGTAATGATACTAGGTAAAAACTGTCATGTGCTACGTAATGAGTTTATAAAACTGTTGAGAGATAATACAGAGGAAGTATTGCAAGGACTTGTCCCACATCTAGGAAATACTCTCGTACAGTTATCGAAATCAGGCATGATATCACCAGAAACTATAGTGAGTGCAGTAAGTATTTTTGTAATTCCATTTCCAGATATAAGTGTAACATTTAACATCATCTAAACGGTATTATTCAATATTTAATATTGCAATAAATAAATAAATAAAATTATATCACAACTCTTATACAGGGCTATTCAGAAAGAAAGAACAGACTTCAAACATTTATTTCTTCAAAAACTACAAAAAATATAAACACATTTCCAACGTTCCTGGAAAGAGAAAAGTTTGAAGTTCCAAACATGGTCGCATTGGTGCTGTTGCTTGAAGTTGCGATCACGACTGCATTGACACTATTGCTTGTCATGTTGATTCTTTGTATTAAAATGGCAACACAACAGGAAAAAACACTTTGTGTGCTGCAATTAGCAAAACTAGAGTTTGTTATTGAAGTCCAACATGCTTTTCGCCATCAGTTTAATAAAGAACCACCTTGTCAAAAGCAGATTTACCAGTGGAATAAAAAATTAGTTGAAGAAGGTTGCATTTGCAAACAGAAAAGCATGAGACATCCACGCACATGGAATGTAAATGTTGAGGATATGCGTACAGTTTACGAAAGGTGCCCAAAAAAATCCACATCACAAGCAAGCAGGAAACTTAACATTCCTCAACCAACGTTATGGAGAGTTCTGAAATACTGTCTGCACATGAAGCCGTACACACTGTAGTTATTGCATGCATTGCATCCTGACGACCACAACAAAGGGTACGAATTTTGTGTTAGCATGTAGATGATATGGAAGAAAACAATTTTTCTGAATGATTAATTTTTTCTGATGAATCCACTTTTCATCTTTCCAGTAAAGTTAATCGGCATAATGTTAGAATTTGGACAAGTGAAAATCCTGTGTCAGTTATTGAACATGAAAGAGATTCACCGAAGATTAACGTCTTCTATACCATATCTGTAAACAAATTTTATGGACCGTTCTTCTTTTTGGAGAAAACATTGATAGGAGTATGTTACCTGAATAGCACCATTCCATGACATTGGATTGAAAGAGGAGGAGCAGAAGATCAACTTCATCACTGGTGGCCTCCCACATCTGTGGGGTTATGTAAAAGACCGTGTTTTTATCCACCCTATGCCTGACACTCTTGAAAATCTGCGACATCAATTGTTGAAACTGTGAATTCGAAAACTAGAGACTAGCTAGCTGATTTGTGTGTGGCCAAAAATGAGCCACCGTTTTAATATTTGTTGTGTAACATGTGGTGCTCATATTGAATGCATAAAATAGTGAAATTTGAACTTTTCTCTTTCCAATAACGTTGGAATTGTGTTTTTATTTTTTGTCGTTCGGAAGAAATAAATGTTTGAAGTCTGTCCTTTCTGAATAGCCCTGTATATCCATCTGTATTATCTACATTCACTTAAGATTAAATTTTATAATAAACTAGCTGAATACCTGACATTGTCCAAGTATTTATTTATCCGAATAATTTGTCACCATTGAGCTTAATAATCCCAAAAACTATGGATTTGACACAAATCTGTCACTTTGGACATTTTATTTTTCACCCCTTCTCACCTGTGTCTCTTACCCCTGCCAGAACCTTTTCCCAATTGTAGTTATATGTCTAGTGAGTTTGGTTCAAATTGCTCCAAGCATTCTAGAGTAATTGGAAACATAATACAGTAAAACTTGTTTAATGCAGAACGTGAATAATGTGGAATTATGTTCAATGTGAACAAATCTATTGGTCCTGGCGAAATAATAGTAATTTTATGTGTATCTATTTTGCATAAAATTAAATCTTTCCATTGCGGAAACGGAAGGATATTTCTGCACAATTTATGAAAAAAAAAATTGTAAAGCAGAAAGGCAGAGAAATAAATTAGTTTCCACTTCATTGAATTCCCATTAGGCCAAAAAAACAATAAGGAATAATTCCTGCTGCCGGGTGAATTAGAGATTCTACCTGTACCTGAAATTTTATTTCGGCCTCATTTCACACCCGTTATGCGAAATACAGATACCTGTCTTACAAATAACCATTGCACTATAAAATCTGAAATAGTTCTGAGACCGATCTTTCACGGGTAGTATTCTGAATTTACGGAATAAAAATGGCTAAAATGTATGTACATTGTCATTAAACAGAAAAGTAAAAGTGATTGAAGATAAATCTTCAAATTTCCAGACTGATTTTCCAAAGTCAAGCTCTAGCTGTTGCTAAATCCCTAGAGAATAACGATTTTTAGACAACTTCAGGTTGACTGGACAGTTTTAAAAGACGACACAATGTAGTGTGGAATAAAATATGTGGGGAATCAAAGGAAGTGGACAAAACCAAAATTGCATACTTTAATTTCAGGATATGCACCTAAGAGACATTTTTAACACTGATGAAATGGTACTGTCTTTTTGCACGCTACCGTCAAAGATGCTCATATATATACTATACTTCACTTTTCAAAGGCAGCAGAACTACAATTATCCAAGTTACATAAAAAGATATATATGGTAATCTATAATCTAAGATTATTAATATGTTTTAGTTTTTTTATAATGTGGAATTTTGTCTAATGTGAAAAAAAAAAAAAATTGGTCCCATGTGATTCCGCTTTGAGCAAGTTTTACTGTATCTTACATTTAACCCCCTTTTGCTCTCCTATGGATCTAGGGATCTTTTATCCCTTATATCAACTTTTCCAGATTGTAATTCATATGTGTACCTAGTTTGGTGGAAATTGCTCCTGATGTATAAGATTATAGTGGCACATATGTATGCATGTATTAAATTAATATGTGACATGACAAAGAGCTTAGGCTACCTGAATTGGTTCCCATCACTCGCAAGTACAAGACAGTACAGCACATCATATCATTTGTGTAATAAAGTCCTTAGTTTGTTTCTTTAACTGCATTAACTACTACTTATATCAAATAGCTACTTAACTGTGCTCTGAGGCTAAATGAACTCTGTTCCAGATACAATTCATGAATGAAGATTTCTATGATAATAGAAAATTGGAATACTAGTTAGTCATGCAAACTTTTACACTACACAGGCAGTCACCTAATATTATAACTTTCATTAATAGTAATCCAATAATAAGTCATGAAAAGATGTAGATGCAGGTATCCACATTTCCGAGCCAATGTAGTTTATTAGAAAGGTCAATGGACCAGTATGTGAAAGTGGAAAATTATAAATATGAAATAATCAAGAAATAGAACATATTTGTAAAGGTCAAGATATTGTAACTGAAAGCAGAATAACAGCTTGTGAAATGAGATTCATGCGCAGAACAGCGGGTTACACCAGATGGGATCGGAAAAGGAACACCGATATCTTAAAAGAATTGAAGACTACGCCAATTTTGGAATATATTAAACAGTACCAACTAAATTGGAAACATCATCTTGAAAGAATGAGTTCAAATCGGATCCCCAAAGCTGTTTATAATTATATACCAAGAGGACGAAGATCACTGGGCCGTCCTATGAAACGCTGGAGGGAAATTATTCTATAGGATCGTAACAGGCCTTGGCCTAATACTTGGAAGGAAGGAGAAGACGAAGAAGATATTGTAATATTTTTAAAATCATTTAGATTCACTTGGCTAGGAATGTTTATAGATTGAATGAAAATACAATGCCCAAATATATCTTAAATAGTATGATTCTAGGAAGTAAAAGAAGAGGTAGACAAGGTAAAGGTGTATACAAGATTTAGCCATCACAAAAGTTCAGGTTACGTTTGTTGCTGATAACTGCAGCTGATTTGTTAATTTGATTACCTTTTCAGAAGTTAACAGTTATCCTACAGCTCATGTTCTTTATTCCATACTGAAGATAATGGAGATAATTCTTGATTTATTAACAGATCAGGTGTTCTTGACAGAACTCAAAACTTTGTTGCAAGAGATGACAGCTTTCAGGAAAGCTGAGGTAGTGAACCAGTTGATAACCACTGCACAAAAGAATCTTACAAAGTTGAAAAATTAACCTCTATCACAAGTGTTAAATTTTAATTATCTAGGTTGTGAATTATCTTCTGGATATAGAATGAGAAATTATACAGACAATAAATTATCAAAATTTCAAATTATAAGTGACACCATTCATAGAACACTAAAACATAAAACAGGGAAGGATACAAAATTGAAGTTCTACAAAACAATGGCAGTACCAGTATTTTTATACGGTAGTGAGTCCTGGCTAACAAGAGGAGTTTGAGTAGAACACAAAGTGCATTAATGACCAGGGTCGTCTTAGGCCATGCCGGGGCCCCTGGGCACACAAGAATTTGGGGCCCTGTTGGAAAGTAAATAAAGTGAATGACAAAAACATTTTCCTGCTATGAACTTATATTTATTATGGTTAATTGACACAAATCAAACATACATATGTTATTAATTAGAAAAGTATGCTGCTGGTTTGAATTGGTTACGATTACGATAATGGTTTCTTTCGGGATTTCTGTTGTGCAAAATCTTGTGTTATATCCTCAAAGTCTATTTTTTTAAGGATATCACGTTCTATGCACATAATTGACAAATTAGTTAGTCGTTCTTGTAACAGTGTTGGTCGTTATTAATTTTGTATTATCTTTAATTGTGAAAATGAGCGCTCTACTCTACAATTGGTAACCATTAAGCAATGGAATATTCTTGTAGCAACTTCAATATTTGGAAACGTTTCTTCTAATTCATCAGACTTATTAGTTTTCCAAGATTGAGTTATTCAAATCCCCTGATTTCTTTGCTTTGTTCTTTAAATACTGCCTTAAATTAAAACATTCTGATTTCAGCTCATATGCATTAATGTCTTCGTGATAGAATTCTGCAAATTCTTTGAATTTTTTGTCAACTTGTCACAATTGATTGTTATTAACTGACAAAGAAAATTAAAACAATTGTCAATTTCTTGGTATGCTGCTGAACAATTTTTTAAATGTGCATACAGTGTGTAGATTATAGGAATAAACGTATCCACACAATTTTTCTTTGCCATTCAAACTGTACAATCTCTGATGATGATCCTTCAAAAAGAAGTGATGCATGTGTTGCGAATTCTTTTTCTTTCAGAGTTATCTTCATAGTCAGCATTTGGATTTTTTCTTTAGCAGCCGATTCGCACTGATCAAAATTTTTGGGTGCATTATTGACATAATCGATCAGAGATGCATAAAGTTGTATTGCAATGTCCATGGTCACAGTGCTATTCTGTAAACTTAAGCTTGTTTTATTCATAATTCCCAAAAGATCATTTCATATCTCTGTTACAAACATATTCTCTTTTCTTTTTTTTTTTTGCTATCCTTTAGGCTTCCTGGTAGATTTATGTCGCTTGTAATTGATGACAAAGCTTCTGAAATATTTAAAAATCCATTTTGCAAAGCATTAATAGCATTAGCACATGCAGACCATCTAGTATCCTGGAGAGACTTCAGAACTTTATTTGCACCCAAATGCTCTGTCATAATTTTCTAACGTTTGGTTGAAGCCGAGGAAAAAAATGCCACAATTTTTGGATAAATTGAAAGTAAGCTAGTGCTTCAGAAACTCTTTCAACAGCCTGAATACCTACTAAATTTAGTGAATGTGCTGCATGTAGGACAAAAATTGCAAACTCACATTTTTCTTGGCTGAATACCAGAAAACTATCCAGCCATATTTGATGCATTATCATAACTCTGCCCGCGACAATATTTTATAGGAATATGAAGGCTTTAAAAAAATTTTAAATAGTATCTGCTATGTGTTGTGCATTATGTTCATCCATAGGCAAAAATTGCAAAAATCTCTCAATAGGCTCTCCGTCTTTTACGTATCTAACGATGAAGGTCAGTTGGTCAACGTGGGAGAGATCTGGCATAGAATCCATCCTAATAGAGTAGTATTCTGCTGATTTTAGTTCATTAACAATTGCTTTTAATACCTCCTGTCCCATTATATTAATAAATTTATTACAAATATTTGCAGACAAATACGTATGATGTACTTCCTTTTCCACGATTTCTGCAGTTTTGTATATGATCAGCAAGAAAAGGATCAAATTCAGTAATCAGTTCTAAGCATCCCAAATGATTCCTGTTATTGTGAGACCCCAATATTCATTATCACCACGAAAAACAAGACCTTTTGAATAAAAAAAATCACTATTGCAACAATTTTTCTAAGTACATTCTTTCAATAATTGATTGGGACAGCAATCCACTGTCAACTCGTATGTAAGGGAATATATCAGTCTTTTGGAGCCCCTGTGAAGATAGGGGCCCTGGGCACGGGCCCCCTGTTCCCTTATGGTAAAGACATCATTGTTAATGACCTTTCCAAGAAGGTCCAAAGGATGCACAAAATTGGACCACATAAGAAATGAAGAAATAAGAAGTGAATTAGAAATATATTCAATAAATGATAGAATTCAACAATACCGCATCGGCTGGGAACAGCATGTTCAGAGAATGGAAGAAACAAGCTTGCCCAAGATAGCATATCATTATAAACCAAAATGTTTGAGGGATATAGGAAGACCTAGGAAGAGATGGAAGGAATCATTGTGAATTCGGAACAGGCAAATCACTTAAACCTTTAAGCGAAGAAGAAGAAGAAAAATATATTGAAATAATTGTTAGAAAGAATGTAAAAATCATTGTAAATGGTGGGAAATAATTTGAAAAATGAAACCCTAAGAATAAAATTTGACAGGAGTTTATGAAGGAATTAAAATAGTTGTATCACATGTTGTAAAGAATTGCCAAAATTAAAAAAAAAATTGTTTGCCTGAAAATTGTAAATTAAAAATTTTGAGCAACAGATCTTGAAAACATCCACAATGGTGTTATAAATCAAATATAAGCCCTATACATAAAGCTATGAATGATGACTTTTTCAAGTATGCATTCTCTCATATAGTTTTCAAATAACAAACATTTAAGTATCTGGTGACAAAGCAAATTATTTTTGGCACTTAAAAAAAAGGTATAATATACATATTATCATAAAAATTGATAGTTGAAATTTTAAAAAATACGTAATTTTTACTTATCTAATGGTAAGATACAAATGTACAAAGAATTAACATACAGCCATGTTCCTAAATTCATTTTTCATTGCTTCATTTGACATGATCTTATTTATTGTATAGTATTAATAAGCTATTAGTTTATGCTGATGATGTATAGTCGGCTCAGTCATTTAGTTTACAGGTGGCATCAAAGACAACTCTTTCCCTACGGTTTAAAACATGCATTTTACTGCCAGGTAGTTATCATTAGAGGCTTCTAAGATGCCGCTCCAGTCACCAAAACTGAAAACAGTTCTCTGCTAATAACGTCTTCACATTTTTAAATGACATTTCCATGTCTACTTCACGTGGATATAATTATCTTAACAACATTGCAACTTTTGTCTTTTGCAATATCTTTAGTTGGTAAAAATTTATTCTAGTGAATAAAATGTGACGTGCTTGATTTGCATAAATTTTTATGCAGGCAAAATAGACCTACCTAACCACAAAGTAAAGTGCCTGTGAACTAAATGACTGAGCCGACTATAACAAATTATAAAAAAAAAAAATATTTTATTTTTTCACCAAATTATACACATTTATTACATACTGATAACTTTTTAGCAGAATATTCTTCTCAGGTTGGATACTAAATTGCAATTATTTTTACAATTTCCAAGCTTGCCTTTTATACCTGTTTTAATATACAGAACATCCTTAATTTTGAATTCCAGAAAATTTTAGACATTTGCATGTATGTATATATTCCCAGGAGAAAGTTGTTGGTACTCCTTCATACGAAGCTTAGTGGGCCCAAGGAAATTAATTCCTCTCTCTCTTTTTTTAAGGGAAACATTTTGCCTGTACTGGGATTTAAAGTAAAATAAGCTATATTGTTCCACCTTGATGCCATATAAAGGAGGAAATTTGTTGTTCCTTGTAATAGGTTCTCGTTGTAGGAAGTCCTGGGTTCGACTTTGCCACGGCTTGAAACTCCGGTCAGGGGAACACAGGGAATATGAAAGTGGTTTTCACTTTGAATCAGAAGTCACTTTGAATAAAATCTGTGAATTTTTATTCATGTATATTAGTTCCTTTGAAGATAAATGAAACTTGTAGAAAGAATTTTAATCCGTCAATATACATTAATGACCATTATTGATATTATTAAAATTGCCATTTTGAAGACTAACATTCATATATAAAATTACCCAAAATTATTTATATTTCAAGCTGAAATTAACAGCATATAAGTTTAACTGCATTCGGAGTCATACGGTGCAATATTTATATTATTTTAAATAATATTAAAGGTAATTTTCACAAAATCATGGATGGCCGTTTCTTTGTAAGTCTTGCCTCCATGTATGTTACCAGTAGACTCTATAGATTTGGAAATATCTCCCACAATTCTTTCTTTCAAATTATGACATTTAAATCTGATTGGTCAACATAACCAGGATTATGAGTACTATTGATTGACTCATATCCGAGTTAGCCAATCTCTTTTAAATTATAAAAAATATCAGTTGATATTTCAAAGATCCATTCAAATTCATAACAGATTCTATAAATTCTTAGAACCACGAAATTATTCTCAACAATGAACTATTCAGCTATCATTTTTTATACACATAAAATAAGTATGAAATTCTCAATATTCATACTAATAATATATCAGCTGATTTCTATTGAATATTAAAAAGTAAAATATTAAAATGATATATATTAACACATTCAGTACCTTAAACCAGTTAAGGCGTTTAAAGAGACTATCGTGTATGCGGCCATCGGTCAGTTAACTCGTTTTAGAGCGGGAGCGATCAAACCGTGTTTATATTCGGTGCCTAAATATTGTGTTGCCTTAGTATGTCTTGGAGATCATAGATGACATGTAAATTTACATTTTCTATTCCCGTTTGACACGTTTAACATTGGTGAATCCCCTATTATTTTTAAAACAAACAACACATGGAATTCGTTCACCCAAACCTGACTCCAGGCTCCAATGCAGTCGTATATGTTTCTCGTTATCGCACTGTTGTTTGTGCGTGAGTGAAACCATGGCGAAAGAAAAATATCTCACTGAAGAAGAATTAGTGAATATTTTGTAGAATGATGATTCAGGTGATGAACTGATTCCTGAATTAGAAGATTTGCAAAGTGAAAGTGAAGATAAACTTCCACTTCCTGAAATTGATACGCCGATACCATGTGATGTCAATAACCCAAGTTATTTCACCATCAAATCCTACTAGGATATCTCCTTTAGGTATGTACAAAATTTCTAATAGTTTGTGAATAATGGTCCATTTTCTGAAGTGCCTCGAAAAGGGTAGCTGGGGTATTTAAATGATTGGCCTGTGGGTTTAAGTGCCCTGCTCAGTGCCTGGTACTGAATGTGACACATAAATAAATAATATAACCCTTATTATTATTATGTCTGGGTAAATATCCGGCTTTAGATTTGAGCCAAGATCTACAATTTAATTCACTGGCACACTAACCATTTAGGCTACTCAATCATTCTTATTCAGATACATATTTTTTCTCTCTCTTATTGTCATGTAATTCTGCTTCCCTGCTGCGAATTGGTTTGTTTCTATATCAAGAAGACCAATTTTTCTCTTAAAAAATGTAGACAATCAGTATGGAGTAGGCCTACATACATTTATAAATTAACATCTTAAATGTCCATTGGCTGGGATTGATTAATGTGAAATTTTTCATTATTTTTATTAAAGCAATTTATGTTTACATTTTTTAGGCAATTTGAAATATGTTTTAAGGTTTTACATATGAATATTATTAATATGGCATTTGTAATGTTACAGCAAGATCCTACAGTATTTGAAATTGGGCGTGCGTTGCTGAAGTGTGAATCTGAAATTAGTACAACTAATAACTGGAGACTGCATACAAACATGCTGGGTCAACTGGAGTGTCTGCCTCACTGTGTTCCACCTGATTTTATCCATAGTCACTTTGTACCTGTTATTTTTAATCGCATCCATACTGCAGTAAGTATTCTTGAAAATATACTTTACAAATGGAGCTATTATTTAACTGTACCAGTTAATGCCGAAGGACTAATAGGCACTATGCTCACCCATAGTTAATAAGTTCAAATCTGGCAGAGTTGACGGATTTTTTCAAGACAGTCCTGACTGTGGCTTATAAAGCATTGGGTACTGTTTTACAAGTTTATGGCTTGTAAAAGATCCTCAAGCCTGAAGTAATAAGCCACAGTAAAGTAACAGCTAGTAAAACTGTAGGTACTATGTTGTAAAGTAATGAATATATATTGGATCATCTGAATGTGAGACAGGTCTTAAATTACATTCATGATTACCAGAGTAATTGGCAGAAACATCTTAAGAGAATGTATAGACAAGGATCCCCAGAGCCATGGCATGGTATCAACCACATGGGAAGACATCATTGGGTCATCTGAGGAAGAGATATCTTGTGAACACCAGCATATTATTCAGACCTTAATAGTTCTTCTAAGACCTATGTATGGAAGGATGATGATGATGGTAGGAATGGACTAATGTTGTAAATTTATGGCTCATAAAAGAACCACAAAACTGAAGTACGAAGTCTGAGAGTAAAATCTATTGGTCCTTTTATACCCAGCTTTGATTATCATAAGTAATGCCACGAGTGATTTACAATTTATCTAGAGAATTTGGAAATCAAGAGTGGCATTTGTTAGGACTATTTAACGAATAAAATTAAGCTGTTTACTCACAAATCATTATTTAACTATAGTTATTTTAAAATATTTGTATATTTAATGTAAACGGCGATGTTTGAAAACAAATGAGAAGCGATAGGTACGCTTCATCTACTTCTTTTGTTTATCACTGCAACCAGATCATACTATTTATTGCCAAAGGAACACAATATAGTAAGAATGCTCTCTAGTGGAGAAAAAATGAAACACAATCAAACTGTATATTAATTCATTTCTGATGTCGTATGATGTAAATATGACAATTATATTTTTCTGGATTATTACCTGGGAAAAAATACATTTAAGAAAGTGCAAACAGTTTTTTCTTTTTTTTTGGTGGTATAATCAATTGCTACAAATGATTTTATATTAACTCCCGCATGCGGCTTGTGTTGACATTCATGCACTATATATACAATCTGGTAGCCCTATTTCAACATATTAAAAACTACAAATTCAAACAACTTGACGAACAACTTAAGACTGCAGTTGAAAACGACAACACTTGGAAAATAATCAAAAACTTCACTCATAATCAAACGACCAGAAACAGACCTCTACATGGAAGAAACGGACTACTTTACGATGACCTAGACAAAGCCAACGCATTTGCAGAGACATTAGAAAATCAATTTAGATCAAAGACAAATAACAATCATCACGAACACTTTCAAGCTAAAATCAGAAGGCAAACAAAGACCTACTTAAACGTACCATCGACATTTCAAATACCTATAGCTACCACTACTGAAATAAAGAAAATTGTAAACTCTTTAAATAACAACAAAGCTTCAGGACAAGACAGAATAACTACTACTACTCTAAAACAACTTCCTAGAAAAGGACTAGTTCATATGACCAAAATCCTAAATTCTGCACTTAAATTACATCATTTCCCAACTCCTTTCAAACAAGCTAACATCATTTCCATTCCCAAATCTGGCAAAAATCCATTATTTCCTCAAAACTACAGACCAATTAGCTTACTTGACCACATAGGCAAAGTACTAGAAAGACTAATACTCAAAAGACTACTACCTTACATATCTCAGATACTACCTCTGACACAATTTGCCTTCAGACCTGAACACTCAACTACTCTACAGTTAACGAGACTCATGGACGACATAACAACAGGATTTCTACAAAGACAATTCACAACTGCAGTCTTTTTCGACATAGAGAAAGCTTTTGACTCCGTTTGGCATACAGGCCTAATATTTAAACTAATTCAATATAAAATTCCTGACAGCTATATTAAAATAATTCACTCCTTTCTAAACAAGCGAACATTCAGAACCATATTTAATAATCAAACATCAGACTGGCATCCGATAAAAGCAGGCATCCCTCAAGGATCTGTACTGGCACCAACATTATACAACATATACACTTCAGACATCCCAACTTCAATACATACTAAAATAGCACAATATGCAGACGACACAGCGATATACTGTACACATATAGACATACACCACTCCACTAGAAAAATACAACTACACATCAACAGGATCAGCAACTGGTTCTCCAAATGGAGAATCAGACTAAACGCTGAAAAAACACAAGCCATCACATTTACAAGAAGAAGACCAAACCCACCTACATTAAATATAAACAACACAAACATTGAATACACAGACTCAGTAAAATATTTAGGAGTTACACTTGATAAAAAACTAACATTTAAACAACATATTAAACAACTGAAAATAAAAGCGCAAACCAGAACTTCACACATTTTCCCCATTCTCACAGCAAGCACACTTTCACTAAAACACAAAATAAACCTATAAAGCTATCATCAGACCACTCATGACATATGCCAGTCCAGCCTGGGGACATGCCGCAGCCTCCCACATTAATAATCTACAAATAGCCCAAAATAAAGCCCTAAGAATCATACTCCATGCAGACCGCCAAACTCAGATCTCCATACTACACGATGTCACAGAAATCTCTTACATAATAGACCACATAAAACACTTAGCACACAGACAAAGAGACACAATTCTTACACATAAAACAGACTAATAAACGAGATAGGCAATACACAAATACACACTACACTACGATACAGGACACCAATGCATATAATACTTTAATTCTTAACGCATCATAAAACACTCTAAGAAACTAAGGCCGTGTTATTAAAGCTTACTACTTAATCTATTCCTCGTCGTAAATAAAATCTTGCACATAAGTTCACAAAAATCAGTAGTAAATTCTCAATACATTCACTCAACATAACTTACAATCAGCCATAAAACAGAGAGAGGAATACTCTCCTTGTTAATCATATAAAATAAACAGTACACTTAAATAAAAGCACATAAAGATATCGGGTCAAGACCTTCATAAGGTCGGTACCAAATCCATACTTAAAATAATTGCTCTACGGGATCTCACAGGCTCAGTCACTGCAAAATAATGGTCAGACCTGTTCAGAATATTAAAAAGTATTAAAAAGGAGGAGCCTTCTTTAATATGGTAATTATAACACTGATAAATATTTGGTGAAACACGACTGTGATTGGTTGTAAAACAGAAATCATTGAAACGTGATTGGCCATTGAGTCCCATTTGGGGCATGAGTTAAATAGTCAATGCTAATGACTTTGTTTGTAAAATAAATTTTTAAATAAAATAGTATCCATCTATTTAAATGTATCAAAATAAAAATAATTTAGTTTAAAATTTTGTAGTGTAATCATAAATTACACTACAAAATTTCAAACTAAATTATTGTTTACAAAAATTGGGTGTGTAATCTTTCATTGTAAATTGTGTCATATGGTAAAGCTGCTAAATTTAATTGGATTATTATGTTGGACGCCCATTTACTAGATGGGAGGATTCATTAAATCCCACTTGATGTGAAAACAGGTCAAAAGGCCTAAGTTCATGAAGCAGAAGAAGAAGAAGAAGATTATATTTTAATGTATTAAAAGTAAAAATGAAAATCAAACCAAATTATATATTTATCCTGTATTTACATGCTATCTACTAGCCTGGTAACACAAACTAAATTTATTTGAAACTGAATTGTGCCTCCCATTGCCTAATGAAATTATGCTTCATTTTAGTTTTCATTTTAAGAAGATTGAATATCTTAGATTGCAGTAAAGGGAAACATTTCTGTCTAAACCAGAATTTAAACCCAAGATCTCAAGCTTTAAGCATTAGTGCTCTCACCATTTGAGCTACTCAGGCAACTCTCTGCCCTGGCACACATTTCTCTCTCTCTTATAATCCTGCTTCCCAGTAGCAGTGAAACTTCATTTACAATACATTGGATTGCTTCTAACTTAAGAAAACATTATGATGGGATTTTTAAACTGAGTTCTAAGCTCTTTATGACTGTAACTAGCTAATGGTCGGCATGTGATGATACACCTGAATAAATTAAATATGATTTTTACATTTTCATTTCAGGTGAATTCCTACATCTAATGGTTTTAGTACATAATGGTGGGTAAACACTCGGCATATCTAAAAATCTATATAAGTAAAGTGATGAACCAAATATGGTGATTGCTAGAGTAAATTTTTATTTTTGGATTTCAGGTAAACCCCCACTTGTAATATTCAGATTTTGCTGAGTTTTGGATGTTGCCTACCTTGGTTTATTGTAATAGCACATACTGAGTTTCATTGTGAAACATAGAAAATTGCAACTCTTGGATGTTAAAATACAAAAGTTTTAGCGCATGGTTGACAGGAGTGTGAATTTATTATACTGTATATGATGCGACACCATCATGTTAAGCTGTTGTTTTTCAGTGACATACATGTCATTTAATAAGGCTATGACACAATATTTAGCTCAGTGCTAGAGGCTTGCTTCGTATACACGAGCCTTAGGGTTCAATCCACGATCAATTTTTTTTTGTCTTTCCTATTAGCATTTGTTAGTCCTTTATAAAGATAAAACACTGTTGGTTGTATGGAATTGTTTATTGCCCTACATACGAGGGTTACTATGAGGCTGGACTTAGCCAATATAAAATAAATATATTTAGAGGTCGAACACAAAAAATAGACAAAAATAAATAAATTAAAAAACTGTGGAACTAATAGTCCATCCACATACCACTTGTGTCTATCACAGCATGCATTTGCCACGGCAAGGTGTTCACAAGATTCTGAAAAAGTTCTTGATCCATTTCCATCAGTTCCCAAGCATCATCAACTCTATTATACAATTCATCCTGGCAACAATATGATACTACCGATTTGGCACATAAAGTTGCCTTCACTTTTGCCCATACATGTTCTATAGTGTTCATGGTTATTCTGTTGGAACACAAGCATTACTTCCAAACAGAAGGAACTAATAAGTTTGCCAAAATATGTAGATATGCTGATGTATTGAACCTCCCATGGATACGTTTTAGATGTCCCATCAAATGAAATCTATCCTCAATATGACATGCTTATGTGACTTTACCTCACAACCGGATGCTTATAATGAGCATCATACATGTGATATATATGGACAGGATCGTCATTCACACTTGAAACGAGACGGTTACTTTATCGGAGAAAATTACATTGCTTCAATCAAAGTCCTCTCAAGTAGAAGTAAAGGCTAGATGATCCACAGTGTGCTCATAATCCTACCTAATCTTTCCGGGATCTTATACCATGGCTATTGAAGAGTCTCCTAACAGTTGCTAGGGAGCTTGGAAAGTTGAACTGGGTTATTAATTTGGGGGGGTTAGAAATGGGTGACACTTAACTTCCCTAATTAAACTTGCATTCTTTCTCCAGGAAAAAATGTGTCGTGTTACAAGAATTACATAATTTCTTACTTCTTCATCTAGGCAAAACTGACTAGCCCAACATCTTGCCGTAGATGCTGGAACTCCAAGATCTCTTCCCACTGGAAGTGGATAGGCCAGTGCAAATGGGTCTTGGGAACTCAAAACATAGATTTTGCCTTTCTGGTTTTTATTCAGGGATTATGATGAAAATAGACAGTGCAGGAAAAGAGGTCTAAATTATTGGTTTATTTTAGGAAGATATATATTGAGGTTCTTTTAATCAAGTTTTTTGAATCTGGAATCATCTTACCTCAATTTAATATTGATTTGTTCTCTGGCCAAAGCTGAGGATGATATAGAAGATATATTGAAACATGTTTGAGAACAAATCAATATTAAATTGAGGTAAGATGATTCCAGATTAAAAAAACTTGATTGAGGTCTAAATTATGTTTATTTATGGGCATTCTAAGAGATGTCTGCACATTATTACCCAGAATATGTCTGAAATACCATTTACGAAAGCAGGATACATATAGAACATTATTATGCAATTTATTCACACCTGTTAAATTGCTTGACATGTTACAGGCCTAGAAAATTATTTATAGGAATGGCATTATAGGCCATAGGCTCAGTGGTGCAAGCGGTTAGATCTCACCTCTCACTGCTGGGGTCTCGAGATCGAGTCTCGGTCACTCCATGTGGGTTTCGTGGTGGACGAAACAGAGTTTGGGCAGGTTTTTCTCGGGGTTTCTCCTGTTTTCCCCAGCCACAAATTTCATTTTTCCATACTCATCATTCATTTCATTTCATTCATCCTCCCCTGTGATGGTGTGTTAGGAGTGGTCGGCCGGCACCCTTATAGTTCACAGACCTCTATAAATACCAGGGCTTCATCTCATCTCACTCCTCGACCTGCCTGAGTTGGACATGACTATTGTCTGCTATTGAATTTTTCTTGTTTCATATGTAGGCCTAATGCTTTTTATTCATTGTGCTAAGTATGTGTGGATGAATAGCCTTTGCAGAATGAAAACTTATAATTTTCTATATCTATGTTGAGAAATCTGTTTATTAAAAAAGTACTGCATGAGATTTGAACCAGAAACCAATGTAGTTTAGTATCTATCATGGTTCTTGTGTTAACCATCTAAGCTATCATACCTCTGATAACTCAGCCTGTATTTCTTACCTTCTTATTCATGTACAAATTATGCACACGATTTTAATATTGCTTCTCATATCTCTGTTCAATTCATACAAATATTACATTTTTCAGATCCTCAACATTCCTATCCAGTGTAATATGAAACATATTTCAGTCTATAAATCAAATAAACAAATTTAAGCTGCTCAAATATTGAATAGTCGTAAACATAGTTTCACTTGTGCAGTGTGGAAACATGAGACTTTGAATTTCAAGCACTCATTCTTTCTGAGTGGCAATATCCATATTTTCATTAAGATTGGTTGAACAGTTTAGAAATTTATAAAGAACAATCAAAGAAGCATTAATTTATATATATAGGTACACAGACAGGTCACCAACAAGCGATGGTAAGGAGAAAAATTTCTGCCTGAACCATGTTTTGATTGCAAGACCTCCAACTTTATGGCTTGTCTGTGTATATTAATTCACATTTATGATCATGAAGCTCTTATAAACAGTGTAAAAATCCCATCATAATGACTTGATGATTTAAAAGCAAATCCAATTTTATTGTGAGTGAAGTTTCACTACTACTGGGTTATGGGATTATAAGAGAGAGAAATATGTGCTAGGGCAGGGAATTACCTGAGTAGCTCAAATGGTTAGAGCACCAGCATGTAAAGCTGGAAATCTTGGGTTCAGAATCCTTGTTGAGGCAGACATTTTTCTCCTTAAAATTGCTTATAGATGGCTTGTGTATGTATATTAATTTACATTTTAATATTTTAAACCACATTTGCATCTAATATCTATGGATTTTTTCAGTACACTATGATTTTTTATTGTGTAGAAACTTTTTTTACATGTTCAATATAATTTAATTTGTAATTAGGTATAAAATATTATCAATTATGTTCATCTATGTGTAATATAGCTCTGCATTTGCATCAACAACTAAAAAAATCCATAAAATGCCCCAATCAGATTCACTGTGTTCATAACCTGATTCTTCAACATTACCATCTCAGTCAATTTGCCCAGTTCATTTATTATTGTACAATTCAGTAATGTAAATACACCATGTTTAACATCCTAAAGTCATAAGGGAGCCTTGTTGGTCCCTTAGAAAAAGAATGGATGTTCTGATGCTCATTTTTTGTCACTTTTTTTGTACATCACATATTTAAAATATTTTTTCATGTATTTAAATGAAATAATAACTTTGTGATTTTGTTTTTGTTGAAAGCGTCCAGTGCCATGTCGAATGGCAGCTGTAAGGACAATGCTAGTCTTCTTGCGTTTTAGCATCAAACATGTTCATAAGAATTCAATTCTGCAACGATTCGAATCAGGTAAACATTTTTTTTTTACATGTGTGTTGAAACTATAATTTCAGGTAAAAGCATGTGTTCATATAATAAAGTTGGTTGTTTTTATATTATGAGGTTTTCTTAATAAGAATCAAATGAATTGTGAATTCTTCTTACCTCATACATCTATGTTTTTTAACACATAATTGCAGTATCGGGAAACATCGTTCCCATCGTCAGCTGTTGTCATGACTCTGTCACAAGTCGTGAAACAGCTGATGATGGGAATGATGTTTCCCGATACTGCAGTTCTGTGTTAAAAAACATAGATGTATGAGGTAAGAAGAATTCACGATTCATTTCATTCTTAAAAAGCATGTGTGTATTGTGTATTAATTGTGAAAATTATAAAAACATGTTGTTTACTAATGCTGAGCACTTGGCAATGCACTCTGTTGCTCTCCAGTATTTCCCAGATATTGTAGATTTGGTTAAAAGATATATTAAATTTGGGAATTTTTAACATTATGAGGTTCAATTAATAATAATTAAATGAATCATGATTTTTTCTTACCTCATACATCTATGTTTTTTTAAACACAGCACTGCAGTATCGGCGACACTTCGTCGTCATCGTCAGCTGTTTTCATTGACAGTCGTGAAAACAGCTGACGATGACGACAAAGTGTCGCCGATACTGCAGTGCTGTGTTTAAAAAACATAGATGTATGAGGTAAGAAAAAATCACGATTCATTTAATTATTATTGGTTAAAAGACTTGGAAATTTCTGAACATGGTCCTGATCCATCTCTTCTTTTAGATTGCACAAGGGGCAAAGTGGGGAAGAGATAATTCCAATTCTGTCAGTGGCGTGCATTCAACCCCAGCTATCCCAGCATTAATAATTTTGAATTAAAATAATAAAATGATATAGTTGCCAAATTTCATTCAAATCAATTATGCATGAACATCAAAATTAAAAATTCCCACTGCGCCAGCAGACTATCGCATTAGGTTTGATGAAGCCTCCTACATATTCTATTATTTCCATAGAGGAACAACACATAATAGAGTTTTTCCTCTATGTTATCCCCACCAACACCAGCTATTTCGCTGCAGATGAATTAGCGATATCCCACTAAATGTATCTGCCTGCTAAGTCCAGCAATACCCACACTAGACCAGCGATAACCCGCTAGGAAGAAGCTTGTGTATTATTCCATCAATTACTTATTGAATGCCAGATAGCTGAACCCAAAAATGTCAACTTGAATAAGTATACACAAGGTTGAATGTCCTTTCAGTTTATCAATTCATGAAACATTCATTTGACGAAGAAATGTGATTAGCTGATTTGGAAAGCACCAATTCCTCAATAATAGAATTTTAAAAAATAATATTTTTTAATTTATAATATTTTATTTATGTTAGTTAGATTTTTACGAAATACAAAAAAAGAAATAAAATAAAATTATGCAGTACATTTTGTCAGCTATATAAACCTGTTAATTTAAGAAACTTTATTTATATTATATATCTGAATAACAACAATTAAATTATTATGAATGTGTATATTCCATTTGTGGAAAGCAACAGTTGGGTTTAATATTGGCGCTTAGTTCGTTCAAATGCGTTATTAATATGTTTTAAAGTGTTACTGATAAATGTAATTTGTCAATTTAGTAAAAATGAATGTAAGTGACTGTATAATTTATAATTTACATACTAGATAATTTTCGTGCAGACCTTTCAATGAAAAGAATGACCTCATACAAGAAGGTAGGCCAACTCCAGATTTACCGGATCTAACAAAAAAAAAATACAAGGCAGGAAGTTCTATATACTTTTCGTCATACAGTTGGGATAATTGTTCTGACCACCGCATGCCACTGAATTCTGTGTAAATTTATTCAGACTGACTCCCTATATTGACGATGTAATAGGTGGGGCACGCCGTAGCATAGTGGTTAAGGCACTGAGCTACAAGCCGGAGGGTCGAGGGTTCAAGTCCCGTTGGGGTCAGGATTTTTAAACTGACCCAATCCCTCTGGCAGCACTATGGCCCTGGGGTCGACTCAGCCTCTAACGGAAATGAGTACCAGACGCTTGTTCTGGGGGTAAAGGCGGCCGTCACACAGGGCTGACAACCCGGCTGACATAAAGTGCCGATTGTCTAGAACAAGTGGGAGCCTTAACCTCCTACTACCCCAAGGGCCTCCGGGCTTGTTGTGGGATCACTTTACTTTTAATAGGTGATCATTTATGTGGTTTCAGAAGAAATAGGTTTATAATAGATCAGAGTTTTAGTGTAAGACAGATTTTTTAAAAGTAGAAAAGAATTGGGGATATAATGGCACTGCATAACTTAAAAAAAAGGCATATGGTTCAATTAAAAGACAGAAGTTATATAGTATCCTGCTGCAGTGTGGAATTCCTAAAACATTAGTTAGGCTTATTCAAATGTATCTAAATTGTAATGAATAGCATGCATGTAGGCAAACAGTTTTTAGATAATTTCAAAATTCACAGTCGGTAAAGCAAGAAGATGCAGTATCTCCTGTACTATTCAGTTCTGTACTAGAGCATGCGATCAAATCTTTAGATTATGAAGAAGGCTTACAACTCAATGGTATTAATAAGCTGTTAGTTTATGCTGAAGATGTAGTACTATTGGATGATAGCGAGGAGATATTAAGGGCCAACATGCACACTCCATTGAGTAACACTAAGAAATTGGGGCTGGAAGTAAATATCAATAAAACTATATATATGTTCACACTATAGAAATACAGTGTGTCCCAAATTGATGTATATACTCTTTGAAACATTATTTCTCAGCAACGAAATGAGACAGAAATACAATTTTTATTGTGTTTGATCCACAGGGCACTGGAAAAGCATAGAAACATGTTTATCGATCTTCACACCTTTATAAACAACAATGGTGCGGCAAGATTATCATTTGATGAATGTAAGTGGATACTGAAGTGTTATTGGAAAGTGGAGAATGTTGTTGAAGTGCAACGATGTTGGATGGTTGAATTTGGGACATCATCACCAACAAGGGTAACAGTAACAAGAATCTGAGACAAGTTATAAGATGATGGAATGGTGCAAGATGTGTTGAAAGATCAGTGCGGAAGAAAGAGACGTTGGACTGATAACGAGAGTACTGCTGCAGTCATGCAGGTTTTGCACAATCCCCAAAGAAGTCAGTGAGGCAATGTTCTCGTGAGATTGGTATCAAGAAAAGCAATGTTCATCAAATTTTGCGGGGCCAAAAATGGAAGCCTTACATTCCGAGACTTCTCCATGCACTAAATGAGGACGACCCAGATAGACGACTGCAATTTTGTGAGTGGTTCCTGCAGAAGTGTGACGAAAGGGAAGATTTTCCAGAATCAATTGTTTGATCAGATGAAGCCACATTCAAACTTAATGGCACAATTAATCGACATAATTGTGTGTATTGGACTAACCAAAACCCAAACATCAGTGAAGAAAAGACTGTCAATCTTCCAGGAGTATCGGTATGGTGTGGTTTGTCTTCCTGAGGATTAATTGGGCCATACTTCTTCCAAGGGACTTCATGGGTCAAACTTACCTGGAAATGTTGGAAATCATGATTCCACTTATTGAAGATCTCTTTGAGAATGAAAATGAGGTTTACTTCCAACAAGACGGGGCTCCACCTCACTTTCATGTTGGTGTGAGAAATTTTCTCGATCGCACATTAAATCAGAGATGGATAGGACGAAGAGGAAGTGCTATGGAGTTCCCGCCTTGATCTCCTGATTTAACCCCTCTAGACTTCTTTCTTTGGGGAACTGTAAAGAACACGGTGTATGCCACAAAACCACAAACACTGGAGAAACTGAGAGATCAGATTGAACATGCCGTCAATGACATTCCAATAACAGTAATCCAAAATGTGTGTCGCTCTGTTCAACGTCGTTGTTGAGAGTGTACTGCAGCAGGAGGTGAGCATTTTGAACATGTACGGGCTTAAGAAATAAAAAGAAAAAAATGGTATTTTTGTCTCATTTCGTTGCTGAGAAATAACGTTTCAAAGAGTGTATACATCAATTTGGGACACTCTGTACATTATATAATGGAAATGGACAGCTAATGACAAATGAAGGAAATTTTGAAGAAGTGGCTGAGTTTAAATACCTAGGAACAATAATTACAAATAGGAATGAGATACACCACAAAGAAATTAAACATAGGCTCCATTCTGGAAATGCATGCTATTATGCATTACAGAGACTCTTGACGTCCCAACTTCTTTAAAAAAATGTTAAACTGAAATATATAAAACTGGCATTCTCCCAGTTATATTATATGGACGCAAAACATGTACTATTACTTTAAGGGAGGAAAGAAGATTATGAGTTTTGAGAACAAAGTTCTTAGGAAAATTTTTGGACCAAAGAGAGATGAACAGACAGGTGAATGCAGAAAAGTACATAATAGTGAGCTTCATGGTCTTTATATGAAGCCAGATATAATAAGAACAGTTAAATCTCATAGACTGCAATGGGCAGGATATGTGGCACGAATGGGGAATGAAAGAGGTGCATGGAACCTTCTTGTAGGAAAACCAGAGGGAAAAAACAAGAATGAGGTGAGAGAATAACATTAACCATGATTTGAGGGAAGTAGATTATACAGGGGATGATGGAAAACGTTATCTCAAGATGTATGGAGAGCTTAAATCAGTGCGGCCATGAACCCATGAGTTCGATAGAGCTAGTGAGTTAGTTTTAGTTAGTAAGAAAATTATATATTCTCTGATGTGAACTATAGATCCATGAAAAATCTCCTTCTCCAATTAGTTGACTCAGACATTTTGAATACAAATCAAATTCTGAGTCAAATCGACCAGCTCATAAAAGTAGCATTGTATTTTATAAAAAAATTCTTTTTGGATTCTAGATCTTCGACAAAGTGATAATTGTTACAAGAGGATGCTTTATGCAAAATTGTGTGCTATGGCTATGGATGTGTTTTCAAGAAGCTTTTTCAAAGAGAATTTCTTCTTACGGATTCTTGATCTTTTAGGTAAGTAATGATAACACCGGTTCAGGCATAAATTTTTCTCTTTACCATTTGATTACAATAATTTAGTAGTGTACTTTAATATACTTATTTCAATCATAGTAACAGCTTTAGCTTCTTAATATTAATTTAATAAATAATGCTATAGCTATGTGGAGTCCCTTCATGTCTTCTTCAGGTAGAAGCCATTCATTGTGTATTTGTGAATGATGATTCATAGCATTTGAATGTGGGACCAAGACAGTAAGGTAAAGGAAGGATTTATGCTTGGATGGGAAGGAAGCCTGGATTAGCTCAATGGTTAGAGCATCAGCACGGAAAGCTGAAGGTTCGGGGTTCGATTCCCGGTTCAGGCATAAAAAAAAAATTTCTCTTTACCATTTGATTACAATGATAACACACTTTGTATTAATTAAAATGAGTTAGAATTTTAATGACTCACCTCATATTTGTATATTTCTTTGTAGACCATGATTTTGAAACTCTATATGTTAATTTCAGTTTTTTTCTAAATCACTGACTCAGTTAGAAAGAATGACAATGACATGTAGAGTGTCAAAACGATGGTCTGCAAAGAAATCTACAAATATGAGGTGAGTCATTAAAATTTTAACCCATTTTAATTAAAATAAACCTCATAGTGTAGCTTCCTTTAAATATTAAATAAACACTTTTTATTGTTAAATATGCAGTAAAACTTGTCATAGATACAGAAGACCATTTATATTGAGCAACTATCTCTTTAAAAATCCAATTTTTATAGGAACAGACCTTCTTTCATTGGATTTATTGACTTTCTCAACAAGTTTCAGCCACTTTCTCAATCTTTTTTTTTTAATGACCCAAGTTGTCCCTTTTTGGACATTTCTGGTATTCTCCTGGCATTGGCGTAATTGTAACCCACTTCTGAGGTTGGGGAACCTGGAAGGCAGGGTTACGTATCTCCGATGATATGATGGGTAATGATGATGATAGTGAGAGTCCTTAATCCTAAGCTTAATCTAAGATGAATATGAATGATGATGATTGCGATGGCCATATGATATACGGGAACCATTTGGGCCTTAAAATTTCCTGACATTTGTCTTACAGGTGAGGAAAAACCCCGATAAATACCTCACTCAGAAAACTGTCCTGATCAGGGATCGAACCTGGGCTCGCTGCGTGACAAGGCAGCATGCTACCTCGAGACCACAGCGGTGAACTACTTTCTCAATCTTGTGCCTGATATCTTGAACCTCTAATCATTTTTCTTTTTTTTTTATTGTCCTCAACATCTTAGAGCCTACCCAAGTCTTGGTGTATTTCTCTTCCTTTCCTCTAGATTGTCCACAGTTTTAGTAATCTTGTTTCTTAAGATGTAAATTAAAATCTCACCTCGTATCCAGTCTTCTAATTATACCAGGTTCAAAAAGTATGTGATTTAATCTTCAGTAATATTTCAACTGTTGTTATGTTGTTGAGGAGAACTGCTTCTTACTCCCTCTGTTGGTGGACTAATGAACCTCACAATTAAATCAGATTCTCCGGGAATTTAAAAATTCATAAGTTTTTCTTTCTTCTTTTATTTGAATGTCGATTTTTTTCCCAGACCGTAATTTCTTTTGGTTTTTCTACTTGTTTAATTAAACTGGCTTTTATATCAATTAGATGTTTTCAGACCAAGCATGAGCAGCTTGTAGTTTATATGTAAATTATTTATTTAATAGTGTTCAATATTAAGACTAATATATTAATAATAGACAGTAAGAAATCTGGAATTTATCAAATAAATTGTGAAGATTGCAATAAAGTTTATATAGGAGAAACAAAAAGGAATTTGGAAATTCGGACAAAAGAACATTTCAGAAATATTAAAAATTGTGAAATTGAAAAATCTGCAATTGCTGCACATAGTTTATTAGAACATCATAAAATTGGAAGAGAAGCTCAACTTTTAAAACAAGTAGAGAAACCTTTGGAATTGACAGTTTGGGAAAAAATATACATTCAGAAAAACAAAAATAGATCAATGAATTTTGATATCCCTAATGAAATTACATTGATTTCGAAGTTCATAAATTCAACCATAGATGGCAGCACTGAAGATGGCGACAATAGAATAGTTGACGGCCGAAGAATTTCGTCAGTCGGAGTTATGGCTGATGATGAACATGACTATGTTTGAAATTGCGATATCATGGAAGCATGAATCCTATGAGGTGAGTTGTTTAAACAATATGTTCTCCGATGAATTTTAATATTAATAATAAGTTTGGTCTGTTTAATTCTTACCTCATATCGTCGTTTCTGCATGTTAGCCTCATCTTCAGTAGTTACAGACTGATTTTTCCCAAGTTGTCGGCCCTAGATCTCGATTTCTGCTCTCTCTTTCTGTGATCAAAGAGCTTGCTTTTTAGATTCCTCTCCCCAGGAATTTTAAAATTCATAATTCACTTTTTGTTCTTCTATATGTAGATTTTTTCCCATATGGTGAGTTTGTTTGTGTTTTCTAACTGTTTTAACAATTTTGTGTTTTTCTGACAAAAGCGAGCAGCTACTGCAGATTTTTCTACTTCCCCTTTTTTTTACATTTCTTATGTATTCTTTGGTTCTAATGGTTAAATTCTCTGTGTTTTCCCTATGTATATCTTATTACATTCTCCACATTTTATTTGATATATTCCTGATATATTATTTTAAATGATAATTTGGAGCATAAGGATAATTTTTAAACTTACAGTACAGTATTATTCCACCCTTTTAAGAGACCATTTTTACTTTAAACTGTAGATGATCTTAAAAAAAAATAGGATTTTCGTTATATACTTTCTTATATTTAATTGCCCAATGTTCTTGATATTCTGTATTACTTATACATATTTATTAATATATTTGTGAGATATTTTAAATTTACTTCTTTTGGTATTTGCAGAAGATCGGGTGCCCAATATTCGATATAAAGTAGTAACTTTACTGCCCTCCATGAAAAGAACTTTAACTTCAACAGCAGATCGTAAACTTTTAGGTGTCATGGAATCGAGTATTCGGAAATTGCTAATGAACGAAAAAGATAAAGATGTTGCAAATGAACTTCAAAATTCAATACAAATTTTGGATGCTATAGATTCAAGAATGGATACAGTAAGTAATAAAGATATATGTTTATAGAATATTTTAAGATTAATGTCTGGTTTTTAAAAAAGTTGAGATATATGGTAACTATTGATTTGTTAAAGCTGACAATTCAATAAATATATTTATTGCATTGTTTGAACATAGCTGATAACTTAGTGGTTTTGACTCTTCTTTTCTTTTTTTTTAACATGTTGATAGTACTAGTTCCAGGTTCTGTTTGACTCATGCCTTTTGCGAGATATATTTCAATTATAATTTCAAAACTGAAAAAAAAAAAAAGATAAAGCCAAAGGTCCTGGGTTCAAACCCCAGTCTAGACATATATTATTCTCTTCAAGTATACTAAAAGAAATATTGAAAAACCACTACCAGAAGCAGATATGTCACATGACATTTTTTGTAATAAGGTTTGTAACTCAATCGTCTGATTTTTTATTCCATTTGCATTAAAATGTAATATTGTAAGTCATGATAAAGGTTTACAGACATAAGGGTTCTGTCCATTATTTGGGCTTATAAACAGTTGTGAGAAGTTTTCAATAATAATTAACATTACTTTTGAGATAGGATCTGTGGAACATTGTATGTTTTGACAATCCTGAGCATATGTGAAGTTGAATGAACAATATTTGAAGAGAAAAATATAAGCCTAGACAGGGATTTGAACCCAGGACCTTTAGTTCAGTGGCAGAGCATTAGCATATAAAGCTAAAGGTCCTGGATTCAAACCCCAGTATAAGCATATATTTTTCTAAGATAAATTAAAATGTTTCATACCTCTCCTCATAATTAATCTTTAAAAAAAAAGAAAGGTATTTATTATTCTAACCAAATTATGCATTGAACAAATGTTTTTTTTACATATAACAGAAAATTTTACAAACAAAATTCTGGACTTTCTATGGGAGACCCTCTATCCCCCTTTTCGGCCAATTTATTTATGGGAAGTTTTGAGCAGAAAATAACAAGTGGACACCCTTTAATTTTCAAATTTTTGAGTAGATACATTGACGATGTAATCACTATTGTGAATCACAAATAAATAGAGGATGCTTTAAAGCTTTTGAACATTCAGAGTAGAACTATAAATTTAATATAATAAGTTATGTAGATAGGAAATAACACTATGAGGTTTTTTAATAGTGTTTATTTTTTCTTTCACTCACCTCGAGGAGTTATGAAGTATGAGGTAAGTGAAAGAAAAAATAAACAATATTAATATAATAAATTTGGGAATTTTAACATTATGAGGTTTTATAAATAGGAATCAAATGGATTGTGAATTCTTCTTACCTCATATTTCTATGTTTTTTTAAACACAGCACCTCAGTATCGGAGAACAATTTTCCCCATCGTCAGCTGTTTTCACAACTGTCAATTTTTTCTTCTTTTGCCAGTAATTATCCAAACTGCCATCTGGTGTATTTTTGAAGAAGTTTGTAATCAAGCTTGGTTTGTCCAGAATCTCGAAGTTCATAGTTCTAGTATGGTTTTTTTTTAAATATATATCTTTTCCCAAACCGTTAATTCCAAAGGTTTAGATGTTTCAAAAGTTTTGCTTCTTTTTCAATTCTATGATTCTTTAATAAACTATGTGCTGCTATAGCTGAATTTTCAATTTCTCCATTTTTTTATGTTTCTAAAGTGTTCTTTTTTATGAGTTTCCAAGTTCCTTTTTGTTTTTCCTATATATATATATATATATATATATATATCCTATTGCAATCTTTACAATCAATTTGATAAATTCCAGATTTTTTGTTGTCTGGGGTGTTAACTTTATTATTACTCGTAGTTAACAGAAGTTTACCCAGGCTGAAGTTGTTAATCGGAGCCAATGTTATATTAAATTTTCTCAAATTAAAAAAAATTTATTATGAACTTCTGGATGGTAAGTAAATTTCTTGAATTTTTTATCTTTCTTGGAATCATGTTGTAGGGTGGTGTATTCCTGTAACTAATAATATAAAGTTAACACCCCAGACAACAAAAAATCTAGAATTTATCAAATTGATTGCAAAGATTGCAATAGGATATATATATATATATATATATATATAGGAAAAACAAAAAGGATCTTGGAAACTCATAAAAAAGAACATTTTAGAAACATAAAAAATGGAGAAATTGAAAAATCAGCTATAGCAGCACATAGTTTATTAAAGAATCATAGAATTGAAAAAGAAGCAAAACTTTTGAAACATCTATCTAAACCTTTGGAATTAACAGTGTGGGAAAAGATATATATTTAAAAAAAACCATACTTGAACTATGAACTTCGAGATTCTGGACAAACCAAGCTTGATTACAAACTTCTTCAAAAATACACCAGATGGCACTCCTTCAAAAGTACACCAGATGGCAGTTTGGATAATTACCGGCAAAAGAAGAAAAAATTGACAGTCCTGAAAACAGCTGATGATGGGGAAGATTGATGTTTTTATTATTAATTTAACACTTCTCACTGAAGGATAAATTATATTTGAAGAGAAAAATTTTTGCCTAGACCGAGACTCGAACCCGGGACTTTTGGCTTTCCGGCCCAAATGCTCTACCAACTGAGCTACCGAGGCGAGTTGCAATGTAGATGCAAATGTTTCTCTTTATACGTTGTAATTCCCTCGTGGCAAATGCTTTGAAACCGTTGCTTCTATCTTTGCATATGGCGGCCTCTTAGTTATGAAGACATTAATTGGGAATTTAACACTACTTTATAAAGCCAGTAGGGCTTCTATTGATACTCGCCTCGGTAGCTCAGTTGGTAGAGCATTTGACCCGGAAAGCCAAAGGTCCTGGGTTCGAGTTTCGGTCTAGGCGAAAATTTTTCTCTTCAAATATAAAAATAATGGGGAAGATTATTCTCCGATACTGAGTTGCTGTGTTTAAAAAACATAGAAGTATGAGGTAAGAAGAATTCATGATTCATTTGATTCTTAGAACTATAACATTTACCATTAAAACTGAAATTGAAAGACAGATCCCATTTTTAGATCTTAATTTAACCAAAATAGAGAAAACAGGATAGAATTTGGAATATACAGAAAGAATACACATATAGATAACTATATCAAAATTTCGGGATTCAACCATTTTGCTCACAAAGAGGCAGTGTTCAATAGTTTGACACACAGATTGGTAAATATACCTATGAGCAAAGAAAATTATGAAAAAGAAAAAGAATACATAATTAATATTGCAACAGATAACAGTTATGAAGAAAATATGGTATATAAGAAAATAAATAAATTTAAAAGACAAAAATTAATCAATGAAAACACACTTATAAAACAAACAGAAAAAATAAAATTCAAGAAATTCACTTACCATCCATTGAAACACCACAAGTTACAAAAAATTTTCAAAAAGTTTAATATAAGAATGACACTGAAGAATGAATACAGCCTTAATAGGATAATTAAAACGAATCAAAATGAAAAAAAAAATTAAAGAAGATAAATCAGGAAATTATTAGATCAAATGCAGGGATTGGGATAAAATTTTTATATAGGAAAAACAAAAAGAAATTAGAAATGTCAAAAATGGAGAAGTGGAAAAGTCAGCATTAGCTGCTCATGCTTGGTTTGAAAAACATCTAATTGAATCGAAAGCTAATCTAATTAAACAAATATATAAACAAAATGAACTCACGGTTTGGGAAAAAATCCACATTCAGGAAAACAAAGAAGAACGTATCTTCTTCTTCTTCCTCATCACGCAGAAGGGAATCAAGCTATGTAAAACGCGTTATCCATGAAGGACATCGCATGTTAAATATTGAAAACACCCTAACAGTAATGCACAGAGAAAATAATCCAGCGAAGATAAATGTACTCGAAGAGATGGAAATCATGAAAGCAGCTCACAACGACAGCCTGATAAACGAAAACGAACCCAATACATGCAACCCCCTCTACCAGATCTTCAGTGAAACACCAGTTTTGAATCCTGCCGATGATGGGACAAGTCCTGAAAGCGCTACAGTTAAATGATTAATTAACCCCTCAGCGTGGTTTGCCGTATATATACGAGACCGGTTTCCTCCCTTCTGTGCGGTCATTTAAAAGTCCATGCAGTACCCTGTGCTGTAGTATTTTTAAACTCTACTCTCCAAGTAACTTATTTTAGATACATCAAATTGTGATTAATAGAATGTAAACAATGAATATCCATTCTATTCTATTCTATAGTGTTCTGCCCAAGGGCAGGTCTTTCACTGCAATCATAGCATTTTCATTCTGTGCTTTGTAGCTGTACTAGGGAATTATAGGTGTGGCAACTTCCCGTTGCTTCCACACCGGTGAATGATAATGATGATGATGATGATGGCCGGATGATTTTCGGGTACCGTTGGGGCCCTATAGCTTCCTGACATTTGTCGTACAGGTCAGGAAAACCCCCGAAATAAAACTCACCCAAGAAGCCTCTCCCGACTGGAATCGAATCTCGGTCAGCTGCGTGACAAGGCAGCACGCTACCTCGAGACTACATACCCAGTTCTAGAGTCACACAATTCATAAGTTTTAAAATCAAATTTGGCAGTTTTAAGTGGAGGGAATTGTTTGCTCCTCCATAACCATAACGATTCATCAATTACAATATCTTGATTTGGAAGGTAGAGAGAATGGAATTTATTATTAAAATATTCAATGAAAGGGACAATTTAAAAAAAGTGAAGGACATTGGAAACCAACTTGTTTTGTGTTGTCTTAAAATGTATGGCACCATGGAACATAGAGGTCATGATTATGCATACATAACATCTCCATACTTTGCTATCCCAAATAATATTTTCCAATTATTCCTGTATAATTTATAATAATATCCTCAACTTGTGTCCAAGTCAGGGTCGGGTCGAGGGATGAGATGAGAAGAAGCCACTATATATAGAGGTCTGTGCATGACAAGGGTGTGGCCGACCACGTCTGACGCACCACCACAGAGGCAGATGAACGAAATGAATGTGATGAGATGAGTATGGAAAAATGATGGAATGAAAATGCGGCAGGGGAAGACGGGAGAAAACCCCAAGAAAAACCTGTCCAAGCTCCGTTTTTTTCCGTCACGAAACCAACATGGAGTGACCGAGACTCGATCTCGGAAACCCAGCAGTGAGGGTCTTGTATAATTTATCTCCCTCAAATCCTGGTTAATATTTTTCTTGCACTTTATGGTTATCCCTCCCTACTGGGCACTTTGCTTCTAGTTTTCGTACACGAAGTTCCTATATAATTTCCTATTCGTGCCACATGCCCTACCCATAGCAGCCTATGAGACTTGCAATGTTTTATTACATCTAGATTACATAGATATCACGTCATGTTCGTCTTTCTTCCAAGTTACACCTCAATTTCCTAATAGATCTCTCATTGAGGCGATGTGCTAACCACATGTATCTTGTTGACATGTTGGCAAATTAGCATGTCAATAAATAAAACAAATAACAAAATTAAAGGGTTAATAAAATATTGATTATTATATCTGTGGTCTCGAGGTGGAATACTGTCTTGTCATGCAGTGGGCTTTGAGGCCGAAACGGTCCATGAACATCATCTAGCTTTTATCATCATTGTTACCATCAATATCATCCCCCTGGGTGGGAAGCTACCACACCATAATTCCCTAATGAAGCTGCAATCATAGCATGAAAATTCTAAGATTACAGTGAAAGACCTGTACTAGAACAGAGCACTATAGAATATAGTAACGAAACAAAGAATGATATAGAATGGCGTCTTTCATTGGTTAATTACAAGTTATATTTAATTGTAGATGGAGATTTCCTAATATTTTCATCAAGATATAAGTTAAAATGCATTCATTTTTTAAATTGTTGCTAAAGGTTTACATATAATTTATAATTCTAAACTTTATCTATTTATCCTTCATTCATATTTTTAAATTAAAGATTTTCATAATTCCACACATCTTACTAATTTCATATTTGAGTTTTATGGCTTTAATGCACACATAAAAAACACAAAAACATAAATTGAAACCTTCTTCGAATAAATAAATGAGGAAAGAAAATAATCTCTTCTAAAATGAAAACTTTAACAAAATCAATATCAGGTGTATGAACCCTCAGCACCTTATTACTGCCCTCAATCTGTGGGGCATTGATGCAATCAAATTTCTACAGGCATGTGGATTATCGGCTAGAGCATCCCAGACATCTTGAATTTGTGCCCATAAGCCATCTTTTGTCTTTTGTGCATCTGCAGGCCATTTAGAGTTCATCTCTATTTTCATCTTAGCCCACACATTTTCGATTGGATGTAAATCTGGTGAACAGGAGGCCATTCTAACACTCTGATATCCTGCCTCTCCGAGAACCAGTTTGAAACTGCTTGACAAGTGTGGACAGGGTGATTATCCTGTACGAATTCAATAATTCCATCAGGATATGTCATCGTCACAGATGGAATCAAGATGTTCTCTAGTATAGCCTTATACTACATATTGTTCAGTGTATCATCCAGCTTCCACAATACACACAGACCATCCTCTGATATCCAGCCCCAACACGACACAGATACGCGACCATGACAAAATTGTCAAGCCACGTATTCTGCATCGTATCGAGACTCCTTTCGACGATAGACAATCACTTTGCCGTCATGAATAGAAGAAAATGTCACCTCGTCTGAGAATATTATATTATTCCAATCATTGTTGGCATTTTCCTCTGCAAAGGCAAGCTGAAACAATCTGTGATTGTCTGTCACGTGTTCCTTCTCTGCTGCTGTCCGTGCAAAAAGTCCTGCATCATTTAAATGCCACAGAGCTGTCCGAGCTAATCCAGGGAATTGAGAATTTGCTTTAATTTGAGAAGCAGTTTGGAAGGGGTTCCTATGGGCTTCTGCAATTAAAGCTGCATTCTCTTGGGGAGTGGAAACACGTCTTCTTCCTGAACCAACACGACGGTTTTCAATCCTTTCCCTGGATAATCTCACCCACCTCTGAGCTGTAGATGCAGGGACTCTCAAATGCCTTCCAGCTCACGAGCAGAAAAACCTACAATGTTTACCAGTGCAAGGAGAGATTGTCTTGTGCCTATGTCCTTGCGTGTGTGCTGAGCCATGGTAAAACTCGATGTGATTCATTATAAATAAACTTGTTGGAGGCTGTTGCTTTTGTGCAGATGTCTGCGCATCACAGTCTATTGAATGCAATACATTGAAATTTTACCTAGAACAAACCCTGAATGTGGTAAATATAATTTTTACAATAACGATATTAACATTGATTTAATTCAAATGTTAAAATAAAATCTTTATTTAATTCATAAAACATTTTAATACAAATATCACGAAAAAAACTGCATAATTGAGGACTCTAACCTGCGACCTTCATTAACAGAAACAGTGACTGCATGCTTTACCGCTGACCTAACAGGACATGTAGGAGTGTCTTTAGTTCATGCCACGTAACACAGTAGCTCAGGGACTGCACAATTATGACTAGTTCCCTAGTTTGAACCCAATGCTGTGCCGAGTAGGACTTGGAAGAAATGTGTATTCAAGAGATGACTCATTTTTTTTGTCTAAGAGTGTACCATCTGATCATAACGCTAGATGGCAGTAGTATATTATGCTGACTTTATTCTCTTGTTAACTGTTGTACCAACTGTTTAATTTTCATTGAAGTATAAAGACAATTACAGAAAGGCTTTGTTGGTTGACTCATTTTTATTAAAACAGATGTGTCACTTGATCAAACTGATTCTATATACTGTTTCTTTTAGTGTTGCTTGGTGTTGTGCTGTCAATTTCATATATTTTGCTACTGTTAGCTTCACCAAAATGTTTCGATGAAGCCACCATTTTCAGTTGATCACCTACAATGTATGCAGAAAACAAATGATGAACAAAATACGTGTTTTATAGTAACGTAACAACTTTTCAGTTTGAAATGTTAGCAAACAGAAAAAAAAAATTCTCAGAGAGGTGATAAAAAACAAACAAATGCTAGGGAGGTGATAAAAAAACAAATGCTAGGGAAGTGAAAAAAAGTGTGGGATAAACTGTCATGATTGATTGAAACATGTCCTTCTGTACAGTTTTATTGGTCAGAAGTAGTATGACATAGTAAAAGTTAAAAATGAATAGTTTTACATTTTTGTTATTTAAATATCTATAATTGTTTCAGGGTTCATCAAATCATCCTCTTACAAAAGAGGACATTGAAGATCAGAGGAAAGCTGATGAAGAAGCAAAATTGGCAAATGGAGGTATACAAGCAATAACAGGGAAACGCAAACCAACTATGGAAAGGAAACGTAAGTTTTGTGTGCAGTGTATATTTTATTAAGAACTACTAATATTTAACATGCTTGTACATTCATCTGTTTTTCTTTCTATACACACTACCCAAATTAAATGAAAATTTAATCCATTATTTATTAGAATTTCTTATTTTATCAATTTTAGATGTACGGTAAGATTGAAAACAAATTTCCTGGTGAGATATTCTAAAGTATGGAAACAGAACTTGACAAAGTCTTAGTTCACTAGATAAAATATACAAGTGAATTATTTAAATGTTTGAAATGTTTGTAGAGTTTCAGATTTGTAACAAAAGTGAATGGAGAATTGATTCTAGATATAATGAGCCTGTGAAGAATGTATCTATAATGGCATATCCTAATGTTGAGCCATAGCCTCTACCTGTCAGGAGCCACTAGACCAAATTAATTTAGTTACCTTATTTGCCCATAGGTGTCATGAAATTAAGTATTTTAGGAAACAAAATTTTGAAATGTAGGCGCAAAATAGAAAATAACATTTACGACGTCATTCCTATAATTATATTTATGATTCATGCTACATTTTTAAGTTAAGACTAACCATCAAAATCTAACAAAAATATAACCTAACTAATAACCTATAAACTCCAAGCGAGATAGGTCTACAAGGCCCTTGGCCTACCAGCCAGCTGCTGGCCTCATGTTCACATGTGTTAATCACAGAGGTAGACGATTACAAGCCAGTGTTAGGGTGACATATGGTCAGTATGCTGCGTCCCCCCATCCATTACAGCTGGTCTTCTTAACCTGGAGTCGTTACTTATTTTAGCTACCCAAATGCCTCATGATGCTGGGTGGCCACTGGTCCCACATAGGCCGAAATTCCATAAAAAAATTTGTTCCCCCATGGGAACTCGAACAAGCAAAAGTCCTGTAGCTCTGCACCAAGGGATATTTCCTTAACCACTAGGCTATGGCGCAGGACAACTAATAACCTATGCTAGTCAAAAATACAAATATAAGATTAGAGATTAGTGTGAAAAGTCCACTGCTGTGGTCTCGAGGTAGCGTACTGCCTTGTCATGCAGCAGGCCTGGGTTCGATCCCCGGTCGGGACAAGTTTCCTGGGTGAGGTTTTTTCAGGGTTTTTCCTCACATGTAAGATAAATGTCAGGAATCTTTAAGGTCCAAATAGTCTCCAAATACCATCTGGCCATCATTATCATCAATATCATATTTGCCTAATTAGCTTAAATTTAGTTTAAGGCCTCACTTGGCGCTTCATTACCATCATCATCAACTCTCATATCATTGGAGCAGCAGAACCCCACCTTCCATGCGCCCCAACCTCAGAAGTGGGTTACAAGTATGCCATGTCAGGAGAGAGACCAGAAATGTTGAAATGGACAACCTAGGGCAATGGGGGGGGGGGAAATTAAGTGTGAATTATTTTTTATAGCTTTTTAAATTTAAAATCGATGTGTTTAAATGTGAAGTAAATCATCCATCTTAGAAATAACAATACACAAACAGTTATAAAGCAGTACATAACAAAATTGCATATTGAAGTGACCTAGTTAATTAAAATGATTCATTCAGTGACAGATTCTGTGAAATTGCCAAGTTTTTTTAAAGAAGGTTATGATGAAAGATAAAACCTCATAGTGATTCATTCCTATAAAAGTTCAAGGTTATGATGTTTATTACAAAGGTTATGTAATCTTTTTCTAAATAGTCTATAGGGGGATGGTAGTGTACAATTTTTAATCACTAGATTTTGCATCAAGTAAACATTATATGTGTTGAAGAGATGTATCACAATATGTTGTTGTTGTTGTTTTCAAATGACTGGAGCTTGGTTTACAACATTAGTCCTCTTGCTTTCCAATAAAGTATTGCAATGTCTTTCCTGTCCTTTTTCTCGGGATCAAGTCGCCTGCAATTTAGCAAATTTTCCTTTTTTAGGAGAACATTTTCTCCACACAAGGAGCATCTCACAATTCTAGGGACAATATCACAATATTGGCAATGACTGACAGTTTTCTTCATGATTTTAGACAAGGATAGGCTATGTGCCAACAGTGGGTTTCACCTTACTCTTCTCTTTATTATCATACTTCATACAATGCAGCTACTGCACACAAATAAATAAGTGAACACTTACATTAAATTAATGTTGAGAAGTAAACATTATGAGGTATAATCATTAAAATTCATCGGAGAACATTTTGTTTAAACAACTTACCTCATAGGATTCATGCTTCCATGATACCACGGTTTCAAACACAGTCGTGTTCATCTTCAGCCATAACTCCGACTGACGAAATTCTTTAGCCGTCAATTATTCTATTGTCACCATCTTCAGTGCTGCCATCTATGGTTGAATTTATGAACTTCGAAATCAAAGTAATTTCGTTAGGGATATTAAAATTCATTGATCTATCTTTATTTTTCTGAATGTATATTTTCTCCCAAACTGTCAATGGGAGAAAATATACATTCAGAAAAATAAAGATAGATCAATGAATTTTGATATCCCTAACGAAATTACTTTGATTTCGAAGTTCATAAATTCAACCATAGATGGCAGCACTGAAGATGGTGACAATAGAACAATTGACGGCTAAAGAATATCGTCAGTCGGAGTTATGGCTGAAGATGAACACGACTGTGTTTGAAAACGCAGTATCATGGAAGCATGAATCCTATGAGATGAGTTGCTTAAACAAAATGTTCTCTGATGAATTTTAAGTGAACACTTATCCTAACATTAATACTCAGTTCCCAACACTATTATACACAATCTTAACTAACTTAGTATGCACAAGTGGAGCATAAATTGAAAATATATTTATTTATATCACCCATCGCTGTTTGTAGAAACAACGCATGGAAAGTACAGAGGGTTAGAAATACACACAATTTAATCTCTAGAATATTAGACAGAATTGTAGATATTGTTTATTTTTTATTTCACTAACCTCATACTTCATAACTCCTCGCAAACCCAGGGTTTCGTCACATCATTTGTGACATTCTCAATGCTGTGTCACGTTCATAACTGACCGTCTGACTGCCTTCTATCCTGCAGACTGACCTCTGCGCCATCTGATGGCTGACCGATGAACTTTCCGAATCAGTCCTCTCTCCTTATAACCGGATATTTCAAAATTCATAGTTGTATTTTCATTCTTGCATATGTAAATTTTTCCCCAAATTGTGAGTTCCTTCGGTTTTTCCAATTGTTTAAGTAATTTTGTTTTGGGTTCTATTCAATTTTTTTCTGACCAGGCATGTGCAGCTATTGCAGATTTTTCAGTTTCTCCATTTTTAACATTTCTGAGGTGTTCCTTTAATCTTGTATTTAGATTCCTTTTTGTTTTTCCTATGTATATCTTTTCACAATCTTTACAATTAATTTTATAAATTCCCGATTTTTTGCAGTCTTCAATCTTTTAATTTTTGTTGGTTTTTATTAAATTACCTAAGCTGTAATCATTTTTCAGTGCTAATTTAATGTTGAATTTGTTGAAGATTTTTTTTAACTTGTCAAATACTAAAGGATGGTATGTGAACTTCTTTAATTTTTTACCAATATTTTTATCTGTCTGAAGGAAGAGTACTTTCATTAATCATTTTTTGTTCTTTAAATTTATTTATTTTCTTGTGTATTATTTTCTCATGAAAACCATTATCCTTCACAATTTTTATGATGTGTTCTTTCTCTTTATTGTAATTTACTTTGCTCATGGGGACATTCACAAGTCTGTGTGTTAAACTATTAAATACTGCCTGTTTGTGTGAAAAATGGTTAAATCCAGTAGCTTTTATATAATTGTCAATGTGAGTTTCTTTTCTGTAGATTCCAAATTCTATTTTCTTTTTTTCCTCATCCCTAATCAATTTAAGGTCTTCTTCTTCTTCTTCTTCTTCTTCTTCCTTCCAAGTATTAGGCCAAGCCCTGTTATGATCCTATAGAAAATTTTCCCTCCAGCGTTTCATAGGACGGCCCAGCAATCTTCGTCCTCTTGGTATATAATTATAAACAGCTTTGGGGATCCGATTTGAACTCATACTTTCAAGATGGTGTTTCCAATTTAGTTGGTACTGTTTAATATATTCCAAAATTGGCGTAGTCTTCAATTCTTTTAAGATATCGGTGTTCCTTTTCCGATCCCATCTGGTGTAACCTGCTGTTCTGCGCATGAATCTCATTTCACAAGCCGTTATTCTGCTTTCATGTTGTTTTTTAGTGTCCATGCTTCACTACCATAGGTCAACACTGGTCTAGCCAAAGTGTTATATAAACGTAATCTGGTGTTTTTTTGTACAAGGGATGGTTTCATAACTTGATTAATAATTCCTAAACTTTTATTATAACTAGTAACTTTTCCAGGGATATCCTTTTTTAAGGTCTAAAAATGGTATTTCATGATTATTTTCTACTTCCATTGTAAATTTGATTGTTTTATTTTGAATATTTAACAGTTTAATGGCATCTTCTAATTGTTTCTGTTTTACTATTACTATGATATCATCTACATATCTTCTCCAAAATTTAAACATCAAAGTGTGTGCTTTGGTTGCATGACATTCAAAGTTCCCCATATACATATTTGCTAAGAATGGTGATAATGGATTTCCCATTGCAAGTCCTGATTTTTGTCTAAAGTACTTTCCTCTAAAGGTGAAGAACATTTGATTTAAGCATAATTTTGTTAATTTTATGTATTCTTTAACGCTATCATCATCTAATTTGTTTTCTTTCAACCATTTTTCTAAAATTTTCAAAGTTGTGTCAGTCAGGATGTTTGTGAACAATGAAGTAACGTCAAATGAGACCAATTTTCGGAAGCAGATATCAAATTCATTAACAAATGTTTAGAAAAGAATATCACTCCAAAATTTGTCCGGAAAATGGTTAAAAACAACAATAACCAACACCAAAAAATTTTAGAAAAGAAAACTCTCAATTTGGAAAAAATCAAACACTATACAACTATAAGTAAAATAGACGTTGAACTGTACTTTTTACATTTAAAATTAACCAACAGTTTAGGCCAAATAGTTTGGGATAACCTAGAAAAAAACTTCTACAACCAACTGAACCTCAAAATGAAGAAAACAATTGATGTTTTTTTTTATTTTATTTTTATTATTATTATTACTATTTTTTTTTAAGCCCATGTTTTTCCCAAAAAATTGATGTACAAAAGAAAAAGATAATTAATTTAAAACCTGAGTTAAGTAAATTGAAGAAAAATAACAAAAAGTATAACCACTAAATTAGGGGGGATAAAGAAAATGAGAAGAATGTAATTAACCTATCATCCGAAAACTTTACAAAAGAAGAAATATCTATTTTGGACAAGGCATTGAAAACATGCATTAGTTACTCTAACAATTTAGAAGATTACATAGCTGATGTTGAAATTGCTATCGATGACATGAATTATGAAGAACAAACAATAATCAGAAAAGAATGTGGGGAAGTTATTGAAAAAATTAAAAACACAAAAATAGCAAACCTATGCAAAACAAATATGAAGAAAGTAAGAAACATTAACAATAAAAATGTTGTTTTTTCAAAATCAGACAAAGGGAATAATTTGGTAATTTTGGATAAAGAAGATTACAATGATAGGATGGAGAATTTATTAAAGGGAGAAGAATATGAAGAAATAAAAACAATTAGTGGAAAAATTAGAAAATGTAGAAATAGAACCTTCAGAAAGATTGGTCTCATTTGACGTTACTTCATTGTTCACAAACATCCCGACTGACACAACTTTGAAAATTTTAGAAAAATGGTTGAAAGAAAACAAATTAGACCTAATAAGAATGAGAAAATTAAAGAAGAAAACAAATCAGGGATTTATCAAATTAAATGTGAAGAATGTGAGAAATTCTACATAGGAAAAACTAAAAGAAATTTGAAAACTAGAGTTAAAGAACATCTCAGGAATGTCAAGAAAGGGGAAGTAGAAAAATCTGCAGTGGCTGCCCATGCATGGTCTGAAAAACATCTTATCGAGAAAGAAGCAAAATTATTAAAACAAATAGAAAAACCAAAAGAACTTACTGTTTGGGAAAAGATCTACATTCAAAAGAGCGAAAAGAAGAAATTAATGAACTTTGAAATTCCCGGTGAGAATGACCTGGTTTCGAGGTTTTTCAGTCAGCCAATGGAAGGAGAGAAGGACAACTCTTCAAGACGACAGAACAACGGTCGTGATGATACTGAGGATGGAACAGAAACTATGTTCCGAAACTAGTTTATAATCAAATAAGAAGAACAATATGAGGTGAGTGATAAACATATTCTACCTTAATAGATGATAGCGTTAAAGAATACATAAAATTAACAAAATTATGCTTAAATCAAATGTTCTTCATCTTTAGAGGAAAGTACTTTAGACAAAAATCAGGACTTGCAATGGGAAATCCATTATCACTATTCTTAGCAAATATGTTTATGGGGAACTTTGAATATCATGTAACCAAAGCACACCCTTTGATGTTTAAATTTTGGAGAAGATATGTAGATGATATCATAGCAATAGTAAAACAGAAACAATTAGAAGATGCCATTAAACTGTTAAATATTCAAAATAAAACAATCAAATTTACAATGGAAACAGAAAATAATCATGAAATACTATTTTTAGACCTTAAATTGATTAGGGATGAGGAAAAAAAGAAAATAGAATTTGGAATCTACAGAAAAGAAACTCACATTGACAATTATATAAAAGCTACTGGATTTAACCATTTTTCACACAAACAGGCAGTATTTAATAGTTTAACACACAGACTTGTGAATGTCCCCATGAGCAAAGTAAATTACAATAAAGAGAAAGAACACATCATAAAAATTGTGAAGGATAATGGTTTTCATGAGAAAATAATACACAAGAAAATAAATAAATTTAAAGAACAAAAAATGATTAATGAAAGTACTCTTCCTTCAGACAGATAAAAATATTGGTAAAAAATTAAAGAAGTTCACATACCATCCTTTAGTATTTGACAAGTTAAAAAAAATCTTCAACAAATTCAACATTAAATTAGCACTGAAAAATGATTACAGCTTAGGTAATTTAATAAAAACCAACAAAAATTAAAAGATTGAAGACTGCAAAAAATCGGGAATTTATAAAATTAATTGTAAAGATTGTGAAAAGATATACATAGGAAAAACAAAAAGGAATCTAAATACAAGATTAAAGGAACACCTCAGAAATGTTAAAAATGGAGAAACTGAAAAATCTGCAATAGCTGCACATGCCTGGTCAGAAAAACATAGAATAGAAACCAAAACAAAATTACTTAAACAATTGGAAAAACCGAAGGAACTCACAATTTGGGGAAAAATTTACATATGCAAGAATGAAAATACAATTATGAATTTTGAAATACCCGGTTATAAGGAGAGAGGACTGATTTGGAATTAACCTTTTTTTATATAGGAATTATCACTGTGAGGTTCAATTCAATATTAAATTAAAAGATTCTTACCTCTCCTCACATTATTCTGTTAAGTAGATCGCGATTTCAGGCCTATAGCAGGCCCATCTTCAGTACAGAGGGAAGAAGAAGTGGTTCTTCCGAGCGACATAACACCGGTCAACAACAGTGTACTGAAGATGGGCCTGCTATAGGCCTGAAATCGCGATCTACTTAACAGAATAATGTGAGGAGAGGTAAGAATCTTTTAATTTAATACTGATTTGGAAGTTCGTCGGTCAGCCATCAGATGGCGCAGAGGTCAGTCTGCAGGATAGAAGGCCATTGGACGTCAGTTGTGAACATGACACAACATTGAGAATGTCACAAATGATGTGACAAAACCCTGGGTTTGCGAGGAGTTATGAAGTATGAGGTGAGTGAAATAAAAAATAAACAATATTAAAAAACCTCATAGTGTTATTTTCTATCTACATAACTTAAGAATTGAAGATGTTAAGATGTCTTACACTGAGTAATAACAAAAAATGTAATTAAATTATTATTTTGCATAATTTAACTTCACTGATTAGTTTTTTAAAGATTCCCATTTTTTGTTTATTCTTCTAAATGTCAGTGTTTCCTTAAGTCATATGTTGTATATTTTTTTTTAACTTTAACATCTTGGGTTGCAGGTATTGAAACACCAACAAGATCAACAGTATCAACAGCAGTTAGTGATCGGAGAATGTATTCTCCAAGGTGAGTATCTTAGGTAGATGTCTGATGGAATGTAATGTATACAAAATGCAGATTATGAACACGAAAGCTTTCAACTTTATTTCTACTATTCATTTTATTCTCCTAAAAATAGTGACAAATTGTTTTTTAATTCTTTTTGCAGTACTCCTGCCGTTAGATCAACACCAACTAGTCGTCCAAGTAAGTGTATTGTATCTCAAAAGTAAACAAATTGTTATCATCTAGTACAATTTATAGTAAAGAGAATCGGGAATCAAACTCCAAACCTTCAGCTCTCTTTGCTAATGCTCTGACCACTGATTCATTCAAATATTTGTACCCATTCAAACAAAAATCTTTTTCTAATTCTCACTTTAATCTCTAACACCAGAGTGGTGAAAAATCATACACATTGCATATGGGGAGCTTCTAATTCTAGAATACATTATGCGAATTAAATATAGCTAAAAGCTGTTGTGATAGAAGTAAAAAAAAATATTATACAAAGCTAATCTAGTACAATTTATCATCATTATCATCATCTCCTTTATCTCCTGTTAGGAGCATAGAGCATCCATAAAGTGTCGCCAACAGATCCTATTCTGAGCCAATTTCTTCACTTCCCTCCAGGTTTTCCCCTCCTTTGCAATTTCTTCAGGGATGGTTCTCTTCCATGTCTGTTTTGGTCTGCCTCTTCCCCGGTGTCCTTGAGGGTTCCAATTCAATGCAATTCTTTTAATTGAATCATGGTCTTTTCTTAACCCTTTAGGTGCCTTGAGCCGATTAGATCGGCTCTGATATTTCTATCCATTACCTGCCAGACAATATACTTAAACTACTTGCAAAGCCGATCACATCGGTGGATGCGATTTAAATCTTTGACACAAGAGATTTTACCAGTGGCATGCAGAGGGTTAGTGTATAGCCATTTTCACTTTTTTATTTCTATTCTAATTTCTTTCTGGTCAGTTTTTTTCCCATAATTCTTTATTTGATATTGTTTCTGGCCTTTTTGTTTTTATTATTTTCTTTAGGCATCTATTTATAAATACTTGCAATTTATTTAGTATAATTTATAGTAAAGAGAAAAATATCTGTCTGAATCGGGAATCAAACTCTGAACTTCAGCTCTCTGTGCTGATGCTCAGATCACTGAGCCATTTAGACATTCATACCCATTCATGCAGAAACCTTCCTCTTATTCTCACTTTAATCCCTAACCCCACGGTTGTGAGACATTATTCACATTGCATATGGGCAACTTCTAATTCTAGAAAACATTATGGGATTTAAATACAACTAAAAGCTATTACTATGATAAAAAAATATAAAAAATTGTTATACGCAGCTAAACTAGTTCAATTTATGGTAAATATTTTTCTCTTAAAAATCAGAAAAATCCAGAGTGGGAGTTCACCTAAAGTTGAAATTTAAATTACTTATTTTAGGAATTCTCACTTGAGGTATATTCTACCTTATTGAAATTTAAAAATTGATCTAGCCATCGCCATGTTTATTTTTATCACAATAAAACAGCATGTAACATTCAAATAAAAAATGTAAGAGTTTTTGTTTTCACTAATTTTAAAGGAAGTGACATAAGAAGATAAATAGATTCAAAAAACAAAATTTCATAAATGAAAGTATTCTTGAAACCAATAAAGAAATTAGTAAAATATTCAGGAAATTTACATACCATCCTTTGGCATACAGTAAGATTCAAAATAAATTTCAGCAAATTTTATATTAAATTAGTACTGAAAAATGATTATAGTCTGAATAGATTAATTAAAACCAACAAAAAATGAAAAGATTGATGAAGGCAACAAATCAAAGATTTATCAAATTGATTACAAAGATTATGAAAAAACATACATAGGAAAAACAAAAAGGAACTTTGGTCTAGGCGAAAATGTTTCTCTTCAAATTTAATTTATCTTTCATTGAGAAATGTTAAATCAATAATAAAAACATCATTAGAAGCCTTACTAGCTTTATAAAGTAATGTTAAATTCCCAATAAATGTTTTCTTAACTAAGAAGCCGCCATTTGCAAAGATAGAAGCAATGGTTTCAAAAGCATTTGGCAATAGGGAATTACAACGTATATAAGAGAAAAATTTGCGTCTAGATCGTAACTTGCCTCGGTAGCTCAGTTGGTAGAGCACTTGGCCCGGAAAGCCAAGGGTCCCGGGTTCGAGTCCCGGTCTAGGCGAAAATTTTTCTCTTCAAATTTAATTTATCTTTCATTGAATACAAAATTAAAAGAACACTTTAGAAATGTTAAAAATGGGGAAATGGATAAATCTGCAATAGCTGCATATGCATGGTCAGTAAAACACAGAATTGAAGCAAAGCCAAATTATTGAAACAGATAAGTTTAAGGAACTCACAGTTTGGGAGAAAATTTACATCCAGAAAAATAAAAGGAAAATCATGAATTTTGAAATTCTCGGAGAAAAAAAATTAATTTGGAAGTTCAGCAGTCAGCCAACAGAGGGAGCAGGAAGCAACCTACAGGATCACAAACTATCAATTCAACAGTTAGATAGAGCTGAAGATGGTACACAGAAGTATTGAAATTACTCTTCGAGAAATCTACAATTATGAGATGAGATAATAATATGAGTTAGAAAATGCACGACTCTCCTCATATTTGTAGTTTCTTGAAGACCCAGGATTTCGACACTCTATGTGTCATTATCAATTCTTTCTAACAGTTGAATCAGCAGTTGGTGTTGTAGGTTGATTTCTGCTCCCTCTGTTAGCTAACCAATGAACTTCCAAATCAAATATTTTTTTCCCCCCTGGAATTTCAAAATTAATTCTTTTTCTATTTTTTGTGGATGTAAATTTTCTCCCAAATTGTGAGTTCCTTAGATTTATCTAACTGTTCCAGTAATTTGGCTTTTATTTTGGTACTGAAACAGTTAGATAATCTAAGGAATTCACAATTTGGGAGAAAATTAATATCAAAAATAGAAAGAAAACAATGAATTTTGAAATTCCTGGGGAAAAAGATAAAAAATTTGGTTTCGATGTTCACTGGTCAGCCAACAGAGGGAGCAGAAATCAATGTACAAAATCACCAACCATCGATTCAACAGTTAGAAAGAACTGACAATGACACATAGTGTGTTGAAACACTGGATCTTCAAGAAATTACAAATATGAGACGAGTCATGTATTTTATAACTCATATTATTTAAAATAAACCTCATAGTGTCACTTCCTTTAAATAATAAATGAGGTGAGATGTTAAATGTAACTCTATTATCAATTGGATGGTGTTATGCATCAACCCGTATGTGCCATTATTTATGTGTCAATAAAAATATGTTTAAAGTTTAAGACAATTTCAGTAATTTGGCTTTTATTTTGGTACTGAAACAGTTAGATAATCTAAGGAATTCACAATTTGGGAGAAAATTAATATCAAAAATAGAAAGAAAACAATGAATTTTGAAATTCCTGGGGAAAAAGATAAAAAATTTGGTTTCGATGTTCACTGGTCAGCCAACAGAGGGAGCAGAAATCAATGTACAAAATCACCAACCATCGATTCAACAGTTAGAAAGAACTGACAATGACACATAGTGTGTTGAAACACTGGATCTTCAAGAAATTACAAATATGAGGCGAGTCATGTATTTTATAACTTATATTATTTAAAATAAACCTCATAGTGTCACTTCCTTTAAATAATAAATGAGGTGAGATGTTAAATGTAACTCTATTATCAATTGGATGGTGTTATGCATCAACCCGCTATGTGCCATTATTTATGTGTCAATAAAAATATGTTTAAAGTTTAAGACAATATTCACTATTTATTGTAGTGCCAAACTAACAATACTGAATATTACAAGTTATTTTCCTTGTTTGACAGAGATGTTTCAACTATCTAAGAGCGGGAACATTTGGCGCTTAGCTGCATGATGCAAAATTTAAATTAGCATTTATGAAGATTCTGATTTCATAGCTGTTGCAAAACAGAATCTCTGATAGGACTGATGGTGTTTACATTTTTCTTAATAATAAGGTAATATTTAAAGATTTGGCACTAAAAGTATACGTACACTTACTTCATCGGCCAGTGCAACAGATGGCATCAAAATATCATTTTTTAAATTGGTGCTTAGCCGGTTGTTGCATAACATTGTTCAAGAGATTTTATTATTCAGCAAAATCAGACCATTAAGAATGGAGGTCAATCTGACAGCTGAAATTTTAATAGGAACATTTTCATTGCTCTAGCTCTGAGGCTCAGATGGTAGCATATTTGGGGAAGTCCCAAGTTCAAATCCTGGGGTCAATCAACTTGACTGAAGTTTCTTTAACATTCTCTTCAGTTATCAAGACAAATGAAGGGTTGGAATTTCATTACCACAATCTATTTCATCTTTAATCATCTTTTCATATTTAATTTAAAATGAATATTTAATGAATCTATAGAAAAACATAAATACACAACAATTGACAAAGTTAACACATGATTACACCTAACAATAGACACAGCCTACACAGTCTATTGATGGGTTTTGAATCCCTTATAGTGGAACAGTAAAAAAAAAGTGAGTATATATTGACAAAAATCTAAATTGGAATATACAAATCACAGTTGCAAAACAATCTTCTCAATAATTTAGAAAGAAAAATTAATGTTTGCACAGGACTCAAACCCCAGATCTCTGACTCTGCATGTCAGTGCAGTACCGATTATGCAATCCAAACTCCAATACAAATGTCAACAATTCTTTCCACTTATGTAATTCTCTTTCATCAGAAGGCCGGTAGCCATCGCTACCATCACTGCCATCTAATGACTTCTATTCAAAGTATTTTATTGAGAATGTATACATTACTTTTAAGCGGTAAAGCTTCATATTTAGATGATATATTTTTAATTAACATTTTCGAGAATTGAATATGGTTTTAATTTAGAAAGGAAAATTAATAATATTAATAATTTTTTAATATAATAATTTTATGGCGTAACAGGCCTAGAAGGCCCTTAGCCTACCAGCTAGCTGCTTGCCTCACATCCAAATGTGTCAATCACAGAGGTAGATGATCATCTAGCCAGTGTAGGGGTGACATGTGGTCAGCATGTCGAGTCCCCCAGCCGTTATAGCTGGTTTTCTCAACCTGGAACCGCTACTTATTGTAGCTACCCAAATGCCTCACGATGCTGGGTGGGCACTGGTCCCATACTGGCCGAAATACCATGAGAAAATTTCTTCACCCATGGAGACTCGAACCAGCACAAGTCCCATAGCTCTGCGCCAAGGCTTCCTGCCTTAACCACTCGGCTACGGCTTTACTTGGCGTAATCGGTAATGCACTGATGTGCAGAGTCAGAGGTCCAGGGGTTCAAGTCCCGGTCCGAATGTTAATTTTTCTTTCTAAATTAGAACTGTGTCCAATTCTGGAAAATATTAATTTAAAATACATCATCTAAATTTTCTCAATTTATTCATTAAATTACATAAGCATTTTATTCAAAAGAAATAATTAGTAGAAACATTTGTAATGCCCCATTTTGATTATTGTGATACTCTTTGCAAACTTAAACATACTTTTCTGTCAGAGACTTCATCATATTCATAATTAGAGACCGGATGTTAGGGAAAATACTTATTTACTTACTGGCACTATCGAACCCGTAGGTTCATGGCCGCGCAGACATAAGCTCTCCATACATCCCTTATTCTGAGCTAATGCTTTCCAATCATTCCTTGTATAGTCCACTTCCCTCATATCCCACCTCATTCTTGGTCTACCAAGTGGGCGTTTTCCCTCTGGCTTTCCTACAAGAAGCTTCCATGCAAGTCTTTCATTCCCCATATGTGCAATATGTCCTGCCCATCGCTGTCTACGAGATTTAACTGTTCTTATTATATCTGGCTTCCTATAAAGACCATGTAGTTCATTGTTATGTAGTCTTCTCCATTCACCTGTTTGTTCATCTCTCTTTGGTCCAAAAATTTTCCTAAGTACTTTATTCTCAAATACTTGTAATCTCCTTTCCTCCCTTAAAGTAAGAGTCCATGTTTCGCATCCATATAATATAACTGGTAGAATAATCTTAATATATAAAAATTACGTGTCACATTGTTTGTCTGCGATGGAATCCTAAACTACTGAACCGATTTTAATAAAATATTGCACACTGTGTGCAGTATGATCCAACTTGAGACTTAGGGAAGTTTATAACTAAATTTATAGTCACATTATTTTTATTGCAAATTATTTGTTTATTATTTAACAAAGAGTTATAATTATCTGTGAGTTCCATACGATTCTAACAGATGACCGTGTAACGTAATTAGTTTATTATTTAATCAGGTGGCTGTGCTTTTTGTTGCAACTGCAAATTTAAATTGAATTACAAATATTAATTATTTCATAATTTAAGTGTGTTTGTGTTTATTTTCAAGATATTGATAATAATATTAATTTCGTGTGTAAGTATTAGTTTTAAGTAATCTGGCTGAAAGACAGCAACTTAATTTAAATTTAACTGGACCGAGAAGGGACATTGAACGATATGGCGAATCAGTTCTAGAGATCATGAATGATAAGATATCAAGTGAATATCCGCAAATTGGTATAGGCCTATGTGACATAAATCTTACATTTAAGAAGAATGTCAATTTAAAAACATATGAAGGTCCTAAGGACCGGAATAACAGAACTGTAAGTAAGTCTGTTAGTTATAATAATATGCCTAATATTACAGAAACAATCTCCATGCCTCAATTAAATGAAAAACAAGATGACTATAATATATCACAAGATGATATTTCTTGATGATGATGAGAATCCGAACTGCCAACAAGTTCGTAGAAAAAAACGAAAGTATAATGAAATCAGCAAGCCTCCTCAAAATATTCCATCAATAAATGTATATAATCCTCATGATACACTTATGGATGATACTGAGAATGCAGACAACATAAATTCATCTCAATCAACAAAACCACTTCCACATAAACCACCACTCAAATTTATACCGGGTGTAGTTAACATACCAGAACTAAAAAATTGTGTATAACAAAAACTTTCTGATTTAGATTTCTCACTTAGTTTACTACAACATAATTTAACATATACCTTAGCCACAGCAACGCATGGCCGGGACTTTTATATATATATAAAAAACAAAGTCGGATTAGTTACACTATTTATAACTCAAGAACGGCTGGACCAATTTTTATGATCTTTGATTTGTTGGATTTGTTTCCGCCTCGAATAGCAGATAACTATTAAAACATCGGAAAAATTAACGTAAAAATATTTAAAGGTGATACGACGTTCGCCGGGCCAGCTAGTAGTTTTATATATTTTCAGTTTAACATTTTTTTAAAGGAGTTGGGACATCAAGAGTCTCTGCAATGCATAATAGTATGCATTTCCAGAATTGAGCCTATGTTTAATTTCTTTGTGCAATGTTAGGGAAAATGCCTACAGTTATTTATTATAGGTATTGTAAAAGTGACTTCATATAAATTCATACCGACGACCCTAAAGTTGTTTTCCATGAAGTTCATTTTGCCCATAAATACCTATTTGCCATGTTTTCTCGAAATTAACTTTGTATTTCAATTAAATTAATTGAAATGGACAAACTTCTTGACAGATATCATTGCATAGAAAATTTCAAGTGTTCTTTTAATAAATTCTGTTAGAATATTTTAGGATAAGGGTGGCAATAGCCAGTAACCTAGTAGATAGATGATTTTCCATTCAATGTACTCCCATTAGGCGAAATAACAAGTACCGGCTATTGCATTTTTCTACCTCATGCACTCGCATTAAGCGAAATAGCTCTAAGCTATGTCCCATTGTATTATTCTCCGGCTCTAAAGCTTAGAGAAAGTTCTATAGTACAGCTTTGATACTTTTCAATACAAACATTTCTGAGTGACAGAGAGGCTCAAGCCTTCTTCCTCTGTCTCACACCTGGTGCTGAAACCTTTAAGCAATATTATTTTTGATGTTGGTAACACTCGTGAAAGAATTTGGTGCCGAAATAGTTTCAAGTGACAGTTAAATATTGTTCTGTGTTATATTTTAGAGAATTTCGCGAAGAAGTGCCATGTTTTGCAGTACATGCACACTGCAAAACATAAGTATGTTCTTTGTAAAAGGCAAAACAAGTTCCAAAACCAACTTTGTATGCTATTGATAGCATATGTTTATATTTTTTATGTAAGGCTGTAAAAATTTATGTTGTAGTCCATTTTTTGTAAGAGCCTATTTTGAATTTTTAGTGCCTATATTAATGATTTTTAGTGTCGTTATGCCTGCCTATTTTAATTGTTTTAAGTGCCTAACATCCGGAGTCTATTCATAATTCTTGTGCAAGTTTTATTTGTGGTATTTGCAGATTTTATAGCGTTACATTGTCCCTGGAACAAATGTCGTGGCTTCATCTACAAGATAGTAAAACCATCCATTCATTATCTCTTCTCTATAAAATACTACACACATCATTGCATAGTTATTTATCAGGCTGCTTCATTCGATTCTCCAAACACATGTAATTTAGTCACTCGATCTCATCAGCATATAGCCATTTATATCCCTCCTCATCACACTGTGTATCACTCACTACAGTTTTACTTGCCAGAAGATGGAATTCTCATCTGCTCTATGTCAAAGACTGCCAAACAATAACATCATTCAAAAACAGTCTGAACAAAAACAAACTAATATAATAAATTTGGGAATTTTTACTTTATGAGGTTTTCTTAATAAGAATCAAATGAATCGTGAATTCTTCTTACCTCATACATATGTTTTTTAACACAGAACTGCAGTATCGGGAAACATATCATTCCCATCTTCAGATTGACAGTCGTGAAAACAGCTGAAGATGGGAATGATATGTTTCCCGACTGATTCAGATTGACAGTCATGATAGGAATTATGTTTCCCGATACTGCAGTTCTGTGTTAAAAAAGCATAGATACATGAGGTAAGAAGAATTGACGATTCATTTGATTCTTAAAAACAAACTAACTTACACACCTCACTGATAGTATTCTTTTAGCAAATAGTAATAATGTAATTTATTTTATAAAAAGAGTATTAAGGTTGACAAATAATGTTATAAGTTGGTGTTTTAACCTTTCAGCGTTGGAACAGTATTTAAATGGAATCCGGTGTGCGGACGGAGGACATTTAAATAATTAAAGCTAATTTTACCAGAATACTTTCAAAATGCCAGATCTCGGTTAAATATGATCCGATTTTAGTGAATTTTGAATTAAATTGAACACGAAAATGTAGTGAAATGTAATAAATACAGTACATTATAATTTGTTTTTACAGGTATGAATAAATTATTATAGAAATTTATTTTTAAAAAATGTGAGTTATTGAAATGAATTTAGAGGTCCTATACTTGGACACCCCTGTATTTAGAACAGCTGATACATTATACCGTCACCTGTGGGTATCTGAAGGTCAAATTCCAGGAAAATGTGCATGTCTAAAAATTAATTATCAGTGATGATGTTGTGAGTGAATGCTCAGCAAATGCCATAGACTTCATATCGGTTCTCTATGTTTATATGACTCACTTATTCGACTAAACAATTTTCCTTTCAAACAACATCTCCAAGAAAAAATAAAAACTTATATGACTAGAATGCTAACATTACTAATAATAAATACATTTTAGGCTTACCTTAATAATTCAATTTCATATGGTAGGCTTCAAAGCATTTCCTCCAAGCACAGTCCCACATCACAGTCTGTACAACAATAAACTGTATATTTTTTTTTTCGATGCTTGGAGCACACTTGGCATCTTCTTTGAGGTCTGGACTTTTTGCCTGTTGGAGGCACTTTTCTTATAAAATGTCTTTCCGTCAGTCGAGGTACGGTATTATCGGACGTGTGACGACCAGGTAATTGTTGTCGTGTTGTACCGATACCATATTTAGCAAAAAGTCCCTCAACCAACAAAATTCGAAAAGATAAATGCTCCACTTTTTTTTTACTGGATTGTCTGTAAATTATTAGTGAATTTAAAACGGAAGCATTCAGCAATCTTTTGAACAATTTATGGTACCATTTCTGCATTCTCTTTCTTTCTATTAGGTACATCTGTAGCATTTGGTCTTTCAAATCAATTCCCCCCATGTGTTTATTGTAGTCCAGTACACTAACTGGTTTTTCTATTTCTTTGTTTCTAACTGTAAGTTTCTTTTTCTCATCTGAATGGTATGTGGAGATCATGGATACAACTTTCTTGTCACACCATTTCAATATACTAACAGGACCTGAATGTTGGCATATTATTTCTCCTTTCTTTAGTTTCTTAGTTTTGACTAGTTCCGGGACGTTTTTTCTATTTAGCCGAAGTGTCCCTACACAGTCTGTATTACGGCTTTTCAAAAATTTTGCTAGTTGTGGGCTATTGTAGTAGTTGTCCATCCACACATTATAGCCCTTTCCTAGAAGTGGTTCAATGAGCTTCATTACTATTGCTGAAGTTTTCGGTGTGTTTGGAGAGATGAAGGTAGAATGTATTTGAGTATCTTTCCCTGTGTATACTATGAAAGACCAAAGATAGCCAGATGATGATTCACAGAGCTCAAATGTTTTAATTCCAAATTTCAAAGATTTTAATGGAAGATACTGTCTGAAGGACAAATACCCCTTCCATAGTGTTAGGGATTCGTCAATTGCTATATTTTGGCCGGGAAGATAATACAGCTGAAATTTTGAATTTAAATGCGAAAGTATAGGGAAAATTTTGAATAATTTTGGGGGTCCTTGGTAAGTGTCTTTACCTTCATTGTTGCAAAAATGGAGGAAACGACAAATCAATTCAAACCTTTCCCTGGATATGATATCATTGAAACCAGGTGTTTCAATTACTCTTCTTTTGGTAAAATAAAGCCTAGTTGTTGGTTTTTGAATTATACCTGTCAGCATAAACAAACCAAGAATTATATAAATTTCATTGACACTGACAGGTTGCCAAGATCGTATGGGGGAACGAAATGAAAACAAGTTCCCTCTAGAATTTTTGTACTGTTCGGCATATCGGTTTGTTTCTTCAACAATAGTTTGCACTATATCTGCACCGAAAAATAATTCGAAACATTCAACAATATCACTGATATTTTGTGCTTCATTTTGGGGTCCAGACACACCACAAAAAATTTCTCTTTGTCCAACATAATTATTCATGTTTTCCCATATAAAATTTGTATCGTCTTCATCATGATCACTGTCATTTTCGTTTTCATTAGCAATAATTTCTGCAACAGTAATATCGTCAACAACACTCGATTCACTACAGTCACTTTCATCAATTTCAGAATCACTCGACACTTCATACTCATCTAAAATCGTAACTATTTCACTGTCACTCAAACGTTTAGATCCTCCGGCAGCCCTGGTGAATTCAAACTAAGCGCATGTTATGATAGGAAGCAGGCGACACACATGAAAGAAAAATATAGGGGAAGTTGTCTAGAAGATCGAGAATATCATATTATATACAAATCGATAGATTGAAATGTTGACTTTCGATCTGAGTTAGAATATTTCAAATAGTACATGAACCAGCTTCAAGAGAGCAGCTCAAATCAGTCACTGCGCTGTGGTGGTCGTGGATAGTAAAAGAACTATTTGAAAGCTGGTATTCGTCATCTAGTCTTGTTATCAATTATAATACATCTTCCATACTTTAGAGAAGGTATTGTAATACTCATAATTATTAATATTTTATTTTTCTCCACATTTTTTCAGCGGAAAATGAACACTGCGCTACATACACAAGTCAAACCTCAGTTTGAAATCATGGAAACTATATCTAATATAACAATTATAATAATTTATATAAGCAGACATTTATATACATAATCTGACAGCTATGTTTTCTGTCTATATTTATATTTTAACACAATTGAGTTATCTTAAAAATTCAGGCCACAAAATTAGTTTAAATAACTTGCCGTTCAGGTCAGTACCATGTACTGAGGCCGGCGACATATGATAACTTGTAGGTCAGTACCGTGCACAGAGGCCGGCATACAAGGGTTAAATATTGTATAACTGACAAATTAGTTTATTATATCATTATTTTTCTTTGTAATTTTTTTCATATATATTGGTTAGAGACTATGTACTGATCAATTTAATTTATTTTGCTTGTGTACATTTTTTATTATTTTTAATTTCTAATTAACATTATTATGTTATCGAACTTACTCTTATAGATATTACTTTAATGATCAAATTTTCATCTATTTTTAATATTAGAGTTAATTGTGATTGCTGTATGCTAGTGTAACATGTGTTTGATCTGGTGAGTGGAAGAGAAGGCCATTTGTTCTTAACTCTACCAGGATAAATAAATAAATAATGAATAACCAGATATTATAGAAGGTTTGAATCATCTCAAAGTAAAAACTAAAAAATGCTCTACTGATCACAATTTTTTTCTCACAAAGAAACTTGGTATATATAATATTTAATTTTAGGAAGTTATATTTTGAGGTTATTTTAATTATATTATTTTTGGTCTGGACATCTTACCTCAATATTAATGTCATTTCAAAGTGTTTATTCTTTTCTAGTTTTAGTAATTTGTTCTCCAAAATTTTTTGTTGTTTGCTGTTATTGTTATGCTTAACGGTTTTTCTAATGAACATGGGAACCAATTCTAATTTTAGACATTGGTTGATGAATTTAATGTCTGCTAATCTTTTAAATTTCTTCTCTCTTAATTTTATAAACTTTTTTACTTCATATTTTGTTTCGAAAAAATTGTTATTGAAGTTGAGTATGGAGGACGCCATCTTGTTTTTCGTAATTTATAACACAAACACAATTTCTGGTTTTGTTTCTTCCTTGTAACTTAAGAAGTTGTAATTAATATTTAATTTTAGGAAGTTATATTTTGAGGTTATTTTAATTATATTATTTTTGGTCTGGACATCTTACCTCAATATTAATGGATATTGAAATTTATTTGTTACATATCAAATTGTCTAAAATATTAGGAAACATCATGTGGGAAAACCTAGAAAATAAATTTTTCACTTTTTTGAACATAACCATGAAAAAGAAAATTGAGAAACAAAAGACAAAGATAAATAATTTGTTAACTAAATCAAAGGGAAAGAAGAATACATCAAATAAAATCAAACATCAGAATAAAACCAGAAATGAAGAAAAATCAGAATCCACCAGAAATTATGTTAAAAATTTTTCAAAGGCAACCTTTAACCTAAAAGAGACAAAATTGTTAGAAAACGGTCCTAAAAACAGCAATAGATTATTCCAATAGAATAGAAGAATACATAGTGGACATTGAAAATTCTATAGAAGGGTTAGTTACAGAAGAAAAAATAATCATCAGAAAAAATGTGAAGAAATTTTGAATAAAATAAAGAATACAAATAAAAACCCAGTTTGTAAGGAGAATTTAAAAACACTAAAAGAAATAAATAACAAAAATGTTGTATATACAAAATCAGATAAGGGTAACCAAATTATAATTCTGGACAAAGAAGATTATCAAAATAGAATGGAAGAACTTTTGAAAGAAAAAGAGTATGAAAAAATTAAGAATGACCCCCTACCAAAAACCATAAAAAAAGTGGGGAAAAAAAAAAAAAAAAAAAAACATTAATATTGAGGTAAGATGTCCAGACCAAAAATAATATAATTGGTATATATAATTTAATTATAATAATAAAGTATATTCTATAAACCAGTAACCTCAGAGCATTAGGAATGGAGCTTACCTGGAACCCAAAATTTTAAAATTGCTCTAGCAGCTGCAATTTCAGTTTCCTTGAAACAAAATTGGATAGGCACAATTTAATTAACAAAAGAAACATATATACTATAAACCAGTAAAATCAGACCATAATTTGACTTGCTGATGATTTTGTTTAGTCTCTTCAGCTGTGTGATGAATTTTTTGCATGTCAATATAATTGACAATGTTCATGCAAAACAATGTGATGGCATAAACTTCCTTCTTAGTTACAATTTTAAGTAGTGCTGTTAAAGTTAAATATTATATTGATATATACTTAATTTCAATTGTGGAAAGAATGAACTTTTTTGAATACTAATTTGTTGTATCTTTCAAGCTCATTTAAGCTTTGCTGTTTTTTAAATCACTAAAGTTGGTTGGTATCTAATGTCGAGCACTTGATAATAAAATCATTCGCTCTCTTGCACTCCAATATTTAGCAGGAAGGCTGATCTCTTCTACAAAAGCTGGACAACGGAGGAGATGGTTTCTTACATATCTTCATTTAAATTGCAAAAAAGGGCATTTAGGTGAATCTGTTATGCCAATTCTGTGTAGGTGTTTATTCAGGCAGTCATGTCCCGTTAGCAGTCTGAATGTTGCTACTGCAGATTTTCTTTGTAATGTAGTAATGCCATAAACTTGTAGATTTTCCCATTCCTTTCCAGATGTTTTGGTGGTGATTCTTCTCTAAGTTTATTGATATATTTATTTGAGATAATTCTTTTGATAGAGTGAAAGGAAACTGGAGTAGAAGTTGGGTTTGAAACAATTTTGCTACCCTTCGTGGCCAAACAAAAAAAAAACAAAAAAAAAAAAAAAAAAAAACAAAAAAAAAAAAGAAAGAAACTCGGCTGATTTCATTGCCTGTCACTCCACAATGGGCTGGACAGCCATTGAAGTACAACTTTTTTATGTAGACGGGGGAAAACTGTTTTATCATTTTGTGTGAATTCGGAACTTTTTACTGCTTTTGGGTGTTGATGTTCTCGTGTTATAGCTGGAGAATGGCTGCTTTGGATGTCACATAGAAATTACAACTTTTGTAAATTTTTTGGGTTGTGTGTAGTGTGATATAAAAGAGTTTGTAAACTTAAGAAAACTGCTTAGAAGAATTTCGCCATCAAAGGTTTCGTTGAATTTGTGTTTAGGTTTATGATAAAGGGAAAAATGTGGACATACTGCACCAGCAACAGTGCCACCGTCAATTTGGTAGGCTGGAGCAATCTGTAAAAATATGTATCGCATTCAGGAGCAGGGTCTATAATATTGATTAGTATTAGTTTCAGCTCGCATGTGGTTTTGTAAAATATGTGGGGGAGTTTCAGATTTCTTGATGTCAGTCTGTTAAATGAAGGTTATATTCAATTTCCAAAAATTCTAGAGGGTTTGGGGTGTTTCATCTGCATATTTTCTTTTGAATGTGGAGGAAGTTGCAATTTCTGTTTCTTTGATTTCTTGTACTATGCTTAAAGAAGCTTTGCTTGAGATTTTAAACATACTTGTGGTTTTTTTTGGGTCCAGTTCTTATGGGGGTAGCCTAAAAATTTTTTCATACTGTGTGATTGTTGTTTGCGAAATTTCAAATGATATTCAAAATTCATCGGAGAGGAGAAATTTGAGTTAAACAACTCACCTCATAGGATTCATGCTTCCATGATATCGCGATTTCAAACATAATCATGTTCATGCGTCAGCAATATACTCAGTGACTTAGATGTAAATCTTACACGGCCGTAATACGATTCTCTATTGTCGCAACTCTATCAGCTGCTGCAATCTATGGTTGAATTTATGAACTTCGAAAATCAATGTAATTTCGGTTTATGCTATGTTTGGGTTATTTGTTTAAGATTTTGATGGCAGTGATAGTGAATTGGTGTTGTTTTATGGCTCCTGTTATCAGACGGAGGATTTGGTTCTGCAATTTATTAAGGTTTTCCACTTTTGTAGTTACTAGGATTTCTTCACGATATTGAAGTATAGGTTTTATGTAACATTTGGTACGAGGTGTTTTGTTTAGAGTTTTTGTGTTGCAACCAAATTTTGTGTTTGATAATTGTTTTAATAACGGTAAGCTTCTTTGTGACAGATATTCTCTATGTGTTTCTTCTATGTTAATGGGGCACCTGTCCAGAGTTATTCCTAAATATTTTGCTTCATTTGTTTGAGTTAATAATTCATCCTCCAATTTCAGAGTGAGGGGTAGTGGTTTCTCTCTTATATGTAAATAGTTGATTAATTTGTCTTGCAAGTTCTGGGATTGTCCAATTCTCTAACTGTATTAGTGATGGTTGGGCTATTGGCTATTAATTGTTGGCTCTTGTTTTTTCGGTTTTGGAGACACATATATACAACATCAGCAGCAAAAAGTAGGGTTTTTGTTTGGAGCTTTTCTAAATGCTTAGGTAGATCAGGAATGTAGCGAGGACTGCGGAAAAGGGCTATTGTCTTTAACAGGGGAGGAGACACTTTAATTCCTTCCATCGAAGGCTTAAAGGAACCGACCTGGAGAGTAACCTAGTATCCAATCCCCTCACCTTCTCGTGGTGGCAGCTGTTTAGTAATCATTCTTATGCCTGGATGAGTCCAAAAAGAGGAAGGAAGATACCTCACCAATTAAGCCACTGGTCAGCTTGGTTGAGTTTCTTTTTTTTTGACCGAATTGGTGTGTCATTAATTCTTCTTCCCATACCAATTCCCTCTTTCAACTTTTCTATCCAGCCTCCCTTGACTGACCTCTTGTTTCTTTTGACCCTGATGGTATTAGAGTATTCGCGGCCTAGGGGTTCATTTCTCCTTCCTTCCTATACCTACTTTCTCTCTATGGGTGATGTAACCACCACATGTGGTGCCTACTACTAAACGGTTACAACTAGTTTATTGTACTCCAATAAATCACTAAAGTTGATGATAATGTAATATATTTTATATTTCAGGTTACAGTCCATCTCCAGCTTCTTACAAGAGGGATCAAATGTCTAGGTATGTAATGTGTTTACGTATCGTATATATATATATATATATATATATATATAAATTACCTTTTCTCTTTAGAACATGGCAAAAAAGTTCTATTACTGCTCTATAAAAAATATTAATAACTCTAAACTCCTGTTTACAGGGATACAAAACTATAGCTTGGCAGTGAACAAAATTTAGTGTTAATGCATTCTTTCCTTGACTGTACATTTCTGACTACCCAGACTGGTGTTCTCCTTTTCCCCTCTTTCTCAACCAATCAGCGGAAGTATTGCTTGATCTGGAGCTGATGTCACCAGCAAAACAATGCTATTTAATAATGTTAAAAGATTCCAGGCTATGTGGCCATGGTCTATAACTGGTGTTTCTTCCAGATGTTTCTCCCTCAACTGCGGAGGGCATCTTCAGTGGCGAGTGCTTCTAAGTGGTGAATATTCAGAGTCGAGTCTACGACAAGGGAGTACCACCTAGAAGTACTCGCCATTGAAGATGCCCTCTGCAGTTGAGGAAGAAACACCAGTTATAGACCATGGCCACATAGCCCGGATTCTTTTAACATTATGTTTACTGGCCGTGAAAGCCTGCATTCCACAATGCTGTAAAATAACCAATAACAATGATGATGCAGTTAAATGCTTCCCAAGCTTAAAACTAAATCATATGTTCAAGGGGAATTCCCTTGCACAACATGGCGGAAGGAGAGAATTACATCATAAAATTCTAATGCATGCACAGCATGACTGGATTTTGTTCGCTGCCAAGCTATATCTACAGTATAAGCTCTATTTCTTTTTTACTCACTGCTATATTAACTGCACAATTACACTGCTCAAAACAATTAGAGGAACACTTGTAATAAATTGAATAAGTAATTGTTTTTTTAAAGCTGTGATGCTGAAAGTTGGACAATATGTAAATTGAATTATTAATTTTATCATTGGATACAAATTTTAAAGATCCATGGCCTAAATACAGAGAAATTACCTCAAATAACAAATATAGAGAATTTTTTTATTTTGGAAGGCACTGGCCACTTCTAATTGGTAAGCTTCCTGATGTTGCTATAGTGACGAATGTTGATTATTGCCTTGTTTATTGAAGTCTCTGACAAAATGAGGCATTTAAATAAGTTTGAAGTGTATCATGCTCTACATCTTTTACGACAAGGTCAATCTCTGCGACAAGTGGCTAGAGAGCTTGGGGTTTCTCCTTCCGTGGTGTCCAGGTTACGCAACAGGCACAGAGAGACAGGTCAGTATTGTAGAAGACGTGGCCAGGGCCGTAAATTTAAAACAAGCCCCCAGGATGACAGATACGTTGTTCTTTCTGCTCTTCGACAGCGTACAAAAACTGCAAAAGACCTGCAGAATGACCTTCATATGGCTTCCGGAATCCGGGTTTCAGACCAAACCATAAGGAACAGATTAAGGAAAGAGAATATTCGTCCAAAAAGGCCCGTTAAAAAACCACGCTTAACAAATGGGCATAAGGCAGCAAGACGTACGTATGCTGAAAACCATGGTGATTGGAACCTGAACCAGTGGGAGTCTGTGCTCTTCTCGGACGAATCCAGGTATCGTCTTACACGTTGTGATGGTCGATTGAGGGTGTGGGGACGGCCAGGAGAAAGATTTTCTGCAGAGGCTGTACAGGAAATTGATAGATTCGGAGGAGGTTCCATAATGGTGTGGGCCGGAGTTATGTACAACAATCGTACGGACCTTGTACTTGTTCCCCAGCGACTGAATGCTGTCCGGTATATCGAGCACGTTCTGGAAGAGCATGTAGTACCTGCTGCCATTGGAGTAGGCCCTGGATTTCTGTTTATGCAGGATAATGCCAGGGCACATTCTGCGGCTGTCACCAGGGATTTCCTGAGGAGGAATGAAATTGAGGTAATGGAGTGGCCAGCGGTCAGCCCAGACCTCAACCCTATTGAACACTTGTGGGATCTTCTAGACAGGAAGGTCAGGAACCGACATCAAGCTCCACAAACTCTGCAGCAACTTGGAGATGCTCTGAAGGAGGAATGGGAGAATATCCCGCAAGAGGAAATCCAGAATCTTATTGGGAGCATGCCACGAAGGTGCCAAACTGTCATCGAATGTCGTGGAGGCCATACACGATACTAACTCTATATAACGAGTGTTTAACTTTGAAAAATAAGCACAAGATTCAATTGCTTACATAGCGGAATTATTTGAAAAGTTAATTGTCAGCGTTATTCATTTGTTTTTACTGACATGAGCAATAAATAAATAAATAAATAACCACAGATAATGTACTTTATTAATTTCATGTTTGTACCTTTATCCAATGAAAACATATTTGCATATTTCATAGTGTTCCTCTAATTGTTTTGAGCAGTGTATATTGAAATTTCAATATTGGGAAATGTTATCTCTGGTGCTCTCTATATTTTTTGTGGATTTAAAAATTAAAATCCACCAATCTAGATCAGTTTTGAACTGATGATTTTTGTGTTTATTGACAAGTGCAGTACTAATGATCTGTTCAGGTTTTAACAATTCTTTGATGAGAGATAATAATCTGCAAGTTCAGTTTGTATGTTATGTGAGTCCTATCAGAACATTTCTTTAATACTATAATATGATATATTTAAAAAAGCCATTAACTGAAGAAGCCATTTTCTATCCATTTTATTTATTTATTTTCTAGAGAAAGTTTAACTTTGTCATATGAAATTATTTCATTATAATATTATGGAAAAAGGAGCTAAGTAAATTGCTTGCAGGAATCCTTTGCTCCCTTTTTTAGGTATACAAATTATTAAAATATTAATATATAAGTTATTTTAAATATTAATGTGAGCAAATTGATGAATTCGGATTTTGTGTCTTATATTATAATTAACACTGCATCGAACCAGGGTAATTTGAATTAAATTTTCAAATCTATCATTTTGGCACAAAATAATTGTAATTTATTATTGTGATTTGTAGCTTTTTGTCGCTTAATTAAAATTTTAGTTAAGGGCATGTCTATGAGAGATTGTCCAATATAAGTAATTTAGATTTATTTGATTGAACTTAACATGAGGATTTTATAACTGTTTAAAAGCATCATTAATACTCATGGTATTTTGTAAATTTTTTTTGTTCAATGTCCCAGGTTATCATTTTTGACATTTGACAACTAAGCTGCCCCAATAATATGAGAGTTGATGATGATGGTAATGATAACTGCTAGGAGAGTCCTTAAACTAAATTTAATCTAATTAGGCAAATATAATATTAAAATATAAATAATCTTATAAAAATATGATACTGATGATTATGATGGCCAGATGGTGTTTGGGGACTGTTTGGGCCTTAAAGTTTCCTGGCATTTATCTTACAGGTGAGAAAAAACCTCACCCAGGAAACTTGTCCCAACCGGGGATCGAACTTGGGCCTGCTGCATGACAAGGCAGCACACTACCTCGAGACCACTGTCTGACTGTATAGGGCTATTGTTAAGGCCAGCCTTAGTTCAGAGGTCCATTGAATTGCCAGGAGGGTAGAGGACTGTATAACTATAAATTAAATCCATAGGTATAATATTAACATTATTTATTACGTTATAAAAACAAATAAAACTGCATTTCACTGTATAATTATAATTTAATTATTTTTGCCATAAGCTTTTTAAATCAGATCACTTGAAAACTATTGCATTGAAAAGATTTATCAAATTTATGTTTTACGTGAAATTCACGGAGATGGGCAAGATGTTGCTCATGTCATGGTATTCCCGCATCTGAAGACACAAAGGAATTACTGCATAATATAAACCTCGATGCAATAATTCTAGAAGATTCTTAGCTAGTTTGTACAAGTAAGGTTGGTAGCTCTGAGATTATCAGGCTATCTCTAAAATATGTAAGTGTCCAATAGGAGAATTAATATTTGATAACCGCCTCCCATATGAAAGAGACAGAAAGAAAGGTACCAATCCTTGAATTAAGCTGACTCATTAAGAATGATGCAATGCTGGGGAATAACCTTGTTACATAGCAGGTATTCATAACTGAGTATCGAGATCTTTCAATGGAATGTTACTGACATTAAGCCCGACTTCTTGATGCCTTGAATTGAGCGTAAGAGGGTGAACTATATAACATATATACTGCTTGTTAAATGCAAATTTTTATAAAATTGAATAATTGGATCAAATTATTATTATTTTATTAAGGCGAGGTTGACGATAAGAATTTGTCCAGCTATATTTATAACAAATGAGGAAATCATTATTTTATTATTTCATATAATATTGCTTTAAAATTAAATTTCCCAGCTATAATGGGTGGGGATCCTACATGCTGACTACATGTCACCCCTATACTGGCTGCACGATCTTCCACTTTTTTAATTGGTATATGTGGATTTGAGACCAGCAGCCAGCTGGTAGAGCAGTGACCATCTAAGCTGTCAATGGAGAAAACAAAATGAAACTTTGTTTATACTACCTTACAGTTATGGACTGAATTATTATAATTCCTAAATATTGCATACCTAATCCTAGTTCATCAATTAGATTTTATAGTTTCATGTTAAACTTATTATACTTATGTATTATCTAGATAGGGACAGAGGAAATATCGTTAATCCATTCATACTTGTAACTAATTAGATGACGAGGTATTTAGCTATCTTAAGAGACTTGTAGCTTTATAAAATTTTAATATAGTAATGTATAGTTGGCACATAAATTTAAATATATTAGCTTATTAACATTAATATTTTCTAATTTGTTATTAAAGATGTCACACCACAGACATGGACATGCTCTTAACCATATTTTGTGTTGTTTTCTAACTTGAAAGACAATCCTATAGCAATGTTTTTTATATTTCGTAGAAATGTTAATAACAAGATGTGTATATCTCCTGCCAGTTTTGCTTGATTAACATCATATTGCTATTTTGCTTACTAAGTGTAGTATTTGCTTGGTGTGCTTCTATTTTAGCTGGCAGTTTTCATCTCCTACTAACAATATTCCCCAACACGTTCCACCTGCTTACATCTGCTTAGCGAAACATAATGTGATAGGGTGTTGCACACACTCACATTTAGACTTCCCTCATCACAGTCCATCCACTTGTGAATGCAGTGTTGTAAACAGAGAAATGCAGCTCCAAGCCCTCAATCTCTTGCAAGAAAATCTCTCTCCTGCTGATTTGGCAGAGCTGAAAGCTGATGATGAATGTGCCATTCATTTGAGAGATATATATGAAGGTGGAGGTGATGGGACAAATGTGCATGGTTATGGTGATGGTCTTCCTTATCAATCTGATATTCTTAAGCTAGAATATAAAGTATTTGCTTTGGGTGGCATGTCTAACCCACATCATAATCATTGGCAATATCATCGATTTAACCCGAGCATTGATCACCATCCAGTTACTAACCATGCCATTAGTGATTGCGGTTCAGCTACCAGGTTCATTGTTTCCAGTTTGGAAGATGAGTTCTACGTAGATGCAGGGATCAGAATTCCACAACAGCTGGCATCTTCTGACTTATCTCCATTACCTTCAAGAATCCCTAATTTACGAGAAATACTCTTCAAGAACCGAAACATCTCCAGTCCTACAAATATTACTTGTGAAAATGCATCTCATTCTGTTCCACAAAATGAATCTCAATCAGAAAGCAAAGATACTAAAACAGAAAATGTTAACATAGATTCATCTCATAAAATGAACATAAAAACAAGTGTTTCAACGACAGTTTCAAAATCTCCAGGTCCAGTCTCTATGACAACTAAGAAATCATTCATACCAAGTAATGTTAATAAACGTAATTCTGGAGTTTTTAGTACAAAAGCTGACATACACTCTCAACAACATACAACGAAAAATAAGTTAACTGTCACATCTAAACCAAAATCTATAGTGAATTCTAGCAACAGACGGCATAGTTATATGGAAGGGGATAAAGTTATTAAAGTAAAACCTAGTGATGTTTTAGATGGGAAAAAAGGATGTGTTACTTCAGAGAATAGGAGGCATAGTTATTTAGAAGATAGTGGGGATCAGTTTATGGGTAAGAAAGGAGTAGTACGATGTCAAAATTTGAGTGAAACAAAAATATCTACAACTGCAGTTAGTAACAGACGGCATAGTTATAATCCATCAGTACAAGGCACTGGTAACAGATGTGATACAGAAGTCCCAGTGTTGAGGAGAGGAGCTGTGGCCAATAGACATTCTATTGGACCTGAGTCTCGTAAAAGTATTGGTTCTCATGTTCAGCCGAAACGTGGAACATCATTAGATCGAGAAACAGGAACAGAAGTAACAGTTGGGAATGTTGTAAAGAGGCGAAGTATGATAGCAACATCCACAGTAAAACATTCAGTGAGAAGACACAGCTCTTTGGAGAGAGATGACATGGATAGAATGGGAGTGCGTACAAGGGTTCAGGGTAAGAGAGTTGAAAACAAGTTCCTGTCAACAAATGTACAAAAAGAATTAATGTTGTATTCATCCGATAGAAAGACTATCAGTGAAAATATTAATGTTCATAAGACAGAGTTCAGTAGGAGTCCACAGAGAGAGTTCCGTTCTTTGGATGATGTGGTTACTTGTAAGGGGAATCGTGCCAGTAAAATCCCCAGAGGTGGTGGTACTAGTTGCCATTCTAGTCCAGGAAATAGTCGGGCATCAAGTCCAACCATAATGATCTGTGGCAGTAGCAGTAGACTTCGCCAGAGAACAGCACCTAATAGTCGCAGCTTCCAGTCCAACAGGCCACCGAGAAACTTCAGGCAGAGGCCTACGTCTGGGGAGCTTGAATAGTTACATGGGCAAGCATTAAAATAGCAGAAGTTGGCTACAAGCAGATTACCTGTTAGAGTAAGTGTAGTTAACTTCTTCCTTCCTGAATTAATAGTATTGAATTTGTTGGTGAAACAGCCAATTATGATTACCTATTTTGCTTTTGTTCATATGAAGTATGCTAAGGAACAATGATAGAACATTTGGAGTAAATTGTATTTTATTAGCCGAATATATATCTTCCCCCTCTTTCTGCTTTTCCAAGATGTCTCACATTTGGTGCGGAATGTCTTGCAGTTGTACATGAATTTTTAAATTTTAGTTAAGGCAACTTTTTGCCATTTACATTCAAGTTCAATATAAATATGGTATTAGGTGGCAATTTTAATATAACTTAGTTTTTATATATATATACTAGCTCCCGATGTGTGAACGTCGGATCACCTTTAAATATTTTTACGTTAATTTCCGGGCTGGTTACGTTAATTTTTCCGATGTTTTAATAGTTACCTGCTATTCGGGGCGGAAACAAATCTGACAAATCAAAGATCATAAAATTCGGTCCAGCCGTTCTTGAGTTATAAATAGTGTAACTAATCCGACTTTGTTTTATATATATATATATATATATATATATATATATAGAAGTCCCGGCCACTCATTGCTGTGCCTAACGTATACGTTAAATTATGTTGTAGTAAACTAAGTGAGAAATCTAAATCAGAAAGTTTTTTTTATAACACAATTTTTTAGTTCTGGTACGTTAACTACACCCGGTATAACTATGTGTGGTGGTTTATGTAGGAAGTGGTTTTGTTGATTGAGATGAATTTATGTTGTCTGCATTGTCAATATCATCCATAAGTGTATCATAAGGATTATATACATTTTATGATGGAATATTTTGCGGAGGTCTTGCATGACGTTCCATTATACTTTAGTTTTGTTAGGAGGAACTTGTGTTGGCAGTTTGGATTCTCATCATCATCACGACGTCTCTGCATGAGTAATATCATCTTGTGATATATTCTAGTCATCTTGTTTTTAATTTAATTGAGGCATGGAGATTGTGTCTGGAATATGAGGAAAGGGGATTATAACTAAAAGACTTACTTACAATTTTGTTATTCCGTTCTTTTAGGACCTCTTTCATCTGTTTTAAGAATTGAACATTTCTTCGTATAAGGTCCGATTTATGTCACATAGGCCTATACCAATTTGCGGAAATTCACTTGATATCTTATCATCCATGGTCTCTAGAACTGATTTCGCCATATCCGTTCAATGTACACTTCTCGGTCCAGTTAAATTTAAATTAAGTTGCTGTCTTTCATCCATATTACTTAAAACTAATACTTAGACACGGAATTAATATTATTATCACTATTATGAAAATAAAATAAATCACAAACACACTTAAATTATGAAATAATAATATATTGGGAATTTCAACTGAAATTCGCTAGGGTGACCCCACAAAAAGCACAGGCCACCTGGTTAAATAATAAACAATTACCTTACTTACACGGCAAGCTCGTTAGAATCTGATAGGAAGCTCAAAGATAATTATAACTCTTGGTTCCATCATACCACAACCTCCTCCGTCAATTACAAGTAATGCGACTATAAATTTAGTTATAAACTTCCCTAAGTCTCAAGTTGGATCAAACTGCACACTTACTTACTCACTGGCACTATCAAACCCGTAGGTTCATGACCGCGAGGACATAAGCTCTACCATACATCCCTATCCTGAGCTAATGCTTTCCAATCATTCCCCGTATAATCTACTTGCCTCAAATCATAGTTAATGTTGTTCTCCCACCTCATTCTTGGTCTACCAACTGGGCTTTTTCCCTCTGGCTTTCCTACAAGAAGCTTCCATGCACGTCTTTCATTCCCCATATGTGCAACATGTCCTGCCCATCGCAGTCTACGAGACTTAACTGTTCTTATTATATCTGGCTTACGATAAAGACAATGCAGTTCATTGTAATGTCTTCTCCATTCACCTCTCTGTTCATCTCTCTTTGGTCCAAAAATTTTCCTAAGAACTTTATTCTCAAATACTCTTAATCTCCTTTCCTCTCTTAAAGTAAGAGTCCATGTTTCGCACCCATATAATATAACTGGTAGAATAATAGTTTTATATATTTTCAGCTTAACGTTTTTTGAAAGGAGTTGGGACATCAAAAGTCTCTACAATGCATAATAGCATGCATTTCCAGAATTTAGCCTATGTTTAATTTCTTTGTGCATCTCATTCCTATTTGTGATTATTGTTCCTAGGTATTTGAATTCAGCCACTTCCTCATAATTTCCCTCATTTGTCATTAGCTTGCGTCCATTTCCATTATATACTGAATTTTCTACGTGTGAACGTATATATAGTTTTATTGATATTTACTTCCAGTCCCAATTTCTTAGTGTTACTCAATAGTGTGTGCGTGTTGGCCTTTAGTATTCTCCTCGCTATCGGCCCAGTAGTACTACTTCTTCAGCATAAACTAACAGCTTATTAATACCCATTCAGTTGTAAGCCTTCCTCATTCTCTAAAGAATTGATGGCATGCTCTAGTACAAAATTAAATAGTAGAGGAGATAGTGGCATCTCCTTGCTTCCACACCCATTCTGGATTTCAAAAGTGTCCCGAAAACTGTTTGCCTACACGCACCCTACTCTTTGAGCCATTTTGACACATTTGTATAAGTCTAACTAACTTTTTAGGAATTCCGAACTCCAGCAGGATACTATATAACTTCTCCCTCTTCATTGAATCATATGCTTTTTTGAAGTCTACATATAGTTGATGTACAGTACCATTATATTCCCATTTCTTTTCTAAAATCTGTCTTATACTAAAAATCTGATCTGTTGTAGACCTGTTTCTTCTAAATGCACATTGATGATCTCCTAGAATGTCATCAATATAGGGAGTAAGTCTGCTTACTAATATATTTGTAAGACATTTTGTATGAAGTTGAAAGTAATGAGATGCCCCTGTAGTTGTTGCAATCAGTTTTATCTCCTTTCTTATAAATTGGTACGATAATTGATTCCGTACAATCATCTGAAGGGGCTTCTTTTTCCCACATCATACTACGAACCAACGTATCTTGTCCACACCTTTTTCTCCCCTTGATTTTAGCAGTTCTGACTGGGATCTCCTCTGAACCTGATGCTTTTGAACATCTTCAAGTTTTTCAAGCGACCATTTCACCCTCTAATGACTTTCGGTTCTGCGCCTACACATTTCTGTATGTCTGTAACTTATCCTTCTCAATGTCCTGTTCTGTATGTACATTTAACCTTTTAACTGCCGAGTTTTCCTTTTGCCAGCTGGGCTGTGAGTGCCAGGTTTTTTAAATTTAAATTACTACGTCATACTATATAATATAAACCTATATAAAGTATATTTAACTGTCTACATGCCATGGTAAATTTAATTTAAACTCACTGTTATACATTTATTTGAAGGTTAGGCAGTGTTGCCTCCACTTGTAAAGATCTCAGGTTCGAATTCAGCACCGTGTCTTTATTGAAATTTGTTATCACTATCACTAAAACATTTATTCTACTGAATAATTTTGATGGTATTATCACTAAACACTTATAATATGAAATATTGTTGAACATTTTTTATGGTCCTGGGTTCGAATCAATTCCAGTCAAACAGCTGTTCTATGCCACGTGTTTCGTCTGTCGCGACACGCCCACCACTGTCAGTCACACTCTGTTCATTTAGGTCTACATCACTTGCTTTACTATTTACAGGCTTAGATTGTAATAACATTCTCTTAGAAACAGGACTACTATCACATTCGTCAAACGAATAAGCATTTGATGAACTGTTACTGTCACTCTCGTCTTCTGATAAAACTGTCACAATAAACTCGGGTATTGTATTTTCGTCAACTTCGAGACATGAATCACTGTATTCCACAGCACGACCTAACCCTTGGCCAGGTATCTTTTCAACTAAAAATAAAATAAATAAAGAGAAAATCCTGAAATTGCAATATTCCATAGCAAAAAAAAAAAAGGCCTTGAAACATGAATGTACACCCTCCTTTAGAAAACCGATTTACAACCAGCCTGTACCGTTATTCTGTACGCGGATGTGCAACGTATTGCTACGAAAGGATGATACAAACACCGACTGAACAATAATTCTAGTTTATGGAATGTAGCTATAAAAGCATTCAGCGGAAAAAAATATTTAAACGTAATAAGATTGCAAAACCGGACGCCTGCCGGGCGTGGCATACCGCTGTACACACACTTTCACTGGCGCAAGCCGGGCATGGCGTTCAAAAGGTTAATAGCTGATTAAAGTAACTTTTCCATCTATTTAATATACTCATAGAATCTGCAATCATATATCCAAATTTTCATTCCGAATTATGTCTTGGTCTAGCAAACCCTGAAAACCTCTTTCTTCTCTAATACTTCAATTCCCTGATATAATTCTCTAATGTTCCTATTTTTTTGCATTCATTCACAGGATCAGTAATCTTCTCTCTCAAAAAATTGCACTCTTGTTACTCGTTAGTAACTTGGTGGTTTCCCGTCTAACACTACCCAATTGGCCTCTAAATTGACCTCATTTGGCTCGTGTAACCATTTTCATTTTTTGATAGCTTTCTTTTCTTTACAATGGCGGACAAAGTAATCCATAAAACCATTTCTTGTTTTGCCTCTTTTTTAAACCCCCAATGCCTTTTGATGCTGACAATTTAATAGTATCTCTGTATAGCCTCCCATGGTCTTGTATTTATATCAGTTACTTCTTCGATTGCCTCACATGGTGCATAGGAAGATTTATAGTAGTTCAAAGCTCTATTAGCAATTTTGATTGCGTGCTTCCTGCCAGCCATTTTCATCATTTTTCAAGTTTTTTAATTCAGATTTTACAGAATCCTATTTAGCTGTTTTGTTCTCCTATAAAGCGATAGCCGTTGTCTGATTTTCACTCGGACCAGATGGTGATCCGAATTACAGTCTGTCCCTCTAACTGATCTAACATCGATGATGCTACCTGTGCCAGCGTTTATCCACTAATACATGATCTATCTGGTTCCGAGTTTCTCCATCTGGGGACGTCCAGGGTGTATTTATGAATATCCTTCTGCTGAAATGTTGTGCTCTTAACAATGAGATTCTTGCATGTGGCAAATGTGACTCAATCTAACCCCGTTGTGGTTGACTATCTTCATGAAGACTGAATTTGCATTATTGTTGGTGTTATGAAGATATCTTCCCGCCCCACTTTTGCATCTTAAACTCCTAAAACACTTTTCATTATGATATCGATGAAAGGCTATCAAATAAGCATGCTAATTCTTCATAGAACTCATCCTTGATCTTGTCATCTTTATATTATGTGTGGGGCAAGTACATTTACAATTATATAACTCATGTCCTTTACCCTTTAGGATTATTGTAGTGATATCCTATCACTACCAAACTTAATATCTCGGAAGAGCGAGATAGCGGATAGGATCCTCATTCTGACAAAAAAACCCGTTCCAAATGCAAGTCTTTCTGCACCACAGTAGTAGTAGATAATGCAAAGCTTCCTGATTCCTGACTACCTTCTCCTGCGGCCACATAACTTCATGTCAGCCGACTATATCCAAGGGGGATTTATCTAATTCCCGATGTTAATATCTCTAGGGTGCCCCGATATTGTATAAAGTCCTAACATTCCATGTTCCTAGGAACATTTTGTCCTGTGTTGAGCCTTTGGCATGAGAGTCCTGAAGTAGTCCCTGCTCGGAGAACCGAATGGGGACTATTTGACCTCCGGAAAATTTAATCCCAGTAGAATCCATGTCCACACTTCTTGACGATGTGCTATTTTTACGATGTGAAAGATCATCAATAATTTCGACACAAGGTACTTATTTAGTAGGGCTTATCACCTTCTCGAACAAGTCTGGCATGGGTAACCCTATCGGCAGCAATGCTACCGCCGGCATAGCTCTCAGGATCATTTAAGCATGCAAGTCACTCCACCATGACAAGGTAAAGATACCATGGAGGGGATATATATATATATATATATATACACACAATATACATATACATATGTAGAGAGACAGACAAACAATATATTTTATTAATTAAATAAAAATAAAACGTTTTATTTGATTTTCATATTTATTATATAATTCAGTGACAGCTGTTTCGGTACACTGTACCTTCTCCAGACATGTGAACAAATTATGAATTGTGTTCCAAACTGATCTACAGCCACACATGTACAACAATATTTATTTAAATTTTTAATAACAAAACCAAGGGGATGCAATTCAAATCAAGTTAGCAGAATTACAGTTTGTTACTACTTTTCAATGGATTACTTGCTACAGCCTCCAAAAGATCTAACTTCTTACCTTTATCACAGAACATGTTAAAATTTCAAAATTTGGATCGAGAAAGATCGATTAAATTGGAAATAGAACTAACGTTATGATTACATAGTCTTGCCTTTGACATGATTGATTATATAACAAGACAAAAAGCAAGGGCTGTTTGATTCATTTTAAGAAATACTTAATTCAAAAAACAAAACTATCCAAAAATATATGGAATTAAGAAATACAGTGAAGGTGACTAGTTTATCCAACCTCGGCTTGTTGATCGGTTTGTTAATGTTTCTGACTCTAATTTTACTAAAAATGAAATTGACTTGTGAATATGGATTAGTTGATATGTAATTTTAATGTATGGTGACAATAGTTATATTCTACTACCACACCTTTCTGGATGTGGAATGTGTGAATTGATTTAACACGAGTTTTTTACTTTTTGCCTTCTCTTCTTTTTTTTTATCTTTCTCTCCTCTCTTCCTATGTTCGTACACGATATACACATTATCTGAACCAGTTAATGTTGAGTCAGAAAAATATGCTCTCCACAAATATAATCCGAAAAACCCTACCAAGGCCAATATTCTATAATCAGATAGCTAAAGATATAAAAAAAGAAAACTTTAAATGATGATATTGTTATTACACGAGCAGATAAAGGACAAACTTTAATAGCTTTAAATATGGATGATTATATCTCTAAAACTGTAGATTTTCTAAATTCAGATAATTTTCAAATTATTGATAAAGACCAAACAGAGAAATATAAAAAAGAAATTATAAATATTTATAAAAATAGTATAATTTTTAATAACTTTTTTGAATACTCTATAATACAAATGCATCCCCAACCACCCAAACTGTACTCCCTAGTTAACCATAAGGAAAATTATCCTATTAGACCAGTAGTATCCTTCATAAGTTCTCCATCATACAAAATGTCTAAAAAGCTAATAAATATAATTTCATCTAATACTAAGTTCAATCCAATTTACAGTATAAAAAACTCTATTGAATTAATTGACAATATAAAGAACATTGATTTGCTTAATAACTTAATTTTAGTTTCTTTTGATGTAAAGAATCTGTTTCCCAGTATACCTACTATTGATGTAATAGAGATTATTAATAGAATGTTACTAACTAATAAAGTGAATGGTTTTGTAGTTGAAGAAATATTACACACTCTTAAAACATGCTTACATCAAAATTACTTTGAATTTAATAACAAATTGTACATAGCTAAAGATGGTTTGATTATGGGTGATCCTTTGAGCCCTCTTTTGGCAGAGATTTTTATGGATGACTTAGAACAAACCATACATAAGAATGTATTAGCTAGAAATGTTATATTTTGGTATCGTTATGTAGATGATGTCATAGCAAGCTTCACAGGAACTAAAAGACAATTGAATTCCTTTTTAAATTTTATTAATAACATTCACAGAAGTATTAATTTCTCAATGGAATTAGAAACAAATAATAGTATAAATTTTTTGGATTTATCAATAAAACACATTGATAATAAGTTTGAGTTTGGTATCTTTCACAAACCATCTCATACTGATAGCACTATCCATAGTTCTTCTCTTCACCCATATACACGGTGATTACAAATGATTGGAGCGATTTCATGATTTTATTGTAGCGATCTTATTTGACATATCTTCACAGAACTTTAAAGTTATGTATAAAAACTCATAAGGTTTTTTTTTGTTTTCTCTCGCAGCCGTGTTTCAGCTTTAAACCGAGAGAGCGCAGCAGTTATCAAAGATGGCGACAGGCGAGGAGAAAGCATATGCTGTGCTTGAATTTCATTCAACTCAATCTGTGATAACTGTGCAACGACACTTCAGAACGAAGTTCGAGAAAGATGCACCGAGTGCCAACTCCATTCGGCGATGGTATGCGCAATTTAAAGCTACAGGATGCCTCTGTAAAAGGAAATCAACGGGTCATCCTTCAGTGAGTGAGAAAAAGGTTGAGAGTGTGCGGATGAGTTTCACACGTAGCCCACAGAAATCAACACGAAAAGCGAGCAGAGAGCTGAACATTCCACAACCGACCGTTTGGAAGATCTTGCGGAAAAGATTGAAGCATAAACCTTACCACTTGCAATTTCTACAAGCCCTTACGCCCATTGACAAAGTGAGTCGGTTTGAATTTTGTACACAAATGCAGCAGTTTATGGATGAGGATGGTTTTTGTGAGAAACTTGTCTTCAGTGACGAAGCAACATTCTTTGTGAATGGCAAAGTGAACAAACACAATGTGCGAATCTGGGGCACAGAAAATCCCCGCGTTATTGTGCAGCACATTCGCGACTCCCCAAAAGTTAGTGTGTTCTGTGCGGTTTCTCAGTTCAAAGTTTATGGCCCTTTTTTCTTCTGCGAGCAGAACGTTACAGGACACGTGTACCTGGACATGCTGGAAAATTGGCTCATGCCGCAGCTGACGACCGACAGTGAGACCTTCATCTACCAGCAGGATGGTGCTCCACCACACTTCCATCACGATGTTCGTGAATTTTTAAACATGAGATTGCCAAACCGATGGATCGGTCGCAGTGGAGAGAATGATCAGAAATTGTTGTCATGGCCTCCACGCTCCCCCGATTTGACGCCGTGCGATTTTTTTGTTTGGGGGTATGTGAAAGATTCAGTGTTTGTGCCTCCTTTACCAGTAGACTTACCAGAACTGCGAGCTCGCATAATCAATGCCTTTGAACAAATTAATAGGGACATGTTACGTCGAGTATGGGACGAACTTGATTACAGACTTGATATCTGCAGAATCACCAAGGGGGAGCATATGGAGCACCTGTAACATCTCAAAAAAAACCTGGGAAGTTGCTCTATGTATCTGTAAAAGTTCGTGAAAATATGTCGAATACTACAGCTACCATAAAATCATGAAATCGCTCCAATCATTTGTAATCACCCTGTACTCATAAGATGGCAGCATTTAATAGTTACATTCATAGACTTTTAAATATCCCTCTTTCACCCTTGGAATATAATAATGAATTGAATATTATTAAACAATTAGCTATTAATAATAACTACGACCCTAAAATTATAGAATATTTAATTAAGACAGTTCAATACAAAAAAGCAATTAAAGAAAACATAAAGAAATATGTCGTAATGTCATACATAGGCCCACTTTCAAATAAAATATCTAAACACTTTAAAAAGTTGAACATTAATGTGGCATTTAAAACTAATAAAACTTTACAAAATATAATAAAAAACAATAAAACCAAAATAAAAAAAGAAAAATTATCAGGTGTATATAAATTGAAGTGTGGCACATGTGACAATGTCTATATAGGACAAACTGGTAGATCTTTTATCTCTCGGATAAAGGAACACATGAGAGCATATAACAGAAATTTAGAATATTCAAAATATGCTAACCACCTATTCCAATTTAATCATTGTTTCGATCCAAATATTGAAATTTTACATGTTTGTGATAAGGGTAAGAAGTTAGATCTTTTGGAGGCTGTAGAAATTAATAAATTTAAAAGTAGTAACAAACTGTAAAATTCTCAACTTGATTTGAATGAATCCCCTTTGTTAAATTTAAAAATGTAAATATTGTTGTATTGTTGCTTAGATCAGTTGGAACACAATTCATAATTTGTTAACATGTCTGAAGAAGGTACAGTGTACCGAAACAGCTGTCACTGAATTATATAATAAATATGAAAATCAAATAAAACTACGTTTTATTTTTATTTAATTAATAAATTTGTATTTTCATCAAGTAAACACCAACTCAATTGATTAATATATTTTATGTTAGGATTCTTCACTCTTTTTATACTAATCCTTTTTTTTTTTTACTGGATACAATTTTTCTACAAAAATTATAGTACAATAGAAATTTAAGGGATGTTAAATTATGGTGAAATTAAATGTTTCTTACCTCTCCTCATATAAATTTTCAAAGTAGATCACAATTTCGAGACCACAAAGGTCTCATCTTCAGCACTTTCTTGGCGGCTGATGTTATGTTGATCGGAAGAAACTCTTCTTCTTCCCTCTGTTGGTGGACCGATGCACCTCTGGATCAGGTAAAAAATTTGCAGGAATTTCGAAGTTCATAAGTTTTTCTTTGTTTTTCTGAATGTGGATCTTTTCCCGAACCGTGAGTTCCTTTTGTTTGTTTAATTAAACTGGAACAATTCAACAGAGGGAAGAAGAAGAGTTTCTTCCGATTGACATAACATCAGTCGCCAAGAAAGTGCTGAAGATGAGACCTTTGTGGTCTCGAAATCACGATCTACTTAGAAAATTTATATGAGGAGAGGTAAGAAACATTTCATTTCACCATGAATTAAACCTCATAGTGATTAATTCCTATAAAACTTACATAAAAGGATGTTAAATTATTCATATTTACCTTTCAAAATAAGTTTTTTTCTTCAATTTTCTTGAATTCACAAATTCATAAATTAATTTGTCAGTGTCAGTTGGTTGATCATTCACATGGTCTTATGGAACCCTTGAATTTATATTCTTTTTTATGTTTTTATATAAAGATGCTTTTAACATCTGGGTCATAGAGCATCTATTTATTTCACATCCTTTGTATATTTATATATATGTATCCATCCATCCATAGTAATTCTGCCCAAGGGCAGGTCTTTCACTGCAATCATAGCATTTTCATGCTATGCTTTGCAGCTTTACTAGGGAATTGTAGGTGTGGTAGCTTCCTGTTGCTTTCTACACCGGTGAAGGATGATGATGATGATGATAATGACAAGGATGATTATGATGGTGATGGCCATATGATTTCAGGGACTATTTGGGCCTTATTCCTGACATTTGTCTTACAGGTGAGGAAAAACCCCGATAAAAACCTTGCCCAGTAAAACTGTCCCAACTGGGGATCGAACCCGGACCCACTGCGTGACAAGGCAGCACACGCTACCTCGAGACCACAGCGATGGACATTATATATATATATTATGAAATGGTGAATCAGTTATATTATATGGGTGCGAAACATGGACTCTTACTTTAAGGGAGGAAAGGAGATTACGAGTATTTGAGAATAAAGTTCTTAGGAAAATTTTTGGACCAAAGAGAGATGAACAGACAGGTGAATGGAGAAGACTACATAACAATGAACTACATGGTCTTTATAGGAAGCCAGATATAATAAGAACAGTTAAGTCTCGTAGACTGCGATGGGCAGGACATGTTGCACGTATGGGGAATGAAAGACGTGCATGGAAGCTTCTTGTAGGAAAGCCAGAGGGAAAACGCCCAGTTGGTAGACCAAGAATGAGGTGGGAGAACAACATTAACTTTGATTTGAGGGAAGTAGATTATACAGGGAATGATTGGAAAGCATTAGCTCAGGATAGGGATGTATGGAGAGCTTATGTCCGCGCGGCCATGAACCTACGGGTTCGATAGTGCCAGTGAGTAAGTAAGTAAGTAATGGTGAATATGATGAAATGGGTCCTGGTAATTAAGTTCCAACCCAGAATTTGCCTTAACAATTGAGGAAAACCAGAAAAAACCTCATTCATCTTGGTCGGCACCAGGATTTAAACCCTGAATCTCCCACATACGAGTTCCAATATTACCGCTTGGTCCAACTTGCTCAGTAGAACCATACTTCATTGCCTGACCAAAAACATATTTTAGATGCTGCACGAGACTAGGCCAGAAAAAAAAGACAGAAAATATTTTTACAACCAAAATCTGGGTCAAAATTTAAAGTAGAAAGTCAGTGGGACAAGAGCTTTCATACTAGGACTGTATATGTCAAAACGTGATTTCATCTGCTCCTATAATGGTGCGACAGACCTGGTCAGCCAGTATCATTGTATATCACAGACTTTCAATAACAGGAGCTTCATCTTATCTCATCCCTCACCTAGCATTATGCTGGACATGAATAGAGGGTTCACTTTACTATATTAAATTAATATATAACTCTGTCTTCTTATAGCTTATTGATAAATACATATAGAAGTAATAATAATCAAGTATTAGAAAGTTTAACAATAAGTAACTTTATCATAATCGCATCTTAAATAATATTTGCATGTTTTTCTAGTATATATGATTACAGAAATTTTGTTAGATTTATCTGTCCTATCTTCCTCAATGATGTAAACATTCTTTTGATCCTATTATCAGAACGACTTCAATTTTACTTCATTCCACAATATTGTGGATGCCATTTTGTAGGCCATACTTATTTAACAAATTTTAATAATTTCATATCTGCCACCCTCAATTTTGTTTAAGAGTGACTTTTTTTGTATACCAATACTTTAATTTTAATTCAAAATCATATCTCTTGACAATATATGTATATCTAAGGTAGGGACTATATTTACATGCTCTTTAATTTTTTTTAATTTGTACCGGTATGCAATTATATTTGAAAAAAGTTTCAAGATATCTAAGTAAAGTATGCCACATAGTAATCATTAGGGCTCAGATGTTTATGACCTTAAAATTTTAAAAAAATTACCTATAATATTCCCTTACTATTTTCTTAAAATGACCTAAAACTGAAAAAAAATGACCTAATGAAAATTATAAATATCATAATAATTAACTAATTAATAATTCAAACCCCAGTCTAGGTGTATATTTTTCTTTTCAAATATAATTTGTCCATCATTAAGATGCTTAAAAACGATTAATATTAACATTGAAAGAAGCACTACTGGCTTTATAAGTAATCTTTAAATTCCCAATAAAAAGTCTTCTTAATAAAGAAGCCGCCATTTGCAAAAATCGTAGCAATGGCTCGTAGCATTTGGGGTTAGGGAATTAACTATGTATAAGAGAAAAATATGCGTTTAGATTGGAGGCCTAGGTAGCTCAGAAGGAACAGTATTGACATAGAGAGTCAAAGGTCCTGGGTTCAAACCCCAGTCTAGGCGTATATTTTTCTTTTCAAATATAATTTGTCCATCATTAAGATGTTTAAAAACGAATAATATTAACATTGAAAGAAGCACTACTGGCTTTATAAGTAATCTTTAAATTCCCAATAAAAAGTCTTCTTAATAAAGAAGCCGCCATTTGCAAAAATCGTAGAAACGGCTCGTAGCATTTGGGGTTAGGGGATTAACTATGTATAAGAGAAAAATACGCGTTTAGATTGGAGGCCTAGGTAGCTCAGAAGGAAGAGTATTGACATAGAGAGTCAAAGGTCCTGGGTTCAAACCCCAGTCTAGGCATATATTTTTCTTTTCAAATATAATTAATAATTATTAATATTTATTAATTAGAAATGGTCTAAGAAAAATAATGATTATTATTGATTGGAGTAACTATTCTAAAGCAATTCCTATTCTTAGTAGTAATATAAAATAATAATTATCTCTAGGTCAATCTCATTTCTACTAAACTAATATGAAAAGTTATTAACTAAACATACCTTAGTTGGCATTGCAATACATCACCATGGTCATCCTTAGTTATCAAAAGTGAACAATCGGCAGTTGTCAGCTAACATGGTTTTATATGGTTTAATGTGTCTTCACAACATTTTATTAAATTGATTTTACACAATGTTGATTTGTCTGGAACAGTATGACCTATGGCATTCAAGGAAATCACGTAGTTCAGAATTGTTTAGTTTTTATAGTTGAATATTTGCACTGACAAACACTTCACATAATTAATTAAAAAATAAAGGTGACTTGCTGTTTGATGTGGAAGCAGTTTGTTTTAACAGTAATTGAGACACTTTTCTTTTGTTCACATTTTTAAGAGCCCGCAAATGTTTCTCGTACCCGATATGTTGATGTACTGTGAAACGTTTATGTGCAGCGACTTTAATTTTGCACACCTTACAAAATAATACACTTCCTTCAGTAGAAAATATTTGTTCACCGAATTCTGTTACATACTGTCTTAAACAGATAGCAGTAGACAATTTTTGTTTTGGCATATTGCAATGCACGAAAATCAATGTAACCATACAAAAACTCTACTCTTGTGAGACAAATGAAAATATTACAAATCGAAAGATTCCCGCATTGAAGGGGAAGTCCCGAATCAATCCACGTGGAGGCAGAGCACAGTGGTTTCATGTTATACTGATGCAACACACTGTGGTTTCTCACTGACTTGCCTGAGCACAAAAAACAGGATAGTAAAAAAATACATATAAATGAACATTTAACCCTAGGTTATTTAAAAACTGACATATAAAGTATGAAAAATAAATTAAATGATCTAAAATAACAAATAAAATTTATAAAATAACTTTATCAGAAAAAAGTGGAAAAAATGCATTTTAATGACCTATAATAACCTCATATATCTAACATACTTATTGCACAATGCACTTAATTATTAATCTGCATCGTCTCTGACAACTCATAAAAAGGATGACATTTCATCAAAATCCGGGCCCTAGTAATCATATATATTTATTGAATAAACATTACAGAATACTTTATTTTAATAAATGTATGCATTGAAAGAAGGGTATGATTCCCATAATACAAATTTAAGAAATCTACAGTATGAGAAAGTACTCATACAATTCTCAAAGCTGCTGTCTAAATTTTACTTTCTGTTGCATTTTACAAAACTTAAATATTGTTTTCCACATTTAGTCATGTCCTGTAGATGCTTTCATACAATAACTTTTCTCTTTATTTATATCGTTTACAAATATAATGTTTTAGAGGAAAAAAAAATTGAAACTGGGAAAAAAAAAATGAAAAACCTATAAATATGCTGTATAGACATTATATTATCAAAATAAGTTAATTTTAAAAATGGTCAAAATATGCAACTGAAAAATTATGTTTAAGAAACTCAAAAAGTGATGATTCATAATAGTAGTATTTCCCATATTTAACTATGAATAGTAGTAGTACTTTATAAGACTAAAAGTAATATACATACAGTGTTATACAGGGCAAGTCAAAATGTTGTGCAGGTTTTCAGAAATTTATTATGTGAAATGTAATGAACATATAATATCGTGAGACATATTGTATGAAAGGTAAACTCTCAAAGTTTAGTTGTCCACTTCTAAAGTTCCGCGTTCACCCGCAAGATGTCAACAGCAGAGCAGTAAAGGAAAATGGCGTTGACTGGGGATCAGAAGTCTTTCTGTGTGCTTGATTACCATGTAAACAACTCTGTGACTAGTGTTCAACGACATTTCCGTACCAGATACGATAAAGACCTGCCGGATGGGAGATCCATTCGTAAGTGGTACACACAATTTAGGGATTCAGGCTGTATCTGTAAACGAAAATCGACTGGCCGTCCGTCGACGAGTGAAGAGACAGTTGAACGCGTTCGCACATGCTTCGTGCGGAGTCCACAGAAATCCACCTACCGGGGAGCGACAGAACTTCAACTACCACAAAAAACTGTTTGGCGGATTCTCCGGAAACGTTTACAGATGAAACCCTACCACTTGCAACTGGTTCAAGCCTTAAAACCCGCCGATTATGCTTTGCGAGCGTCCTTCTGTGTTGATTTTCTCGCATTAATGGAAGAGAATGAGTTCCATGAGAGGGTAGTTTACAGTGATGAAGCGACTTTCCACCTTTCAGGAAAAGTGAATAGACACAATGTAAGGATTTGGGGAACTGGTAACCCCATGCAACTCTGGAACATCAATGCGATTCTCCGAAAGTGAATGTCTTTTGTGCCATTTCCCATGCAAAGGTTTATGGGCCCTTTTTCTTTCATGAACGTACTGTGAACGGACATGTTTTCCTTGATATGCTACAACAATGGCTCCTTCCGCAGCTTGAAGCGGATAGTCCAGATTTCATTCTGCAGTTGGATGGTGCCCTCCACATTACCATGGCAGTGTTCGAGACCATTTGAATACGGCTTTACCACAACGCTGGATAGGCCGTGCATCTCAGGGTGATCAACAACTCATTCATTGGCCACCTCGTTCACCAGATCTAACCCCGTGTGATTTCTTCATGTGGGGTCTTGTAAAGGATCATGTTTACGTACCACCACTTCCAACAACACTGCATGAACTGCGTGCCCGCATCACAGCAGCCATTGCTGATATCGACCGCGGACTGCTACAGAAAGTTTGGCAGGAGATTGAATATCGGCTTGACATCTGTCGTGTAACAAAAGGCGCTCACATAGAACATCTGTGAATATTTAAAAAAAAACTTTGAGAGTTTACCTTTCATACAATATGTCTTACAATATTATATGTTCATTACATTTCACATAATAAATTTCTGAAAACCTGCACAACATTTTGACTTGCCCTGTATATGGGTTGCATGGGCAGCAAGCCGTATGTGCTGTTGACAGTTTGTATCAATAAAATAAAGTGTAGTAACAATAAAAAAAGGTAGAAAAAACACAGTAGGTAACAATACAGTTACATTAGATATTAATTGGATTATGGCCCTGGGGTTGACTCAGCCTCTAACGAAAATTAATACCAGATACTTGATCATCATCATCACTCCAAGGATTAGGGAATTGCCCGTTCTGACTTCATAATGCATCAGCCCAACGTCTTCTAGGTCTTTCTCTTGCTTGATAATTTCTTGCTAGCAATGGTTATCTCTCCTTACTCATTCCATCCATATGATCAATCCATTTCTGTCTGTAATTCATGACCTTATCCAATAAAGGCTGTACTTTAATTCTTCTCTTATATCCTCATTTCTTATTATATCAAGTCTTGTACATCCTTTTACTTGTCTTAGGAACCTCATCTCTGCCGTCTGTATTCTATCCTGTTTTTTCACTGGAGCCCAAGTTTCACATCCATACAATATTGTGGGAACCGCCGTAACATTATACATTTTTATCTTGGTTTGTTTTTTAATTTTATTTTTGAATGTTCTCTGTATTGTTCCACACACCATCTGAAATTTATTTATTTTGGAGTCAATATCTCTTTCCACATTGTAGCCAACATCACAGCCCAAATATTTGAAACTAGACACCTGTTCTATACTTTGGTTTTCTAAAATAATTTTGGATCTCACTGGATCTCTTCTTCTAAAAGTCATGGTCTTCGTTTTCCGTACAGAAATCTTTAGATCATATAATTTACATATTTCATTTAATGCATGCATAGATTTCTGTAAGTCGTCTTCATTTTTCTGTATTATGATTACATCGTCAGCAAATAGAAGATTATTTATGCACACTTTCTTATCTATTCTTATTCCTGGATTCACTAAAACTTTCCATTTATTTAAAATATCGTCTATATATATATATATATATATATATAAAACAAAGTGGGTGATAAACTACATCCTTGTTGTAATCCAGTATTTGTTTTGATTGTATCTGTTCTTTTGAATCCGGTATCTATAATTATATTTGTGTCTTCATATAATTTCTTTATTGTTTCAACAAGGCACAGCGGATATCCTTTCATTCATAATATTTCCCATGATTTTTGTCTGTTTACTCGATCGAAGGCCTTATCCAAATCTATAAATCCTATGTGAGTTTCTAAGTTATGTTCTCTTCTCTTTTCTATGAGTTGTTTCAGTGTAAAGACATTGTCTATACATGACCTTCCCCTTTCTGAATCCACTTTGATTTTCATCTATTATTACTTCTGTTATGTTTCTCAATCTATTATTTATTATTTTCGTATATATCTTGTAGCCAGTATTCATTAAGCTAATCCCTCTGTAATTCTCGCAATTTCTCCGGTCTCCTCTTTTGAATATATTCTTCACAATTGCTGTTTTCCAAGTGGTTGGAATCTCATAGGTCTGCCAACATATATTAATTAAATGAAGTATTCGTAGTTTACACAATATTCTACTATATTTGACTAACTCCATATTTATATTATCTAATCCTGTTGCTTTCCTATTCTTAGTGGTTTTCAGAGCCATTTCTAATTCATTTATGTCTATTACATCAATATTTTCCACTTTTATTTCTTCCTCTTTGTTCTCTTTCCTGTCAATTTCCTCCTTTTTCCAAAGTTTTTCATAATGTTGTATCCATTCTTGTTCTGGGATTATATTCAATCTGGCAGAATCTTTTCAGTCTGATTTAGATGTTTCACTAATTTATAACCTATTTCTTGTCTTCCATACATATCATATTCTACTGTGCTTATAAATTTATCCCATGACCAGATACTTGATCTGGGAGTAAAGGAGGCCGTCACGCAGGGCTGACATCAAGTGGCGATTGTCTAGAAAAAGTGGGAGCCTTAACCTCCTACTACCCCAAGGGCCTCCTGAGGCCTGTAGTGGGATCACTTTATGTAAAATTATTAGGTATTAATTATATATTACACTTTGCTTACAAATTTATTTATTTATGAATGAGTGTTATTCTTATTTTTGCATTTTGCTCATAAATTTACCCACATTTTTCCAATTTTCTGAGTTTAGTAATTCATAGCATGCCAATCTTTCTCGGTTTGAATTTAGAAATATTTCCGGTAATAATTGACACCTCCAGTATTCTAAATTGTTACATTTTCCTAACATATGTATTTTGTCTCCAAAGCTCCCACACATTGGATATATTCGCATATTGTGATTGTCAGGCATTTTTTAGAAATTTCCATGCTCCCATCCTAAACCAAGCAAGCCCCAATCTCCCTTTAAATCCTAGATTGAATATATATGATTCTTTTCTCCAAACTTGTTTTAGGCCTCTTTGTAAACTAGATTATGCATAAGGATAAAGATTTTAGTCCTGGAAAAGAATGTGCAGAAACATACAAATCCAATCCGTAACCTAGGTCAACCCATTGCAATTCTCGTGCTTGATTGAGCAGTCAGTAGCTGAATGGTATTACTGTACAGTATTCTAAATTTACTTACCTCTTCAGCATACCATGTTACATAGGATATAATTTTTATATTGTATAATGAAAAGACTTGAGGCTATAATGAAGTGTGTCATTTGTTCTACTTACCAGTAAAAAAAATAGTACTAGTCTTCTAGTGGGAAAATAATAATACAAATAATATTATATGTTGAATTTATTTTGAAAATAAATAAATTCTATCATCTTTTAAGAAAAAAAATTGTTAGTTGAATGCAGGCTTTCACGGCCAGTTATCATAATGTTAAGTGATTCCCCGGCTATGTGGCCATGGACCATTACTGGTGTTCCTACCAGACGTTTCTCCCTCAAATACAGAGGGCATCTTCAGTGGCGAGTACTTCTAGATGTTGTTTCCTGGTTGGAGGCTCGACTGTGAATTCAAATATATGCCTGAATTCGCAGTCAAGCCTCCAACCAGGACATCATTTAGAAGTACTCGCCACTGAAGATACCCTCTGCAGTTGAGAGAGAAACATCTAGTAGGAACACATAGCCCAGAATCAATTAACATTATTACATACTTGTTAGTTTTTATTTATTTTTTCACCAACTGATTCACTTATATAGAAAGTGCTTGTAGAAATAAGAAAATGTATTTATTTAATGGTGTAATGATGTAATATTGGTTTATAATTACCAACACTTAAAAAGATTTTTAATAAATTAAATTTGAAGAGAAAAATATATGCTTAAATCGAGATTTGAACCCAATATCTCTAGTTCTATACACAATAGCACTCTCGCTATTAGGCTTGCAATTTACTCACAGATTTTTTCTACAAGTAAATCGGAAGTCTAGCAGCTTAAATCGTTAAGAGTGTTGGTGTACAGAACCAGAGATATTGGGTTGAAATCCCAATACAGATGTATATTTTTCTCGTCAAATTTAATTTGTCATTCGGTGCGAAGTGATAAATTTAAATTAAACATCAAGATTTTTAATACTTACAAAGGAAGATTGTGTTTTGGTGAAAAGAGGATTTCATTTAAATTGTTTTTATCATTTGTGGTAGAATGAGATTGGTTTGTGAGGTGCATATTGTAGTTGTGGTATATTTGATTAAATGGTTGATGCCAGTCTTTTGGCATTGTCACAAAAAATGTGAAATGCAGTCATTATTAAACTTCTGGTAAATTATATTATTAATTAATATTGAGAAGCTAAAACTATTACTATGGTAGAAATAAGTAAATTAATGAACACAATTAAATTATTGTAATCAATGGTAAAGAGAAAAAAGTTTTGCCTGAACTGGGAATCGAACCCCAAACCATTGATTACAATAGTTTTTCTGGTAAATTATTTTAGGACAATGAATGATACCCCAAAAATCAATAAATTTCTGATTGCTGAACACATCTTAGAACAGCTATTGTTGCAAAATTTAAAACTCTTATAATTTTTAAGAATGTATCTTGCAATGGGGGCACGCCATAGCGTAGTGGTTACGGCACTGAGCTACAAGCCAGAGGGTCGAGGGTTCAAGTCATGTTGGGGTCAGGATTTTTAAACTGACCCAAGCCCTCTGGCGGCACTGTGGCCCTGGGGTCGACTCAGCCTCTAATGGAAATGAGTACCAGACGCTTGTTCTGGGGGTAAAGGTGGCCGTCACGCAGGGCTGACAACCCGGCTGACATAATGTGCCGATTGTCTAGAAAAAGTGGGAGCCTTAACCTCCTACTACCCCAAGGGCCTCCTGAGCCCTGTAGTGGGATCACTTTACTTTATCTTGCAATGATCTTGACGATGATGAGTATGTTATGATTCGGGATAATAGAGAAGTACATCAACTGATGGTGCTGAAAGTAGTAGTTTGGCAGGTGCTTCTTCACTGTCAAAAAAGTCTCTGGTCAAGTTACCTGGTAGGTTGTGTACCAGACAAACAAATGGAAGCAGATGTTAATATTGTCTGTCAACCTGAAAAATCAATATAAAATTGATGAGAACCATTTAATATTAGAACAGTTTTAAAAGAACAAAAACAGATCAGGATTCAACAGGTGTTGTATAAGTGGTGAAACATCACTTAAAAGTGCTCACAATAAAAATGTGTCAGAGCTGCAAAAGCAAATAAATTGGGATATATTCTTGCAATTTCAAGACCGTTCGAATTTGGACAATGACTGCCAAGGACAAAATTTATCCATTGAATATCACAAAATTCCAGACATTGATTTTGTGGATAAAGAAATTCAAAAAAAGATATGATGTTGTGTCATAGAAAATATTGCACAAAATGTCAAAGAAGGTCCCACAAGAAGAGCATAATTGGACGATATTATGCATCAACTGGCTAAGTTCCATTTTTAAAAACATTGAGATTTTGTTGCCATCAACTGCACAGCTCATGAAGTAAGTGTATGCACACTTTTAGCACTAAATCTTTAAATATAGCCTTATTTTTAGAGATCCGTGAAAGTGGTTTTATTTTTAGGGAAAATTTGTTTTAAAATTTCAAGATTTTCGATGTTATTGAGAATTTGGCGGTGTTATTCTACAATAAAAAATGTAAATTTGAGTCTTTTAAATCCTAGTTTAGTATATTAAACCCAATAAGAATGATATATCCAATAGTTTAAGGTCAACTTTTAGCTTGTATAATTGATATCGATTTTAATACATTTAAAATGCATAAAAACATTTTAATCATAGTTACTAATCTGTAATTTACCTTTTAAGAAAAAGCGACCACAGTGAGTATCTGAGAATGCTGAGTTTGCAGTGAAAGACCTGCTGTTGGGCAGAACACTTATGAATGAAATGAGTATCTTTGCATGACCATTGTTGTTCAAACTGTCAGTATTTGTTCTGTTACATTTTGTTAAAAATCCATGATATAGATATGTAATCCAATAGAAAAAAATGTGTTTATATAATTAAATTCTGTTTTAATTAAATTAGGAATAATAATATTTATCAATATGATATAATTACTCATGGTCCATTGTTGGCTTATTCAAATTTAGCAGTAGTTGCATTATTGTCAGGTTACTGCTTATAATTCAGATTTGAACATACCATTACTTAATAATGATTGATATAAAATGATAATTATGTCTGTAAAAATTTAGGGGCAAAAAAATGTATCTTACACATTAATATAATTCGTATTTCTTGGAATTCATATTGGTCATAGAACTTAAAATCTATGTAGAGACCATATTTGAGCATGAGAAGGACAGAAAATATTACCTCCCCGTTGTGAACTGTGTTGCAACCATTTCCCTTTGCAAGAGTGCATGGAGGAACAAGATATGATGCCATCAGATATGACAGTTAAAATGAAGATGGAATCCGAAAAAACTGTTTAAAAATGCATTATGAAAATTTTGCGAATAGAACAAAAAAAAAATCTCCGGAATTTGTTGAAAATTTAAAATGGTGTTATTTTGCATTATCATAGGATTTCGTGATTCATAAATGCTTTTTTTGAAGTTATGGGCAGTGGAGTTAAGAAATGGTACAAGAGTTAAGAAATGGTACAAGAAAATGACAAAATTAGAGCATTTCACATTATCGTGACTTGCGAATTTCACGGATCTCTACTTATTATTAAAGAAACATATAAATAGAGATTTCTATGTTTGGCAACAAACGGATATGAAACCAGATCTTCATAAATGGTAATCTAAAGTTCACATCATGCAGCTAAGTGCCAAATGTTCCTGTTCTTAAAATGTTGATGCACAACTGTCAAACAAGGAAAATAACTTGCAATATCCAGAATTGTTAGTTTGGCACTACAATAAATAGTGAAGATTGACTTAATCTTTAAACAAATTTTTCTCAAAGTTATATAATGGCACATAGCTGGTTGATACATAAAGCCATCCAATTATCAATAAAGAGCCAACATGTTTGTTCAAGAGATGAGAGATAATGATGAACATGATTTAAGTCCAGTGGAAATAGTTAATACAGACCAGTCATGGTATGATGAAGTTATGCAATCTTGTAGGAGTTTAGAGTTGCAAGTAACGAAGAAAGTATTTGGTACCATGGGATCTATTTAAATAACTCATTCATATATGATACATGATTTGATATACTTATAAAGATGGACAGCACTTTGTTAACTCTGATGTACAGCTGGCAAAAATGAAGGTGGCCGTTGTCTTCAAAATTAAGACTTTTTTTTTTCTCTTGTTTTTGTAGAAGGCAATGTGATTTGTCATTAAACCTCGGTCTGATCTGTCCTGATATCTAAGTTATAATGGAAGAGTTCCGCATGTTACTGTTGTAATGCAATGGTAACATTCTGGACTGGTATTTATGAGGCCATGCATTCAAACACAAACTAGTGCTTTTTTCTTCTTCTTCCTCTTCCGAATGCAGTATTGGGTGATGATGCCCGTTCTGCGACTACAAAAACTTATCTTTCCATCGGTTGAAGGGTCTTCCGAGGTCTCTTTTGCCTTTAGGGTTGAGGTGGTAAATCATCTTTGGTAAACGGGAATCTACAAAGAAAACAAAAATTATGGCATTTCAACGTGTAGATCCTGTCAGAAGTAAAATTGTACTTGACAATAAAATTTTGGAGCAGGTGAATAATTTTGCATATCTAGGATGCAATATCTCATATGAAGAAGAAAAGGATGTAAATGCAAAAATATCAAAATTGTTAAGAATTTTAGGGTTAATAAATTCTATCTTCAAGCCACAGTTAGTCCAAAAACATTCAAGACTAAAAGTGTATAAAACACTGGCTCTTCCAACTCTTTTGTATAGTAGCAAAGTATGGACATTGAAACAGAAGGATATACAGAGACTTAGATCTGCTGAAATGAGATACCTTCGGAGGACTGCAGGATACACACTACTAGATCACAAAACAAATGAAGACATCTTAGAAGAATTACACATAAAACCTTTCGAAAACAAAATTTCTGATTATAAGTCAAGATGGATGCAACATGTTCATCGAATGGAAGATCACAGGATACCCAAACAAATGTTAAGATTATATTATTTTTAGTCTGGACATCTTACCTCAATATTAATGTTGATTTGTTCTTGAACATGTTTCAAAACAATTCTGTTTTATCTTCAGCTTTTTCAGTAATAACCTCAAAATATAACTTCCTAAAATTAAATATTAAATGTTAAAATATCAACCTGCAGGAAGAAGAAGACCAGGACATCCACTCGAAAGACTTTTGGATGGTGTTTCTCTTGAGGCCAAACAGGTGAACAAATGGCCTAAATTCCTGAATGTACTATGATGATGATGAAGTAATTATAATATAACATATGTGAATGTTAAGTAGTGTTTCTACAATTACTTTGAATTGCATAAGTAATAATAAAAGTAGAAAAACAATCACTAGTATTATGCAGCTATATTATTAAAAAAAGTAACATTTATGTTAATAATTAAATTATTTTAAAATAACATTTATGTTATTTATAACACTAAAGAATGATAAAAACTAAAAATGTAAGCTTGAACAAGGCTCAAACTCACGATCTTTGAATCATTCAGCCAGTGCTTTATCACTCTGTTCCATGAAAGATACACTGCTCAAAACAATTAGAGGAACACTATGAAATATGCAAATATTTTTTCATTGGATAAAGGTACAAACATGAAATTAATAAAGTACATTATTTGTGGTTATTTATTTATTGCTCATGTCAGTAAAAACAAATGAATAACGCTGATAATTAACTTTTCAAATAATTCTGCTATGTAAGCAATTGAATCTTGTCCTTATTTTTCAAAGTTAACCACTCGTTATATAGAGTTAGTATCATGTATGGCCTCCACGACATTCGATGACAGTTTGGCACCTTCGTGGCATGCTCCCAATAAAGATTCTGGATTTCCTCTTGCGGGATATTCTCCCAATCCTCCTTCAGAGCATCTCCAAGTTGCTGCAGAGTTTGTGGAGCTTGATGTAGGTTCCTGACCTTCCTGTCTAGAAGATCCCACAAGTGTTCAATAGGGTTGAGGTCTGGGCTGACTGCTGGCCACTCCATTACCTCAATTTCATTCCTCCTCAGGAAATCCCTGGTGACACGCAGAATGTGCCCTGGCATTATCCTGCATAAACAGAAATCCAGGGCTTACTCCAATGGCAGCAGGTACTACATGCTCTTCCAGAACATGCTCGATATACCGGACAGCATTCAATCGCTGGGGAACAAGTACAAGGTCCGTACGATTGTTGTACATAACTCCGGCCCACACCATTATGGAACCTCCTCCGAATCTATCAATTTCCTGTACAGCCTCTGCAGAAAATCTTTCTCCTGGCCGTCCCCACACCCTCAATTGACCATCACAACGTGTAAGACGATACCTGGATTCGTCCGAGAAGAGCACAGGCTCCCACTGGTTTAGGTTCCAATCACCATGGTTTTCAGCATACGTACGTCTTGCTGCCTTATGTCCATTTGTTAAGCGTGGTTTTTTAACGGGCCTTTTTGGACGAATATTCTCTTTCCTTAATCTGTTCCTTATAGTTTGGTCTGAAACCCGGATTCCGGAAGCCATATGAAGGTCATTCTGCAGGTCTTTTGCAGTTTTTGTACGCTGTCGAAGAGCAGAAAGAACAACGTATCTGTCATCCTGGGGGCTTGTTTTAAATTTACAGCCCTGGTCACGTCTTCTACAATACTGACCTGTCTCTCTGTGCCTGTTGCGTAATCTGGACACCACGGAAGGAGAAACCCCAAGCTCTCTAGCCACTTGTCGCAGAGATTGACCTTGTCGTAAAAGATGTAGAGCATGATACACTTCAAACTCATTTAAATGCCTCATTTTGTCAGAGACTTCAATAAACAAGGCAATAATCAACATTCGTCACTATAGCAACATCAGGAAGCTTACCAATTAGAAGTGGCCGGTGCCTTCCAAAATAAAAAAATTCTCTATATTTGTTATTTGAGGTAATTTTTCTGTATTTAGGCCATGGATCTTTAAAATTTGTATCCAATGAAAAAATTAATAATTCAATTTACATATTGTCCAACTTTCAGCATCACAGCTTTAAAAAACAATTACTTATTCAATTTATTACAAGTAAAAGTAAAGTGATCCCACAACAGGCCTCAGGAGACCCTTGGGGTAGTAGGAGGTTAAGGCTCCGACTTTTTCTAGACAATCGGCACTTGATGTCAGCCGGGTTGTCAGCCCTGCATGACGGCCGCCTTTACCCCCAGAACAGGCGTCTGGTACTCATTTCCGTTAGAGGCTGAGTCGACCCCAGGGCCATAGTGCCGCCAGAGGGTTTGGGTCAGTTTAAAAATCCTGACCCCAACGGGACTTGAACCCTCGACCCTCCGGCTTGTAGCTCAGTGCCTTAACCACTACGCTACGGCGTGCCCCCTTTTAAAAGTAAAGTAGTCTCACTACAGGCCTCAGGAGGCCCTTGGGGTAGAAGAAGGTTAAGGCTCCCACTTTTTCTAGACATTCGGCACTTGATGTCAGCCGGGTTGTCAGCCCTGCGTGACGGCCGCCTTTACCCCAGAACAAGTGTCTGGTACTCATTTCCGTTAGAGGCTGAGTCGACCCCAGGGCCATAATGCCGCCAGAAGGTTTCGGTCAGTTTAAAAATCCTGACCCCACCGGGACTTGAACCCTCGACCTTCCGACTTGTAGCACAGTGCCTTAACCACTACGCTACGGCGTGCCCCAATTTATTACAAGTGTTCCTCTAATTGTTTTGAGCAATGTAGTTGTTGAGTACCATAGTTCAGATACTACCTCAACTATGCATCTATATGTGTATGCATCACGTAAAAGCACTGTTATTCAAAATGGAATATATTCACTGTTGAAGAGTGTAGCCACTTTCATTTTTGCTAGCTGTGCATTCTGGTAGCAGAACCCATGGGTATGTTTCCCAAATCAATGACCTGTAAATTCTACCAATACTGACATACGGCATATAAATCATCTGGACACATCTAACAATGAAGAATCTTTCCTCTCTAGAAAGGGTGAAAGCGAGATATATAAAGGCAGTATTAGGAGTGTCAAAAGTATCTCATTCAAGACTCGCATACCTACTGGCGAAGGAAACTTTCCTCATCGACGACCTCAGAACAAGCATACTCTTACCCAGCACCAGCACATCTGAGAAGCTGCTAGCAACACTGAATAGAAAAAGAGAAGAGATAAACCCAGAATTCTACAGCACCGGGGCCATGGTGGACCGTGTGTGGACAAAAGAAAATTTTGAAATGAGACACGTCATCACTAGGCTGGCAATCCACGGATTCCAACCACCTGATGTGCAAGAACAAAAAATTCCATGAACCAAATATAGACTAAATGTATGCTATGCGAAAAAACATGTGACCGATATCACATTGAGCTATGCACAAAAAGAACAAAGACAATTTGTGAATATGCAAAAATGTAAATTAAAAATGTATCTTACTTTAATCCTGGCTATTTGGCTGCAATAAAATTATTAATTCAGTAACATAAAAGTATTTACAAGTGAGTCAGCTAATATGACCAAGACACATCTTAAGACATTTCTGAATGATGTCCTATGGCCAAATGTTGAGGCTTTTAGAACAAGTCTTCTTATGTTGGATTCTTAGAAACAAAACATGGACAGCAAACTATTCAATTCAACAATTCCACCAGGCATAACACTTATCAAGAAACTTATTCCTGGAAAATATACCAGCCTAATTCAACCAGCAGACTTTTTTTCCCTACAAAAATATGGTGACATTTATTATGGATGCAGTTCTGCTTGGTTCAGATATCAAGAGATCATTTTATATATTGTTATTTTTTCTTTCACTCACCTCATACTTCATAACTCCTCGCAGACCCAGGTTTCGTCACATCATTTGTGACATTCTCAATGCTGTGTCATGTTCACAACTGACGTCCAACAGTCTTCTATCCTGCAGACTGACCTCCGTGCCATCTGATGGCTGACCGACAAACTTCCAAATCAATCCCCTCTCCTTATAACTGGGTATTTCAAAATTCATAGTTGTGTTTTCATTCTTGTAAATGTAAATTTTTTCCCAAATTGTGAGTTTCTTCGGTTTTTCCAAATGTTTAAATAATTTTGTTTTGGTTTCTATTCTATGTTTTTCTGACCAGGCATGTGCAGGTATTGCAGATTTTTAATATTTAATAGTTTAACACACAGACTTGTGAATGTTCCCATGAGCAAAGAAAATTACAATAAAGAAAAAAAACACATCATACAAATTGCTAAGGATAACGGTTTTCAAGAGAAGATGATACACAAGAAAATAAATAAATTTAAGGAACAAAAAATGATTAATGAAAGTATGCTTCAGACAGATAAAAATATTGGTAAAAAATTCAAGAAGTTCACATACCATCCTTTAGTATTTGACAAGTTTCAAAAAATCTTTAACAAATACAACATTAAATTAGCACCGAAAAATGATTACAGCTTAGGTAATTTAATAAAAACCAACAAAAATGAAAAGATTGAAGACTGCAAAAAATCGGGAATTTATCAAATTAATTGTATAAAGAATGTGAAAAGATATACATAGAAAAAAAAAAAAAGGAATCTAAATACAAGATTAAAGGAACACCTCAGAAATGTTAAAAATGGAGAAATGGAAAAATTTGCAATAACTGCACATGCCTGGTCAGAAAAACATAGAATAGAAACCAAAACAAAGTTACTTAAACATTTGGAAAAACCGAAGAAACTCACAATTTGGGAAAAAATTTACATTTGCAATAATGAAAACACAACTATGAATTTTGAAATACCCGGTTATAAGGAGAGGGGATTGATTTGGAAGTTTGTCGGTCAGCCATCAGATGGCATGGAGGTCAGTCTGCAGGATAGAAGACTGTTGGACATCAGTTGTGAATGTGACACAGCATTGAGAATGTCACAAATGATGTGACAAAACCTGGGTCTGCGAGGAGTTATGAAGTATGAGGTGAGTGAAAGAAAAAATAACAATATTAAAAAACCTTATAGTGTTATTTCCTATCTACATAACTTAATCATTTTATATGTTTACATTTGTTTGTCCACTTTCAATTTTTAGCATCACAGTTCTGAAATCTGATTCAGTATTCCCTCTACAAAAGTTGATATTTATCAGAAAGGCCTGACTCATTGGAAACACCCTTATAGTACAATTCCGAACATGATCTCTATGAAATATGTGAAACCAAAGAATGTTTTACACTTGCATTTATGAAGTGTGCACATTGTGAAAATGTTTGTCTTGAACATTGTTTGATTGCAGAGTTACATATTTCTTGTAAGTAGATTGCACTAATATAGGCATTATGTAAGAAGAAAACATGTACAAGTTTGCAAGTTGCCCTCTGTGACATGTTTCACCTCTCACCATGTTTCATCATCATGAACTTTTATTCTCTTCCATGATGGCACATGTAAGTATGTGTTTAAACATAACTCCATGTGTTCTTTGGACGGACAATCATTCTGCTCCTCTTGTAACCGAACCGTGATCTTTCCTTATTAGATTTTGTTAAAATTTTTGTAAACTGCAATAAAAATTCGGCTAATACCCATAAAAACATAATCTTTTCACAATATGAAATTGTTATAAATATTACAAAATCATTTAAGCTTTTATACCTAATAATTAAATTCAATTATATTAAACATAGTAGATCTATGAAACTTAAATTCTCTGATTTCATCTGTGATGAATATTAAAAATGTTAGAAGTATGAGAGGAAGAGAAAAAAAAATTAAACTTACATTTTTATGATCAAATTAATATTATGCAGCTAAAGCTAATCTTAAGATAAAAATAAGTGAATTGATATATTTAGCTAAGCTATTTCAATTAATGGTATAGAGAAAAACTTCTGTCTGAATCTGGACTTGAACATAGAACCTTCAGTTTTATGTGTTGATGTCTATCATTGTGCTATTCAGTCTTTGTCTATCATTGTGGTATTCAGTCTTCATTACCTTCCAAGCACAAACTTCTCTCTTTAATTCTATCTTAATCTCTTTTACCCAAGTGTAGTGAAACCATTCACAATAGTTGGATTGCTTCTTAACCCTTTGTATGCCATGCCCGGCATGCGCTGGTGAAAGTGAGAATACAGCGGTATGCCACGCCTGGCAAGCTCTGGTTATTAACAATTTTTTTTTGGAAGTTTTTACTTCAATTTACTGAAAATATTTTTAGTTCTGTGTTTGTACGTCCCTTCTTAGCAATAGTTTGCACATCCCTTACAGAATAACGGTACAGGCTGGTGGTAAAAGAGTTTTCTAAAGGAGGATGTACATTCATGTTTCAAGGTTTTTTTTGGCTATGGAATATTGCAGTTTCAGAATTTTTTCTTTATTTATTTTATTTTTAGTTGAAAAGATACCTGGCCAAGGGGTAGGTCGTGTGGTGAAATGCAGTGTTTCATGTCTTGAAGATGACGAAAATACGATATGCGAGTTTATTGTGTCAGTTTTTTCAAAAGATGAAAGTAACAGTGACAGTTCATCAATTGATTATTCAATTGACGAATGTGATAGTACTCCTGTTTCTAAGAGAAGATTATTGCAATCTAAGCCTGTAAATAGTAAAGCGATTGATGTAGAACTAAATCAACAGGATGTGAGTGACAGTGGTGGGCATGTCATTCCAGATGAATCACATGGCATAGAACAGCTGTTTGATTGGAAATGATTTGAATGCAGGACCCTAAAAAATGTTTAACAGTATTTAATAAGATGAGTGTTTAGTGATAATGCCATAAAAATTATTCAATAGGATAAATGTTTAGTGATAGTGTTAACAAATTTCAATGAACACACCATGTTGAATTCGAACCTGGGATCTTTATAAGTGGAAGCAATACCATCTTATCTACAAATAAATGTATAATAGTGAGTTTCAATTCAATTTAGCATGGCATTTAGATAGTAAATTATACTTTATATAGGCCTATATTATATAGCATGGTGTAGTATTTTACGTTTAAAAAAAACCTGGCTCCCATAGCCCATCTGGCAAAAGGGAAATTCAGCGGTCAAAAGGCTAATCAACAATTGTATTGTGAGTGATATTTCATAACACTGGGGTAAGAGGGATTAAACTGATGTAATCCCATCATAATTCTACTCTATTTGGAAGCTAACCAATTATATCTAACATTAATAAGATTCATGATGAAGTTCCGTTGAGGTGTTATTCATACTTAAAATATAATTTCATTAAAATTTATTTAATTAAAATATTTCATAATTTTATATTTCAATTATATCTATCTAGATGTGTCACATCCAGTACCAGGCACTGAGCAGGGCATTTAAACCCACAGACCAGCCATTTAAATACCCCAGCTAACCTTTCCGTGGCACTTCAGAAAATGGACCATTATTAACAAACTATTAGTCCTAGAAAATTCAAATTTTGTACATACCTAAAGGAGATATCCTAGTAGGATTTGATGGTGAGATAACTTGGGTGATTGACATCACATAGTATCGACATATCAATTTCAGGAAGTGGAAGTTCATCTTCACTTTCACTTTGTGAATCTTCTAATTCATGAATCAGTACGTCACCTGAATCGTAATTATACAAAATATTCACTAATTCTTCTTCAGTGAGACATATTTCTTTCGCCATGGTTTCACTCATGCACAAAGAACAGCGCGATAACGAGAAACAAATACGACTGCATTGGAGACTGGAGACAAGTTTGGGTGAACAAATTCCATGTGTTGTTTGTTTAAAAAATAAAAGGGGATTCATCAAGGTTAAACGTGTCAAACGGGAATAGAAAATGTACATTTACATGCCATCTATGATCTCCAAGACATACTAAGCTAACACAATATTTAGGCGCCGAATATAAATGTGGTTTGTTCACGTCCGCTCTAAAGTGAGTTAACTGACCGACGGCCGCATACACAATAGTCTCCTTAAACGCCTTAACAGGTTTACGGTACTGAATGTGTTAACAACCCAATGTTGGACTTCAGTCTCTCCATTGTTAGAAGTTACTAGACCATGTTAATTTATTAAATATATAAAGGAAGTGACACTATGAGGTTTATTTTAATTAATAGGAGTTGGAATATTCACACCTCACCTTATATTTGTAGATTTCATGTTAATTTAGTTTTGCTTATTTCCCTAAAGAAGTCATGAATGTTGTGCAGTCAACATAACCGACCCAATGACACATCTAGTAGACAACTAAGTTATTACTAGGATGATGAAGGTCGGTAAATTTTGCTTAGAGACCTCTTTATTCAAGCTTAAGGATCTTTTACAAGACTAAAAATCATCAGACTTGGAACCCATGGCTTAAAGTCCCTCCCTGAGATCTTGCTTCTTGGATTTTTCCATCCTAAAAATCCACCGACCCCGGCTGGGTTTGAACAAATCAATTGTATATTGAATGATAGTTCACTACACTGGGGTAAGAGCCAATTAAGATAGAATTAAAGACAGAAGTTTGTGACTGGAGGGGAATGTAGCCTGAATAGGTTAGTGGTAAAAAGTATCAGCTCATGAAGCTGAAGATCTGGGGTTCAAGTCCCAGTCAAGCAGAATGTTTTTTCCATTACTTTTTTTATTATCTTCATGTACTAATTAATAGCCTTTATATGAGTATTTTGAAAACACATCATATAATTGCCACAAATGTGAAAGTAAAAATTTGGATTCTTTCACAACATGCTAAATGCCAATAAAAAATATGATAAACTTATGGGTAAAAGTAATCAAATAATATATAATGCAAAAGTATTACAATTAAATTCTCATGTTGTTTTATATTTATATTCACACTTGTTTTATGAGGTAAGATGTAAAGTTTATGATTGATATCTGTATTCTATTTATATTTTCTTGTTTTTTTTTATAATCATTACCTTGATATTGTATAAATACTAATTGCAAACTGACTTATTCATAGTAGTAGTTTATACTCTTACATCCTAACGTTGGACAAGGGTGCTATCAGGAGATCTTAACCAAGGTAATTAGTTATATTTATTTCCCTACAGATGTCACTGAGTGACATGTGGTTAGCACATCACCTCAAAGAGACATCTAATATGCAACTAAAGTATTTCTTGGATGGGAAAGACCGATTAAATTTTGCTCAGATGCTCTAATTTAGGCTTGAGGTTCTTTTATGAGCCCTAAAATCTTCAGGCTCAGGAACAATAGCTTTAAGTCCCTCCGAGAGGACTTGTCCCTTGGATTTTTTTCCATCCTAAAAAAAAAACCTATTGACCCAATCTGGGTTTGAATCCACAACTCTTAAGACCAGAGGTAAGGAACTTAACCTCTAGACCACTAAGGCCGATGACTTGTTCATAATATGCATATAATTTGGTAACTCATTTGAGTAATTTTGAGTATATTTTTTTCAATAGACTAATTTCAAATTTTTAAATATGTTTCAAAAAATTAAAATATTAAACTGCATTTTTATTGCTGTTTAATTAATTTGAAGTTATATATATATATATATATATATATATATATATATTTTAAATTAATGTTGGGAAGTAAACATTGTGAGGTAATAGGGGAAAGTCGTATAAGACCGTCCGGCGGCTATGTCCGGACATACCTATTTTTAGAAAAACGTCGCTAGGTGGAAGCACAATCTGCAGTGTGTCTTGAAGTCTGTCTTGCTACAGTTGATTGAGCGGCAGTGTGAGTGAGTGAGTCTTCGCTATAAGGTAGTGTGGTTTATATAGTGTTTTCGTTTGTGCGCGCAAGTAGTGTGTCTTAGATTCAATACATTACTGCTCTACAACGGGTAAGTGAATTTACTCTAACACATGCAATTGTGTACGTATCATTGTTAAGTAAGTAATTAAGGAAGTTAAATATAATATGTAGCATGCATAAGGAAGGGCGGGAATTTTAATTAGGGTGCGTGTGTCGGCTAAGATCGGACAGTGTACATCGGGTAAGACCGGTCAGAGATATAATTGCATTTCTCTGTTACAGTTTTCATCAGCTGAAAAAACAATGTCAAACAAAGTGAAAGTAAGTGTCAAGGGCAAGTGGACCGAAGAAAACATGAAACTTGCACTGAATAGCGCATTGACTGGAAGAACCAGTGTGAGGGAAGCAGCAAGACTGCATGGTGTACCAAAGAGCTCACTACAGGACAGGGTCGCAAAGTTAAGAAAGGGAGAACAGGTAGTTGTAGCAGCAAAATTAGGAAGATTGAAACCCACATTCCTTCAAAGTTGTGAAGAAGAACTCCTTCAACATATCAGACAATTGGACAACATGTTTATGCCTTTGACGAGAAAAGAATTCCTTAAGTTGTCATTTGATTTGGCGGAGGAATTGAAGGCTTCCTCACAGATTTAATAAGAATAAGAGAGTTGCCGCGGCCGTAAAGATTTCTATTATGCATTTGTGAAATGGCATCCAGAAGTATACTAAGTACTAAGAACCCCGGAATCTACAAGTATGATGATAGCAGTGGGTTTTAACAAACCTCAAGTGGATATATTCTTCGCTAAACTTGGTCAGTTAATGGACAAGCATTCTTTCCCTCCTTCTCGTATCTTCAATGTAGATGAGACAGGAGTTTCTTCTGTGCACGAGAACATGAGAGTTCTCTCTATCAAAGGGAAACGGCAAGTGGGAAAGCTCACGTCTGGAGAACGAGGGCGCAATGTCACAGTAACATTCTGTATGAGTGCCTCTGGACAATTCATCGCACCCTTCTTCATCTTCCCGCGACAAAAGATGAACCCACAATTGATGATAGGAGCTCCTGACGAGAGCCAAGGTGTCGCTCAGCCTAATGGCTGGATGAACGGAGACATCTTCGAGACGTGGTTGAAGCACTTCGTGAAACATGTTCGGCCAACTCAAGATAGTCCAGTGCTTCTAATACTGGACGGTCATTGTAGCCACAAGGAGTTGAAGGTTATTTTGTATGCTCGTAGGCATCATGTCCACATGCTATCTACTCCTCCCCACACAACGCACAGGCTTCAACCACTTGATAGGTCTTTCATGAAGCCATTTAAATCTGCATACGCGGAAGCTTGCTCTTCATGGATGAGACAAAATCCAGGATTGAAAATAACAGAATATGACATCGCACAATTAGTATGCAGTGTGCTTATGGTAAGATATGCAGGATGGAAATTGCTCAGAAAGGTTTTTCTTGCACGGGTATTCACCCACTCAATCCTGGCATATTCTCAGACCTAGATTTCATGCCTTCACGAATAACTGAAGTGGATATTGGTGTTTTTAATGAAAATGAAGCGAACAATGATATCATTGATCCTACTACGGCTACTGAGATAGATTAAATGAAAGTCTGTGTATCAGCCCCGGGACAAGTGGGTCTGCAAAAATTGCATCTGCCTTGATGAAGCTTTCTCCCCTCCCAGAAGCTAGCAAAAGGAGACTTGCGACTAGGAAAAGACGAGCAGAGAAAAGTGAGGTCCTGACTGGAAGTCCATTCAAAGAGAGACTCGAGAAGAAGAAAAACGAAAAGGATGCCAAGGAAGAAAGAAAACGTCGCAAATGTTCAAAAATGTTGAACTTACGTGAACCGTCTACTTCAGCAAATGTTCTGGTGGGCTCCGATGAAGCTTCTGGTTCCAATGAAACTTTCTGCATTTTGTGTGGCGAAAATTTCGAGGAAGACTGGATCCATTGCGAAGATTGTAAGGGTTGGGCACATGAAAAGTGTACTAACACGGACAATTCAACAGTGCACTATAGGTGTGACAAGTGTCTCCAAATGTAACATTAATTTCTATGAAAATGAACTTAATAAAGTTGATATTTAGTGAACTAAATTGAATGTCCGGTCTTACCCTCCATGTTAAAATATATCAGAAAATTTTATGTTCCACAATTATTTTTTATCTACTATATTAATTTACATTTAGTATATTTTTGTAATGTAGAATGTTCTCTAGTTCAATTAGAGTGTAATTAATTTTTTTGTTTTTGTGTGTAATAAAAATGTAAAATAATACAAAACAAATTTGTAAGTGTCCGGACATAGACGACTTTCCCCTAATCATTTAACATTTGTTGGAGAAAATTTTTGAAAACACTCACCTCATAAATTTAGTGCTTTTCACGAGACCCAGGTTTCAGACCACATCTTGTCCATCATTAGTCACAACTCCAACTGATGAAATTCTTCGACTGTCAACTTCTCTATTGTCAACATCTTCTGTGCTGCCATCTATGGTTGAATTTATAACCATCATAAAATTAGAAGAGAAACAAAACTTTTAAAACAATTGGATAAACCTTTAGAATTGACAGTTTGGGAGAAGATATATGTTCAGAAGAATAAATATAGATCGATGGACTTTGATATTCCCAATGAACAAAATTTGATTTCAAAGTTTATAAATTCAGCCATAGATGGCAGCACAGAAGATGCTGACACTAGAGAAGTTAACGACCAAAAAATTTCATCAGTCGGAGTTGTGACTGATGATGGATAAGATGTTGTCTGAAACCTGGGTCTCGTGAAAAGCACGGAATTTATGAGGTAAGTTTTTTAAAAATTATCTCCGACAAATGTTAAGTAAATAAATTGAAGTTATATGTTACTATTATTGGTACATCCATATATTGCATTTAAATCAGAGTTAATTATCATCTGCAGATTAACTATATTTTATGGCTATGTAAGAATCTTCTACAGTTGGGGTGTCATCATTGCATTTATGCACTTCAGAATCAGTATGGAGGTTGTTTAAGATATAAGCCTCCAGTATTATTGATCTTGCCATATCTTCTAATTGGATACTTCCACCCATGTTACACTTCTTTCCATGCCTTTCTTCACCTGTTTTATCCATTCAGTCCATAGATATTCTTTTGGTTTTCTACCACTCACTTTTAATATCAATGTCTTCTTTGGACTTACAATAACATAGACTCTCTTAAAGTTTTCAATTAATTGTAATTTTATTCTATTACTTTCAGGAATTATTCACGTCAGCACTGATAGTTAAAAATACATCTGGAGCATTTAACCTGAAGAAATAGTTTAGAATATAGTAAGCTATATAAGGTTAACAAATAAAAAAAAATAGATTGTAATTTTATTTTTTTGATGAATGTTGATGATGGTAATATGCATATTTTTATGTTGAACACCTGTAATTAATGACTTTGTATACAGAGCTTTGATTTCAAGTTATTTAATAAAATTTTATTTTGATTAATATTTTGTAAATGACAGTGTGGGCGATTTTCAAATGGTACTTGTGTTATATTAAATGTGACTTACTTTGTTTATGTTGATGTCATTCAAAGAATGGACATCATTACAAGAAAAGAATCACAACTACCGGTTTATATGAGAAATTAAATAAAATTTTGTACACACACAGAGTTAATTTATATATTCACATAATAAGTAAATTTGGATGAGTTTAATTAATTTTTTTTTTAATTCAATGCCACCACATTATTATTTCGACATTCTGGCATTCTCTTCTGGCATGGTGTTATTGTAACCCACTTCTGAGGTTGGGCACCTGAAAAGCAGAGTTACGCTGCCCTAATGATATATGATAGGTAATGATAATGCTAATGATGTGCCAGGAGAGGCCTTAATCCTAAATTTAATGATGATAATGATGACCAGATGATGATCGGGGACCACTTGGGCCTTAAAGTTTCCCAACATTGTCTTACAGGTGAGGAAAAACCCCGAAAAAACCATCACTCAGGAAACTTGTCCTGACTAGGGATCGAACCTGGGTCTGCTGCATGACAAGGCAGCATGCTGTCTCGAGACCATAGTGGTGGACTTTAAATCTTAATTTATTCTAAAGTACTTTGTTTACTAAATACCTTAATTGCCCAATCATGTATCATCATATGAGTACTGTAGTCTGCTTCTCTCAACCTAACTTGGATCCAAGATAGTAGTGCCATTTTTACCAGGAATATCAACTTCACACAATAGTAAAAAAATATTGTAAATTCAAAATATGTACTATACATGTCAATAATATAATTTTTTTAAGTTCTTATAATATCAGTAAACACAAAAAACTCAAGAATCCCAATATGGTTAAGTAAGGATATTGTAACTTTTTTTAATCAATGCCACCAGGTTGTCATTACGACATTTCTGGTATTCTCTCCTGGCATGGAGAACTTGTAACCAACTTCTGACATGTTGTAATCTTTGTTAGTTTAATACACTGGATCATTACAAATTTAAATTTTACTAACTAAATACAGAATCATTAAAATATATAGCCTCTACATTTATGGAATATGCATCCTAAGTGAATAATAACATGTCACCTGCTAGTCTCAATACTAGTACTATGGGACTCCTCTTACCATTGATATTGATGTCATCTGTAATTTAGGAACACCCAAGAATATATGACTCACTTATGATGCAAACTTGAATGTATCCATAGGGCATTAGTATGTAACAGTCAGGAGTGGCTGTAGAATTAGGTTATCAGGTTAGCAGTACCCCCAAAAATATTATAACTAATAATACGATTCAAAATTAACCATCTTTCTAAAAAAATCTTCAAATTGCTTCGTTTTCTTGGTAACAGAAAAGATGCAATTAGGATTTGGATGTTCAAGAGTCAGATGCAGACAGGGTTTTGGAGGTGTGGCTTTAATTTACCACATGTTACTATGAGATACATGGATCCTCAATGTAGCCTCGTGCCAGTGTAACTAGAAAAATGTACCTTGTGCTCTGCTTTCTAGATCAATTTCTTGGGGCCTAGAGAAACAATCAGCCAATAATATCTTTAAAATAGTAGTTTATTCTATCTTTATGCAAATAAAACTGCCAGACTTCAAATGTAGTTGATCAATTTGATTGGAGTTTTAAATTGTCTTAGCTATAAAGTTCCGTACTTTTCTGTAGATGGAATTGTTCATATTAGATCAGGACAGGACATGTAATTAAATTTAATTTTTATGTGTGAATATATATCAAATGCTGAAATAAGTGGATTAAACAATAAAAAATGTTAAAAGATATTAATTAAAACAATTAATTAAGCTAGCCTCAGAATATAACAATAATAAATTGAGGCTCTTATTCTGGAGGTCCCAAATTGAATTTTTGGTGCCCATCAAGCACTTAGGATAAATAAATTTAAAATAAGTCATATATACAGTCCATGTTCTTCACAGCACAGTATCACAGTTTCATGAACAGTCATTCCTATCTTCAGCCATCTTTTCGACTGTTGAATTTTTGTCTTCACTGTCATCTTCTAAACTGCCATCGAGTGTTGATTTGATGAACTTTGAGATTAAATCTTGCTCACCAGGAATTCCAAAATTTATTCTTCTGAATGTATATCTTTTCCCAAACTGTTAATTACAAGGGCTTCACCAAATGATTCGAAAGAATAAAAACTGTTTATTTTTATGATGGGCTGCAGTTATTATAAATTATTTTCTTTAAAAATGTGCAACTCTCAAAATTATAAGTCACTGGCTGTTACAGATAACAGCAGACTATGTTTTTAAGTGGTGTATCATTTGACTCTACAAGAACAATCTTTTTATTAAATTAATATTGAGAGAAGCTAAAGCTATTACTATGATAGAAATAAGTAAATCAATGAACACAATTAAATTATTGTAAATCAATGGTAAAGAGAAAAATTTCTGCTGGTTCAGGCAAAAATTTTTCTCTTTACCATTGATTTACAACAATCTTTTTGTCTAGCTTTGTGGTCTTGTGATCAGGTCTTCTGACTACATTTCATTAGGTTCCGGGTTCGATTCCCAGTCAGACCCCAGGAATTTTTGCTTAAAGAGTCCTGTAATCTCCCATGGTTTGGCATTTAGATGAATTATAGGTTTAAAGCATGCTGTAACCAAGTGGTTTAAAACATGATGCCTTGGCGCAGAGCTGCAGGATTTGCTCTGGTTCAATCCTATGGGAGAAGAAATTTTCTCATGGAATTTCAGTTAGTATGGAACCAGTGTCCACCAGCATTGTAAGTTATCATTGTAACAGTTATCAGTAACATAAATGAGTTTATAATTTATATTGTTGGTCGTCATCATCATCCAGGGATTAAGCCTGTTGGCTCGTTCCGGTTTCATGAAAGCAAAAAGTGTTAAAATTGTTCAAACCATCTTCTGTGTGGGCGTCCAACATTTCTCCTTCCGTGCGGTTTATAATTTAGCAATAATTCTCTGGCATTATTCTATCAATATGTTCTTTCCAGCTGTTCCTATATTTAATTATTCGGTCTGTAAGTTTGCAAATATTTACTTCCTTTCTTATATCTTCATTCCTTTTCTTATCCAGCAGAGTATATCCTGCTATATTTCTTAAAAATCTCATCTCAGCTGCTTCCAACCTTTGTATATCATTGATATCATTCTTTATTATTTAGTTGGATAGCTACAATAAGTAGTGGCTCCAGTTTGAGGAAACCAGCTATAACAGCTGGAGATCCAACATACTAACCACATGTCACCCTTATACGGCTGGATCAAGACCATCTTTGTGATTAACACATGTGGATGTGAGATAAGCAGACAGGCAAGGACCTTCCAGCCCTTTGTGACTATGTAACTCTGCCTTCCAGGCACCCCAACCTCAGAAGTGGGTTACAATTATGCCAATACCAGGAAAGAAAGCCATAAATATCATAAGACAACTGGTGGCATTGGACGAAAAAATGAAATTTTCTTTGTAAAAGTTAATTTAAAAACAGTTGTGCTTGAAGTTAGTTTATTGAAACTCATCCCACTGCAGCACCCTTTCAAGAAGTTATACAAAGATTAGTGAATAAAATAAAAAACAATGTGTATAGTTTTAGACAAAAAAAATTGCCAAACACGAATTCTTTAAATGGAAACAAAATTGAATGAAATTGGACCCTGCCGTAAAGCATTTGGCATAAAAATCATTAGGTAAACTAAGGTAAAGTTAATTAATTTGTATTCAATGACATGTTGTTGTTTTCAAACGCTGGGCCTTGGCAAAGAAGCCATTAGTGTTTTTGCTCTCCAATATTTCTCTATGGTGGATCCAACAGGTAATACTTCACAGGTTTGTAGGTGTTCTTCATTCATTTCTTCGTCTTTATTGCATAGAGGACAATTTGGATTCGTGTAGATTCCTATTTTATATAAATGTTTGGCCAAATAGTCATGTTCTGTAAGCAGTCTAAATTTTGCTACTGTAGTTTTACATGGAATTTCTGGAATAATATCTGGCTTCTTTACTAAAATATTCCATTTTTTGTCTTTGGCTTTATTACATAGGTCTTGGTTTTGTTTGATTTTATATTTGTTTTTAATTATTCTTTTTATGGATGTGACATTAAATGGAGCATTTTACTGACTGATGCTCAGCATGTTGCCCTTACTTAACCAGCTATATGTATTAAGATCCTGCCATACTTAGAAGGAAACTATCAATCATTGGATTCTGAAACTTTCCTTGAAATTTCTCTCTGAGAAGCATTGTGATGTACCAAGGCCATGTCTAAAAAAATATATGCTGTTTGTAGCTATAAGTCACAGAAATCGAAGCCATAATCCAGAAATGGCAATTCACTGTATGGAGCAGTTAGAGTGGAGTGAAGTGAGGCGGGACACAGTGCGGATGGAGGGTAGTGAGGATTATCCAGTCTGCCAATACAGGAGTTGTATTACTTCCCTATAGTTTAAATGAGAGATTTGGTGCTGGATTTTAGTGCTTTGCAGTTAAAAATGGCAGATAATATTTTGGACATGACCTTTATACATCACAATGCTTCTCTGCAAGAAATTTCAAGGTAGGTTCTGGCATGCAGTGGTTGACAGTTCCCTTGTTAGAGTTGGGAAAAATAGCAATGTGGTTTTAAGTACGGAATGAAATATGACAAGTAGAAAATTTTACTGAATATAACTAACAAACTAGGTGATGATGGAAGAATGTCAATCCTATTCCTTTAAGGTTAAAATTTCAGTAATTTGATTATATCATAGAATGTGATAAGATTTCGTAGTGGTATTGCATAACAAAGGAAGCTAATAATAACTTTTTTAATATCTAGAACACATTAATTAAATTTTGAATCACACCCTATCTTATGAGCATAGAATTTGTTTGTCTTCAATGTGAAACTGAATGTAAGCTGTTTAATTTTCAGTACAAGTCAGCCCTGCAGTTCACTTCCAATTTTTTGTGTTTAGATTGCAGAATTATGCAGGAATATTTTATGCTTTTACACTGTGAAAGTTATTTTGTTTTGAATATGCCTGTGGAAATTTATTATCTTTTTGTAAAGTAGCAACTGACAAATTATGTTCTTTTGATTTTGGATCAATATGCTGTGTGTGTAACATAGTCACCTACTGCACTTTTCATGGTTATTATATCACAGGTGGGTGGGAAAAGTGTATTGATTCGAAAAAGTTGATTTTGAGATAAACATCTTCAAAAGTCTGAAAAATTTCTCAAATTCTGGATTTGAACATTTTGACTTCTGCTCCCTTTACAGTGAAAAAAAAAAAAAAAAGAATCCTTAATAAAAGTAAGATCTGTCAACACAATAAAGCTAATTATAATTAAAATGAAAACTAATAATACCACTCATGATATTGTAGGGAAATAAGCATAACTAAATAATAAAAGTTCTACAGTGGGAATTAACATCAGGCAATTCATGATTTATATAAGTGAGTGAAAAATAACTTTCTACATCTCACCTCATTAAACTACGTGATTCTCATGGGACCAACTTCAGAAGCTGTTGCTTCTATCCTCATCCAAAACTCCAACTGTTGAACTTCTGCCATCACCATCAATTTCAAACTTCCATCTAGTTAGTGTCTTTTTTTATGAACTTCGAGATTAAGTCTTGCTTGCCAAGAACTTCAAAATTCATGGGTTTTATTTGTTTCTCAACTGTTAATTCCAACGGCTTTAGTTCCAACATATACGGAAGTCTTTAAAATTGACAGTTTGAAAAGATATACTTTCAGAAGATCCATGAATTTTGAAGTTCCCGACGAGGAAGATTAATCTGAAGGTTCATCAAATTGACACCAGATGGCAGTTTGAAAGTTGATGGTGACGGCGGAAGTTCAACAGTCGGAGTTTTGGCTAAGGATAGAAACAATGGCTTCTGAAACCAGTCCTGTGAGACTCAGAGTTATATGAAGTGAGATGTAAAAAGTTATTTTTTTTACTCTTTTCTATACAAAAAAAAACTAAATTAGATTGGTCTAGAAAGTCCTAACATTGGAGAGGCTATGGCTAGACTCAAAGGCCATAAAGCTCCTATCTACTACACTTAAAAGAATACAAGGGGAATAATAAAATATAATGAATTAATTTATCGCTTATATATAACAACAGTTTAAATATAGATAAATCTTAATACTACTTTCATATAATAATAAAATAAATTGTTAAAAGGATATATTAGTTAAATGTTTCAATTAATTGATAAAAAAATCTTCAGTTTGTTTCTGAAAGATATTTGGCAGTCTCTGATATAGGGTGGAAGAGAATTCCTTGTTCTAGCAAGAGAAACTATAAAAGATTGTAATAATTAGTGTGATGAGGAGAGATATAAAGGAAGGTTTTCTGATGTGATCGGGTGTCTAATTTGTTTCTATTGTTAACCTAAAACCAGAATATTTACTAATTCAATGTTTTTATTATTTATTTCATAGATCAATGATGAATAAATCATATTTGAAGAGAAAAATTATACGCTCAGACTGGGACCTTCGGCTCGAGTCCCTGTCTGCATGTATAATTTTTCTTTTCAAATATGATTTAATCCATCAGTGAGATGTATGAAATGAATAATAAAAACATCAAAAGAAGCCATACTCGCTTTATAATGTAATGTAAAATTCCCAAATAAATGTCTTCTTATTAAAGAAGCCACCATTTGCAAGACAGAAGTACAGGTTTCATAGCATTTGGTGCAAGGGAATTAACAGCATACATAAGAGAAAAATTTGCATTTAGATAATATTTACTAGTGTTTATGTTTAAAGTTCAAATGGGGCTTTAAATTAAGGGGTAGCAATACAGAGTTGCAGTTACCAACCTACCTGCCATATTATTTATAGATTTTTTGTTGCTTATTTTTGTCTACAATCTCATGATAGTATTTCAGTTCCTCTATATGCAAGAAAGATGATATATTACAGTGAATATAACAGATTTTTATAATGAAAGATCCTCATTCCTCTATTTAAAACATTTGAATTGTTGTGTACAAAATTATATTATTTATCTCATATTAAAGTTAAGGTTGCCTACTCACTATAGAGATATGTAGCCTTACTGTTATTAATTATTCAGTGTTATTGCTTTTGCAATTTTGTCAATTTTCTTACTTTTTTTTCTAGTTTGAATAGAGCTGAAGTTTGGTACATGTGGTAAATACGAGGGCGGATCGGAAAGTAACGCACAATAATTTTTTTTTAAAAAGTTTAATAGTAAAAAAAAGGAAAAAAATCACAAATGAACTTACATCTTTTACCTACTTTTCGACATAGTCACCAACTTTCTCAACACATTTTTCCCATCGTGTTACCAGTTTCAATATGCCCTGTTCGTAGAAGTCCGTTTGGTTGGCGGAACGGAAAGTAATGCACAATAATTTTTTTTTTAAAAAGTTTAATAGTAAAAAAACGGGAAAAAATCACAAATGAACTTACATCTTTTACCTACTTTTCGACATAGTCACCAACTTTCTCAATACATTTTTCCCATCGTGTTACCAGTTTCAATATGCCCTGTTCATAGAAGTCCGTTAGGTTGGAGTGTAGCCATCTGCGCACTGCCGGCCGGAGCGTGGCGAATCACTAAGGTTCACGCGTCCCTCTTGGAAGAATGTGCACCACCTGGAGACATTGCTACGGTCCATACAATCATCCCCATACACGCCACGCTTGTCCCTGTGAATTTCACTGGGTTTATGCCCTTTGGCCCACAAAAATCGAACAACACTTCTCTGTTCCTCACAGGTGGACGACTATAGCATGCACGCCTTCTTTGTTGCATAGTTCAAGCTTCTCTCGCAAGAGGTGCACCTGAGAAAAAAATACCATCTGTAGTGAAAACTTCAAACTATATCTCTGTGAAATTTCAACATTCTAGCTGCAATACCAAGGCAGAAAAAAATTATTGTGCGTTACTTTCCGATCCGCCCTCGTATGATAGTTTTGTAAGTAAATATTCAACTTATCTCCTTTTACTTAATTTTTTCACTTGTATTACATAGCATAATGTTTTCATTGTTTACACACAGAGAGACTTATATGTCCCAAATGCACTTTGTGACATTCTAACTTGTCACACAGCTTTATAATGCACGCTGGTTTGAGTCAACACGAGGGGAAAAAGTTTTATCTACTGTTTGGAACTGGTGCCCATATTTATTTGCAACTGTTCAAATTATTTTGGAGGATAATATATAGTAAATGAATGTCAGAGTGGTTTATTATGATATGAAATCAATCTATCAGAATAGAGACAAATAACATAAAATGAGGCAACAATGAACGTCTAGGCTCCTAGAAGTCAGTTGTAATAAATAAGTTATATAATTATGTTAATTATTTTATTTAGGAAGTGAATACAGAGGAATAGAGACAGTAATAAAGCATGGATGATATTGCAAAGACTTACTATGAGGTAAACATAGAGGTTGTAGGAAATTTTTCAAGACTTGTAGTCAGAATAATATTAGAGTAACGTTAATGTCTACTTAACATTGTTTACTGTATATGTACAGTTATTCCAGAGAAAGAAAAGATGAAAAAACAATGCGAGTGACACATGACACTCAATGGCCATGTGAGTCGAGATTGTCTTGTACACTTCGAAAACATAGTTTGGCAATGTGCTATAACAATTAAAAATTGATATAACATTTGAAACTAGTGTGACGTCATATGGGTGTAATACTCAAATTAACACAATAAATCTTATTTTTGAAGAGAAAAATTTTCACCTAGACCAAGACTCGAACCCGGGACCTTTGGCTTGCCAGGCCAAATGCTCCACCAACTGAGCTACTGAGGCGAGTTGCGATCTAGACGCAAATTTTTCTCTTATATACGTTGTAATTCCCTCTCACCAAATGCTTTTGAAACCATTGCTTCTATCTTTGCAAATGGCGGCTTCTTAGCGTCTAGATCGCAGCTCGCCTCAGTAGCTCAGTTGGTAGAGCATTTGGCCCGGCAAGCCAAAAGTCCGGGTTCGAGTCTCGGTCTAGGTGAAAATTTTTCTCTTCAAATATAATTTATCTTTCATTGAGAAATGTTAAATTAATAATAAAAACAACAATAAATCTTGTTTGATAGCAAGAATCTGTACCAACAAATCTAATCTGTTAATGTATAGTACAATGGAACAACAGTTGCCATGTCATTTACTAGCCAATGGTATTCGAGAAAGTCACCTGCTCAAATCTCAATACTCCCCCAAGTCAATTAAGGCATTATTGGCAATTTTAAATAATGGATGTTTAATTTGATGTAGGCCAGACTAGTTGTCTTCCCCTTACGAAGACTTTCTTTCTATGGAACAACTGCATGTTTATTTTCAATACATTGAATAATGCAGTGTGATATGATATTTTAATGAAGTGTAAAAACAAATAAAATGGCTGTGTGATGTGTTAGTATCTGCTAATCCAAGAAGTCACATTTATTTTATCAAATAACTGTAGTTAAACACATTTTTTTATCTGCTGAAACTCTGAAATCCACAATGATGTAATTTATTTTTAGATTGACTAACACTGTAACTGTCATATGAATTGTAATTATGTGCATTGTAGTAAGATATTGATTTGTGGTTTCTTAAAAGATAATTTTTTTTTCTCTTTTCCTTAAAAATGTATAATTTATTTCTATACTAATTCCAAGCTAAGTTCCAGTTGTCTATTGGACATATGAGTGAATTGTCTGTGGAAGTGTCAACATTGTTCTTAGGCTATATCGTATTTTATGAGAAATAAGTCTGAATACAATATAAGATGATATCAATAATTAGGAATTCCCTTCATTTCTTATTTATTTATGACCAAAAAAATGACCTAATCAAAATCAGATCACACCTGGATTCTTTGAAGTGGATTCTCCTCTTCTTTTTTCTTCTTCTCTTCTTCTTCTTCTTCTTCTCCCATTTATAATGAGAGAGTCTATAATGGTGTTATACAAATTATCAGAATTCCAGAATTTATCTTCACTATTAACGACAATAATTTATTAATTATTGTAGGCTCATTCTTTTAAAAAAAATATGATCTTTCTATGCACGACACTCATCGCTAATTTCAAGCATGGTTTTATGAGATTTACACTTTTTCCCTGGTGTTGATAGATATCCTTTATTTACAATTTCATTAAGAGCAGAATTTATTTCATAGCATGAAAATGCTATGATTGCAGTGAAGGACCTGCCTTCGGGCAGAATTACTATGGATGGATAACTGTAATTATGTATTTTAAGATTCTCCCATTTAACTTATATGGACATGGGCTGGATGATATATATTTTTATTTTGTTTATTTTGAGTGTTAGAGAGCAAACTACATTTCTTTACACACTCAAAAGTAAACTGTAATTCAACCAATGAAAATGCAGTCATACATCTGCTTTGTTTACATTACAACTGGAACTTAGCTCAGAATTAATATATAAGTACCAGTATTGTTTTACAAATATACAGACCAAATATCTTGATTACCAGTATTGTTGTTTAAATTTTTTAATCATTCTCTTATTATACCTAAAATAAATGAAATAAAATCAGGATTAGGCCTATATTTATTTATTTCAGTTAATATGTGCTAGTACTTCGGCTCTATTCATGGTATGTTTTATATTGTGTATTAGGGTAGAGCTCAATGTTTGGGGACCAGAGATGTGTTGCATTCAATGAATAAGGAACTATAGACAGTGAAATTGGCTTACTATGGGGCTCTACTATATTTTAATTTTAGAAAACAATTACAATAGAATTAAAATATTAAAAAATAATACAGTTAAAGAATTTAAGTATTTCTAATAAACTGTTGTAACATATTACTTTAGACATTGCATTGGTAAACTTTTCAATTTACAGGAGTTATGGAAACCAAAGTACAATGATTGTATATATATATACGTAAGAAAGGTTGATAACAGTGCAAACTGTAAAAAATAAAAAGATGGTATTAACACATTTGAAATATGATAGAATAGTGTGATAAATTTAAAGAAATTTATGATTAATATTGCATGTTGAGGTCTCTACCAATGATTATTAGTTGTTAAAAACTGTCCAGAGTTTTAATTATAAGTGTGCCAAAATCAGATCAATAAGAAATTGATAATAACCCTTTTAAACATATGATTTGTCATTTATAATATAGCACTTAAAATATGGTATTTATGATATTTTTGTTTGCAGTAAAAGAACAAAAGGTGCTCTAGAATTAAGGGGGTTGCTTTATATGATTTGAGTTGATTTAATTTGTGTGGCATTGTTTATATTGTCCTATTTCCATAAATATAAATCATAATGGTATATTAAGTTTTTAAAGAACTGTAATTTCAGATTAAATATTCAGACACCAAAGATTTATGTAAAATTATTTTCCAAGTGTCCATTAAGTCATTTATGAGAAACTAAATAACATATTTTTATAGTTGCAATATTATTAATCTATTAGTCAGTTGTGACAAAGAAATGGCTAGAAAAAAAAATTGTTACATTCTTATTGAGGGGAATAATTTGGTCAAATCTTCTAATTTACATATATATTTTAAATAATTTGAAATACAAATTAGAGATTTTTTTATAGAGAATCTGATTTTCATATTTAAACTTATTTTCTTGATAGTATACTAAGTACTACCTTAAGAAGATTGTATGAGATTACACTAAAAGTATTTATGGAGGTGATACTTACTAGAGGAAAGAAGATTCCGAATAATGATTTGATAGTTCTGATTATCGAATAAATTGGAAACAAACAAAAGTATGTAAAATTCAATCTATTTTTAATAATTCGTCTTCTTTTAAGATTTTTTTGTCCAATGTCACCAGGTTGTCTTACAATATTTCTGGCACTCTCTCGTGGCATTGACAAAATTGTAACACACTTCTGAGGTTGGGGTGCCTGGAAGGCAGAGTTAAATTATCTTGATGATATGATGGATGATAAATGATAATGAAGTATGGAAAGTCCTTAAACCTGAATTTAATTATAAATTCCAGATCATGGTCAACCACAAGAATAATTCCCTTTAAGGTAAATTCCTCTGGTTTGACTGGGAATTGAACCTGGGACCTCGTGAACTGTATAATCAAAAGCTCTAGCAACAAAACCATGAGAGTGGTCTTTTAAGAAATTATATTTTCCTGCATTATCAATAATTTTGTACAATATTTTACCTGGGTAGTTATGCCATTTCTTATGCTATGTATGTTGCTTTTATTTTTAAATCTATTGGGGTTATGCTAGAGAACACAGAAAGAATAGGCATATGAGCAGAACTGACATAAGTAGTGCAAAAAATCACATAAGTACATTGCCTAATTATATAAAATTGTGTGTTATCTTAAAGCAGGAAAACGAAGAGAGATTAATATTGCAATTTTTTTATTGATGGTCTTGTTACAGAAATTTCAATCATTCTGGATGTAGTGTAGGTATGTGATTGTTTAAAGGGATTATACACAGTATTTTATATACTTCAGTATTGTATATAAAATAGCAGACCTACATAAAACATTGATATATAAAGGGCTTAGGGCAATAACATGATAAGCCACTGTTCTGAGATATAAGGATTTTAATGTTTCAAAAAATTATGAATACTAATTGGACAGTATTGTGTGTCTATATGGCACACTTACAGATGATTTTATGGATATTTCAATATATTTATTTGCAATCATTGTAATAAATGACATTTCTTAACAGAATGTGGCTTATTATGTTACTGCCCTAAGCCCTTCATATATATTTTAAAGTGAATTCTAAAATTAAATTATTCTTTGAAAAAAATTCCATCAAGTGAATTTAGTTTCTACAAAAATTGTTTTGTTATAGTATAATTCCTTTTAATTATGGGAAATATGAGAAATTAAATTCATACTTTAATCCTACTCGTGGAATAGTAGACTACATTAGTATTGTATGTCATTGTTTGCCAAAAGTATTGAAGTGATAAGCAGCATTAACTAGGTTCTGTTTATGATGTTATAGAACTGCAAATAACATAGGCCTACTCATTAACATTTTACAAAGAATATTTCAATCTTATAATTCACCTAAAATTTATTGTTGAAAATTTGTAGAAAGTAACACAAAGAGGTTTTATACTTTTGTTTGGTTGTGTTGCCCCCATTTTGATGAATTACTTCTTTATATTTATTTTTTAAATCTATTTTTCTTAAATATTTATTCCGTTCCATAGTAATTCTGCCCAAGGGCAGGTCCTTCACTGCAATCATAGCATTTTCATTCTATGCTTTGCAGCTTTACTAGGGAATTATAGGTGTGGTAGCTTCCCGTTGCTTTCCACACCAGTGATGATGGCCGGATGATTTTTGGGGACCTTTGGGCTCTAAGCTTCCTGACATTTGTCGTACAGGTGAGGAAAAACCCAAAAAAAAACCTCACCCAGGAGCCTGTCCTGATTGGGAATCGAACCTGGGCCCGCTGTGTGACAAGGCAGCATGCTACCTCGAGACCACAGCGGTGGACTTCTTAAATATAAAGCCTCATTATTCAATAATATAATAGAAATGTCCAACATTTCTCAACTTTGTCGGATATTTTAATTTTCAGTAGAAAGCCTAATGCTTGTTAAATGGATTTTTTTATTTATACAGAGTTTAGTTTCATAAATTAATGGTGAAATAACATTATGCATTTCTTCATTTAATAAAATGAGTCATATCTTACCTCCTACTTAATGTTTTTCAAGCATGGGAACTGCAGTTTTCAAGAGGTATTCCTCTCATCCTCAGCCAACATCACGACTGCAAAAAAAAAAAATCTGGAATTTATCAAATTAGTGTTTTAAAGACCAACTAATTAACTACCTGGCACTATCGAACCCGTAGGTTCATGGCCGCGTGGACATAAACTCTCCATATATCCCTATCCTGAGCTAAATTTTTCCAATCATTCCCTGTATAATCTACTTCCCTCAAATCATGGTTAATGTTATTCTCCCACTTTATTCTTGGTCTACCAACTGGCGTTTTCTCTCTGGTTTTCCTACAAGAAGCTTCCATGCACGTATTTCATTCCCAATTCGTGCCACATGTCCTGCCCATCACAATCTACGAGACTTAACAGTTCTTATTATATCTGGCTTCATATAAAGACCGTGTAGTTCACTGTTATGTAGTTTTCTCCATTCACATGTCTGTTCATCTCTCTTTGGTCCAAAAATTTTCCTAAGAACTTTATTCTCAAATACTCATAATCTCCTTTCCTCCCTTAAAGTAAGACTCATGTTTCACATCCATATAATGTAACTGTTAGAATAATAGTTTTATATATTTTCAGTTTAACATTTTTTTAAAGGAGTTCTTCAATAAAAAAAAGAAAGGAATTTAGATACTTGCATAAAAGAACACTAGAAATACTAAAAATTGTAAAATTGAAAAATCACTATTGCAGCTCATAGTTTTTTAGGGAGTCATAAAATTGAAAAAGAGACTAAACTTTTAAAATATTTGGAAAAACCTTTGGAATTGACAGTTTGGAAAAATATATATCATATTCAGAAGAACAAATTTAGATCCATGAATTTTGAAATTCTCAGCGAGTGGGACTTGATCTCAAGGTTCATCATATTAACACCAGATGGCAACTTTATAGATGAAAATTCAGCAGTCATGATGTTGGCCAAGGATGAGAGGAATACCACTTGAAAACTGCAGTTCCCATGCCTGAAAAACACAAAGTACGAGGTAAGATAGACTCATTTAATTAGAGTTTATATTATTTATAAATAATTTCTTTGCATGCCTAATATAAGATCTGAATTTTTTTACATTATTTATGATATGTTTATAATTTATATCACTATAATTATTATTTCACAATATTTTCATGTAGAACAATAGAATTTACCCAGTGCTTTAATTGGAAAAAAAATATTTGAGGGAGTCATCTTTATAGGAACTTCCATAAAGATGCTATGTACTGTATATAGAATGAAAGTTTTTAAAAACATTTTGACAAAAAAAAACATCTTCGCCCCCCTGCAACAAAATTACTGAAAATAATTGGCTAAACTTTCCAACATGTGACAAGACTTTTTTAAGTAACCCTAATAAACTCCTGTCAAATTTTATTCTTAGGGTTACTTATTTTAGGCATTCACACTATGAGGTATATTCATTTAGGTAGAATTTTTTATCACTAGAACAATATGAGGTGAGTGATAAAAAATTATATCTAAATTTATTCTTAGGGTTTCATTTTTCAAGTTATTTACTACCATTTACAACAATTTTTACATGTTTTCTAATGATTATTTTAATATATTAAATAAAATGATACTGAACTACATACGTACATGAAGATGTGACAACCGTATTGATTTTAACAAATATTCTGTGTTCCAATGTAGCCAACAGTATGGTGTTCCAGTGCAGCCAACACAGAGTATGTATTAATTAACTTTACACATATACTTCAGAATTCCAGAACTTACCATTTACATTACCTACTTATGGGCATTGCATTCTTTGACAGGTTAGAGTACTTAAATTGTGTTAGGTTAGCTATTAGGTTGGTCTTTCGCAGGTTAGAGTACTTAAATTGCATTAGGTTAGCTTTTAGGTTGGTTGGCAATGCAAGTTCAAATATCGTGTATATGTTGTTTGCATCCCATGATTCCGTAGAGTAACCACTTTGGTCTGTTGGTGCATGCACATGGTATTTGGTTGGAACTTAGAAAAAATTGTCTTGTCACATGCTGGAAAGTATTCCAAAATAATTTTAAAAAATCATTATTAATGTATTTATTAAACAAATAAATTTAGACAAATATCTCTCATACCACTGCTAAGCTAGATATTCAGAATATCAAATCTACATACAGTCATTTATTGTAAAATTGGCTGTATCGTCAGTTCCTCTCTGATACTCCAAGCGCGACATGTCTAGAAAGCCTTTGGCCTACCAGCGGCTGCTGGCCTCAGTCCACATGCATTAATCACAGAGGTAGACAATCATAAGCCAGTGTAGGGGGTGACATGTGGTCAGCATGTTGGATCCCCCAGTAATTGTAGCTGGTCTTCTCAACCTGGAATTGCTACTTATTGTAGCTACCCAAATACTTCACGATGTTGGGTAGGCACTGGTCCCATTCTGGCCGAAATTCCATGAGAGAAATTTCTTCCCTCACGGGGGCTTGAACCGGTGCAAGTTCCGTAGCTCTGTGCCAAGGCTTCTTGCCTTAACCGCTCAGCGTTCCTCTATTATGCCCTCATTTTATTTTTAAGATAAATATTCTATACAGCCCCAGTATCAAATTCTACTAGCCAATCTAAAAGTCTTGTTGATGCTGCCATTTACAGTATATTGAAAAGCAGAGCAACTTTTAGTAGGTAATCATTTTAAAGGAAATTCAGTTGATTCTAGAAGTGCCGATCTAGATATGAACAAAAAAAAACTTCATCTTGCTCATCATTAAACTATATACCATTGTACTATGTGCAGCCTTAGAAAGAATTGATGGTGCACAGATAATGTTTAAGTCCCTGAACAAAGCCATTGCACATGATCAGAGATCAGCTACTTGGTTCACAAGTGTACAACTATTTGATAAAATCTGTTCTATTTCATTGTGTGTTGTGCAATAGAAAATTATTTTGCGTAAATAAGTAGTGGGTAAATAAAACAAAGCAAAACAAATATAAGAAATCAAACAAAATGAATTGAAATAAGAACGAAATAGAGAGAGAAAAAAAGCTTGGCAACCAGATCGAACATGTGACCTCATGCATGTGAAACAGACGTTTCCTCCACTAGACTGCAACCGCCCCAGCTAGGAAGAGTCTGTAAGAAGTTATGCAATACTCCAGGAATTACTTGAATATTGAATTTAATATTAAAATGACTTAGTTTAAATTAACCAGATGCATTTTGCATTAGTTGTGGAAATATACAATCTTGTTATGATTTGTGTTTTATAAACGAAGTAAAGATATGTTACAATCGTTATTCACTTTCTGTATATGACATGTTTCCTTTAATTTATTTATTTCCATATATATATATATATATATATATATATATATATATATATATATATACATAGTCCACCTCTGTGGTCTTGAGGTAGCATGCTGCCTTGTCACGCAGTGGGCCCGGGTTCGATTCCCGGTCGGGACAGGCTCCTGGGTGAGGTTTTTCCTCACTTATAAGACAAATGCCAGGAAGCTTAGGGCCCAATGGTCCCCGAAAATCATCTGGCCATCATCATCATCATCCTTCTCACCGGTGTGGAAAGCAACAGGAAGTTACCATATCTATAATTCCCTAGTAAAGCTGCAAAGCATAGCATGATAATGCTATGATTGCAGTGAAAGACCTGCCATCGGGCAGAATTACGATGGATATATATATATACACAAATTAATTTATTTAATGAATTCAGGTAACATTTAGGAATTATGAAAATTAATGACATTATTAAAAAAAAAATTCTGACCAGGATGGAACCTGGGCCCACGTCGTAAGAGAACATCTTACCGACTGCTCCATTGAAGCTAACAATATGAATACTGCATGAAGAAAGATTTACACCGCCCGATTTGAACTCAAAGGAGACAGCACACATAAAAATTTTGTGGTGTGAATCGCTTTTCAAAACTTAAACTTTCCATCATCAAGAGTTGCACCATCAATTTTTTCAAAGGCTGTGTAGAAGTTCATGAATAAATTACTGTAATACGTATACTATTTGACCATGTGGTAAATTATATTTTCCAATCTTAGAGTTATGTAATTTATTTGCAGTCCATATGTTATCTCTCTAAACTAATAAAGATCAGACCATAGTTTTATAAACTTTCAATTCCATCTTAAAAAATTGTTTCTTAATTACATATGTAGATTCAAAGTTGTAATTAAATTTTAACATTCACAATAATGGACAATATGACAAAATTTGTCCATATATGGCGCTTAGAGTTTCTTTTGTAATTTTATTTTGAATACCATAAAAAATTATAACTGAGTTAAATAAATAGAAATGATTTTTAAAATTTCATAAACCAACATTTTTATTTTGTTATCAACATAGAATGATGAAATTGTTTTAGATTAAAGTTCATCTAATTGAATTCACTTTTAAAATTATATCTAATTTATTTTAAAGTGAGTCCAGGTTAAGAATTGTACTGTTTACAAAAAAAAAATGTTTCTCTTTCAGAGTCTATTGATTGTCAAAATATGTTGGTTATTTTATGAATCTGACGAGGCCTGTTTTACTTGTTGCAAACTGTAATAGAAATTTGTATTTTTGAGTCCAATAAAATATTTGTATAATTAGTTATAGTTCATATGTGTGGTGTGTAAATATGATTTATTTTAATTAATTTTATCTCTGTTAATTTTATCTGTCTTACATTTTGAACTCATTAACAGATGATCGTATGAGAAATAACTATTAACAATAATGCAGATTCATTATACAACATTTAATAATTTTTTAGAGCAACAGAATTAACTTTTTTTTTGGTAAATTTTGAAGTGGTTTTCTTTTGACATTTCTTGCTGTACCATATCGATCGTACATTGTTGAATCGATATCCTTGTCAAATATGTTAATTTGCAGAGATATATCTCATTATGAATTTTAATTTCAAAAGAGGAACAATATTTCTGTTGGCAACACTGACAATGAAAAACTCAACTTCGCGTTAGATTAGGAGTGACTATTTAGTAAATAATACATCAGAAGCCATGGCCAGCATTGGATTAATGGGGGTGCAATTTTTTTTCCGACTCTATACCTTCCGGGTACAAACGAACATATAAAAAATACTGCCTTTACTTTCTAAACTAACCTCAATATATTTCGGAAGAAAACTACAGCGCTATTGAAGAGGAAATGTAAAGAATAATAGTGAAATAATTGCAGAATTTTAGGCTTTGGCGAATTGAATTTTTTGTCAAGATTACTTCTTAATTTTTTTATACTTAATTGTATTGAAACTATAAGCTATACTTTAGCTACTAATAAAGTACAACTATACACACAGTTTGACTCGCCTTTTTGTATGACAACATTTTTTAAGTACGTTTTGTTTGAATTTTTTAGTATAATTTTTAATACGTTTTTTTGTGCAGATTGAGCATACATAGGACATTAAGGCGATTTTCTGCCATTTTAGAACGACACCTGTCTTACTCTTCTTAGGGTGCTAAAAGTGTGTTCAATAGAAGCCGATGTGCATGGTAAAGACAGGCATATTACAATTGCTTTATTGATCAATGAGAAAAAATCTCACTCGTCCACGATGTTGACGAAATTGCCTTCTTTAACCTTGTCACTTCGTTTCATCCACATACGGTGCCATAGTTCAATTTGGGTGGACAACCCCTCTATTTTATAATACTCTGAAATTTTGCTCACCGTTGCTTGGGCATCTTTCAGAGATGTTTTTAGATTCTTAGAGTGCAACATTTTAAGTTCAAAAGCAGGACCCTGTTGTTTTCCAAATCAGTCTGACAAAGCTGTGTGAAAGGAATCAAGTAGGGATTTAAGATGGCCACCTTAAAGTAATCTTCGGGATTACATTGTGGATTAGCTCGATGTGTGTGCTTATTGGATATTTTTGGTGGTGTGATTTCTACACCTAGCTCAGAAGCAATAGTCTTCATATCTTTCATGATGCCTTCAGAAATCTCATAACCTTTTTTGCAATGTTCTATTACCATGCTTTTAATAAGAGCAGCCGTGCATTTAATTAAATCTATAGCCACGGCATGCAGCGAATTAACGACAAGTTCCAAACAACTAGAATATTTTTAATAATAATACTTTATTTATTCTGGCAGAGTTAAGGCCATAAGGCCCTCTCTTCCACTCAACCAGCACAAATACAAATAAACATTTGACAAATATAGATATACACTATACTAATTATAAACAGTTAAATGTACAATAAATGTAGCAAAATAAATTTCATGTACAAACAACATTTTATAGGGTAGTAACAATAATGATACGATAATAATAATAATAATAATATAAATATGATAAATTATACGAGAAACACCAATTAATATATATATACCTTACACTGGGTAATAATGAAGTCTAGGTTAGAGCAAATATAAATTTAGATTTCTTTTAAAAGATGTCAATGTCCGGCAGCCCCTTCTTGTGGTAGGGAATTCCAGTTGCGAGAAGTGAAGATGGTATATGACATGGAGTGATGTGATGTCCTATGTTGCGGTATATTAAGCAAGAGACTATGTTGTGATCTTGTGTTTAAGTTATGGTTTGAAGATAGATACTGGAAACGGGATGATAAATAATTGGGAATCGAGGTATGTAGGATCTTAAATAAGAGAATTAGACAGTGCAGTTTTCTTCTCTCTTTTAGATGTAGCCATGACAATTCGTGGAATAATGGAGAAATGTGATCGTATTTTCGAACATTAAATATGAATCTGATACACATATTATGGATACGCTGCAGTTTGTCAGACAATCCGTCACTTATGTCAGTTTATATCAGTCACAAACGAAAGATGAAAGTACTTCTACTTGCAGCAACATGCAACTGATCAGCTTGTTTTCAGCTTGGTGGGTTTCTTTCTACGGTAATCAATTTCAGGCCGTTCATGAATTCCAAAAAGTGTTTCTTAAATATCCCAATAATTTTATATTTTTGCTACCAACGTGTTACGCACAGCATGGGGATGCTTGTGACGTGCTATCTTCTCAACGGCGACTCTCGAAAACAGTTTATAATATCCTTAATTGTCGCTATCGTGTTTCTCACTTCGGGCACACTATTCAAATAATAATAATAAGAAGAAGAAGAAATGTGCACTCAGGTTGAGCATTAGTGGTGGTTTAGTCTTTACTGTAGTCTGTAATAGTTTTTGTTCTTTTCGCACATGTTATGATGTGGTATTTCCTGCATCTTTGTCCACACAATACACACCTGCATTCTTCGGTCGGCTCGTGGAACTTCTTGTTTATACACACCTTGTTATGAAATCCATGAACTGCGAGTCGTGTTGTGACGTGTCTCTGGGGGTTGCACTCTCTGGTCTATCTGTCGTCCAGCATGGCAGTTGTGGTGTAGAAATCTATGTCTATTTCCTTCTTCTTCCTATTTCTGATGCTTATGAATTTCTGGTATGGTTCTATGGATTGTAGATAGAATTGGGTTCTTATGTCCTCTATGAAGTAGGTCTCTCTCATGAGTTCGTAAGCAAAACGAGATGGCGCTGTTTTTCCTATTCTCAGGATCCGTTTCATGAACATTGCTTTGACTTTTTCTATTCTTATCAGATCTCCGATCTTAAGTTTTTCCCAAATTATCTCTATCCCATATGTTATAACTGGTGCCACTGTCGTTTTGAATAACTGCATTGCTATACCTGTCGATAAGCTGGCCAGATTCGGGATATTGTATGATGTTCGGATGGCTGCCGCTGTTCTTTCTTGGATGTGTATTCCGAAGGACGTTGCTGTTGTCTGTAGAGTGAATCCTAAATATTTGTATTTTCCCACTTTTTGTAGTGGTTGATTGAGTAGTGTTATGTTGTCTTTTGATGTTGATTTTCCCCCTTTTCTAAATGTCATCTGGACTGTTTTCTCTTCATTTATCTGCACGTTGTTCTCCTGTGCCCAGATCTCTAATCTTTTTATTGCTTTTTGTTTGTCCTTTTCTGTTGCTCCTATCACCATATGGTCTGCATATAAGATTAGTTTTGCTTTTGAGTTTTCCTCGATTATGGTGTTCACGTCTGCTGTATAGATGTTAAACAGTGTGGGGCTCATGGGATCTCCTTGCAGAACTCCGTTCGTCTGTACGATATCTTCCGAAATTTCAACATTGTTTACTTGGACTATGTTTCGCTGTAGACAGGCTTCGATTATTCTCACTAGTGGGTCTCCCTTTCCGATCATCTGTTTCAGTTTCTCAATGAGCTTTTGTCTGTTTATTGAGTCAAAAGCCTTCTTGAAATCGACGAATACTGCATGGTACTTCCCTCTTGTTGTCTTAGGGCGTCTTCCATATGGTCCATTATATATTTCACTGCTTGTACAGTGCTTCTGCCTTTCGTAAATCCAAATTGGTTTTCCGGGATGTGTCCCTTGGTCGCTTCTAGGAGTCTTTTATTGAGGATCTTTGTGAACACTATTCAAATCATTTACCAGAATGATTTTGTGGCTCGCGCAGTGTAAGTAAATAGGCCTACTTTTGGGAAAAAAACTCGCGTAGACTTTTCTGGCCCCGTTGTCTTTTCCTGCCTTTGTTGAGCAGCCGTCATAGCCCTGGCCGACACATTTGTGCGGGTCAATGTCTATCTTTTGAAAAAAAAATCAATTTCTGCAGCAATTGATTTGGCGCCCATTCATTTCATTTTAACAAAGCCCAAAATCTCTTCTCGAATTTTATTCAGTTTCTCACCAAAAACCGCACACAAAATGGGCAATTGCTCCTTTCCAGAAATGTCAACTTTTATCAGCTAAAACACTGTAAGCGCTGGTATTTTTTTTTTACATTGACTGCAATCATTTTCTTTACCTCAAGTCACATAATTCAATCAATTCATTTTTAATTTGTGGAGAAAGGTAGGTAGCATTCTTGGCGTTTAAATGAGGTTTTAAGCTCATATCACCGGCATCAATTCTCCACTGAATCAAATCCCTGAAGTCCAGTGTTTTACCCCATAAATGCAAGTCATGCAAGCCACAGGAGATAATAGTATCGAAGATGGAAGACAAATATTTCAAGTTATCCGCCGCAATTTTCTTATAGCCACTTACGAGTTTTTGGCCAACAGAGAGCTCACTTAAAAACAAGTGTGCTGACTACGTAGCAGCCACATGCCAGCGGCTCTCACAAAGTTTTTTTGGCGAATTCATTTTGTAAAACTTCTGGAAACGCCTCACCATGAATGACCCTTTAATGTCCCTCACATTATGTGGGTAGAATAGGGCACAATGTATACAGAGTGAACCTTTGAGTCTTGGGGAATACTTTAGCCAGGGTGAATACCGTTGGATCCAACAATGCTTGAATTTCCGTTTTAAATGTTCAGCATCTTTGCTGAAATTGTAGCTTTCGGGTGGGCTCCAGCAATTTGCCAGAATTTTCACTTTGCCTTCTTTACTCATTAGCTCTGTTCTCCCGTTTCAGTTGCCAATATCATTAGGTGGGTAAATGGTGGGTAAATCTTCTTCTTCGGATGTGATGAATTCTGAATTATCCGGGAAAAAATAATATTGCAATGATACAACTTGTGTAGGTACTTACCAAATAATTTTCTTATATCGATTTTAGGCATACACGCACGAATACGCGTAGTTCAGCGTTATAGCATGAGTCTAGAAGCTTCGAGCAAAGAATATATCAATTGGATAATTATTTGTGCCTATCGAACGTACTTGAAAATATGAGATACAGGCATGGCAAACCTTTGACCAATCGTAAGTGGACGTTGGCCAATATAAGGCTGTAAAAAAGGCATTCATTACGGAAGTGTGTGCGGCCAATGAAGATTCAAGGTCAGGCGAAGTTTCTACAAGCGTCTAGGCGCCGAAAAACAAACTCAGGGACTCAGCTGAAATAAGTGAATGCTGAGTTAGCCGTTCATAATACAGGTCTAGAATTTTCTGGCGATGCTTATGTCCACTGAGACAGGTACTTGATAAATTTATATATCACATCGATTGGGCTTGGTGGGCTTAATATTATTTTTCTTTTAATTCTTTACGTCTATTTTTAACATTTTACACTTAATTTCAGATAGAAGAAAATCTCATTCTATCTAGTGTTAATTGGTCGAAAATCAAGGGGGGTGCAAGCGCAACCTCTGCACCCATCTCGCTACGCCCATATCAGAAGCTAAAAATAATTATAATGTTTAATATTTCCCAAATGTGAGGTTATGTAGGCTACTCCGATCTTACTCCGAACTATTTCTAAGCCGGCTGTATAGTTATAAATAGCATATCTTTACTGTTAAATCTCTTTTGGCTTGGGAAATATTAATAACAGATGATTGTAGGAGAAATAACTATTAACAATAATGCGGATTCATTATACAACATTTAATAATTTTTTTAGAGCAACAGAACTAACTTTTTTTGTAATTTTTGAAGTTGTTTTCTTTTGGTATTTCTTGCTGTACCATATCGATCGTACATTGTTCAATCGATACCCTTGTCAAAGGAGTTAATTTGCGGAGATATCTCCTATTACGAACAGGAAGAGGCAACATTTTCAACAGGAAGTTTCAAGATTATCAACAGAAGAAGCAAAATTATCGGTCTATGAGTTAAATAGTCTACATCATTTTTATTATTTACTGAGTGTTAGTTTTCCGTTATAAGTTACGTTTAAAACAAAACAAAAAATTGTTCAAATTACACAATGAGTTAAGTGGTGTTACCACCAACTTGTAAAATGCTTTCGCGCTGTTGTGTGCTGATTTTAATACCTTTTTTTTTTGTTGAAGGGAATGAACACCATGGACTAAGTATCTAGTGATGACGATGAAGTGTTTACTTGTGCAAAGAACAAAACATAAAAGTACTAACGAAGACTAAACGACAAATAATGAATACTGAAAATATTGTCATAAATAATCTGCCTGTTATATTAGCTGCTGAGGAGATACAGTCTGAAATTCACGCACCACCTTTAAAACAGGCTCTTGAAATTTACAGCAACTACCTGATTCTACCCTCATTGCTTCATACACCTATGTCTACACTTACAGACCTGCCGGATCCGTCTAAAGGTCTCTCTGAGATTATGACCATTGGAGATGCAACTGACCCGCACCTTCAAACGTATAATGCAGAGCCGCCCAAACTTATTTGTAATGCGGGCCAAATGGAAGTAACATGAAGGTGGCGTGGGCAATAGACCCTATTATAGCTGTTGTGGATTATTATTATTATTATTATTATTATTACGGTTTCTAGAAGAGATAAAATAAGACATTGTGTAATTAAACAAAAGATGAATGGTCAAACTTCAATTGCGAATTTAATGAATAACAAACAATTAAATTCTATGGTGAAGAAGGCAGATCCCAAAGAAGGGTACTAGAATGGGTGCCGCATGGTAGAAGAAGAAGAGGGCGACCAAAAATAACGAACATTGATGGTGTTTTGAACAGCATCAGTGGAAAACGAATTGAGCTATGGAGATTAGGATTATAGTGAATAATAATGTATTAATTGGGCTCAGGAATATGTGAAATATTGTGAAATCTGCTAAATAAATAAATTTATATTATTATTATAAGTGTGTGTTGATTTGCTACTTTTCTTGTTATGTCGTTATAACATATTTCATAAGTTCTTGTTCCATTACTAATAGACTGATAATATAGGCCTACCCTTAGCGTATTTTAATTTATTAGAATGATGCAGGTCTAATGGGGCCGAATAGAAAGTGATGGAGGGCCGCATTCGGCCCGCGGGCCGTAGTTTTGACGCCCCTGGTACAGTAAAACTTGTTTAATCCTGAACGTGAATAATGCGGAAATCTGTCCAATGTGAACAAATTTATTCGTTCCGGTGAAATAATACTAATTTTACGTGTATTTATTTTGCATAAAACGGAATGTGTCCAACGCGGAAACGGAAGGATATTTCAACACAATTCATGAAGAAAATTATAAAGCCGAAAGAACAGAGAGATAAATTAGTTTCCACTTCATTGAATTCCCGTTAGGCCAAGAAGACAATAAGGAATGTTTCCTGCCGTCAGTGAAGTAGAGATTCTACCTGTACCTAAAATTTTATTTCGGCCTCACTGCACACCCGTTATGCGAAATACAGATACCTGTCTTGCAAATAACAATTGCACTGTAAAATCTTCAATTAGTTTAAGTTCCGAGACATCTATCACAGCATTCTGAATTTACGGAATGAAGATGGCTAAAACGTATGCATCGTTGCATTAAACGAAAAAGTGAAAGTGATTGAAGATAAATCGCCTAATTTCCGGACCGATGCTCCAAAGTCAAGCTCTAACTGTTTCTAAATTCCCAGAGATTTCAAGGTATCTACAGGTTGGCTGGACAGTTTAAAAGATGGTACAATGTAGTGTGGAATAAAATTTGCGGGGAATCAAAGGATGTGGACAAAAGTGTAGTTAGTGAAAGGAAACCTAAACTGCATACTGTAATTTCAGGATACGCGCGTAAGAGACATTTTTAAAGCTGACGAAACGGGACTGTTTTTTCGCGCGTTGCCGTCGAAGTCGTTCTCACATCTATACTTATTTTTTCAACGGCAGTGGAACTACAATTAGCCTAATCCAAGGTACGTACGAGTAAAAAGATATATACGGTACCCTGTAATCAAAGACTATTAATAAATTTTATTTTTATAATGCGGAATTTTGTCTAATGTGGAAAAAAATTGGTCCCATACGATTACGCTTTGAGAAAGTTTTACTGTACAATGTATTATATACTGCATCGATGGATGTAACCCCCTCATGTACATTTACAACGGTTTAAACATCGCAAGTTGTATCTTTTGATTCTGTATCTTTGTCGACGCTGCCAGTTGAAATCCCATTTATTGAGTCTGTAGAATCTATACCAACAGAATGTGAGCCTATGCCTATTCTCTGCCCTAACGAAGTTGAAGAAGAAAGAAGACTATCATCTGTACAGAGTGATATTGGAATCACGGTATCAGGTACTTAAGAAACTGAAGAACACGGCACTCTTAGCGCCAGTAGAAAGTGCCGCTCAAAAGGATGCGCGGATAAGAATAAATTAACTAAAAGTTCTGAGAATGGAAGTGGACGAATATTTAGGATGCCGCCGAGATAGTAAAGAAAAAAAAATTAAGGTTCTTCATGACACAATGAGACCAGCACGTCAAATAGGCAGTGCATGCACTTCTCAATTCTGAAAAAAAAACCAACGCTTCGTGTCTGTAATAGTATAGCAGAAGAGCGAAACCAATTCTTCACAAATTACTGCAAAAAAATTATGTGGAATCAGCGGAATCAATAGGCCTACATTATTTCGCATGTTGAAATATACCCCCCCCCAAAAAGAAAGTCAAGTCTTCAGAATTTAGGTGTGGCGAGAGCAAACAATATTTTTAACTACTTTAAGATGACCGTGTTCAGGTATGTCAGCATAATTGTCTAAATACTTATTGTATTAAAGAGTGGACAGTGCGATACTGGTTACCAATGTCGGATTCTGGGATGGCAAAAATGTCGCAGCTTACTCACAAAGTTTTAGAAGGACACTCAAAGAAATACGATATTTATTCCCTAAATGACTTTTTAATAGTTTGCCTAAAATGCCCTTCCATTACTGTAGAACAACTACAACCAGGCAATATTTAGAGCCTATTATAGCAAATAATCAACTTTACAACCTTTATTGCAAAAGGTGTATAAGAAAATATACAAAGCTGTCAGCCGCTGGTCTTTTTATAAAATATTTACAGAACACAATCGAAGTTTATTTGAACCAAAGAAGGATCAGTGTGACACATCTGCGCTTTTAAAACAGGAAACTTAAATGAAAGTATCTATCGAAACCACATTATTTTAAGGAATTAGCTAGAGAAGAGAAGACACAGTACGTCTATTTACTCGTGATCTTCAATCTGTAAAGTTGTGTCCTAAGTTAGATGCTAGCGCATTATATATTATAAAACTAAATTATGGATACACAATTTTACTAGGTTTAATCTCGCTACAAAAGATGTTTTCGCACGATAGTGAGTTTTGTCGCACTTACAGCAGTGGCGACCATGATTGAAACTTTAACTTCCTACATTTCGGGGTTGCCAACCTAAATAACTATACTGTAATATTAGGCCTACATATTACAAACCACGTGCGGGAAGTAAAACCACTGCCCTTTATGTATTCTACATACAATGTATATACGAAAATATATCCAAAAGGTAGTGTTAATATACATTACACGAAAAAAAAAACACTGCATTTTAAATGAACCGAACTCTATTTCAAACAATATAAAACAATAAATACGTACTTGCCGCCATTTTATGACTGATTGTTGTCTCAACTAATAAATATTGTCCACACTGTTAATGTTAGTCAGTTGTTTATAATGAACGCAAATATTTCCAACAAAGATGTTATTATTTTACTATTATTTATTATTTTGAAAACGCCATCGCGCAAAAATAATGTACAACGCACGTTTGAGAAGTGTTTTACAGAATCTCGGAAATTAAAATCCTCGCTATCGCCCCGGTTTTTTTAACATTTCCTCGCTTCTGTAAAAACCACTTCTCAACCTCGCATCGTAATATAATATTTATTGCTACTGGTTTGATGAACACAATGCAGATATGGTGATCTCGGTTTTTGTATCATATATCATTGATTGACTGAAGAAAACCCTTTAGATAAACTTATGCCGATTGTCTTATGTTCTGATGGGTGAACGGCACAAAATATAAACTCTATTTTATCCAATGCTCTCTTGGAACTATTTGCGAATACAAAGTCGTAATAACTCAGAAGTTCCTAGAAAAAGGTGACACTCAAATGCAGTGTGACTCTTGTCATAGTGCAATAGAATGCAAAATAAAAAATAAATAAATATATTTACCCTCACAGTACGCAGAAATTTCTAAAGAAGCTAGACCTAAACAACCTTTCCACGTCAAGTTTTTAATCATGATTTTTTTATGATTACTCCAATAAAAAATATTTTCTGTATGAATCGATTCGTCCTGGTCGAATTGCTAATGATTATACGGTGACAGACATAAGAGCATTGGAATATAGTATAGTCCCACTGGTGTAATTAGATATAAATTAAATTTTGGTGATGAGTACAAAGAATTACCTCGAAGATTTAGGCCAAACCAAAAGCGACAAGACCCAAGGTCTAAGCTTTATAGTAGTTACCTGAAACTAAATGGGAACATCTACAAGAATTAAAGGCATTCATCCCTTCTGACATCTCATTAAGATTATTTTCTAAGAACAATAATTATTTTATTTAATGTTTATATACAGTTTTTTTTACTTATTAATGTATTTTAGTGATGATTCTCTATGACTGAACGTTAATAATAACATAGTAGGACTGATTGTTCTGTAAGAATATAAAATTGTTTAAGAATTTAATTGTTTTATTATAGATTGTTATTTCTGTATGCGATTTATGATCATGCTATAAGATATAAAAGCTGCCAATTATTTTTAAATACAGTTTAATTAAAACTATATCAATATTTAATCGTGTTTCAATATTTTTGTTTAGCGCAAGTCCCTCATATTTAAAAAAAGAAAGAAAAAACATGGCAACACCGCATAAGTCATAACAATATATAAACACATTTTGTTTTAATATTGGATGTGTCTACGTGAATGAAACATATTTTAATATGTGTATTGAATAAACTTAACTCTAAACAGTTGTTTAATGCAAAAATAAATTTTTTTTTTCTTTTTGCTCTTCTGAAGAGTTACGTATTTTGACATCCGCGATGTTAGAACTTAGCGACGGAATAAAAATAGATAATTATAATTATTATGTGTGATGGTTAAAATTTGAACTAATGCAAATAAATAAATTTGAAAATAGCATAAGAGTATTGATTAACGTTTCGCCGCGTCACAAACCTCCCTCCACTTCATTCCTTCTTTATTGATTATTTAAGAGTACTGCACTTCCGTCGTGCACACGTGCAGGGAAGAGTGCTCTTGCACAATGAGCATAAGTTGGTCACCGCTGCCATAAACTCACTAGAAAAAGTAAAAGTAACATCTTTGAAGAGTACTCTAGTACTATAAAAAACTACAAGACTCGTGAATCCTACCTGGTTGAGGACCTCAGAACCCACTGCATGCTAAACCATACTAACTTACTTACTTACTCACTGGCACTATCGAACCCGTAGGTTCATGGCCGCGCGGACATAAGCTCTCCATATATCCCTATCCTGAGCTAATGCTTTCCAATCATTCCCTGTATAATCTACTTCCCTCAAATCATAGTTAATGTTGTTCTCTCACCTCATTCTTGGTCTACCAACTGGGCGTTTTCCTTCTGGCTTTCCTACAAGAAGTTTCCATGCACGTCTTTCATTCCCCATACGCGCAACATGTCCTGCCCATCGCAGTCTACGAGACTTAACTGTTCTTATTATATCTGGCTTCCTATAAAGACCATGTAGTTCATTGTTATGTAGTCTTCTCCATTCACCTGTCTGTTCATCTCTCTTTGGTCCAAAAATTTTCCTAAGAACTTTATTGTCAAATACTCGTAATCTCCTTTCCTCCCTTAAAGTAAGAGTCCATGTTTCGCAACCATATAATATAACTGGTAGAATAATAGTTTTATATATTTTCAGCTTAACGTTTTTTGAAAGGAGTTGGGACATCAAAAGTCTCTGCAATATATAATAGCATGCATTTCCAGAATTGAGCCTATGTTTAATTTCTTTGTGCATCTCATTCCTATTTGTGATTATTGTTCCTAGGTATTTGAATTCAACCACTTCCTCAAAATTTCCCTCATTTGTCATTAGCTGTCCATTTCCATTTTATAATGAATTTCTACATGTGACCATATATTTAGTTTTACTGATATTTACTTCCAGTCCTAATTTCTTAGTGTTACTCAATAGTGTGTGCGTGTTGGCCTTTAGTATCTCCTCGCTATCGGCCAGTAGTACTACATCATCAGCATAAACTAACAGCTTATTAATACCATTCAGTTGTAAGCCTTCCTCATTCTCTAAAGATTTAATGGCATGCTCTAGTACAAAATTAAATAGTAGAGGAGATAGTGCATCTCCTTGCTTCAACCCATTCTGGATACTAACGCCTTCGCAAATCAACTGAAAATACCGGTACTGTATCTAAAGAGAAGATAAATATGATCGGACTTTATGCCACAGGAGCGATGATAGATCGATCTCCGAAATTTGAATTGAAGCATGTTCTTACTAGGTTGTATGTCAACGGTATTGGCCATCAGTTGTGTAAAAAAAAATACCAGGAGTCTATTTTGGAATGTGTATAAGCGTACTTAAATGTTCCTTTAACTTATAATAATCAACATGTATACGATTTCCAGATATGTATCAGAGTGTTGAAAAAACACTGACAACGGAGGTGAAGTAGTATATTGAAATATTTTTTAATAAGGTACCGATGTTCGGAAATTATGCGTTTTCATACTATGAGTAGCTAACTTCTCAAGAGTTCCGTTAGTTGGATTTCAAGATTCAATACTTGATAATACAGTGACAGTCACGTCAAGCTTTCAAAATATACACCACCATCTCATGGCAGAGCGTACATCGACCGTGTAGTGATTGGTGCACACGTTCAAATGCGTCTGGCCTCGTTTCAATCATTTCTGTAACAGCGTGGATTCGGGCTACGTGACTCTACTGAAGTCTGATAAACAGACTGTTCCATGTCGCCTCACAAGAAATAGCGGAGAGGGTTAAGATCAGATGATCTCGGAGGCCGTGGGACTGGTCTCCCTCGACGTAGATACGTGGTATCCAAATGTCTCCTCACATTGGCGTCGAAGTGAGCTGGAGCTCAATCATGTTGCAGCCACATTCCGTTGCGAAGCCACGTATTATAGGTTCCGTACCTGTGAGATATTGTCAAGTAATGTATCTTCAAATCCTTCGAACTAACACTGATCTTGAGACTTGAAAACGCATCATTTCCGTACATTGGTAACTTATTAAAACATTTTCAACATATCTCAATATGCTACCTCGCCTCCGTTGTCGGTGTTTTTTGCAACACCCTGCATATACAATAGCGCGCACTAATGTGCATAGAGTTTATATCACATCTCTTTGCTATATTCATGTAGTGATTAGTATGATTTAACGAATTTTCGAAATATCTTTCACAGTTGTATCCATTGAGTTTGCATATACATGTTTCATGGATTCATGGTAATAGGCCTTCTCGCACACACACACACACACACACACACAAACACACACACACACACACATATATATATTATATATATATATACTAGCGGACCCGACAGACGTTGTCCTGCCCCAACGTTCAAGTCTCGCGTCATGGCCATACGATAAAAAAATATAAGTTACTTTTTACCATAAAATTTACCAATTAATAAGTTCGCAAGAAAACTCCTCCCTGTCATCTGTTGTGGATCAAGAAGCATGCATTATGACGTCACATTGTTTCACGCGGAATATGTCGGTAATGCAGACGACTACACATCTGACAAAAATTCCTATAACCTGGAGAGGGGTTATTGTTGGGCCAAGAGGTAAAGATTGGATTTAGTGACACTAGGAATACTGAAGGAGTTCTCCATGTGTGAGAACTTAGGTTGCTCGGTTGGTATTCGGTAGAGTTGAGGTTCTTATCTCGGGATTCCACGAGGACTTCGTCGGGCAGAATTAATGTACAAAGAATATCTGGTAAAAGTAGTTTATTCTTGACTTTTATAAACTGCAAGTAATTGTATATATATGAAGTGAATTTATCCAACTTTTTAGAACGTAGTGTTTTGAAGTGACTTGATGAAATTATACACGAGAAGTAAGTGACGAGGAGAAGCCTCTCTCGCCTATAGGTAAATTAGTTACTCCCACTACCTCGATCACGTGGACCTAAGGTCTGTGCTTAGGCACATATAACGAAACATATAACTGGTTAATGCGCCCTCCTATTTTGATTCCGGGGGTGTTACAAATTTATTATTGGCGATTTACGCCTTCAGAGGTTGGACCTTTTTTCCCCGTGCTGGCTTCACGTACAGTCTAGTCACAAACATTAGCTAGGCTTGGGTTTTTTCTTAGGCTTGGGTTTTTTCCTAGGCTTCCGACGCTAGAAACTTGCCAAGTTCCCACACTTTTTGCTAACGATGTTTGTGTCAGGGTAAAACCCCCGCTTGTACATTAGCTAATGGGTTATGGTTATCACGCTAAATCAGTTAACTGGAGGCTTAGAAGATATCTCTACTCAATCTGTCGAGCAAAGGATTATTGTCATTAGTAAGTTATTATCATGTGTCAGCCACTTCCGTCTTCACAAAAGAAAGGGTTACATTACCTGAGTTGTCAGTCTTCTTTAATAACTAATAATTTGATTACATTGATGCTGACTTCTTTGGATCATTTTATACGGCCTTTGCTCCTACATAATCAGGTTCCACTCTCTTCCCTGATCGATTTGAATATAAATATGACCTAAGTCCAGTAACTGCTTCATTTAATGATGTTATAATATCATCTGATTATTATTGCCGATAGGGATTTATTTAGATTTACACAGGAGGCTGTATGAATGGATTGCCACAAATGCCCTATAAACAAATGGAAAAATCAAGGGATTTTTTTTATTTGTTTATAATCCTCTCGCGTAATATAATGCTAGTATCATAGCTATAGTGGCCTTTAAAGAAAAAATGGCTATAATATTTTGGTTAGAGCACGTTAACCCTGAGAGTGTTGCCAGCACGTCAATTATGTTCAGATTGTAAACACTGATATGTATCCCTTTTACCTGGGATCGTTCTTTGAGGTTAAATAGACTCACTTTCTGCAATATAGACATACATAAATATTCATTAAGAAAAAAAAAGATACACCCTTAATATATTTGGTGGTCTACTCAAACCATTCATGCTTATACAATTACCATTCAAAACTATTTAGTTGAATACCAGTATAGCATAAATTGCTTCTTCATGTGTAACTGTTTATTTTCAATTTAATTTACACCTTAATATCTACCTACATTATAATGTGCGTCTACAGCTTGGGAATTCATTTGCGATGAACCAGTTTTGTCTACTTCAAACCATATGTCGAATAATACTTCAGTCTTGCTAAATTTAATTTAAATTGAGTCAATAAGACTTATTTACATGGATCTATATCTTTGCGACCAAAATACTAAATATCGCGTTTAAGCAGCTGTGCTATCGTTATAAACAATTATTATTGATAGTATTACACCCTGATATTTTTTTCCCCATAGGTATTGCATACATACGAATTCATCATGATTATTAATCCATGAAATATTCATGATTCTTAATATTTTATTCTCAACATATTTCGGCCCATTTACTTTGCCAAAGCATAGCTGGCTATATCATTGCTCAGCCAAACGACGTTATTTTCTTAAGCGTGCAAAATCATTTCCTTCGAATGCAGAATCGTATAGTATGTCACATTCGCTTCCACCAGCGACCATGACTTCATCTCATCTCATTATTAACATCGAATACAAATTCGCACAAATTGTCACATTCGCTTCCATCAGCGATCATGACCTCATCTCATCTCATTATTAACATCGAATACAAATTCGCACAAATTGTCACATTCGCTTTCACCAGCGACCATGACTTCATCTCATCTCATTATTAGATAATACGGGATCCCTTGCCCTCAAATATTTTCAACAAAATAGCACGTGTTATACAAACACAGTGACGTGCCGCTTCGGCCCACGTCTACAAATTAAATTCTGTAAATATAATCAACAAATAAATTCCTCACGCTTTATAGGTTCACACCGTCACTCGGCCTTTCAATTAAGGTGCATTGAGCTTCACCCTGTCTCATTAGCTCCTATGTTTACGCTGTCTGATTGTTATTTTAGACAAAAGAATCATAATCATCATGATATTATTCGTATTCAGATTGTTGTACAAGTTTCTTCAATTACCTATATGTATTAAACAATGACAATGGCCTATCTGGGCTCATTTTAACATTTACTGGATTAAGTAGATACTGCAGCTTTCTGCTCGAGCGATTGGGTTAAAACATTTAAAAATATAGATCCATTCTCCATCGATAAGTTCAAATCAACAATTTATTAATCGCCCTCAATCTTAGCTGAAAGTGGACATGCATGTGTTATGTATTCACCCTAATTCAATTAATTATATCATATTCATCAATATGGGGGTATTATCACGATTAATATCTAAATCGACATTTCACTTTATTTTTTTTCGCAGTCATTGTGCCCTTTCCTCTCGCGATTAGCGTTTTAATCTAGGCCTATTTAATCACTTTATTAGTGTTATTTATTTTAATTACTGATTATATTTGGTACTTTACCATACAACATTTATTTATTTTTTTTTTCACTAATACTTTTCATTTATGTCCTAATCTCAGCTAGTATTGAGTTCGAATCCCGTGAAAACTGGTTCATGCATTTAAGTATAATTTATCAGGTCTTGTTTTTTTTTTTTTTTTTCGTTTGGGGATTATGTAGAGCTTATATGTTTGTACCTTTTGTATGTTATATCAAAATTCTGTCGGTATATAACCACTTCCTTACCTGGGTACTGCATAATTTCAGCGTTTACATTGACCTTTATCTCATACCTAAAATCACAGTAGTGTCTACCTGTGCACACAATACAATATAGTACAATGCAAGACATACACACATACGTAATATATCCATTCCGTTGTCATTCTTACGTGTAAAAATCTCTCCCTCCTATTTTTCGAGTGTCATTTTCACTGTCCGTCTATCTACCCTTAATACTATTAGTGTCTAATTTCACAGTCTGTTAACTCGCAAAGGCCTCCTGTACTATTATTATATACATGTTTTGCGATACTACGCCCACACGCAAACAAACTCTGAACACACGCATGGTAATTTATCGGGTCTTTACAGCCTCAATCTTATCCTTAGATTCACATATGATGACTAGACTTTTGTCAAAATTTTTCAAATGATTCTTACTTCTATCATCTATGTTAGTATGCGCCACAGAATTACTAGCGATCTCTGGGTTCCCTAGTATCTCTATACGTGCATATGTTTTGTGATTAGCCGTCGTCCAAGAAACACTCTCCGACGCGTATGATTCATTTTCGGGGGTCCTATCCTTTTGACCTCTACTATTTATGTTCTTTGTGATGACACTTATTTCATCATTTAGTTTGCTGATTTCGTTAGTCACTTTCTGTTCTATATTAGTGCCTAACTCATTAAATCTAGGCTCTACTATCATTTCGATCAATTCAGAGCGTTTATCCTGCTCTGCAATTTTCTGAGCTACTTGGGGCTTTAGTGTTTCTTGTTCGTGGGCTGGCTTTTGTACAAATAGACACATATAATTTACCCTTTTGTCCGAGTTCTCTACACTACAGAGCACATTCTTGTCGACTCGTTTTATTTCCCCTTGTAATTCCTCCTGTTTCTCCCCTAAGTTAGTTTGTAACGTTATTATACTATTGTTCATCTCTGTTCTCATTTGACTTATTACCCTGTTTTCTGTTTTCTCTAAGTCTTTAATACGTTTTTGTTCCGTTTTATTTATCTTTAGTTCTACACACGCTGACGATTCATTTATTTTCGCTTCTAGCATCTCTCTATCTTTTCTCATCTCATCCCTTAATGTTTCTTTCAACGTAAATACATCCTTTTCCCTGCTTATCTCCATCTGTCCTCTCCAAGTTTCAAGTTCCCGTTTCATATTCCTCTGCATTGCCTCTAAATCCATTTTCCTATTTCTATCTATCGTCTCTAAATCCATTTTCCTACTTCTATCTATCGTCTCTAAATCCATTTTCCTACTTCTATCCATCTCCTCTATTCTCGACATTAGCATTTCCATGTATTTCATGGTGTCGGTGCTTGGATTTCCCTTGTCCTCTACTTCCCCTCTAGCTTCTACTCTTGCGTTGTTTTCACTACTTTCCCCTGTGCTCTGCTCTAAGTTCTCTCTGCCATCTTCGTTGTCCTCTCCCATCCTTACGATTTCGTTCTCTCCTTCAATCAGTTGCCCACAAGCCTTCTCCCTAATCTCTTCGTGTTTCCTATCCATTTTTTTTATCTTTATTTGCCTGCCTCTTTCTATTCCTACTTCTTAACAACATAAATACACACAGATATATTCTCCGTTAAATCACTGTAATATTTTGATTTCTTATATAGGTAAAAAGTAAAAAAAATGCTTATTCTGTTGTTGTGTCACTTACTGCTTCCTTCCTTCAGTTGCTGTCTGTCTGCTTGTTGCCATCATCTTCTCTGTCCTGGTTGCCTCGTGGTCGTGGGACTTAGTCGTTCTGCCGTTGATTTCTATTCGTGTGTTACTTTACGACCTATTCTGCCCGCACGTTAGGGAGCCAATATGGAGAGGGGTTATTGTTGGGCCAAGAGGTAAAGATTGGATTTAGTGACACTAGGAATACTGAAGGAGTTCTCCATGTGTGAGAACTTAGGTTGCTCGGTTGGTATTCGGTAGAGTTGAGGTTCTTATCTCGGGATTCCACGAGGACTTCGTCGGGCAGAATTAATGTACAAAGAATATCTGGTAAAAGTAGTTTATTCTTGACTTTTATAAACTGCAAGTAATTGTATATATATGAAGTGAATTTATCCAACTTTTTAGAACGTAGTGTTTTGAAGTGACTTGATGAAATTATACACGAGAAGTAAGTGACGAGGAGAAGCCTCTCTCGCCTATAGGTAAATTAGTTACTCCCACTACCCTCGATCACGTGGACCTAAGGTCTGTGCTTAGGCACATATAACGAAACATATAATTGGTTAATGCGCCCTCCTATTTTGATCCCGGGGGTGTTACAAATTTATTATTGGCGATTTACGCCTTCAGAGGTTGGACCTTTTTTCCCCGTGCTGGCTTCACGTACAGTCTAGTCACAAACATTAGCTAGGCTTGGGTTTTTTCTTAGGCTTGGGTTTTTTCCTAGGCTTCCGACGCTAGAAACTTGCCATGTTCCCACACTTTTTGCTAACGATGTTTGTGTCAGGGTAAAACCCCCGCTTGTACATTAGCTAATGAGTTATGGTTATCACGCTAAATCAGTTAACTGGAGGCTTAGAAGATATCTCTACTCAATCTGTCGAGCAAAGGATTATTGTCATTAGTAAGTTATTATCATGTGTCAGCCACTTCCGTCTTCACAAAAGAAAGGGTTACATTACCTGAGTTGTCAGTCTTCTTTAATAACTAATAATTTGATTACATTGATGCTGACTTCTTTGGATCATTTTATACGGCCTTTGCTCCTACATAATCAGGTTCCACTCTCTTCCCTGATCGATTTGAATATAAATATGACCTAAGTCCAGTAACTGCTTCATTTAATGATGTTATAATATCATCTGATTATTATTGCCGATAGGGATTTATTTAGATTTACCCAGGAGGCTGTATGAATGGATTGCCACAAACAGCTGTCATTCTCAAGACCAGATATTGACTGTCAATATCTGGTCTTGAGAATGACAGCTTGGCTGTAGAAACTTGTTGACCATTTTAAACATTTATTGGTGAAATGGGCATATTGACTGTATATATATTTTAATATTGTATCACCAAGAAGATCAATTGTGTATTAAATACACACAAATAAAAAAAATCATCAAAATCGGTTCAGAAGTTTAGGACGCTTTTAATTTCGGATTTCAAGTAAACCTCCACTTCTAATTGTCTGATTTCTCTCATTTTTGGACAATGCGTACATCAGTTTATTTAAATAGAATATAGTCAATTTCATTGTGAAAATTTAGAAAATTGTGACCGCTAGAACGATTTTTAAATTATCACTTAATGTGAACTCCTACACCTAACTATTTTAGAGGGTCCACTTGTGAATATAAGCTATCCGGAGACCGTCTCAAACACACACAAAGAATTTTATCAAAATTGGTGCAGTCGTTTAGGCGGGTTTTAATTTCGGATTTCAAGTAAACCACATCTAATTGTCTGATTTCGATCATTTTTTTGAAAATATCTACCTCGGTTTATTTTAATAGGATATACTGAGTTTCGTTGTGAAAAATCGAAAATTGTGGCCGTTAGAGCGATTTAAAATACTTTACTTCAGGTAAAATCCTACACGTAATGGTTTTAGAGGGTCCAATTGTGAAACTAAACCATCCAGGGACCCACTCAAACACAAAGAAAAAGCAAATAAATAAAATAAAATCGGTATAGTCGTATAGGTATACTTTAATCTCGGATTTCTAATTGTCGAATTTCGCTAATTTTTGGATAATACGTACCTCGGTTTATTTTAATAGGATATATTGAGTTTGGTTGTAAAACATAAAAAAATTGTGACCGCTAGAACGATTTTTAAAATGTCATTTCGGGTGAATTTCCTACACCTAATGGTTTTAGTAGGTCCAATTGTAAATATATGTACTATCGAGGGACCCAATCACACACACACACACACACACACACACACATACAAATTTCATCAAAATCGGTCTAGTCGTTTAGGCAGTTTTTAATTTCGGATTTCGCTCATTTTTGGATAATACCTACCTAGGTTTATTTCAATAGGATATATTGAGTTTCGTTGTGAAACACAGATAAAAGTGACCGCTAAAGCGATTTTTAAATTTTCACTTCAGATGAACTCATACACCTAATGGTTTTAGAGGGTCCAATTGTGAATCTAAACCATCGAGGGACCCAATCAGACACACACATCACACAACAAATCATCAAAATTGGTCCAGTCGTTTAGGAGTTCAGTGATAAACACACGTACAGAAGAATTATATATATATATATATATATATATATATATGTGTGTGTGTGTGTGTGTGTTACGCTAAATGTGATTAATCCGGTGATTATATATATATTTGCCGGTTATTATACATAATCACCACTAAATTTGGTAAATATGATACATTTTTAAAAGTGTATCAAATTAACCGGTTTGCTTGCATAATTCCCAACTCGTATTGGTAAATGTGATGAAAGTCCCTAACTTTACGAAAATTCGTTCAGTTTGCGCAACTGCTTGGCTTCTATCAACACGTGACAACCACGTGATTTCAGTAGTAGTTCTCATTTCGTTGCACCTAGATGTTTCTTCGCTACCCTCTCGTATTTTATAAAATGTTGAATAATGGCTGGCATGCTTGAGCGTTTTAATTCCAAATTAGTTAATATTATGGATACTAAGAAAGAAAACAGTGGTTTTCTGACGAAAAAAAATATATGATGATTTGTTAAAAAAGTGAACAATAGTAAAAACAAAAGTAGTGAGGAAAAAGCCGAAAGATTATCAAAGACTAATAAGATACGATGTAATGAAAGTAGGCAATGTTGAAAAACGTATCTTTCCCGTAAGTAAAGACAGCTCCAATGTTAGATTTTACGTGTACTTTGTAGAACTTTTTACCATAATTCATGAGGTACACTTATCATTAGGCCATGGTGCTAAACAGGATGTTAAAAGAACTTCAAAAAAGTACAAAAACATTACTACCGAAGAAGTAATGATTTACTTAAATTCATGTGAAAGTTGTAAAAAAACCAAGGTACCTAACAAGGAAAGTACTTATGTTGGACCAGTTGGATTGTAACAAAAATGGGAGCATATGTTAATTAATTGACATTAAATATAATGGCGTTAGTCATTTTGCTGCAAATTTAGTAAAACTCGTGTTATTTATCATTAAATTTCAATCGCGTCTCATTGACCGATTCGTAACGGCACGGTTGCTCATTGCAGCTGGTTTCAAGCACAAGTGCTACTAGCTATAGCGGTGCGAAGAACGTAAATATTAGTTTCCCTCCTTGTTAACATTAATAACAATTTTTTATTACTTTATACAGATAGCAGAGCACTGCATACTTTTTCCCCCGTTAATGTAATGCGAATATGTCCAATGTGCGGGAACTCCGAAGGCACATATATTAGGAAATTGTAACGATTTAGAATATTGGAGGAGTCAGTTATTACCGGAAAGATTTATAAACTCAAATCGTGAAAGATTGGCATGTTACGAGTTAATGGTAAATCCAGAAAATTGGATAAACCTCGGTAAATTTCTGGACAAAACGCGGAAAATAAGAAATACACTCATTAATGAATAATGTAATTAAAATACAATACCATTAATTCTTAATAATTCTACATAACTTAATTAATGTATAATGTTATTGTATTATTATGTAATTGTAATATTATTGTTTTCTTTATGTAATTGTAATATTATTGTTTTCTTTTTGTTTTTCTTTATACTATTACCAAATATTACTTTATTGTAACGGACTGTCAACAGCACGTATGGCTTACTGCCCGTGCGACACATATCTGTAAATAGCAGTGTATATATCTTACTTTTAGTCTAATAAAATCCTACTACTTTTTTACTTGAAATTCAGAATCGGTTATAACATCCTGTACTGGAGTAACAACTTATAATTTAGCATAACATCAATGGTAATGATGAGGGTCTTCGATGAAATGGTTGTAACAAAGTTTTTGCGAACACCATAAGCATCTGATGATGGCAATCCTGGAGCAGTTATATGTGACACATTCACTAAAACCAATGTCAAATGCATTTTTAATCACATTTGTGAAACACGTTACACTTTGCTCCACGTTATAGCCAGACTTTGTCCAACCATAAATACGCATATTTTTGTAAATTTCTACTGACAGTTGATTATATACAAGGAAATGCAGTTTTATAATAAATAATCTATCAAACATTTTCACGTCACCATCTGATTTTAGACGCACATATTCTTCAAGTAGTCGCACATACGTAGATCTTATATTGACGGGGGGAAAGCATCAAGTGGTCGTATATGTTTGGTGGCTTCTGCAGGAATAATTTTCAGCCTTACATTTTTATCGGGTAAACAGTCCTGTAGCAATTGTTCGTCCTTATGCCCGGACCACGAATCGCATATTAAAGGCGAATCCATTTCAATGTTTTCACTAAACACATGTTTTGAGAATATTTTCAAATGTTCTTTTGTCATTTTTTCACTGGCACTACAGTTGACATACACATTTGGAGGTGTATTATGTTTTATCTTCTTCTGAACTTTGAGCCCGAATTTTTTTCCAGTAGCTTCTTGAAAAACAGGGGTATAACCTCTTCCCAAGTTGCCCACACATTGAAATAAGAACATCTATCGTGTAAGAATGTGTAGTTCCATGTAGGTTTTTAACTGTAGCAACAGTGAGCTTTTTGCCTTTCACAGTCAGTGTTCTGTTTTCTGTCATTCCATAATTAAATTGACTTTGGTCACAGTTCCACACATTCTTTGTTGGTATGCAGTTTTCTTGAATAGTCTGATTAACGTCTCTTACAACTTATTTGCATTTTCAATCGTTTGAGATTCGTTTTCTATACCCTTTGACAGTGACAAATTTGGTAATTTTTCTTGCAGAAATATTGTTTTCTTTTTTGAAATTTGAAATGAATGTCTTTGAAGCTTTAAATTCATTCAAGCCCAGTTCCTTCGCTCGAAAAACAGCCCACGTTTGTAATGTCAATAGTGCACTGTCAATCTCCGATTTCGAGAATCTCGAAACTTATTAAGGATGTAATCTTTATTTGAGCGATTTTGTAGGGATCCCTGTTTTCTAATTGTGAAGCTAGATAAGATGTTTTATTTTCTATATAATTAAAAAATGTTCTTACATTTCGGTTATTAATTAATGATGGCCATTTTTTTATTATTTGTGAATAGGACTTCGGGCCAGATTTCCCTGACATCCTATATTCATAAATGTTTTCCAAAATTTCTTCAGAATAGGCAGACAGTACGTTAGGACGTTTAGGTTTTTTAACAGGAGACGGCTCGAAGCTACTTGAACTCTCACGTTCCTCACTGGATTCGTTGGCAATTTCAAAGCCTTCAGTTGCAAGTGGCACATAGTCTTCGAAATCTAAAGTATTTTCGCTAAAGTCCTCTAACCCATTCCAATATTTTTGTTCTATAAGTTCTGCTAGAAAATAGGCAAACTGGTCATCATCCAATCCAGGTTCTTCGTGTTTTTCAAATGTTTCCTGAACTATAGATTCTAATGTAGTTAAGACGTAAAATGAATTTATTATGTCCATGTGAAATATTTTACGGACTCATTTTTATTCATTTTGACAAGATATTCTCAACTTCATATTAGGATAAATCCTATTGTTAGGCTATTCGTTAAATACTTTTATGCGAACCGATAGTATCACATGATTTTAAATTGGACGCAAAATAATAAATTGATCTAACAAATTAAAATTGATTAATATAGTTAAAATTACAAATTAATGTATTCGGCATCTCAGCTCATAAAGTTCCATATTTTCACAAGTTTCAAAGGTCTTTTCCTCCATCATCAGGGAAACTCCCACTGCGAAAACACGCTACTTTGAGGTGAGATGAAAAAACATTTAACCAACTGATTTCATAAATTACCTCGCAGTGTACCTTCACACTGTAATTTTGATTCAATGTAAACAAATTTAACAGATAGTAAATCAGGTACATTCTTGCTTGCCTAAATCTGCTGCATACGGTATTGTTAAATTTATGGATGCATATGTCTTTATGATGTGACCTTTACATTAATCACTTGTATTTATTTTCAGTTAATCAACTTACTAACGCTGCCATAAACGAGGATCGTTACATTGACACTAGAGACTTTGAATCACAGAGGCATGTGGAATATTCTAACTTGTCCTCCAGAGACAGACTTCTGCAACCTGGCAAGATCATACTGGACAATAAAGTAGCAGATTAATTAGGAAGGCCTTGCACCACACCTGATGGCAAAACGTCTTGTCAACTGTCCTCCAATTCTGTATGGTTTCATAAATATAAGTCAATCTATGTGTTACACGGGCTTTTACCCTTTCGCCGTGTGTTGTCCCAAGTGAGTATACTGCATGCTCCATGATTGAACCTTTCACAAAGGTGGGAAAATCGAGTAGGATTCAAAATAAATAGAGTGAATATGGTCATCTTACCTCATGATTACCTGATGTTTCATTTGATATGTTTTCATATGTTACTAATATCATCGTCACAGTGTCCATATTGCTGTAATTTTTCAAAATTAATTTATATTATCACTTATGAGATATGATAACCAATTTCAACTTATTTATTAAGAAAAACCTTAATCGTTTTTGTTACATTTTTTATTGACACTTTCCAGAATTGGACATAGTTTTATATAAGAAAAAAATTAACGTTTGCACCGGGACTCGAACACCTGATCTCTGCGCGTTAGTATGATACCAAATACACCAACTCAACTCCGATACGAAATCATCAGATTGCGTTGGTAGTAGTGACGGCTATTTGCCTTCTTATGAAAGAGAATTGTATAATTGGATAGAATTTATGACGTTCGTGTCGGGGTTTGGATCGTGTAATCGGTATCCTACTAACGCACAGAGCTAGAGATCCGGGGTTCGAGTCCATGTCCCAACATTAATTTTTATTCTTAAAATAAAACTTCATAATGTTACTTCCTACTGTAATTTTAAAATCTATCAAAATGTTTTATTTTTTAGAATTGATGTAGAAATATATTTCCACAAAAGGGCCATGCCGTCATCCCTCTCAACACCGAGATTCGGAAATACCCATCAAAAAATTTGAGACCTGTAGAGGGGAGATAATGTTTTGAATAAAAACCTCTTTTCAGAAACATACTGTTTTTGTTCTAGAAGTACAAGTTTAAATCTCCCGCTTCTGCTGAGTGTATGAAGTTTACTTGCACTGTATACAATCACGTGATTCATATCCTGCCTCTCACAATACATCTTCTATCCTAGCCTCATTTGTGTACAACAGTTGATCGCACAACTAATGTACGGTGAAGCTGTATGTAATGCGAGAGCTTCTTGACAATAGCGTTATCCACATCATGTGACTCCATCGCATACCCTTTTAGCCAAAGTTATTCAATGGCTCCGAGAAACAACTTCCATAACAATTACACAACGTACAAATATTGATCGAATTATTTACACATAACTTATGTTAAAAGGACATTTCTGGACATTATATCAGAGGACACTAAAACACAGTGATACAATTCAAAGAGTGCCACATGACTATGTTCAATAAGAACTAATGAGCTATTACTTGAATTTTACCTAAAGGTCTACAGCTTGTTTTCTTTCCAGGTTCGAATATTTGATTATCGTTCACGCAACTTTAGGTAATAATAATAATAATAATAATAATAATAATAATAATAATAATAATAATAATAATAATTTATGTTATTTTATTGTGGAAATCACAATACAGTATACAATTAATTGCTCAGACATAAGAATAAATATGTATGCTACAGCATAGTTACTTACGGCGATACGCTACAAGTAGAAAGGTCGGAGTCCCATTGGAGTCAGGATTTTTAAACTGACTCAAACCTTCAGGGGACACCATGGCCCTAGTGCCAACTCAATCTCTAAACAAAATGAGATGCTTGTTCCGGGGGTAAAGGTTGTTGTTGTTATGTAGGGCTGACAACCAAGCTGACATATAGTGCTGTTTATTTAGAAAGATGCAGACATTAACTTCCTACTACAGCAAGGGACCCCTAAGGACCGAAATGGAAACCCTTAATTTGCATATATATATATATATATATATATATATATATATATATATATGGTATGATAAGAAAAATAAATGCCTAGACGGGATTCGAACCCGGAACTCTGAGTCTGTACCTCAGCGTGTTATCCGTTACACCACCAGGCGAATCCAATTCAAACACTTATTTTTCTTATATATGTATTATATTCTCCATTATTACTAGATGTCGCGAGAACTCGGTTTTCACTGCCATCTAGTAGCTGACTATAACAAGTAAGCAAATTAAAGAGAATATTTTTACTTTATAGCAGTGACGCTTTATCGATGTTATAATTAAATGTGTAACAAAAAAAATGTTTGAATTGGATTCGCCTGGTGGTGTAATGGATATCACGCTGAGGTACAGACTCAGAGATCCGGGTTCGAATCCCGTCCAGGCATTTATTTTTCTTATCATACCATATATATATATATATATATATATATAGGAAAAACAAAAAGAAACCTGAAAATTAGAACCAAAGAACACATAAGAAATATTAAAAATGGGGAAATAGAAAAATCTGCAGCTGCTGCTCATATTTGGTCTGAAAAACACAATATAAATTCGAACACTGAATTATTAAAACAGTTGGAAAATACAAAAGAGCTGACTATTTGGAAAAAAAATCTATATTCAGAAGAACAAGAACAGAGATGAATTTCGAAATACTGACTGAGCATGACCTTGCTTGGAGGTTCTTCTGCCAACCACAGGAAGGACATCCAGGGTTTACAACTTAAATCCAACCAGTCTGGCCACGATGCTGAAGATGACTAGAAGAGTAATGGAAACATGTTCAAGAACAAATCAACATTAATATTGAAGCAATATATTACAGACTCAAAATAACTTAACTGTAAAACTTATTTAATCCGGAACGTGAATAATGCGGAAATCTGTCCAATGTGAACAAATTTATTGGTCCCGGCAAAATAATAGCAATTTAACCTGTATATATATATATATCTATATATATATATATATATATATATATAGATATATATAAACGGAATCTGTCCAACGCGGAAACGGAAGAATATTTCTACACAATTCATGAAAAAAATGTTTATAAGGCAGAAAGATGGAGAGAGAAATAAATTAGTTTCCACTTCATTGAATTACCGTTAGGCAAATTAACAATAAGTGATGATTCCTGCTGCTGGGAGAAGTAGAGTTTCTACCTGTACCTATAATATTCTTTCGGGCTCACTGTACACACGTTTTGCAAAATACAGGTTCGTTTAACAACTATTTGGCGTGTGACATCTGTCTTACAAATAATCAGTGCACTGTAAAATCTTAAACTAGTGTACGATCTGAGACCGATTGTGTACATATCTTTCACAGGTAGTGTCCTGAATTTACGGAGTAAAGATGGCTATATCATATATACCACTGTCATTAAATGAAAAAGTGAAAATGATTGAAGATAAAGAAAAACAAACACTCAGTATGTGAAATAATGACTAAATTTAAATGTGAAAAAACCCAAGTTTATGATATTTTAAAACACAAAAATAATTAATGAATAGATGCAAGGAAATGGTCAAATGAAGAAAACAAAAACCAGAGGTGTGGGAGTGTTTTACAAGTCCACGATCAACAAATCTATAAATTTCCAGACCGATGATCCAAAGTGAAGCTCTAGCTGTTGCTATATCCCTAGGGAATAACAATTTCAAGTTAATTCAGTTTGGTTGTGGGCAGTTTTAATAGACGACACAATGTATTATGGAATGAAATTTACGGGGAATCAAAGGATGTGAATGAAAGTATAATTAGTGAGTGGAAATGGAAACTGCATATTTCAATTTCAGGATATTCGCCTAAGAGACATTTTTAACGCTAACGATGCACGACTGTTTTTTCGTGCATTACCGTCAAAGTCACCCATACATACTATACTTCATTTTCCAACGGCGTGGCAGCGGAACTACAATTAATCCAAAGTACATAAAAGACATATATATATATATATGGTGCTCCATAATCTATGATTGGTTAATATCTTTTTGTTTTTTATAATGTGAAAAAAAAGGTCCCATGCGATTCCGCTTTGAACAAATTTTACTGTATTAAAAATGGTGAAATCAAAAAAAAAATCAGCAATTGCAACTAATAGTTTGCTAGAGAAAAGGAAGCTAAACTTTTAAAACATTTGGCAAAGCCCTTGGAATTAACACTTTGGGAAAAGATATATATTCAAAAGAACAAATTTAGATCCATGGATTTTGAAATATCCAGCGAGCAAGATTTGATTTCAAAGTTCATCAAATCAAGTTCATCAGATGGCAACTTTGAAGATGAAGATGTAGATCAAAATTTGACAGTCACAATAATGGCTGAAGATGGGATTCCTCTTGAAACTGCAGTTTCTGAGCTTGAAGAACACAAAATAAGAGGGGAGATATGACTCATTTTTATTATTTTCTATTAATTGAAAACCTTAAAATATATCCCATAATTAATTTATGAATAAAAAAATAATAATTGATTTTCTGACTGTGCCCATTTAATAATAACTGATTAACATAAATACAATATTTGTATTTCATACAATTTTATTAGTAAAATACAGTATTACTCCTCTTTTACACTTTTCAAGGGACCACGGGGAAACGTCTGCGCGAGTTTTTTTTTTTTTTTTTTTTTTTTTTCCCAAAGGTATTTACTTCCACTGCGCGAGTTACAAAATCATTCTTGTGGTAAATGATTTGAATAGTGTTTCCGAAGTGAGAAACTCGATAAATACAATTAAGGATTTTATAAACTTCTTTCGAGAGTCGCCGTTGGGGAAGACAGCACGTCCCAAGCATTCCCATGATCTGCGAAACACGTTGGTCACAAATATATAACAGTATTGGGACATTTAAGAAACACTTTTTGGAATGATGGACGGCTTGAAATTGATTGCAGAAGGAAACGCAGCAAGCCGAAAACAAGCTGATCAGTTGCATGCTGCTGCAAATAGAAGTACTTTCATTTTTGTTTGTACCTGATAGCAAAATAGTCTAGATATTAGGATCCTGCTGAAGCCGTGACTATAGATTTAATTAAATAAAGGGCCCATGTTGAAATCATTAAAAGCGTGGTAATAGATCATTGCAAAAGAAGGTAATGTGTTCTCCGAAGGCATCCAAATGCAGACTATTGCTTCCGAGCTAGGTGTGGAATTCGCTCTACCAAGAATATCCGAGAACACTGAACGATAAATTTCAAACTTTTTTTTTCTCTTGAATAAAAAATGGTGATTATATATATTTAACCTATGCTGAATTCAGATCTGCAATTCAAAATTATCTATCAGGCACCATTTTTGCAGCAAACGTGAGTGAAAATTTCCATACAAATAAAAAAAACTTTTAAAAAATTGACTCAACAAATCTAATTTCAGTATTCTGGCAATTCCTTATGTTAATTTGTAAATTAAAGGATTGTTAAGAAAAATTTTATAGATTACCAGAATACTGAAATTAGATTGGTTGAGTCAATTTTTTAAAAGTTTTTTTTTTATTTGAATGGAAATTTTCAATCACGTTTGCTGTAAAAATGGTGCCTGATAGATAATTTTGAATTGCAGATCTGAATTCAGCATAGATTAAATATATATAATCACCATTGTGAAAAAAAAAAGTTTGAAATTTATCGTCCCGTGTTCCGGAATATTTTTGGTAGAGCGATTTTCCACGCCTAGCTCGGAAGGGCAATAGCTGTGCTTGGATGCCTTCGGAGACACATCACCATCTTATTGCAATGATCTATTACCACGCTTTTAATTATTTCAATATGCGCCCTTCATTTAATTAAATCTATAGTCCCCCCCCCCGCCGTTTCAGCAA